>JAEIFG010000172.1:7465000-8665000 GCA_018901795.1 Drosophila sp. st01m
TAAATACCATAAATAATTGGCTATTTAAGTGTAAATCTTGTTGTCGCTGTTATCTGTTGTTGTTGTTGTTGTTGTTGTTGTTTTGTTGTTGTTGTCAGCTGCTGTTGCAAGTTGCGCAAAACTAATGCTAAAAGAGTCAACTTACGTGGCTTTGTGTGTGGCTTTTGAGGTTGTCAAGGTATTTTTTAGTTTTTATTTTGTATTTCTTTGCTTATTTTTGTGTGTTTTTTTGAGTTGAGTTTCATTTATGTCGACGCTGTTGCATTTGAAGCCGTGCATAAATAATGCATGGGCCTACTTTTTATGGGGTGGAAACATGTCTCCACAACACACACACACGTCCACACACATCCACACACACGCACACACACACATACTCGAATGCACTTTGTACTTATGCTCTGTTCCATTGTTTTGCGGCTTTGTTCAGTTGCTTTGCATTAGAATAACAATAGCTATAGGGTTTTTTCAGAGGTCTTTCGTAATATGTACTCAATTATTCTACGAACTTCTGTGATGTCATTCACACACCGCACAATAATTCTAAAGAATTTCCATTTTGTGCGAATTTCAATAATTTATCCATTGCCAAAAAAAATTACAATAATATTATATATAATTGCAGGAAAGTCATTAAACTCGAGAAGCGAAAAAAATATAAGATTTACTGGATTTAATTGTAAAACTAGAATTTTTCATTTGACAGTGGCAAAGTTCATTGGAGCTTAGGAAAAACTGACGCAATGAATTTTAAAATATAAATAGGTGGACATTTTATAGTAAAAACGTAGAATGTGTAGAATGAATCGAATTTATACACGAGCAAATAATACATTTTAAGTGAATTTGAAAGGCGGAAATTACCTAAAAAACGAAAATTAAGTATATTAAAAAGCATAAATATGATGTAAAATGCTGCATTAAAAATTAACCAAACTGCTAATAGATATGAAAGCTGTAATGAAAAAAAATATAATCGGTTAAAAATATGACAAATCTTATTAAAAAAAATACTTTAATGTAGATAAGCACATTTAAAATCGTTTTAATAAATCATGCGTTATCCATGCCCTCTTAAATGTTCGAGAGACACATTTCAAGTGACCATGGAGGATACGTGAAGTTATCAGCAAACTTGTTAAGCAGCTTAAACGAAATTTTGATGATACATGAATGATATAAATTCAATGAGACAGCGCAAAAGCAAAAATGATAAAGAAGCAGGAAGCATATGAATTGGCAAATTGAAATGCTTTGATGAAAGGCATTTAATGTAAACACACAAAGAAAGTGGCTTCAACTTTCAGTTTGTTAACTGTTTATTATTCGCATTTTAATGAATATTTATTATACTCCTCCACATGCCCATTTCCAAAAGCCTGGACAATACGAAGAAAGAAGTTAAGAGTTCGATTTGTATGCACACAACTTTATTTATTATACAGAGAAATTTCATACATATGAATCATGTGACGAAAATGTATCTTAACACACGCACACACACACACACACACATACAGTTAGACATTCGCATCAGTTTCTCAGTTTTCACTGTCACGTGCGACGTATACGTGATATTTCGTTGGAGAACAATATGTATATATATATAACGCATACGTCATGTGTACACTCATCCTAAAAGTAAAGAAAACTTAAATCATGCGCATTCGAAAATGCAGTTAGTAAAAAATACAAACAGTATAATAATCGAAACTTAACTTGGCTTATTACAAAAACTGTTATTACATCATTTGTGTGAATTTTGTTTTTGTATTCTTGCTTCGATTTCATTTGGCTGTGAAATTTCGTGGGTCAATCAACTTTTGGCCAAAAAGAACATACATATTTATTGTTTGTGTTGTTGCTGTTGTTTCGTATGAGCCAGATCTTTGTTGGCAACAAAAGCAAACGGCAATAGCACGTAGCAGGCAGCACGCACACAGCGAGCAAGCGAGAGAGGAGAGAGAGAGAGAGAGAGCGAGGCGGGGAAGATGGAGAAGGCAGCAGAGTTCTGGTGCGAAATGTAAACATTACAAAAAATGCCTGCGTTGGTCATCAACTGCCAAAAACAAAAACCAAAGAATAAAAAACGAGGCAGAGTAAGAAAAAAAAGGCCATTGACTGCAAAGCACCGTTAGGCTTGTGACTTTGGCATAACTGCGCGTAAATTAAAATTATATTATTATAATGATTCTGCTGATTATTATTACTGTATTAAGTGTGAGCAGCGAGCAGCGGGAAGCGGAAAGCGGCAAACGTGAATGAATTTGATGCTCTTTGCTAATTCTAACGGCGTCTTCCTCAAGCATACACCGAAACACACACACGCACACACACACGCACACACACACACACAGTCAAGCATATGCAAATGCGTGTGTGAGCAAAAAGAAAGCGCCAACATTACGTAGCCATGCCAACAACATGCTAATGCCGCTGTCTCTGCCGCTGTCGCTGCCGCTGCCTCTGCCGCTGCCTCTGTCGCTCTCTAACGGCATTTTTATGCATGTATTTCTTTCCGTCAGCCGGCTTACCTACACCCTTCCCTTTTCACTTGTGAAAGCTGCTATGAAACGAGTTATTTTCTTTCCTCCTTTTTTAACGTGTGCACGTTAACTTGGGCGCAAAGAACCAAGCACACACAAACACACACACACGTACACAGTTAGTTAAAGAGAGCGCGTGGGCAAGCTTAAGTCTAATGCGCTCGCTCTCTCTCCCACTCTCTCTCGTTGGCAAGCAAAGAGCGCGCGCTTTTATGTGTTAGTCAAAGCAAAGAGCAGCTACAAAAACTTTCTGTCTGTCTGTCTGTCTGTGTCTCTGTGTGTGTGTTTGCTTTTCAAGTTGTGAGTTGGCGCTGTTTTATTATTATTATGAGCTCACGCTCTTGCTCTCGCTCTCACAGCAGCAGCAGCAGCGGCAGCGGCAGCGGGAACAGCAGTTCAGGCTGCCAGGCAGGCGGTGCATTGACCCCACAGCTCGCTGACCCACTTACGAAGCTGCTTTGCGAATGCGAATGCGAATGTGTTGCGCTCGTGCCGTAGCCCGAACGTGTATTTGCTTCGTGACAACTTGTGCAATAGCTGGCAAATACAGCAATAAAAGCAACAGCAACAGCAATAGCAACAACAACAAACAGCAGCAGTGACTGCGACTTTATTTGACGCTGACTCTGCCGCGGCCGCAGTCTCTGCCGCTGCCTCTGCTCTGTGATCTGTCTCGCTGGCTTTAAAGCTTCCAGATATTATGTAGCTTTTTTAGTGAGCTTGATTTTTTGTTTTTTTATTTCTATTTCTATTTCTATTATTGTTATTGTTTTATTCGTTAGTACGCTCTCGTTGCAGTCGAAAAGTTCAAATCATATGCATATTTGCTATTTATTTACTTATTTGTTGTTGTTGTTGCTGTTGCTTTATTTTTTTCTCTTTTGCATGCTCACTTTTTTTCGCACATGTCGCTGCATATTAATTTTCGTTGCACACTTTGTTGTTTTTCTTTCGTTTTCATTTTGTTTTTTTGTGCCTGCATTTGCAATAAAAAAGAACATATTAATTTTGACTTCTGGTTTTATTGCTGCACACAGCGGGAAACGGCAAGAAAAGCGGTTGAAGAAGAAGCAAAAACAGAAACGGCACAAATCCCGCAGGCATGCAAAATAAATTGCATATGCACAAATATTTTCGCCTTTTCATTCTCTTCTTCTTCATCGTCTTTTACTTCTTCTTATTGCTGTGTGTGTGTGTGAGTGTGTGTGTGTGTTTTTTATGTGGCCCATTCAGAAGTTTATTTTATTGTGCATTTTTGCACAGCGTTTAAATTATCGTTTTGTGGAAAACTTGTTGGCGAATTGCGGTTTTCGTTGCCGTTGTATTTTTCTTTAATCCACTGCAGCAATTAATAAAATATTACTCGTTTTGCTGGCAGCGCATATGGTGCGTATGCGTTATTTTATTTCATTTATTTCTTTCATTGTAAAAAATAAGCAAATTGCATTTTATTATCAATGACCAATTTGTTAATTAATGCGAATGAAAAATGTTATTGCAATTATAGACAATTATTTGATGTAACATCTATTCAATTATATCTATAAAAATTAATTGAAAGATGTTGAAATTTCAACTTTAATATAAATAATTCTATTCTTGCATATTGTGAAATATAATGAATTTTTCTAACAGAAACTTGACTTAAGGAATGATAAATAATATAAATATTAAGTAAACACATCAAAAATGTTTGTATACATTATAATATGTATATTATATTAAAAACTCGGGTATTCCTAAGGTATTCGATTTTTTTTTACCTTTTTTTTATGCATATATACTAATGTACCATAGGTGAATGTCTCCACATACGCATACCTACAGTTATTTCACGATGACAAATACATTTTTGGCAAATATTTGTCACTTTGTGAAAGTATGTCATTCAATTATTTGCTTTTGATTGTGCTTTAGTAAATAAAATTCTAAAAGACAATAACGAATGGGAATACGAGTACTCATACTTGTACTTGTACTCATACTCAAACTCATACTGCTGCTTATATTATTAAGCAAATATTTGCCAATATTATTGCATACATAAATTATGTATTTATGTCTGTGTATTTGTATACATGAATTTCATGGCATAAACGTCTTTTATTCTTTGAAGTTCTATTGAAGCTTTTAACTGTTTGCAGTCAGCTCTCAGTAATATAAACAGCGAGAAATAAATAAAAAAAAATACCTTTTGTATATTTATGCGTCTGTCTAACGGTGAAGTTGTCAGCTTATACTTGTCTATATATGTATGTCTATACAAGTCTATACTGGTTGTTCTTCTTATCCGTCTGCAGAAGACACGCACGTACTTTACAGCTAAAGCTAAGCCGATAAAGATAGCGATTTACCCACAGACAGTTGGGCAAGAAAGTGCTGTGACAAAGTCAAAAAATTACACATTTTCTTCAGTAGAAAATACCCAATTTTTTTATGTATTTTTAGTGTTATTATAGTTTTTTCTTATTTGATTTGAGAGAAAAATATATTAAGCCTATAAAAAATAGTTAAGTTCATTTTCATTTTGTCAAAACACTTTTTTGACGAACTGTATGCACGCATGTGCATGTGTGTGTTAACTTTTTGGTCAACGTTTCGCACACTGTACAGACATTTCACACATTTTGTAATGTCTGAGAACGTTACAAGTTTAAAGCGCTTTAAGCGATGCCCAAACAACAGTCGCACGCAAAAGTCAGCGAACAGCCAAAAACACCCACTTATCACACAACACCTCCCCCCCTCGCGCCCCCTCGCCGATTGTCGCCGTCAGCCCGCTGGTGACGACACACATTTCAAAATAACAATAAAAAAAAATATATAAAAATAAAAACTGTCTGTTGCATTGTGCGCTCTTTAGCTGCGATTGCATTTGGTGTGTGTTAATGAGAGAGAGAGAGAGGGATCAAGAGAGCGGTCGTAAGAGAGCATGACAACGCAGGCGCTGAAGAGCGCACACTTAAGAATAAAGAGCGCGCGCTATGAACTTTCTTTTCAATATGTTTTTGTCTTTTCATTCGCATCGCGCACTCACGAGAATGGAGAATGAGAATAAGCGTGTGTGTGAGTGTGTTGTTTGTGTCTGTGTTTGTTGTATGATTTGTATTATGGTGTGTGATACTGCCGTGTTGGAAAAGTTCATTGACACTTGAAAAACATTTCAGTCAGTCACTCACACATACACATGCACACAGAGACAGACAGACGTCTCTTACTCATTCGCTCTGACGCTCATCAACTGTCACACATTTCTCCCAATGCAGCAGCAGCGGCAGTGAGAGCGGGAGAGGGAGAGGGAGCAACAACAAAGCGACTTGGCACATTTTTCAACTGCAACGGAGGCTGTCTACTCTGCTGCTGCTCTGCCACTGCATCTATCCTTCTGCTCTGCCACTGCCGCTGCCTTTGCCGACGGCGTCTGTGTTTGTCTGCTTTCGGTTCAGCGAGCATCTTTCATCCTCGTGGGTAAATACGCAAAGCGTTGGATTACACAATACGCTGAGTTCGAGAGCAGCGCAAATGAATGCGGATTCAGCTGTTGCGGCAGAGGCAGCAGCAGCGCGCACAGGAGCGCAGTGCGGGTGACGGAGTGCGAAGTGCGGGGAGAGTTTTATAATCAATTGTGGCCCAGTCTGAACATCAAAAGCGCTGCCTAGAACCAGTTCTTCTCTGCTGCAAGTGCGCATGAGCATGTGTGCGTCAGTAAGTGTGTGTGCTGCAGATGATCATCAGTTGTTGTTGTCATTGTAAGTGTGTGCGTCTGCTGCTCTCTTTTTGTTTGCCGCCGCGCAGAAATTACATCATCGCTGAAAAGGATTGTTGCTTGCTGCGAGGGAATCCCAACAGCTGTCGTTTACACTCACACGCACACACAGGCACACACACACAGACGAATTTAGTTGAACTGAAGCTGGCGCTGAAGCAGCTTCTCAGTCCCATTGTCTAGGCAAACAAGTGGCTTAAGGTACTTTACTCTTTTTTAAGCCGCGCTGCACTGAGCCAAATTACTTGTTAACTTTGAAGCAACATACGATTCAATATAAATAATATCGAAATAAAAGTAACACATTAAAGCTATTAAGTACGGAATATATATTGAATAAATTATTAAAATGTAAACAAAAATTATAAATATATATTAAGGTTTTATTTTAATTTGTACACAAGTTTATAAATTATATATAGCTGTAAAACTATAGGTTAAGCACAAGGTTTTTTTATCGCAGTGTAATTTTTTGTACTTACAAAAAATGTTCTCAGTGTACGGGTTGTTATTGCGTAATAAGTACTTAGTTCTTAGACGAATCTGGCATTGTTAAGCGTCGACAATGGGCAACCTACTAAAACCCAAGTAATAATCCTAATGGCGCATTGTAGCAAATTGTCTGCCACGGGAACTTCAATTTGCATTACTTTTGCATGGGGGCCAAAGAGGCCATACGGTTACAGTTAATGGTCTTTGAATAATTTGTCAGCACAGTTAGTTGGTCCTACAAACACAGTATTACCGGAACTAGCAACAATGCAAATAGGCCTCTAAATGTATTTCACTTAACAATTGTTCTTTTAATACTGGTATGATATAGTTATTTTAGTAGCTACTGTACTAAATGAAGTCTTTAGATAAGCTAGCAACCAGAAACTGAGTTCAAAAGCTGAAAGAAACTCTACAGTCTCAGTTTAAGATATAAGATACTGAAGGTGTATCACCAATTTAAAGACATTATACACATTAGATGGGGAGGCAACACAAAAAAAATAACAATTTATGAATCGATCAATTAAAAACTAAAATTTGTAATATGTGGAAAACTGAAAATAGAAACTATTTACAAACATAATCGTGAGCTAGCATGGTCCAAATTCTAAATTCCACAGCATTTCGTTGGTAACTCGACAGATGTCGGGCTCATGTTGGTAAATGATCCGAGTCCTTATGCCATCCTTATCGATGATGCCAACACGAACTACGCCACCGGAATTACAGTCATGACTGATCGCGATTTGAACGGAACTTATGGCAAGTGTCAGGATCTCATCTAATGGCATGCCAGGATAATATTGGGAAGCGACAAGTCCTTGGATATAGGTTGATCCAGAGCCGGCAACTGAGAACGGCTCCCGTACACAAAGTCCAGTAACGGGTACACTATAAACCTGACCGCCCTTTCGCTTATCCCAACCAGCCACAATGACGCTGGTGAGTTTCGTATCGCGATTCTCATAGATCTTATTGCGAAATGTGAGTGCCGCATCAGAGACGAGCATCGGTTCGCCCATAACCATCTCCAAGTGGCTCATCAGCACAGATACGTCCTTGGCCAAGGCCTGTGTTTGCGACGCCGAACCACTCCGACAACAATATATATTATCCGTAATGCGTGTCAGCTTATCCGCCAATCGATTCGATACATAGTTTTGGCAGCTGGTCCTCGAATCGGCGGCAATAACAACTCCGCCTTCATATTCCATGGCTATAATTGTGGTCTACAGAAGAGTTCTAAATTAAGGAGATCTTCTTTTAAACGTGATAAACTTACCCCAGAGCTGATACCTTTACCTTTATACTCAGGTTCCATTGTCAACGTTATTCAATTTTATTATAAAACTGGAAAAATTATTAAGAAATACGAATATTAAAAATACTACCATAAAACAAAGACTTATTTTTCTTAGGCATCTAGGAGCTTTTTGTATATTGTGAAATTCTATTATATACGAGTAGTAAATAGTATATATATAAATATTTTATAATTACAAGTCATTTGGTTCTCACTTGTAATTTTATATTTTTAAATGAGACAATACAATAAACCATATAATAAAATAATAATATGAATTAATAAATTGAATACCTATTTTTATAATAAATATGTGAACTTTTCTAATTAAAAAATATAACTTTTCATTTGCATTTGCAGCTCAAATTGAAATAATTCCATGCAAAGTCTGTGGCGATAAATCATCGGGCGTGCATTACGGCGTTATCACCTGCGAGGGCTGCAAGGGATTCTTCCGGCGATCGCAGAGCTCCGTTGTGAACTATCAGTGTCCCCGCAATAAGCAATGTGTTGTGGATCGGGTTAATCGGAATCGCTGTCAATACTGTAGACTGCAAAAGTGCCTAAAACTGGGAATGAGTCGTGATGGTATGATGCAGGCAGCCACACAAACAAAAGATACAAAACTATCTTCGAAATGCAATTGCCACCACCATTGACATCATTGACATTATTCGTATTTCCATTTTTCCTTTTCTTTTTTCTTTTTGCAGCTGTAAAATTCGGCAGAATGTCCAAAAAACAGCGCGAGAAAGTTGAGGATGAGGTGCGTTTCCATCGCGCCCAAATGCGTGCTCAGAGCGATGCGGCCCCGGATAGCTCAGTGTACGACACACAGACGCCCTCTAGCAGCGATCAGCTGCAGCACAACAACTACAACAGGTGCCGTATCTCACTATAATCATAATGATATCCGTGCGATACCCTAACCCATATTTATGGCATTCATTTGCAACTCTTTCACAGCTACAGCGGCGGCTATTCCAACAATGAGGTCGGATATGGCAGTCCCTATGGATACTCGGCATCGGTGACGCCTCAGCAGACGATGCAATATGATATATCGGCCGATTATGTGGATAGCACCACATACGAGCCGCGCAGTACAATGATCGATCCCGAATTTATTAGTCATGGTATTATTTGTTTGTCAAACCTATATTCAATCTATAACTATTTCAAATGCTTTCAGCGGACGGCGATATCAATGATGTGCTGATCAAAACTCTGGCGGAGGCGCATGCAAATACAAATACCAAACTGGAATCTGTGCATGACATGTTCCGAAAGCCACAGGTGTGTAAATAATCTAAAAAGAATCAAAATATTCAAATTTGAAAACTTTAGAAGTTGAACTCTAAAGCTTAAAGCTCGAAAAACTCTAGCAAATCTAAATAAATTTAAAAGATCTTATTAAAACTTAAGAGATGAATCTCTTTTACTTAACCAACTTTAGAGCTTGTAGGAAATCTAAATTAATTCAGAAAACCTTATTATAAACTTAGGAGATGAATCTCTTTTACTAATTTTGAAAACTAAGAGTGTAAAAATAATTATGTTAACTTTGTTACGAAGTGAACAATCAGAAAGCTAAAGAATATATCATGAAGGACTCTAAATCAGAGATGCATAAGTCTTGTAAAGTTTATTATCAGTATCCGAGAAATTTGTTGATTATTATTTATTAATACCTAAGATCTTATTAAAACTTAAGAGATGAATCTCTTTACTTAACCAACTTTAGAGCTTACGTTAAAAGTTCTTTGAAAAAACTAAGAGTGTAAAAATTATTATGTTAACTTTGTTACGAAGCGAACAATCAGAAAGCTAAAGAAAATATCATGAAGGACTCTAAATCGAGAGATGCATAAGTCTTGTAAAGTTTATTATCAGTATCCGAGAAGTTTGTTGATTATTATTTATTAATACCTAAGTACTTTTCAATTTTAATTTGCTGAACACAATCGAAACTCTCTCTCTCTCTATTTTCTAGGATCTATCACGCATACTCTATTATAAAAATTTGGGCCAAGAGGAGCTCTGGCTGGACTGCGCCGAGAAGCTGACACAAATGATACAGAATATAATCGAATTTGCAAAGCTAATACCGGGCTTTATGCGACTCAGTCAGGATGATCAGGTGAGTGGACAGCAGACATAAAATAAATACGAATTTATTACTATAAATTAAAAATTACTTCCACTCGATTTCCTCTTTTAGATATTGTTGCTGAAGACGGGCTCATTTGAGCTGGCGATTGTTCGCATGTCCAGATTGCTAGATCTCTCACAGAATGCTGTGCTGTACGGCGATGTGATGCTGCCACAGGAGGCATTCTACACATCCGATTCGGATGAGATGCGTCTGGTGTCGCGCATTTTCCAAACGGCTAAATCGATAGCCGAACTCAAACTGACTGAAACCGAGCTGGCGCTATATCAGAGCTTAGTACTGCTCTGGCCAGGTAATTGAATATGATATATGAATGCTGTGATAAATCTATAACACTATTATCGAATCCTCTCTGTGCAGAACGTAACGGAGTGCGCGGCAATACGGAAATACAGAGGCTTTTCAATCTGAGCATGAATGCAATACGGCAGGAGCTGGAAACGAATCATGCGCCGCTCAAGGGCGATGTTACCGTGCTGGACACGCTCCTCAATAACATACCCAATTTCCGGTTAGAGCTCACAATATCATAAATATTCAAATACCCGTATTTACTGAATGTTCTGTTATCTTTTTCAGCGATATTTCAATTTTGCATATGGAAGCGCTGAGCAAGTTTAAGCAACAACATCCGAATGTTGTATTCCCGGCGCTGTATAAGGAGCTATTCTCAATAGATTCACAACAGGATCTAACATAACCAGAGCCGATCTTTATGGATACATCAGCCGGTTCTGTGGCCGATGTTGCCGCCGGTTGTCCCCTGCAAATACTTGCAACAGCAACTGCAACGGCAACGGCAACATCTCCCGAGCAGCAACTGCAGCTGGAGGACTGAAGCGGCAAGCAACAATAACAACAAGCAGCAAGCAACAAACAACAAAAGAAAAACAACAACAACAACAACAACTTTATCATCATTTAAGCTAGCATACAACCAAGGATGTGATCCTGTCCGAGGACTCACTTAAAAGCTACAAACAAAAACGATAACAAAAACAAAACAAAAGCATAAATATTTCAAAAATATTATATATACTTTTTTCTAGACAAGAAGATGAAGAACATAAACGAAGAAGAAGAAAAAACAGGCTAATTAAATGCAAAATGAAAATGCAAAATGAAAAATGAAAAGGAAATAAAATTAAATAAATTAAAATGTAACTCAGTTAATCTTTCGCTTCATAGACAAGAAACAAACATATACAAAAAGTCAAAATGCATTTTAGCAAAAACCGAAAGTAATACAAATTAAAAGAAAAAAAGTAAAACATAAACAAACGCAAATTGTTTTCAGTTATACAAACACTGCTGAAATCAAATAATAACAAGCAAACAAACATAGCCACGCCCTCAGCCCTCTAGCCAAGTACTTAATAATCAAGAATTTGTAATTGCGTTAACAAACTTTTAGAATCTTTGCGTTTTTTAACTGAGCTCAGCTTGATTCTCTTCCTACCTACCAACCTACCTCCCACCCCCCTTGATTCCACGCCCCGAAACACCGCTAACCCTCTAGGTTGTCTCTGCCTTTTGTTGTAAACTAAACATGTGTATTATATATACAATATATACATATATATATATATATATATATATCTTACAATATATATAAATAATATATATAATAATCATTTATATATTATAATTTTTTATACATAATGCAAACAATTTTTGTAAACAAAAAGAAAAAAACGAAAACGAAAAGGAAAATAGCAAAAAACAAAATCGAATATCTCGGAAAAATGTGTTCTTATATAATTATGATTAATGTTTAATGTTTAAATAATTACAATTACATTTACGTTTACGTTTACGTTTAACATTTAAAAGCGAAAAACCAGAAAAAGTTTAAACACATTTAGGAGGAATAACAAAAACACCATTTTCATTTCGTTTAACTAATTTTTAGCATTTTCCCCAAAAATTCCGGTTCCAAGGTTTATTAGATTTAAATAAGAGAAAACTATAATAATTAAATAAAAGCATTAACAGACTTTAATAGTTTAGCTAACCCAACAACAACAACAGCAAAAGCAAAAAAACTTTTGATATACAATACAATAAAAGATACATAAACAAATTGTACTAAATGATAAAGTTAAATAATGAGAAAGAGAAATGGATAAAAAAAAAACAAAATGCAAATTATATCGTAATTATCAAGTTACAAGTTTATTGTTTTAAGCGAAACTTATAAGAAATAAAAACAAAACAAAACAAAACAAAAAAATATATAAGCAAGAAAAAAATATTTAACAAACGAACAGACTGATGGACCGCACGCCACAACAAACCCGGACAGCCCCCCTCCCCCGCCAAACCCCTCACACCATCAATTGTACCCCCTTCGTCACGCCCCTGCAAAACATTTAAAGACATGGAAAATAATACAATATATTGGATGTCATATATATCTTTCTTTTGATTCTTTGAGTTTTTGAGTTCTCATATAAAATGACTGACTACACAAAGACGTTACACACACATACACACTCACACACACCCACACATACACACACTCACACACACACACATACATATAAATTAGTTAAACTAGCGTTATAGCAACAACAAGCACAACACTTCGTTTAGTAGGTGATAATTGGTGTGTCTTAAATGCCCCTCCTCCCATTCCCTACTCCTCCGCTTTTGCCCGCCCCCGCTCAAGACACCTCTCCATGCCACATATAGCGATAGCAAACCATTACATTTTTTACTAAATTGCAATTAGCAATTTTTGCAAGAAACTACCAACTCTCCTTTTCTCCCAACAGGCAGGCATATTATTAAATAAACTAATTAAATATATATAATTAAACAAATGTATGCATGCAAAAGCAACAACAACAACAACAACAGCAACAGCAAAAACAACAACAGCAACCGCAACAACAATAAATTACCAATTGCAATTCCACAAAAGGGTTTTTTGTTCTAAACTTTGAAATCTTTGGTTCGGGCCTAAACAATTTACAGCAGAAGTTTACGTTCGACATTTTTGGCCTTAAAATAGTTAAAGTAAAAGAATATAAGAATTAAAGTAAAAGTAAACGTAAATACTTTATATATATACAACACACATATATATACATACATGCATATATACACATATGTATATATTAAGATAAAGAATTAGTTCTAATTTATACAAAGCAAGGGAGCAGCTTTCAAACCGGCAATAGAGAATAGTAAGGAAATCAATGAAAATGCAGTGGTAAAACAAAAAGAGAAAAGTTAAATAAAGCAAATTATACAGTGCAAGTTGAGTTGAGTAAATAAACAAAACAAAAACAAAAACAAAAACAAAAAACACAAAGAAAAGTATCTATATAAAATATATATACAAGAAATAAATATATATATTGTTAAATTTTTATGCTAAGTTTTTAGTGCAAAGAAAAGTAAAGAAATGGTTAAATTTTTAATAATAATAAAACAAACAAAATACAACAAAACAAACACAAGTAAATCTAAATTTAAATTTAGCATATGAATTATGTTACAATATTTACAAAAAACAAAAAAAACAACAACAACCAACTCCCTCTATAAACAAAACCACACACACACACACACAAATGACTTTAAATAAAACTTAAAAAAAGAATAAAATCTGAAATTAATTATACACAAAACTTATATAAATGACAAGCAGCTGAATAAATTCATTCATTCATGATATATGATTAAGGGTAGCTGTAGTACGACTGTTGCACATTGCATACACACACACACACACACACACACACACACACACACAAACATGCGCATGTGTGCTTCTGACAGTTATAAATGATGCGAGTTGAATTTTTATTTTCGATTTAGTTTTTTTCGCACACAGACTTCAAAGAACCCAAAGCAATACAGCACAGTGTGCACTGCCTAAGCGGTACAGCCCAGCAGTTAATTTAGGCGGTAGTCCACGCTTTGCCTTTCACATATCTATCAGAGCAACAGAATATCCTTTTGACACCATTTGTCTGCACCACGTGGCGTATGCGCAATATTATACTCGCATTCCTTTCTTTCTGTTTGCTTCTTGCCACATTTTTTTTTACTTTTTACTTTTTTCTTCATAGTTTTTTTACATTGTTTTCTCCACTAATTCTTTTTCGCCGTTTTATTTTAATGTTTTTTAAATGCTTTTAGACGCGAACGTAAATAAAACACAGCACATAAATATGGCATAATATTTATGGCGCAGTTGTAAACAATTTTCCTTTATAAAAGTAAATGCGAAAAATAAAATTGTTGCGATAGTTGCATGAAGGAAAAATGAAAGAAAATACCTGCCCAAAAGCAAAGAAAAACAACAAGAGAAACAAACCCGAAATTGAAACTCAACAAAAATGAAACGCAGCAGAATGAAAGCAAAGCAGTTAAACAATAAAAATGTGAAGTAAGAGATGATAAAAAGAAGTAATGATGCATAAGTATATAGTATATATATATATACAATGCGTACAGATCGTTTTTTATATGCTTAGTTTAACTAGATGAATTCGTTTTTTATATATTTGTAAATTGTTTTCTAGGTAAATCGAATTATATATATATATATTAACTGTGTCTCTATTCATACTTTATATATATATATATATATATATATATAGCAAAATCCAACCACAAAGATACAAACAAACACATATATATATATATTATGTCATACTGCATTAATATTATTATGATTATTATGATTATGATTAAAACATAACAAAATCCAATCACAACACAACAAGAACAATTCGCAGAAAGTTTGTACAAAACTTTCAACTAAAGAACAAAAAGAAAAACAAAAACAAGAAGGAAAAACAAAATGAAAACAAACTAAATAATTCAATTCATTCTTAACAATAAAGTGTAATCTGAATTATACAAAAAGAAAAACAAACAATGAAACGATTGAAATATCTCTCTCTCTCTCTCTCTGTCTGTATCTTTTTCAATTTTGCAGTTTTTCCAGATGGGTAAGTGGAAGGGGGATATTTATATTTGTATGCTCTTTGCCTTTGTGTTTCACATTTTCAATTATCAACTAAGTACTTAATGGCATTTTCAATTTATTTGCTTGCTGGCAGTGAACTCCACAATAATGAATGACAACGGCATTGTTTAATAATATCATCACTTAAGTAGGTGAATTAGTGAAGCGACATATTAAATGCAACCTGATTGACTGATTGATTGACTGACAATGACAGCGAATTCCAGGAAATGGAAAGAAATGTTCAACCAGTTTTAAATGAAGTTTGTTTCATTTATGGCACTTTTTTGGCAGTAGCTTGTAATAAGCTAAAAGCAATCCGAAATAAAACTGATTGAGTATCTCATTAAGTTCATGGATAGATTTACATATATTATTATTAATGTTTAATTTCTATGTATGCAGTATTATAAATTTATTACTTTTGCCAGCAATAATTTCAAATTCACCTTTAGCTAAAGTTCAGTTTAAATAAAGCTCTGATTTAGCTTAAACTGAGTTTTGGAAGTAGTTAAAAGCCTTTGCTGCTTTTTTGTGTTCAATATAGTTAAATTAAACATGATATTTAAAACTATTAAGATATATAAATATGAATATTAAAGCGTTTAGTTCGGCTTTAATCAAAGCATTCAAGTTAATCAGCTTTAAAAGCAACTTACCTCAAGATAAACATAAACATTCTATGTTCTTGCTTCACTGCTGCACGGCTGTGTGGCATGCTCCATTTAGGTGTCACACAAAAGTCAAAAGGAAGCTAAAAAAAAAGGGAAACTAAAACTAAAGGAGAAAAAAGGAAAGGAAAGCAAAGTTTATCTTACAATTTGGTTTAATGTTGAGGTTTAAAGGTAAACATTCGAGCATAAGACTGTGACTCGGTGACTTCATCAGAATGACCTTGCAACACACACACACACACACACACGCACGCACATGTGTGTGTGTATCTACGTATCTACATACCACAAATGGCCATAAGCAACCACAGCCACAACAACCGGAGACTGGCCATAAATCTAAGTGGCATTGAGTTCATTTGTGGCCGAGTGCTGAGCATTGAGCATTGGTGTTTATTTCAGAGCAGCAACAACAAGAAAAAAAAACAAAAAGACAGAAAATAATATAAGTTTACTCTCAGTTTGCCACAACTTGGAGTTTGCAGGTGTCGAGGTGGGTGAAAAGGAGGACATAGGATTTTGTGCTGTGTGCAATACGTTTTATGGCCAAGAGAGCTTTGAATTTATGGCCATCACGGCAAGTGCCGGCTGCTGCCAATGCCGCTGCCACTGCCGCTGCCACTGCCGCTGCTCTAGTGTTGTGGCAATAGCAAAAGTTTGCTGAACTTGCCAAATATCTTGTGCCACTTGGGTCAGCAGAAAAACCAGTTGCCGCTTAGCCGATGGCCTTGTCAGCACTGTCAACAGGAGGCAGCGGGGGGAAGGTAGTTAGATGGGGGGATATGGGGTAGATGTGTGTGTCCTGTTGGCAACATTCGTGCAGGACATGATTGCCTCTTTAACACGTCCATAAATTACAAGACCAACAAAAATGCAACAGCTAGCAAAATGACAGCTTTATTGACTCACAATCGAATGAACGTATGCAAAATGCATAATATATAAATTTGCAAACACAATTTGTGGAGCGTGCAACATTTGCGAGGTGGGGAACGGTTGGGGAAAGGCAACTACTATTGCAACTTTAACGTGCTTCCGTCAATTGAATTTACGAGGCAAACGGGAAAAATGTGTCACACACACACGAGTCGCAGCTAACAATACACCCGGTTCACATACGGATCCGATACGCTGCCCCATGCAACATTGCAGACACACGGCTATTGAATGTTGCATGCCCCCACGACCGACATAGTTAAGTGAAAATTTATTTTTAAAGGAAATGAAGACAACAAGCTGATGTATTGGTTTCCGGGGCTTACAATTCGATAATCCTTTTTCGCTACGCTCAATGTGCGGCATGAGTGCGAGGGCAGCTCTACAAGTTCATACAAAAATTCATCAATTATCTATGTATATATTAGGTGAATTATAAATCGCCTAATAAATACAAGAAATTTATTATATTTATTAAGTGAATATCATTCGGTAAATGTGTTATTTCTATATAAAAAACATTTTCGTAGCACATGTGATTAGAAAAGTATTTTGTAGTCTACTTTGAGCACCAATGTCTTAAAATCCATGAAGCAAATGCTTAACTATAATTAAAGCTATTTAATTTTGTATTTTTATAGATTTATATAAAATGGATATATATTTTATATAATATTTATTCTGTAAAATTTTAATTTGTCAAAATGCAGCGAGATATTAGAGATTTTTATTTCAGTACGTATTTAAAAATAATTTACGATATTTTTAAATAATTTTGAAGATTATAATTTAAAAGAGAAAGTTATCAAGCATTGCCAAATTTATAAGACTTCTTTCTGTTCTTAAGATATCTAACTAAGTTGTTTATTTAAAAGCGCTGAACTGCTCAAGCAACCCATGTGTGTGATAATTCGAAAGGCTTTCTTTCTTAACGTTAAATGACGTTTCGTTATTTCTTTGTGGCGCCGCCTGGACAACAGGTTAGCCAAATGTGGCCTCTACTTATAGTATAGGCCAATTGATTGAACGAGTCGAATCCCTTTTGGCCTTGCGCCAGTTTTTATTGCACAAATATTGACGCAGATCGACCGAGCGGATTGATTGAAAGGCTTTCAACCAACTCTCAGTGTATGTTGTCGTTTCCGTTTTTCATGGTTTTTGTTGTTGTTGTTGTTGTCGTTGTTGTTGTTGCTTTTATTGCTGTCGTTGTCACATTCACTTAATTTGCTGCTAATGACCTGGCCTGGTCGAAGCCATAAACGATTTTTGTGCAACGCTCAGAGCCATTCAATTAATAATATTGTATCTTTATCTTTATTTTGACACTTGGCAACGTGTCCATTATGTATACGCCGTGTAACCGGATCCAGAGCTATATTTTGCACCCGGACTGGGACTCCGGCTTTAACCAGCTGCGAGTAACGGATAATGGGTAACGGGTAACTGGTAACTGTTAACCGGTAACGTGTAACGAGTCACGAGTAACCAGTTACCGGTAACCAGTCACCATTTGTTTACTCAAGCATTGGAATTTTGACTTTGTTGTGAATACAACTTCGATTATATCATCAATTTTAATTGCCTACCACAAAATAAAAAAATAATAAAAATATATACATATACATCTAATTGCCGAACCAATAAATCATAAGAAATATCTACAATTATATAGAAAATATATATGTCCATATAATAATACATTTCTCACAGTTGTTATTTGTTATTTGTTATTTGTTATTTGTTATATCATAAAGTGAAAACGCAATTGTTAATTTTCAGTTTTACCTGCTAATTTGTGCGGAAAATTTATGTTGCAGTTGAGCCATCAAACGGATGAGCCGCTGACCGACTCCGAGTGTCGTATTGCCATTGTTGCGACTGTTATGCAATTGAGCTGGCCGAAAAATGGGTCTAAAACCAGTTGATGAGTCGCAGTTTAAGGCGTCGAAATGCCATGACTTGTACGATGGATTAAAGCGAACTGAGATGGAAGCTTGAAGTGAAAATAAAGCTGCTTACAGACTTGCTTTTAATCCACTTTAATTAGCCTAAAGCTCTGATTGTTTGAACTTACAATATGCGGAATTATTAAGTCGACAAGGAGTCAATGTCAGTTATGGTTTATACAAATTAAATGTGCTTTTATTAAAGTACACTCTTAAGCGACTTTTACTCCAGATTAATCCAAAGAATTGTTGTCTATTTAATAAAGCTTATCTTTACACATATTTCTCAGCATTCCAATTGCTTTTATTACATATACAATTAGATTAGTCTCATTTGTAAAATTTATTTGCAATTTATTTCAAACATCTTTCAAAGCGCTCACAACACGTATTTTATTACAGCAACTTGTTAGACCAAAAATTTTGATTTAATTTAAAAGACTGAAACAATTTTAGCTTAATAAAAAGGTCTGAATTGCATTATATTGAATTATCTAATTTAATATCGCTCAGATTTCTGTATATCTTAAGCTACAAATAAGTTAAGCCAAGGGAATATGTAGCAACAAATCTTTGCTCAGATTAATCACTTGATTTGAAGATACTAGTCTCATTAGCCATAAAGCATTAGGCATTTGCATCGCTTCCTGCAATAGATGGATTACCCATTAGATGAAATAGCCCGCTGGCCAGAATGGCAAATGCCAATCAACTCAATTGCCATATCATGATGTTGTTATTGCAGCCTCGTTGCACATTTAAATTGGCCACAGTTAAAAACTGTCAATTCGAGTGCGGCAAGAGGGGATCGGTGGGGGTGTTGCATGTGGCAATTGGTGCAACAACAGCGACATATTTCAACGTGCCACAGAGACCGCAATTTGCGACGAATTCGTTAGGAGGCAACTGAAAAATGAAGTCAAAATCAAATGTTTTGTTCAATTTTGAGTTTTGTGTTTTGATTTTGGTTAATGTAAACGTGAACGTTACGGTTACAGTTTCGGTTGCGGACTTTTAGGCAACCAGGAAGCAGCTAGAGGCAGCATAATCCTTGTGGCAAGTTGAACCTGCTGCCAACTGTTGTCGTTGTTTCGTTGTTGTTGCTGTTGTTGCTGTTGTTGTTTGTTAGTTGTTGTCTGCGGCTGTTGTGGCTCACCATGAAAAGCCAGGCAGACATAATCAAGCTGCGTTTAACTGAGACACAAGCTTCAATTACGCTTTTGACTTTGGTGCTGCACCATCCACATGCCCCTGCCCCTGCCCCAACCCCTTCCACCAGGCTGCACCATCTCTCTGCTGGTTGTTACTACACGTTTGGCGGCTTTTCACAATGTGGTTGGCATGTATTTGAGGCGCCTCCCATTGCTCTTGCAACGTTTTGAGCATGCCTCTTATTCATTCATACTCATTGTGTGAGCATTTTTGAGATTGTACTCGAATTTCGTATTTCATATTGCTAATGTGCGTTTGAAATTATTGCTGCCGTTTCCATTGCCGTTGTTGCAACACTACTTACATTTTCACTACCAGTCAAAACGTTGACACTCTACAATGTCTGCGGTGCGGCATGTTGCCTGCCACAGCAAGTTGGTCTAAGTTTAAGCGACTACAAGTAAGTAATGTAAAAATACACATCAACTTCTTTAACTCGCTTATTTTTTAACCATCAATAGAGTAAAAAAACATCGATTTACAGAAAAATTAGACAACTAAGCTTTATTTTATATCTGCATCGATATTGGAGAATTAAATTTATTTTCTAAGCTGTCCTTTTTTTTCATACTTTCCCCTTGACACTTTTTGAAAAACTTCAAACTGACATAACTTTGTCAAATCTTAACCGATGTCCTTGCGGAATATCAAATTTATCAATATTTTTCCCATATTTTAATTCTGCATCAAAACTAGGAAATTCAAGTTTTCATACTTTACTGTCAATTTTTTACATACATTTTCATTTGAAAACTTCTAAAGTTCATAACTCTGTCAAAAATTAACCGATTTCATTGCGGAATCTCAATTTTATCATTATTTGCTGTCTATTTTGATTCAGCATCAATATTGGAAAACAAATTTTTTTGCATTCACTGCCCATTTTTTTCAAGTTAACTTTACACTTTTACATAATCTTAAAACTTATATAACTTTGTCAAATCTTAACCGATTTTATTATTATTTGATTTATCATTATTTGATGTCTAACATATTTTGATTTAAATTTAATTTTTCTCCCTGTGAATTTGTGTGGCAGCGTCTTTTAAAGTCGCCTCAACTTGCGACTGGTTCAATTATTTTGGCTGCCACGCTTTGTTGTCGCACTCTGCAAATACAAAGTCTGCCCCTCCTTCCCACCCTGAACAACCGCACTGCCACTTTTCCTCTGTTCCCCCCTCCCCACATTTAGCTTAGATAGCCCAAGCAAAAAGCTGGTCAAGTTTTGCAGCCGGTGTGTGTTGATTATGTTTTTGTTTTTCTTACTTCCAAGACGGCAACTTCATGTCATTATAGTTATTGCTCTCTCTCTCTCTCTCCCCTTGTCTCTCCCTGTCTCTCTTTCTCGCTCCATTGCACTCTCACTTGTTGCAAAAGTTTTCATTTCCAGCCGTGGCACGTTTCACTGTACCCATATTTTTTTCTTTTGATTTTTTTATATTTAAACGGCGTACAACTCGAGGTCCCAATGCAATTTCATTTGTACGTTAGACAACGCTGGAACCACGCTCCAAACCATCCAAGAAAAAAGCGATAAAATATCAAATTTTATTGAACGAATTTAAATAATCTACTGTAGCAAAAGAAGTTAAATAGAGACTATAAAAGAAACCATCTTTTGCAAATAAAAAAAAATTAATTAAAAGTCAGGCGACAACGTGTTAAGCTTGCAAACGTGTTCAAAATGCATTTGCCCCAAGGAGTAAGTGTTAAGTGCATTTGCATATCAATTACAACAGCTACAATGACAAAAACAATAACAAAGTGCTATGAAAATTTAAATAAATTATAATGATTAAAAAAGGAAACAAAACCAAACCAGAAATAAAAAGTTAATGCACAATTATCCTTTTTTTTGGGCAATAAAAATAAAATTTAACTCTATGGTGTGGTTTTAATTTATTGAATACGGTAACAACAACAAAAGCGACAAAAAAAACAATAACAACAGAGTTCATCGAACGCATTGGACAAATGAATTATGGGAAAATAATGATTAAGTACACAGTACAAAAATGAGATAAATATGAGCTAAAAGGTAGCCACAAAACCAGCTTAGAAAGTACACCAAAACACACACACAGACTCACACATTTAAATCGAAAACCGCAGTAGGAAAATATTGTTTTTGTGTTGCAAAACAAATTCATTGACTTCAATCGCGTGTGTAATGAATGAATCAATCAACGTGCAGACTTACAAATTTAACCAACAGATCAATTGTTTATTACAGTGACTGTAATTTTATTCGTTTTGATTATTACACTCATAACTCTCTGTGGGATTCGATCAATGGCCCGACACGTCATTTTAATTAGACCATGTTGCAAATGTTGGCCAAGTGTTCTCTTGAGGTTTTCAGCAAGTTCCGCAGTTGTTTGCTTAATTTCAATAGTATTTAACTATCGAAAGAATCTTAAACTACATTAAATTTCCATAAATTGCTATTTTATTACGATACTTGTTTCTACTCCTCGTTCAAGTTGTTTATCTATCTATCTAATTATTATTATTATTTACACTTCTGTTCGCAACAGTTCATCTAAGTCTGCAAATTGCCAGAGCTGAAGTTCAGCTATTGAAAACATCATTAAATCTGCTCATTTGCTTCTAAAAACAAAATTAAATATCTAAATATTATATTGCTTAGCAAAACTCTCAACTATTTATAGTAAAATTGTTAATAATATTCATACTTTGGCCTACTATTAAACAAATTACTTCAGGCAGCTGCTGTTTGCTATTCTAGACCAATTGATATGAAAACTTTTTGGCCACATGGCCAATAAACCGTTCAATGTGTTATTTAATGAGTTGGAAAGTGATGAGCAACGCAATTTTCTGTTTTCAAATTTCAAATTTCAATTTCATAACAAAACTGTTAATTGAATCCGCTTGGGGGTGCAAAGTTGCCCAACTGAATTTTCAGCAAATTTCTACGCAGGAAAATCGATAGATTCTGTCTTGAGACTTTTATGGAAGCTCAAAGGTCACAGAAGTCAGCAGCATCTTGACACGCCCCCAACAAATTGATGCAATCAAAATCCAATTTAATATCCAAATAATACGGTATATAAAACAAAAAAGCAGCTAAATCAGACTTATGCTAATTATATTGTGCTGTTCATAGACGTTCAACTTTTTTATCACACATTCGCCGCATTGGCCAACAGTCTTAAAAAGCAAGATATCTGTCTATTTATTATTTAAGTACGCGTATGTTTTTTTTTGTGGTTTGATTAGCTTTTCTTATTTATTGAATACCCTCTTAACACTTGAATTCTCAGTACAGAGTAAGATATTTTGGAGAGTCATTAGATTGTGGTTAAATATAAATAATGGAGATGATTATATATTTCTGATCTAAGTGAAGACAGTTAAAGCTAGAGCTTAGGCTCTTGAATAGAAGATTTGAGAAAATATTGAGCTTTTAAATCTATTATGCTAACTTTATAATTTTCTTTAGATCTCACTTTATAATACTTGACTCTGCAAATAAGCAATGTTTTCTTTCAGAGCTGGGTATTATCAAGTCGAGCACTCTCGTATGCAACTCGCCAACATGTTTTCTCTTCTATTTGCAGGCATTAAGTTTGCTGTTTATCACTTGCATGATGTTTGTCCTGACAAGCGGCCATCCATCAAACGACAAGCTTAAGTAAGTGTAACGGCCACGCCTTTAACGACATGTCCACCTACCACACACACGCACACACACACACACACATACGCATGCCCGCAGATACAGTCATAGTCATAGTCATAGTCATAGTCATTCACATTGACAACTCTCATTCACATGCGATTTTCACATTGACATTCGGACAGGATACGCATCCATGTGCCCGTAAAGCATCACACGCATGTGCACACCAAGACGGTCATAAAGAAAGTGCCGTTGCCCATCCCGGTGCCGGTCAAGGAGCACAAGGAGCCAAAGAAGCATCATCGCAGCAGTCACAGTCATCATTATCACGAGCAGGACGAGCTGGATGATGACTTCGAGGGTTACGAGTATCCCATCAAGCACATCAAGGCCAAGAGACGTACGCGGCATCCTTTTGTCTAACACAAATACTGACCCGCTTTGTGGGCGTTGCCAAAATGTGGGCGTGCACATTTGACGCATCTTAAGCAAATATAAAAACCAAAATAATGATGAAATCGTATGACAATATCTCACAAATCTGGGTGTGATTTGTCACTGTTTAGGCAATAAGCGTAACATTTTCTGTGCAATAAAACGAAAGAAATCAGCAAAATAAATCTTAAATTTAAGCACAACTTAAAGTCAACTCTCTGCCTCTGTCTCTATCTCATTATCTACGTCTTTGGAGTTGAGGTTGGGGTCCATTTCGTCACTCTGTCTTGAAGTTAACAAAGCAGAAAGTGGTCTGTCTGCGATGTCAGTTTCAATTAAGACGGTTGCATATTATCTTTGTGGGTTACTTTCAGCCCTTCTCTATTGATTTTACAGTCGAAATAATTATCCAAAACAATTGTATATTTAATTTCATCATAGTAGTTTGTATATTTTCTGAATTATGTCTGTAAATCTGTGGGTTATTTTAAATTTTAAAGCTGAGTCACCATTAAACGTAAAGCTGAGTTGAGTTTCATTTCTGAAGTTTACATTTCATTTCAAATCAAAATTAAAAGCAAAGCTAACAATAGATATTACTATAAATATATGTGTATAAATATATATATCGAAATTATGAAAATATTTGCCATAGTATATTTTTCTTGCAGAATTTTTTTGAGAAATGCAAAATATTATTTTGGTTCACTACTTTCCCATAAATAGATTTTTTTGAAATGATTGCTCAATGTTGATTCAGCGAATAAATGGAAAAAAGTAGTATACTTTCTGTAGAAATTGTTACAATATTTTGGCTATTTAATTGAATGCGAAAAATCAGTAAGAGCATACATAATCAATAAATGTATTTGGCAAATTGTTTGCTTTTGTTTTTCGGTTTTGCGGCAACAGTTTTTTTTGTAGCGCTCCACGCGGCATGCAACAAAAGGGAAAGCAAAAGCAGAAAAACCTTCAATTTGGCACAAATCGAAAGCCGCAGAAAACGAAAGTCAGCAGCTGTTAATGCCAAAGGCTAAGCTGGTCTGCTTATAGCTCTTTATAGAGTGATAAACAGACTTGTTGATTATGCCGCATGCCGCGTGCCTCATGCCCCATGCCTCTTACCACTTGCCACATGCCGCACAAATTGAAAATTGCAAATCTTGAAGTATTTGGGCTTTGCAACAATTGAAATTAACGTGCAGCAGTTTGGGAATAAGCTAAAGTACATAAATAAATAAATAATCAAACGGGAGTGGGAAGAGTGGTAGTGAAAAGACAAGAAAAGAAAAGATAAGAACAACGATAAAAAGCGGAAAACGAAGCAGCCAAATATAATGATGTGATGTTATTGTTGTTCAAGTTGCTGCTGCCCCTTTCAACAATTGCGATTAGTGGCGGCCCGAGACACGACTGAGACAGCGCTGCCAACATCTTCAGCTTATGGCCATATGAAATATGCATGCCTCTGGAACAGGCGCATAACCCAAAGCACCAACAACAACAACGACAACGACAACAACTCAAACAACAACAATGGCAAGCACAAGCTGAGGGATTGGGTTCGTTTTTTTCTGGTTTGGTTTGGGGGTCAACGGATGGTGTGCTCCGTCAGCACGTGCTGTCCGTCTAGTAAACACAAATGCTAAAAAAAACGAGAGGAAAAAAAAACACACAATTAACAACAACAAATATGTAAACAAGCTGGCAGCGATTGGGAGCTGGCAGAGACCGATGCCGATGCCGATGCCGATGCCATGGCAGAGTCAGAGGCAGAGGCAGCAACCGTGTGGCAGGCAGTTTGATGGCTCATTTGAACAGACGCACTCAAGTGCCCAACCAGACAACAGAGCACAAAAAAAAAGAGGAATAAAGCAACGCACTCAAGCATTGCCACTCAATTTTGAGTTGCCCGTAACCCCTTACCCCCAAAATAAACACTCTCCTATTGAATCTGTGAGCCAGCACCTCCTCATTCTTCGCTTCCTTCCTGCCACTTTTCCTGCCTTCTCTTTGTCCGTCTGCACAACGTGGCGTATAATTAATATGACGTCAGCTGCAGCAAATTATAACGGAGACACGCAAAAAAATAAACAAGAGCAAAAGAAATAGAAAAAATCAGCACGTAAATGAGCTACTTACTAATGAGACTGGCAGTCTGACAGACTGGGCTGTATACCCTGTAATGAATTAATTGCAGACGAGCATTAAGTGGCGTATGCTTAATATCAGCAAATCTACAGCAAGTTTTTAGAGCTAAGCCAATTAGTTGTGTTCCATAAGAGACTCAAACGCTTGCTGGACTATAGAAGATACCCCTTTGTAGGTTTTTTTCTAGGTCAGCATAACAAAGCTCTTTTGCGTATACTTGATATGGCGTCTTGCTCAGCAACTTGGCAACTTGCAATGCAAAAACACACGTAAATGTCCTGCTAATGATACTACATATTCGATTAATCATGGCAATACCCTGTAGATATATTTTTATTAGGTCAGCACCACACAGCGTATACGTGATGCGATTAAAGCTATGGAAATTTATAAGATCAAATGCAAAGAGAGCAAGCAAATGAGCTAGGAAATTAGACTACAGCAGATACCCTGTAGCCAGTGTATATGTATATAGCGAAGCAGATAACTTTGCAGAACTGTTAAATAAATAGTGTTTATTAACTAAATTTCAACTTTAAACAATATACAAAATACAAACTTGCTAACATTCTTTAGTCTCCGTCCAATCTTTAATTAAGCACATACAACCTTTCTACAAATCCTGCATAATAACAGGATATTTAAATACGCAAAATCATAGCATAGTTTGCAGCGTTGCCTGAAGTAGTTATTGTGGGGCACAAACACATGTACTTAACTCGATCTCGAACTCTCTATGTCTCTCTTGGTCTCTATCTCTCTCTCTGTCTCTCTAACTACTGCTTATTCTATCAGTCTTTGTGTAGGCAATCTCACGTCGAGGTGTCAAACTCATATATTTACTTGACGCTTGTTGTTCTTATTTTTGTGGTTCTTATTTTTGTTGTTGTTTTTGCGGCTGTTGTTTAATTTGGTGCGTTTATTTGATTAGGCCCGACTAAGCGAGCTACGTGACTGGGTTAATTTTGCACACACACACACACACTCCCTAAGAGTGAATGTGCGTGTATTTGTGTAGTTGCTGTTAAAGTCAAATAAATCGTAAGTACATTTACTTGTACACAAAAAATCACATAGCGCGCATAACAATGGGAAAGCACAGCAGAAACATGAATTGCAGGGGAGTGTAGGGGAGTCTTTGTACAGGAATAGAGGTGAGGGAAGAGGAGGAGTCAGCTACCAACTTGGATAAACTACTACGACGACGTGTACTTATTGTTTAGCCCATAAGCATGTGGGATATTCAAATAAAACTTATGCGCAGCACTTTCAATTGAAGGCATATTAGTTCAAATGGAAGCCGAAACAGATTGTGATTTCAGTAATAAAAAGCATTTCTAATGCAAATTTTAAGTAGAATTTATTGTATTTGTTGCAGACAAATTGCAAAGCAATTTTTGTAATTGAAACAATTCAATTGAAAAGGAAGTAAAATTAAATATAAATATATTAATATTATAATCAAATCAATAATGAAGTAGTTTATATGGAATGAAATGAAGATATTGAAAATTAAATGCATTTTCTGTGTTATTATATCTGAAATATTGATAGGCAATTAATTTAAAAAATAATGTAGTGTTAAAATAAATTCATTTGATATAAAACATTTGCAAGTCCCAATAACACCGCATTAGGTTAAGAAATATTTGTACTGTTTGTAGAAGATATACGACTAAGATATGCAAATAAACGAAAATGTTATTTACACTACAGAGACAGAAAGAAGAATAAAATAAAGACATGCAGACATATTCATTTCTTCTGTATTCAAAGGGTTAATTTCGCTTCCCTTAATATGCTAATTCAGTGTCTCTTCAGCTGTTTAATTCCCAGCGAAATCATTAATTTCTAAAACCCATAACCTGACCTCTATTCACTCAAATATTGATTTAATATTAACCAACTCTAATTAGAAGTTCATGTTAAGCTATTTTCACATTATGAAAAGAAATGACATAGATTGTTGTACAGCTTTAAGGAGATTTTATATTGCACAGATTTGTGGCTATATCTATGTCAACTGACATTAAATAAGAGCATACAAATTGTTGTCCGAAAAACTCAAAGCCTGCTTTGTGCCTAGACAAATAGAGAGCGACCTTATAATAAACAAACCATTTTCTGCTTCCACTGAGCAAAATTCCAATTTATCTATGTGACTGTGTGTGTGTGTGTATGTGTGTGTGTGTGTGTGTGTGTGGGCTTATGTTTCTTTGTTTGTTGTGTTGTCTGCAGTTTTGAAATACAAACAGAAAATTGGTAAAAACTTGAATATGCTGACTTTTCTGCAGAGTATAATGAACAACAACAAAGACCATAAACAAAGCTCAGTCTGCATATTCTTAAATATAGTATATATAGATATATAAATCTATTATAGTTATGTATATAAATTATTACCATTTTTACGATCCAATGGCCCCAGGGATGGGAATTTGGGAAGTCGTTTTTACAGTGCCTGAGAATCAATAAGCGACTGACAGTCCATATATTCCATTTTTTTTTTGGTTTGGTTTTTATTATTTGCTTACTTTTATGGGCGCTATTGCCACGCCCCATTTGGGCAATTTTATAGCTGACTGAGCCTAGGCCAAAAACACACCACACACACACTGCACACACACACCGCACACACACACCGAACACTTTTCGCTTAGCCCGTAATGCATTGTGTCTAATACCCAATTAATTTGGGATTTACTCTTAATGAGTCCCCCAAGCGAGTTGGCAACTCTGGCCAGCCAAATATATGTGTGTGGGCAGTTAGAAAATGCACTTAATTAGCGCCTAACAGCCAACAGAAACGGTCAGACAGAAACGGACAGACAGACAGCCATAAAATACCTAGCAAACGGTCACACACACACACAGACACACATTTATATATATATATAATTACCGACATCTGCCGCACATTTTAATTATTGTTTATTGACATTTTCAAAAAATTATAATTACAATTTTGGTCTACCACAAAATTAGCAGCAAATGTTGAATTGAGTTATTGGCCAACTGATTTATTTATATAAAATTATACTTATATTTTAACTAATTTATAAGGCGCAGTTAATTTTTAAAACTCGTTTAAATTCGCTTTTCATATAATGACAGAGTTGTGTATTTCTATTGCTGCATAACTCAACGATCAAGCGAACTTAACGAAGCTTAGAGTAAACGATAACTAGTCCAAATATATTTGGAGTTTACTATAACTTAACGAAGTTTAAATAACAGTTCTTTTGGTTTATGGTGAACTTAGGTTAGGTAAATTTTACACACTTAACACTCGCAATTTTAGAATTACATTAGTTTGAACATTGATTTTATTGTGTAATAAAAGTTCAAAGACTGACCTTTTTATTTACTTTAGAAATCACTCGCAGGAAAATAAATATAAAAGAAGAGACGCAATAAACCCTTTTTAGGCTAAAGTCGGCTTTATTTATATCGTTCTCAGAAAATACAATCTAGACCAGCACGTGCAAATAATATCTATCAACAGTAAAGCCGCAGATTTGAATGGGAACCGTACCCAAAAAAAAAAGAAGCATAAATAAAAGGATACAACATTTGTACATTTTCAGATTCATTCATTCAGCTGCTGCTGCGTCCGCTGCTGCCTCTGCTGTTATTATTGTTGTTCCTGCCGTAGCAATCAGTTCCAAAAATTTGAGTATCTCTTACAACTAACTAACAGTCAATGTGTGCAAATACATACAGACAAACAAACAGACACACACACGTGTGTGTAAGTATGTAAGTTACGCTGGGAGACAGCGCATGGCGTGAACTGTTGCGCGGTTGCCGTTAATGAACTTAAGCACAGACATAGACGAAAAATCCCCATTACACTCAACTCAAACATGTGCGCGATATACATATGCAAAGGAGCAGCACACACACACACACACGCACGCACACAGCGACCGCGAGACAGTGACCTACCAACCTACTCAAGCAATTTGGCATGCCATGCACGAAAACCGAACCCAAGGCAAACAACAAAACAAAAAGAACGCATGCCGCCCTCTACAGACACGCTCTCAAACGGCAACAGTTAGCGAGTGCGAGAGCGAGAAATGAGAGGGAGTGTAAAGAACTCAAGCAGTGAGGTTTGAGTGCAAACCGACAGCTTCGAACTGCAACATGTTCGATGCGAACCAAATTGATGACGTATGTCTGCGGAGCAGCTAGCACCCGCCAGCCAGACGGCCAGCAATAACAACAAAAAGCACTCACACCAACGTAGCGCACACGTTGAGTGCGATTGGGTTTGAGCGCAAAAACGAACGAAAACGTCAAGTATTGGCGGCATCTTTTGTAGCAAATTTTTCGCACAAGTATCGCAGACGACGCTGTTCTGTTCACACGCTCGGTAACGGTAACGGCAACTGCAACGGCAACGGCAACACTGCTGTTTGGCAGTTTACAGTTACTCGCAATTGGAACAACGTGCGTCGTGATAATAATAGATATATTCTATACTCTCAAGTTCAATCTATTAAAAAAGCGCGTAAACAACAACAGCAACATATTGGGCAATAAATGCTAAACAAATGTGTGTGTTTACATGTGTGCGTGTGTGTGAGTGAGTGTGATGACAAAAGCGCTGATTAGAGGCTTAAATTGGCGTTAACAAAATCAACAAGAACATCAACAGCCACAACAATTGCAACCACATCCCCAATAAAAACCGGCGCAAAAGACGCTCAAGCAACAACAACATCAACAAGAAAAAAACAAAATAAATATAATAATATTAATCAACATTATCGTAAAACAGAAACAACAACAAATACAAATAAAGAATTTTTGCTGATATTGTAAAGGTGCGAATTTGATCATATTAAATACAAGTAAGTACCATTAATTTACCATGTTTTTCTCCTCTTCTCTTCTCCTCTTTGCTCTTCTTTTCTTTTGTTTAATTATATTAATTTATTTGCAAACATGGCAAGAAAATATTTAATAAAATTGGAAAAATTGAGTGCAAAATATTCGGCTAAAGAAAATCAACAGCAACAACAAAAAACAACGAGCCGAATATTTTCAAATATATTTCTCTTTGGCGGCGGAAATAATCGTCCGATTTTAAATTGGATATACAATTCCCAAGTTCGTATTGCTGTATCCCAGACATCTGCAGACATTCTCGACACTAAACAGCAGAAATTGTTACGAAAATGCCATAAAAGTGTAATAAAATATTTATAAAATAAAATGGAAAACGGTTTTTGTGTAGCGGCTTTTGAGGTTATGCTGGAAACAGTCAAAAAAAAGCTAGAAAAGTTTGTGGAACTTTGAATTTATTAAAAGATTGTTTTGAAATTGTTAGTATACAAATCAGATATAAATATCTATAATATGTAATACAATGAAATTAAGTATTGAAAATCATATTTAATTTTAATTTCGAATAAGAAAAATATAATAATTAGAGCAAATTTAATATGAATTTTTCATTTTCAATATTATTTTGTATTTTATATGCCTACAAATTTGTGTCTTAATAAAGTTTGGAAATAAAAACTTGCGTGGATTTCAATATAAAGAGTATACGAATATTTTCTTAACGCTCAACAAATGGATTGGTAGCCCAGTGTATATAGCTGTTCGGCGCTATATACATACATATATGTTTATACCCAAATATAAATGTCTATAGATGCGTATAGGAATTGTATTTCTATATTTTATTTAAATATATTTCACTTGTTAGCGGCTCGTTAAAGCCAACTGCAGCCAACAGATAAAGAAGCATATGCTTCAGCCAGCAAATACAATCTCCCAAAGAGACTATACATATATACTTGTACAAACATATATACTTAATAGAAATGAGCGCAAAAACTCAGCTAAAATCATTAAAATTTCTTAAGAATTCGCAAGTAGATGCCAAACAAAAATACGGCTAAAAACACGCCAGACAAATCAAACAAAAGACACGAGAATAGACAATCAGTTTCAAAATTTTGTTAGCACCAGCTGATAAACTGACAAGAAAAGCAAAAACGTGGGCATGAGAAAGAACAAATATGAAAGAGCGGCACAGCAGGAGAATGAGAGGGAGATGGTGAATTAGATGGAGATGGAGAAAGAGTTGAGAAAGCACCTTTCTCCGTGCCAAACTATATTATGACCCTTTCCAGCCCCGTCCATTTCTATTCCATTCGTAGTACGTGCCAGGGCTGGGGATGGCTTAGAACCCGTATATCCCAGTCACGCCTCAAGGTTCCCCGGGTTCATATCCATCAGCGTCTGCTGACAAACCAATTTACTGTTGGCACTTGAAACTACTGTGAAAAATTTGTTGGCAGAATTTCAGTTTTTCCGCCATTCACAAACTGCGAAACTTCTATAATTCCCAATTGGTTTTTCCTAATAAAATACGAACATTAACTTTATGAAATGTGATAGCTGATACTTTGATAACTTAGTATCCTACTTTTTCACTAATCCTAATGATATTCTGCTATGTTAGATCATAAATATTGAAAATAAATATACATCTTTCTTAATGAAAATCAATAACAAGTTTGATAAACAATGATCTCTAAAAATTTGATAGATTTCCCAAACTTCTTAAGTTCACGATGCAATACTTACAAATTTGCGTAGATTAATTTGTTTGCAATTAAAAATGTACTGAGCATCAATCACAGCCTGATTGAAAATTCTCCATTACGGAGCTTTATTTCAGGCCTTTAATTAACTCAACTTCAGACTGTGACACACAAGCAGGCAAATTTCCTATTTGCTTCAGTTGTTAACGGCTTTAAAGGGCATAATCAGCAATTACAACATTAGCAGGAATACCCCAACTACTGCCTACCCCTGCCAATTGAAATATCAACAACATGGGGTGAAAACAAAGCCTGATTCAGTTGGGGAAGGGGACAAGGTAGAAAGATAAGCGACAAATTCGGTACGTGCCTGAATTTCAATAGCTTGGAACTATTCTGGGAATATGAGAGAGGAATTTAACAGTTTTAAACATGGCAAAAGTGGGATGGGATTTGAGGATGGGGGGAGTAGTAAGAAATACACGTGAGTAGGAAACATTTGCATTTGTAAATCAATTACAACATTTGTACGTCTGTACGGAAAAGTTTTTCGGAATTGTATTTGCACCTTGTACAGTTCCAGCTGTGTCTCATGTGGCAGTTGAGGCATTTAGGTAAATGTGGGTTACTTGGGGCACTCGGATATCTTAAATTGAGTTTAGCCAGAGAGTGGTTTGAGTGTCTGAGTGCAAACAATGGTCTAATCCCACAACAAATTGCTATCAGCAGGAGCAACCACATGAGAGGCAGAAGTAATCTCTGCTTATTTCCACTCACATCACAATTTTCACAGCGCGCGTTTCTCAAAATGACATTTGACATCAAGAAATGAATTGAAGTGCAGCATATCGAGAGAATTGTTGTCCTGACAACAGTACGTTGATGACATCTTACTATAGATGAAGTCATATCAAAGAAAAACAGAAGCCAATTTAATCTAAGCTTAAAAACAAACATAATTATACAAGTTCAAGTTTAGTATGTTAATTATAGAAATCTAGTTTGATTTAATGGTGACTTCAGTAAAAAACATATATAGCTCTAATAGTTTATATATTCAATTCTAATATCACAATTGTCAATTGGCGATCAATGCACAAGTTAAAGTTCAGCTTTAATTTTACACAGTACAACAATTAGCTAAGCAATTTATATCTATTTACAAAACAATCAAAATAATTTGAATTATATTAAGCTGACCGATTTCAATTGGAATTCTAAATTCTTTGACTACAAATTGAAAATGCAAGAAAATAATTTAATTTAATGTTATACAACTACTCAATTGTGTTTCGCAACTCTGTATAACATTTCTGCTTTGTGTTATGAAGAACTAAAAACTTATCCTCCTTTTTGGAACTAAATAAAGAACCTGAGAAAGGAGAATGTAGAAAGGAATAAACAAACAAAATACAAAATGTGAAAGAAAGAAAACTTGACTAGTGAATTCCCTGCAAATGCTGTATTTCTAAATGTACATTTTTAGTTGATAAATAAAAAACTTACAGAATCGTAAGACAATTCATTCATATCTAAAATCAAGCTAGTTTGATTTAGTTTTGTTTCTATTTAGTCGCAAATTTACACTGATTATAATTCTTAGAACATCGACTCCCACTTTTTAGTTTCCAGAATTTAAACGGAACTCAGTTCAACCCTTTTTCACTTCACTTCACAATTACGGGGTATGGCACAGACCCTTCAAATTCTTGTACATACAGCTTGCAGTTTAGTTCTATGAATTCTGTGTGTGTTTTTTTTTTCTATGGAATTATTTAGTCTTTGTGTAGTGGAAACCAAAAAAATGTTTCCACATTAAATCAAAACCTTGATTTATATAAATGCAATTTATTTGATTGTAAATAACTCGATTTCAAGCAGCATATTAAATTATTTATAAATAATATTCAAAAACCGCAAATCAATGAGCGAAACAATAAATTTAAAATTCTGGCCAGCAAAAATGCACATAAATTCCATATTATTAAGCCACGAGCATATTAAACAGCACAAAACCAAAAAACAGAAACCAAACGCAGACCCTTTAGATAAAAAATGAACCAAGTTCCACACACACACGCACACTCATACACACACACACACAAATTGAGTGTGAAATTTTACGCGCCATTTAACAGAGGGCGGCCCCAGTTTGAAAACGAATGTTTTCGGAGGCCTTTTTAAAGTGAAATATGCCGCAACATAAAAAAACAAGTGGATATGATATGTCAGAGAGTGCACGACGAATACATGCCCTGTAAACAAGCTGTGATTTATGAATTAATCAATGATATCTTGTTATAAATTTAGAAAAGCCAAGTTAACTTGGCTAACTAGGCGTATGCTTAATAACAAGACTATTACACTTACGATGTCGAGCTCGATGATCTTTTAATATAACAGTTTCAGCTTTCAATAAATAAGTTCTCTATGACCGAATAATGTACTGAGGAGTTCGTATGAAAAGAAAGTCTTATTTAGTTTTCTGATTTCTCGACTGAAATTATATTAAAATATTTAGAGTAGGCAATAAAACTGGTTATCCTGGCGTATGCTTAATGTGCAGATAATACTTGAAAATTGAAATATATAGCTAGAATATTTATTAAAAAGAAATCTGTGATTACAGGGTATTCAAAATAGAAGTTACAGCATTTAGCAAAGCTGCTTTTAATTATACAAAAATATACTTTTAGGCAAGTGGATAACCAAGTTGTACAGTGAGTAGCAAAAGCGCACAGGACAAATAGACTTGTCGCCCTTTTGTATAAGGTTTAAAGGTGTGTGTGTGTGTGTGTGTATGTGTGTGTGTGACCTAAGTTATACAGTCTCACATGCACGTATGTGACGGTTGTATGATTACATTTTCTTCTATTTTTTTGTGCTTATATTTTTGTGTAAGATGCTTAAGCAACTGGCGAGTTGAGAGAGATGGTAAGCCGTTGGCTTCTATTATGGCAAAGAGTTCGTTGGTTGCAGTGGGAAGATGCCCTTTTAATTGTTGCTGTTGTTGCTGTTGTTGTTGTTGTGGGCCAGGATGTGTGCCACGCAGCCAAGTGTACAAAATGGCGTCAGAGCCAAAGTATTTAACGTAGCAACTTGAAATTTTGCAAAATTATTAAGGCAGTGACACAGTAACGCACACACACACACACACACACACTGTCTGGATGTACGCATACATATGCAAATTGTGCAGTGCCACATATGGCAGCATGTGTAAATAAGAGCTTTAGACTTTAAAAATCGCTGCCAGCATTGTAAGGTTTTGACGTTGACAGCACCTACTTCTTCTTCTTCTTCTTATTCTTGTTCTTCCTGCTGGTTTTACCTACAGCTTCAGTTGTGATATCGCCTCTTGGTTTACTTATCCGTTCGCCTACACAGCGTCTGTTGCGCTGCGTCTGTTGTCACAGCTTATTGCCACAACTTTTTTTGCCAGCTTTTCGTAAATGAATAGCACTGAAAAGCATAACACACACCCACACACACACACACACACGAACACACCCACAGCTACAGTTGCACAGACAGACACAACACTTTATATTTGTTTACTTTTTTTAGACCCATTCAGATACCCGCTCCCATCAATTGCCATGAGGCATCAACAGTTTTATCTTCGTTTGAAACAAGATAATTATAATTTCCCTATTTATTTTAGCTAAGCTGCAGATTTGTTATTAAATATTTTAATTATTGCTGCATTTAACTTGGCAATTACTTACGTTATTAGCATAAATCCGAGAGACGAGTCGCAAATTTTAATTTCCCGCAGATATTGTTATTAAAATACCAAAAAGATAGTTAGTTAATATTATTATTATTATTTGATATTCAAATATATTACTTTGAATTATAAATATTTATTTATGGAGCATATAATAAATATACAAGAATCCATACTTCTGATTGCAGTTCATTGGCTTATTTTAATTTGATTTGAACGATTTGAATTGCATTTAATTTTTAATATTGCGTTGATTTTACATAATTCTTATTATGATCAGCACTTAATTGATTTTTAAGAGTTTAACATTTCCTTTTTTGTATCTCTTATTCTATATTTCGTTTACCGTCATGGATAAGTGATAATTCATGTGTGTTTGGAGAATTGTGTGCTGGTATCTCATAGTTGAAACTGTTTATGCAATTTGCTTTGGCTTCTATGCCATATCTTGGCATTTGCATGTGTGAGACGAAGCCTCTCTCTATAAACATATGAACGCTTCAACAAAAGGCATACATACACACTCACACACAAACACTCGCACACACATACTCACACACTCATAGTCAGACTGGGAGGCGGGCGTGTGTTTATTTGTTATTGTTACCTCAAACACATTTTTATGACATTCAACGCAACAACTGAACGCCAAATTGAACGCCACAGTCTATGTAAAGTTTTCTGTTTTCTGTTGACAGCAGGAAAAAAAATGGAAAAACGGAATAAAAAACAGAAACAGAAAGTGGAAAAAAGTTGTTGTAAATGAGGCCAGCAGAATTGTTGGTGCACATGCGGCGTATGCGTAATAAATCCAATGACAGTGACGTCACGACGACACTGTTGCCACTCAAGCAAATAACACTTTGCTATTTTAGCAATTTGCATGCCAACCCAAACACACACACACACACGCAGACAGGCACAGACTGTATCTGTGTGTGTGAGAGAGTGTCTATAAGTTAATTTGTCTCAAGTTATTAGTTTAGTTCAACTTGGGCGGCAACTTCAAAGCTATTTTCAAGCGGCAAAACTTTTGAAGACGCTGCCTTGCAGGATTCCCGTCGAGTCCTGTGGCTTTTGCGGCCAAACCCCTTTTTTCGGTGTCTTCGGAGTTGTCCCGTTAAATACAGTTGGAAATTTACTACACTCCACTAAAATGTTCTTCCTTTTCTCACAAATTTGTGCAAATAAAGCAGTTTTATAAATTATTAAATTAAATCTCTTTTTGGCGTAAAATTAAAACACTTTCAGACGTAAGATTTAAAATTTTTAAATAAGTTTTAACTCTTCAAAATTTGAAACATTAGTTTTTTATAATACACTTTAAATTATTGAGATCTTGCTAGGACGTTTAAATTTCTTTTCAATTTAAAATTTGTTCTAAGTTTCGGTTGAATAATATATAATATTTTTAAATGGTTCTTTTAATTATCTAACTATTTTGCAAATCATACTAGTTTCTCTATTAAAATAGCTCCCTGAAAATGAAACTGCACAAAGTGTAGCAAGTGAAGCTATCAAACTTTGAACTTGCCATATTTTAGCTACCTCACATCGAAGTTTCCACTTCTGCCTACCCTTCACTATTCTCTCTCTCTCTCTCTCTCCATTTCCTCCCTTGTTCTTTCCCTACCCAGCACTTTACTGGCAGCCCTCTCAGCTGCGGTTGCTGCTGTCGTTTTTGGGCCATCGTTAAGTTTCGTTTTTCAATATCATTTTTCAGCGCTTTTAACGTTGTATGAAAATTGAAAATTATGCGCGCCTGCTTTTATTTTTAATTTACGTTCAAAATGCTGTACGCCATTAGGGCAACGGGTGTGTGTGTGTGTGTGTGTGTGTGTGTGTTGTGTATGTGCTTGGCATGTTTGTAAAAATTTGCGCACATTTGTGATTCGCTCGTCTTGATAAAAGCGCACACAATTTATGCTGAATTTAATCAGATTGACGCCAGGTGAAACAGCTGAAACTAAGTCACATTTTTCTCCCCCGATAAATATCTACAAATTTACTGAACTACAAATTTACGTGCTGGCAATTTGTATAATTGATTAAATATGCGTGCCGAAAATCGCGCACAAAACGAAAAAAAATCCTTGACTATCCTGACAAAACAGAAATAAGGGAAAATTCAGCGTGCAATTAATATGGCAATCTCCTTTCAATCTCCTCTCTGATCCCCCACATCGAAACTATACAAATATCCTTTGCTTTGGCAATATTATTATTAAATTAGTGTGCATAATTATAATGTTCTCTCGCACACTCACACACTCACACACACGAGTCTGTGTGTGTTTTCCATAGGTATTTACGGATAAGGTACGTCTGGAATTGGGTCGTCATCCCCTGGCTGCCATCGACGAAACTCGACCTTTTTATTGGCCTGTAGCATGAAATGACGCTGCTTGCTCCAAATATTTTCCTATTTTGTCGTCTTTTTTCTGTTTCTGTTGACTTTACGAGCTCAAGAAAACAAAAAAAAGTATATAAAGTACACGACAAATTATTTGCCGCTGTTGTAGGTCGCGGGCAATGAAAGAGGGAAGAATAGGATAGGAAGGAGTGGAGCAACACTCAATGGCAGTTGACACATGGCATTTGATTGCGTTTCTCCATTAGGGGAAAGACCCCTTTGGGCCCATATTACATGTACTGTGCTTTTCCGTCAGTCAACCTCATGTTAACGCCTATAAATCTGACTCCCAAATAGCAAGAATTATATCAAGGTCAACACTTTTGCTGCCATTTGAATGGCAATCAGTTTTTATATTAACTACTAACAATGAACTCATTTCGATTACTTGAGTCGAGGAGCCAGAAAAATAGAGTCACTTTTCGGATAATTATAATGAAATCAAGAAAATGCAAATAAAGTAATAATCTATATACCAAATCAGAAATTAAGTGCTGCTCATAATGCTAAATGATTCCATTGTGCACAGGCTAACTGGAGTTTAAGAGTTGAATAGCTTAGGAAAATCACAATTCAATCAGAATAAAACAGGGAAATTTTTCTGATTTAAGCATTTAATTTAACATTAACTTATTCATAAAAATTACCTTGAAATAGCTTATAATAAAATGATAATCGCATCCGTAGAAACTTAAAGAAAGCGCTTGTTAAATTATCATTTTATATAATCTAAATCTTAATCTAATTAGATTGCGTTGAAATAAGGCTAGGTTAAAAATATAAATTTAGAGACAGCGCTTGTTAAATTATAATTTTATATAATCTAAATCTAAATCTGAATCTAATTAGATTGCGTTGAAATAAGGCTAGGTTAAAAATATGAAACATAAGCAAGAATATAATAAAACGACGTGGTTATTTTTCATTAACTTTTATTACGTTTTTCTCAAAATTATGACTCATATGTAGTTAGAAGAGAAAATGGAAAAAGGGGAAAACGTCAGCTTTTCCACTTCGTGATGGAATTGATAAAGTTAAAGCGACTTCTCTGCTATTTTGGCCAAATGTGCAACACTTTAGTAATTACATTTCTAAACGAGACTCTGAAATTGAAACAGTAAATGGAAATGAAACAGAAACTACACACAAAGTGTGCCTTTAAAATAACACACATACACAAATAAAGACTCCCTCACATACACACACACGCACACCTTTTGTTGTGCCTGCGACCATAAAATCTGAAAGTGCTGAAAAAAATAGGAAGTAAAAACGAAACCAACGGACGAAAAATTGCACAAAATAACTTTCGTTGGTTTTCATAGGTATTGCGGGGGATGATTGAGCGCAGGGGAAGAAGCAAGGGAAGTGGAGTAGTAGGTTTCTGGAAGAAGAGGAGGGAGGAGCTTCAAAAAATGGTTTGCAACTCTAATAAATGTTGCACTGCAAATTGCACACGACGCCTCATGCGCCAATATATATCAGAAAATACCGTTAGCCGCCGCTGACCTCGACATCGGCTTTGGTTGCATGCCGCATGTTGCATGTGGCAAGCGTCCTGTCCGATTGTCCGCTCATCCAAGTGGCAACCTGGCACATATTTTAACATAAAACATTTGCATAAAACTTTCACGGCTTATGGCGCACGAATGCAATGTAAAAGTTTCATTGTGCGCATTGGCCGTATACTTTGTGTACTCACTGTACATCCTTCCCCCCCTCCCCACACCCTCGCCACAAACTCCATACTCCACCAGACTACTTTCAATTTTTATAAATTTAATCCATAGCAAACAACAGCAACAAGCGCTGTAAACTTGACAGTTCCAAAGGATATGCTCGACTGCGGGATGAGCCTTAATAATGAATGGGGTTATTTTTTAAATCTATAGGCCTGCATAGTTGCCTAAACTTAGTAAATTGTTATTTTAATAGTTCTACTGATTTTATATTTAAAAAAGTATTTTTTATTAAAATTATTTAAATATTAATATTAATTCGGTCATTATATTACTAAATATGAGAGCAACGATAATTTACAATCAAATAATGGGATTTCCTTTGAATAGACAACTTCAACCAGATGATGGCTGAAAAATCTGTGTAAATATCTGACATGTTTTCATATTTAATTTTTTTCGCTTTTATTCAATAAGTTACTTTTTAGGCACTCTCTGAATTTTAGTTTCAATACTTACATAAATTTTAGACAGTTGTACATAGGGTTAAATAAATAACTTTTATGTCAGATACAATTTATGGAGAAATATATTGAACTTCTTTATAGAACTTTAAAGAATATGAAATTTGCCCACACGTTGGAAATACTCTCTTTCACGCAAATAGTGCAGGGTCTGCAAACTACCGTTGGTGCAACAACTTCGCTGGCTCCCTTGAGAAGTCTTTGCAATTTGCTGGCCATCTACACACACACACACACACACATAAATACACACACAGACATAGAAATCACCTAACCTAAGCAGAACTTGACTTGACTTGACTTTATTCTCACCTGAGCTACGCTTACTTTTTGTTTCTACCTGCTTTCTCCAAAGTGGACGTCTTTTTTTATTTCGTATATTTTTTTGTACTGTGAGTTTTCTTTTTGCGTTTATCAGCACTGAATGTGGCAGGTTGGCTTCGGTTTGGGCCTGGAAACATTTCGTTAGCTTCAAACGAGCATTTTGGCCCGCTAGCAAAAAGCTGTTCATAAATTGCATGTTGGCTTTTGTGTGTGTGTGTGTGTGTGTGTGTGCGAGTGTGTGTATATGTGTGTACTGGCATGTACTCCATTTTGCTTTTTAATAGACCCTTCTCGCATTTAAACTGTTATGCTTGGCCTGGTCCCGTCACACAAAAGACCTTTCCCTTTATCGCTTAAGCCAAATCAGTGTCGACCTGTGCCACATTATATATATATATATATGTATATATATATTCTCTTCTGCTTGGGCCTCTTCTTTTTGCCATAGGCAGAATCGATCGACTCTTAGCTGTGTGAAATTTACGTTCGGTAGTCTTTGACCTGCAGTTTTCGCCATGAGCCAAAGGCACAAGTCAACGTAGATAACTGCTTCCAAAATCCCCATCAATTTTGGCCAATTCCCCTGGATGCCCACGCCCATCCACGGGCAATTAGAGTCGAACAGGTGTAATTAAAAAACTTGTTTGTTTACATGTTTTCGCATATTAGTTAATTAGCAGACCAAACAACAGAATAAAAACTAAATTAAATTCAAACTTATCTGCTTTAATTGGCGTGGGTGTTACAATATTTTCTGGTTGTGTATATTCATTCAATTCGATTAGGAGGCGAGTGTTAAGTGATTTATGCATACAGTTAGCCTGGCACGATATTTTTATTAGTTTCGACCCCTAATGCGATATATGATATATGTATTATTGACGTGCGATGACAGCGATAGCACCACGTCCATTATAAGAATAAATGACAATCAGATAAAACAAATAATGAAAGCATTTCAAAGTATTTATGATCAGACAAAAGAGTCATAAAATAGCGTGGGAAGTTGCTAAAAGATTAACAAAAAAAGATTTCACTGCGAAGTGCAAACAACAAAATAATTCTTACTTAATCAATCAGCTTTTATAGTCAGCTTTTAATAGTCAGTTTCTAGAAGTTTTAACAATCTAAGTGACTAATAAGTTTACACTACTTTAGGCGCTTAAGTCTTTTATTATTTAAAGTAATAGTAGAATATTAAAATAAATTTGAAATGCACCAAAGTTTAAAATACCCACTTACAAGATTTATGTAATGTTGAAATGTCATGCACATTATTTCCGCTAGTTAAACAGCTAATTAACAATGCCAAAAAAATTTCTAGTAAAATTCCGCTGGAAAACATATTGCAAATTACGCAAATTATAATTAAATAATATAAATACAAAGACAAAAGTATTAAGTGCAATGGCAAACAAAAAAGGCAACAAGTAAATATACGCAGCACAGGCAAGTTTCACTTAGTGATACCCTGTAAAAAAATCGGATTGCCTGTCTATGTTATATTGCTAAATAACCACGTTTTTTAGGAAGTTTTCTGATTTAAGGGTAACCACTTTGTGTAGCATATTTATTTGTTAGTTTTGCCGCAGCAATTTACAATTTTAATGAGCTGCGTTTCGTTTCATTTACATCAAAATGCATTAACAATTAATTAAAAATGACACAGAAATTAAATCAATGTAAGGGCGCAGCATGTGTGTGAGTGTGTGTCTGTATGTGTGGCTGTGAATGCAAGTGTGTGTGTGTGTGTGTGTTAGTTGGTTGCAATTAAAACAAATTTGCGCAGGAAATGAAAAGTTCACTTTAGCTGCGGCGCCACATGACGTATACGCAACGTGGTCACAGTTATTGCTGTTGCTGTTGTTTTTGTCGTACTGTTCTTGTTTTGTTGTTGTATTTTAGTTGCTCTTACAATGCAATTTACACACACACTCACACACATGATTCGAGTGTTTGTTGTACTATTTTCACCACCAGCAACTGTTAGTTATTAGTTGCGGCTGCCGTTATTGTTGCGGCTGTGTCAAGTGTCAGCGACAAGGCTCGAGTGCATTGTTAGCTGCACTTGTTCCGCCTAACGATAATGCCAACAACAATAACAACAACAACAACAACTGCAAGTGGGGCCGGGGGTTTTGGCAATGCCATTTGTTAGTGCCTGCATTCCACCAAATGCAACAACTGCACTCAATATGCATACCGAAATAGTTCAAAGGAAATTCTCATAACAGTCGTCACCTTTGGCAACCCCCGTCGCACCCCCTTTCCCTCTCTCTCCCTCTCTGTCTCTCACACTCTTGCTATCTTCCTCTGGCTGCGGTACCTCAGGCATATCTACAATAGACTCGTATTTTTTGGCTTGCTTTCATTAATTTACATATTTAGTAAGTCATTGAAAATGCGGCTTTCTTGTTTTTTCCGCTTCAACAGAATTTGTTATTTTCAGTCATCGTTGCAACTGCAACTGCAACACTCATTAAAATTCATTGGCGGATATGGCAATACGGCGCATATCTGCACTTGACTCCATTTTGCATTTGCCTTTAACTTTGACCAATTTAAGATAAATTCAAGTCAGTCACGGCACGACCTGACTGACGCAGATATACCCTACAAGTAAATTTCGATTCCCAATTTAGAAAATTTCATTTTCTTTCGATTATCATCCAATTTTCAAAGACTTTGAATGTTCATAACTTTTTAAAACTTAACCGATTTTCATGCAGAATTATTAATTAATTAATTCTGCATTTAAATATATTTTATTTAGTGAAACTATATTTTTTTTATTTAAATCATCTAATTTTTCCAAAATCTTGAATATTTATTGAGATAACGCTTATTTAAATATCTTTAAAATGTCATAACTCTGTCAACTCCTTACCGATTTGTTCTATACTCATCTTTAAATGATTCTATATTACTACTTTCTCTGGCAGAAAACAGATTTACCCATTTTATATTCCCAGATTATAGAGTATGGGAAGTGTTCTAAAAACACACTGCCGTGTGGCATTTTGTAGGTCATTTGATTGCATGCGGCATCAGTTGAGAAGCGTGTGAAGCTTATGCAAATTGGGCAACTAACATAAGTCAGCGGATTATGGTAATGTTGTAACCACAGCGAGTGTTTGCGGTTCAAATAGTGCAATGTTTGGTCCTAATCAGACACTGCAATATCCACCTGCAATGGCAACAACAACTGCAACTCAAATTTCCATGATGTCCTTAACGATATCATGGCTAATTGAATTTGAATCAGATTTAATGGGCTTAGTTCAAGTATGTGGAAAGGTCTTTAATTTGTTCAATTCAATGGAAATATTGTGTGAAATGCATGGATATTTTGATCGAATCAAACCGTGGGAAAAAATATGTATTATTTATTACTTTAACAACCCCAGCGAGTACAATATTCTACTCTAAGGGACTTTAACCTTTGACGAATGCCCGAAGAAATGTAACAAATGAAAACTCTTTTCTTATCAAAACAATAAAAATGTGTTCATAGAGCAAAAGCCATAAAAAATATTTTATTTGATGTCTGTTTGCTATCAAAAAGTCAGCATCAAGAAGACAATAAAAAGCGGACCACGTTTGTTTAACTTACGACTATTTCCTATTTCTATTTTTTTTTTTTTTGTTTATTTGTTATCGTTTTGAAATGTGTGGAAAATATTTATACTCATTTGTAGTATGTGTTAAATATCTGTATGAGCTTTTATTTCTCTGTTTATAAATACTTAAATGGAAACATAAATATTTAAACGCTGCCAACATTGTGTTGACACTGAGAATAATAGCTAGTTGTGCTGCCAAAACATTCCAATAAATTGCCTAACAAATGCAATTTCTGCAAATACATAAAATCAATTGTCGAATTTTGTCGGGGACGAAAATTTATTGTCCCAATACTTTGAGCAAGATTTATTGAGTAGTTTGAGAAGGAAAGAAAAAGAATTATTGCAAGTTAGAATACAGAATAAGAATACGTACAGTTATGTTTAATGTTATACCCTATAAAACAAGTGCTGACAACACTACATCAAATTTGTTAATGTTAATTGAATCGTAAATAAACACAGTAAATTAAATGGTTAAGACAAACCACAGTAATTCCATCATTAATTGTTTTTATAGTATAGTAATTGTAAAATGAAATTCATGCTCATTAAAATGTCGTAAAATTGCAAATACAACAAAATAAAAGAAAGCGTACTCGTTAAATGTTAATTTTGTAAAAAAAACTTTAAGGATCCGGATTAAAAGCCAGTCGGAATTTCTAATAGCATGCAAACGTTGCATTATAAACGGAAAATTACGGAAAACGGAAAACGGAAGGTGGCACAGTGTTATCGATAGTGTTTGCGTTCTCTTTCATGCATTAAAAAATGCATTAAGTGCTTTGCCTTCAAGAAGAGCTTAAGAAACTGAGGCACATAAGCCTTATTCAGCAGCTGTTTTGCATGGGAAATCAGTTTAATAGAAATAACCAACAGTCTGTTGACTTTAATCGGATTAAGTTGAGTTTCGGCCAGAGTTTGCGGCAAATCAATGATTACCAACTAACCGGGCTGTTTAAAAAATTGATAAAGACACAAGGCACAAGTTTGTCAAGACAGCTACCAGAACCAGTTACCAGCTACCAGTTACCAGTTACCAGTTTCAAGAACCTTCGACGTTCTCGCATATAAATATATTTAAGTGTGCATAATCAAATTTCACAAATGAATTCGTGCAATAAAATCCTCTCATCTGCACGAGCAAACAATCAAGTTGGCCAAGGCTGAAAGTAACAATGAGACTGGCTGGAAACGCTACAAGTCTCAAGATTAATCGGGTATTAAATCATATTCTTGAACTTTTCGAGATACATACATGTATTTCAATAGGAGTTAGTTGTGTGAAACTGTGAAAGCTCTTTAAAGCACTGGAAATTTGGATTGAATACAATAAGTAAAATATATACAGCCAATAATTGTATTTACAGCAAATAATTGTTATCATATACAACAAATATGTGGTAGTTAGTTAGTTGAAATCCTTTGATAAAAAACTTAAACTTAAACTTAAACTTAAAGCACACGAAAGCTAAAATAAATGTTACTAAGCTGAAAGCTCAATTATGATTCAAAACAGTTGCTTTCTTGATGCAATTAAAATAACCAAAATTAATATAATTGACTTAAGCTGCAATAAGTGGGAAATTTGTATTTAATATTTTATATTCAATAACTTGAAAGCACCCGAAAGTTCTGATAAATGTATTAAAACTAAAAGATGAAGTGATTTATAACACAAATACTTAAGTTTGATCAAGTTGTATTCTTTTTTTGAAATAATCAACTCTTCAAAAAAGCAAACTACTTTATAAGACTTAAAAGCTCTAAAGTTTTAGAACAACTTCATGTCCTAACCCGCTCGTTAGTTGTACGCTTTCAAGCTGTCAATGTTCGAGTGACGGTTTAAGCTAATGTCATTGGGTTTTCGGAAATGCCTTCAATCCCATACGAATACGGGCGAGTCGAGATTCAGATGTGTGATTACTGTCGAGCATGAAACAACAGTGTGACTGACTACGTATTATGTGCTGTTGGTGGTGCAGTCAAGTGTGCGACCAGTTAATTTTGAAATCTGTCAAAAGGCATTCAACAAATTAAACACAATTGGCACATTGGCCCGGGAGTGATACCAACATCCAACCGGGTCTGGGACTGCAACTGAGGCAGGCAAATAAACATGGCACATGCCAGGCACCGGATTACATTTCACATTTCATTTGAGTCGAGTCAAAGAAGGGCACATGGCGCCCAGACGGGACAGACAGTCGCACTCACACACACACCAAGTCATCATAAAATTGGTCATCATAAAAGCCACAGTCCACAAGGAGGAGGCAGAGAAAAAACCCGCAGCAGGACTAACAGGGACTACAGGGCAGGCCAAAACTACTGCAGCGCCTATTAAATTTTCAAGTGCAGTCTTTTAGGCTCAGCGTGCGCCAAATGCGAAATTGGACATGAAAATGAATGGCATAAAAAAAGAAGTGGCAGGCCGTGTTGCAAGTGGCCCCCAAGTAGCAGCTGCCACAATTTGCCAGGGTAACAAAGCGGCGGAAAGACGACTGAGAATTGTTTCGTTCCGGCCGCAAAACACGAAACACACAAATACAGAAACAACGACTAACAGACATGAAACAAAACATGAGAAACCCCCAAGTAATTGAGCAATAACGAACATTTTATGCTCTTGTGCATGTTCCGCTTTTCATTTTCGTATCTCGAAATGGTCTGAATTCATAATATCAACTTTATAAATAACTAAATGAAACAGGTGTACGATTTTCAGTTAGTATTCAGTTCGAAAATACTCTCATTTTGTAGAATGTTCTCGTTTTATTTTATTTCGAAATGAATTTAAATTAAATTAAGAACAATACAAGTTTGTCAAATTACTCAAGAAATATTCTTTTTGTGCTTATAAGTTGATTGATTGTTAGAGATTTGTTTAACTTCATTATGTAATTTTACTTAGTAATATTTTGCTACTTTTTTTCTATGAATAACTAATTAAAATAATGAAATTTATTTAAGCTACGAAATTGTTATTTTGAACGAACGCGTAAATATAAAGTTTATTAATGAGTATTATTTTCTAATACTCTTCTAATACTCCCCTTACTTTTTGTATACTTTCAACTTGTTTGCTTGTTTCTTCTTCCATTGAAAAAGTTTAATTTCCTGCTTATTTTCAGTGCTGAATTTCAAATTCAAAATCTCTTTCGCTTTCATTTCGCTCTAATTTTAATGTTGCATACTTTGTGGCGGTTTAGAGCAGCTTTCGCCAGAATAAAAAATAAAATAATTATAAACTGCATAAGAAAATCGATTGTCCATTTAACTGCGAAGTGCATTTCTCTGAGTGGACCGTGTGGTCGCAGCCCTCTAAGTAGTGCAGCTGCCCAAGTGTCAAAGCGTCGCTGTCGCTGTCGCTGTTGACGTCGCTGTCGACGTCGCTGCTGCGGTATCCACATATATAGCATACTTTTCGGCTGTGTTTGTGTATTTTAGTGGCCTAGTCTGAAGTGGAACTGGGAATTGTTTCGTTTTCGTTTCGAAATGAAAGAAGATGTTGTTTAATGTGCTTTTTATTATTTACATCCGCGGTGCCACCCTACCAAAAAATAAGAATAAAAGGTACAGAGAAACCCACAAGACAACAGAAACTCATCAACTGTTTGCTTTATTTGTTCATGTTGTTGTTGTTTTTTTTATTATTATTTTGTGGCACAGTTCCGGTTGCGATGCCTTCATTTCTATGCAAATTTTTAATGCCTGCAGCTAAATGGTTTTATTGTATTTAGTGGAAATTATTCACGCCAACTAACTTTACCCCAGAAACACTTCGAGCCCCAGAGAGAAATACAACGGATACACGAAATATTACAAATTGTAGCTAGATAGCTGGACATTTGCTCAGATTTTGTGTTCTTTCCATTCCTTTTGAAGCCAGTTTAATGGCTGCCATCAAAGTGATATTGTCTTGAATATACGATTAAGATGATGAGTCTACTCGTTCACATTCTCATACTTAAATCGCATTTGTGTTTGCTGTCTGAGTAATTGCAAATATTTACACGGCGATTGCAAAAACCGATTGGCCAATCAGTCGTAATGACAAAACTGGGCACAAATAAATGTAGTACATACATACAAGGCGATTGGCAATATGCATGGCCAACACCAGCAAATCAATAATATCGATTACAGTCTTTCCCATATGCAAACGCTAAGTACTTATCCATATGTTAGTGTATAACATCCATACATATATGAATTGCAAGTTTTGCCATCGACAACAAGTGCAACAAGCTAAAATCACAGTACGACTGCCAATGTCAATGGGTCAGCAATGCGACATTGTCGCTGCGGGACCCCTTTCAAATGCAATCCCTTCCAGGGTAGCAGGCAACTGAGGGGACTGAGGGGACTGAGGGGGGGAGAACTCATCAAACTTGCAGCTGCAGCATTTTAGCAACAACATTTTGTAGCCAACAGCTGTTGCATGTTGCGGCGTCCCCAGTGCAAAACTTGCTATAAATATTGCATGTTGTTGTACACAACTTTTAAGAACATTTCAGCAAAAACTTTTATTCTTACGTCAAATATTCTTTTTTATCCGCTTACTCCACTTTTTTTAGAATTGTGTTCATATTTCTGTTATTATTGCAAATTTAGCCAGACAACATTTTTAAGGCTTATAACTGCAACTTTTAAAATATCTTGTTACACTATTTAAACTTTTGAAGTGATATTTTTATCATTATTAACAAACTTGGTAGTATTTCTAATTAAAACTTTCTATTAATGATTTCTCTATTTCAACTTTAAATAAAGACTTATATTTTTCAAAGTCTTTTTGAAATTATAAATAATTATTTATGCGTCAGTAAACTTAACTAACATATTGCAAATTAGACAAGACATATTCAAAAACTTCTGACCGTTGAAAACATTGTTACAGTTGAGAAAACTATGCATTGACTTTAATAAGTTAGGGAGGATTATATCATAGTCAATATTATGACTCATGAGTGTGTGTGTGACAATATCTATGTGTGTGTGTGTTAATGAAAATGTAACTTTGTTGCCAAAGTCATTGATAAAGTGTCAGAGACCAAAAATGCAATAATATATGGATGTTATGAAGTCAGCGAATATTTTATCATATTCCGACTATATGTGTGCACACACACACACACTCACATTCGCACACATACACATGCACAGCCTCCATTAAGAACATTGCAAAAAGGCCAACAGTGAGAAGAGGTACATGAGGGTGTGTGTAAGTTGATGAGAGTGTGTGTGAGTGTGCTTGGGTGTGTGTATGTGCTGTGGTTGCATTTTAATTTATGCATATCAAATGTTCTTGCAGCGCACTTTTACTTTATAGCGTTCCACATCAAGTGGCAAGCAGAGACAGCGCGACGAGCCGCGAGAAAGGCAACAAAGAGAAAGAGAGAGTGAGCGAGAGAGAGAGAGAGAGGGAGGCACTGATAGAGTGAAAAGAAAAGGAGAGAAAGAGAATAACAAAAGGGCTCGAGTGCCATTGAAGTGAGTTAATTATTCAAAAGTTGCTCATACGCAACGTTGCGCTAGAGTATTACAAACACACATACACACACGCATGTCAGACACATCACAGAGACACTCTCACACACACACACACACACACCAACACACCTGCAACCACATTTGGTTGAATGGCATCGAAATGACAACGCTTCCTTTATGCAAGTACTTACTTAATATCGCTGGGTATCCAATTTCAAATGTAACGCGTATACGTAATATGGCTAAGAAGTCATACAAGCAAAGGCATAATTGTCGTCGCTTTGCAACATGTTGCACGTTGCCTTCTAAGCTATTCGATGTCTGTCAAGCTGCGTTTAACATTTGCCCCACAACCACACATAAAAAAAAATATATAAAATAGGGTAGCATTGAAGTTGATTGACAACTTGTCACTTCTATTGTGCGAGTCACCAAGACTGATAACAGGTTGGCCAATCGCATTTGTCTCAGCGCGTTTGACATTTCCAATTAATTACCGCTTACACGTCCTCAAATGTGTCCCCAAACAATTGGCATTTCCTTTTTACTTCGTTCACATTTGTTTGCATTTGGCAAACAATCAAAGCAACGACATGCAAATGTGCCCTAAAAAAGTGACAAATGCTGGTCAAATGTGCAGGAGAAAGTGGAGAAAGCAAGAGAAATGTAACAGTTATTTGTTCACTTCTAAGCAACGATAATTTGATATTTACATTTCACAACTCAATTGTTTCTTTGACCAAAAAATCGTAGAATGAAACATAACTAATTCCACAACTAAAAGGTGAAATTATTTATATAATATTTATAAAAATAAATTTATAAATAGACAAAGAACGATAGCATTTTATTTGCTATAATAAATATATACCTTATATTATACGCTTGCAAAAGAAAAGTCAAAGGTAAGCATCCAAAGAGTTATTACAAATTCTTTTCTAGATTAATATTTAAATTACTTGCCCCAAAATATATGCAACTTTTTATCTAAATTCACCAATTTGTGCAAAAAAAATAATACCAATGAAATTAAAGTTTCATTTCATAAAAGAAACAATACAATACAAATGAAAATGCCGAATAATTTCCACATTATTTACTCAAATTATCAAAAATTTAGAGTTAACTCATATGTTAAGCCTGAAATTTAATAAAAATCTTTTCAAACAATTTACGCACAGGTATAAAAGATTCTTTTGTGCAGAAATTTGAGTACTCAAAGTTGTTGAGAGGAAAATGAGAAAACAATAACTAATAAAATAGTAGGAAAACTTTAGGAGTCTCTTCCGACTTTAGAAAAGAATTTGATTGCAAATGTTTTGTGGCTTAAACGAAGTTTGTAGAGCAGCATTTTAGTCGGCCTGAATAGTAATTTCAAAGTTGCAGGCTAATGCAAAATGCAATTAAAATAAACAATATATTTGTGACATAATAATAATACGAATAATAGTAACAGTAATAGTAATAAACGTGCATGCATATCTAACATATACAGTTCTCATATATAGTACGTGTATTTATATCTGCTTCGTGTCATTACTCATACGCCCTGTGGTGCCATGTCGCTGCCGACGCTGACAACGTAACTCAATTTCGTTATAATTATAATTCCGCCTGCCGCTGCTTTATTTCTGTTTACTATGTATGTGGTTGTGTTTGTGTGTGGATGTGGATGTGTGTGTATGTCAGTTGGTGATGAGGCCACCTTCATGTTGCGCATCAGGCGTTAAATGCGGATTAAGTCCAACAAACACAAACACCAATGACACCATTTGAGAAGGGCAATTAAACATTTTGTTGTCGCTTAAGCGCAAAACGCAGACACTGACAAATGTTCAACTTTACATCTGGGAGCTTTGAAAGCAAATGAAAGCTCGAAGTATTTACTTCTAATTTGCTTAATTTGTAATGGCGAAAATTACGCTCACTATAAATAAACCTAACTGACATTTTGCATTTCAAAAAGCCAATTAAATGAAGTCATCTTAAACGATTAACATTTATATAATTATTCCTAGTGCAAAAGTAAGTATCTGACAGGTTTGAAGTGCTTTAAAAGCAAATGCAAGCTTTATAGTAAACTTTTATTTATTAATGAAAAAGCACACATGAGATAAAGTCGAAGCTTTAAAGGTTTCACAGAACTTAAATTTAGCTTAATCGAGAGAAATAATTGCCATATGAAATTTAACGTTTATCCAATCGAATTAATCGCGTACAATTGTGACTTTAGGCTCGTGTCATTGCTGCTGGCCACACACAACACAAATGTTGTGGCCCTGTCAATTGCGACACGCTGAGCCGTCACCTCAGCTCAGTTGAGCTCAGTTGAGCTCCGTCCACTTACGAGTACGTAATTATCATTAGCCTGTCATTGCACATTTGCGTGTCTGCACGTAGGCGACTCTTTAAAGTCGAAAGCAACATCCAAATAATCTGTCTGCAAACAAAGCCACCCCCACCCTTGTGCACTGACAATCCCCCTGACCCTGATATCCCAGCGTAACGGACATCTTCGTCTTTTACTTTATTCTTTTTTGCTGTTTGTATTTCACTTTTGCCCGACAGCTGTTCAAATAAATTACAATGAATTTGCGATTGTTTTGTGGCACCAAATCGTTGCCTCCTTCACCTCTGGGCCCAAAACAAACATTTGATTGATGAAGAGCATCACGTAAAACCACAACAAGAACCACAACTGAAAAGATCTTAACAATTTGAATAAACAAATTGTCCGGCGGCAAGCGAAGAATATGCAAATTGTACAAAGTTGAAGCTTCCAGATAGATAGACAGATAGATATATAGATATGAAAATGGATAGACAGTAAAATTAGCGCACTTAAAGTGATTCATTCGAGCGGCATTGATAACTTTGTGGCACGCCATCATCAGTGAGGGGGAATGGGATTGATGCCTAATCAGCGTGCCACCAAATGCAAAATTGCCACCATTAAACGAACCATCGAGCAATCACAATGACAATGTGCGAAATAAATTCACAATTTGTTCGCATTGCAATTGGAAGCATTATAATTACTTTGCCACATTGATAAGCAGCTGTTGGGATAAGCTTATATATTATAGAATATCAGTGGATTATTGCCAATATTCACTGAAATTTATATAAGTTACCCTCTTCCAAAATGAATGCTTGTCCAAGGACTCAAATTATTTGAAAAGGACACCACTGGTAACACGTTTCTCTAGCTCTTCCTTTAGCAAGTTCAATCTTTAATACAATTATTTTTATCTAAGTTATATATTTCAAGCTTTAATCTGCTGTAAACTAAAATTTCTATAAACAAATTTCATCTAGAGCTCAAATGTCTTAAGGTAATGAAAGAAACTCAAATAGATGACGGCTTTTAATTTTAAAAATATATGTATAATATAATTATAATAATTACAAAAAATATAAAATTAAAATATTTTTAATTAATATCTAAATTAAGATCTTACTAGAATCTCCACATTTATTCTTTATTTAGCATGTCTTCCACTATGGGTGACAGTTAGAAGGTTTTTACAGTTAGGACGCCGCTTAACCGTAAAATACACACACACATTTTATATTTCTTGTGAGAAGGAAAAAAGTCGTTTAGACATTTTAGTTTGATTAAAACATGACCCAAAAAGTAAACACTCTTTTGTAGTGTGAATGCCAACAATTGATATGCAGATATCTTGCACACACATTTCTACACACATAGTTGCCCGTCAATTTTTCCTTTCTCCTTGCCAACTCGTTGAAAAAGGCTTTAAGCCATCTAGGCCAAAATAAAAGGCAAAAAAAAAAACAACACGTTGCATACGTGTAACTGCAATCTGTAGCTGACAAATGATTTCATTTTCAATCTGGAACTGTAAAGCATTGCAAGGTGTGCAGTCCTTATACCCTGTAGGCCTAGACGTGGTCGAAGGGTATCAAGGCAGAGACTTCTCGAATGTGGTATATCAAAGAGAGTCAAAGAGAGTTATTTTTCATCAATTGTATGCTATTTTTATAAAAGAACTACTTCCTAAATATAAAAAGTCTAATGCAACATATTTTTAATAATATAAAATAATATATTAAAATCACATTCTTATTATATGTGGATATGGAATATTTAAAAATTTAATATATTTAATAATATACATATTTAATAGTTGAATAGTGATTAAAATTGTATAGGATATCCGCTAGTCTTTCACTGAAATTTGCTTGTCTTATATGCAAAATGGAAGAACGGAGTCTCAAGTTGTGCTTGTATGCCAACTGTCAACGATTTTCTTTTGCGAACATTTTGTCCTAGATTTCATTATTGCCAGCAAATTAATTGCGCCCTGAGAGCTTCAACTGACTATAATACAGCATACTCATATTGTATATATATTTTTATTATATATATATATATATATATAGGTATATATTTGTACAAGTCTTTTTCTGAGTATAGTTGCGAGGCGTTTCTTTATGCCTTTGGCACGAGTTGGCCATGAATAATTCAGTTAGTTTGTGGACTTGACCGGCCCATTTATTGCTTTATACACTGGACAAGTGAAAGAGAACCACTAATTGCATATAATGAGTTGCAATGTATTGCAGACTGCAATTCCCTGCAAATGTTTGAGAAAGTGCAATTGAAAATGAAGGTCTCTGTGGTCGTCTGTAGGCTCATTTAATAATGCAATAGCTGTTGATGAATCAGATATGAGCACTTTGAGCACAACTTAAGTCAACTCAACTGTAAACATTATCTGAAGCGTCATTCTTATTTTAGGCCAACACGATAAGGCTTATCTGTCAAGGCAATCAAACGATTTAACTGTTAATGCTAGTTTATAACTATTTCGGTTTTTACTTGAGATACATTTGAACAAGGTTAATGTTAGCAAATACAGTTTTATTAAGCTGTCAAATGACACTTGCTTTAAGTAATGTCCAAGCTTTTGATTAATCTGATTGCGAATAACAGCTATAACGAAAGCTTCACAGATAATTATCAGAGCTTTTGACTCTTTTAAGTACTTAAAATTTATGAAAGTATATAAATATAGATAAATAAATAAATTTTTTTTCTTAACTTAAAACTTTTGATAAGATGCTTAATTAAGTTAGCTTCATCATAGTTGAATCTTTGCTTAAAAGTCTATTTAAACTTTATTCTGCATTTAATTTGCTAATATACTTTCTTGAAGACATTTACTCTTTTTAATAAGCTCTTAAGCAGTCTTTAAATTAAATTCAATCTTAATGCAAAGCTTCTATTTTTTATGAGCTTTATAAAACGCAACCGTCAAAGTGTTAAAGTATATGGGGCATAAGGCAATTACACTTTTAACGAGCCAAGCACGAATTGCATCAATTTAATTGAACTTTCGCTGCAAAATAATAATAATAATAATAATACGAAGAAGATGAAGAGCAAGCGTTGGTAACAGTAACCGACCCGCAAAACGATACCAATTCAGCGATAGTGACACCAAGACTAACAGCAAACAAACCGCAACCCGCAATGCCCAACCCTCAACCCCCAACCCCCAACCCACAACCCTTAACGCTCGTTAGGGGTTATCAGTGGATTTCGCTGCGCTGACCGAAAAGTGCAAATGTCGCATATTAAATTAACATTTGTTCATTCCACAACAACACAGAAATTATGTGTTGCGTGAAAAAAAAGAGGAAACAAGCATGAATATCCATGAAAAATGCACTAACTGAACTAGCATATACCCTGTAAAATAGGGAAACTGAAGATTTACTGCCGAAGTTTCAACAAAGTTTAGAAAAAAAGCTCAACTTACAACATTTCTATCAATAGAATCCAATGTTCAAAGGATTTTCTAAAAATGGTCTTAAGCGAATACTCTGTAATTCGCATAGATTTATTAACTATTGAAATGTCTTTATTATTCTGTTACTTTTCAATTATAATGGAAACAAACAAATTGCTACCCTTTAACAACCTGTTGTGGTTCTAGGGTATAACTGAGTATCATTAAAATTCGAAACATTTTATCCCGTTGAGTGTAAATATTGTGTGAAATGTGAAATTCTGTCAACGACAGCAGCACTATCAACTGGACTGCCCAATCAGTCAATCAGTTTATCAATCAATCAGTCAGCCAGGCATAACGTGACGTTATTGTGTCATTTATGCAATTTGTCAATTTTGCCAATTTGTTGGCAAAAAATGAGAAAGCAAACGAAAAACAATTCTGATTTCAATCCACATATTTATTGGCTACGAAATTTATGTGCTGGAGAATAATATTTATTCTTTTACGTATTTTTTGTTGACTGCAGTCTGCACTGCGACAAATAGGTCAGAGTAAGCAAGTGCCCTCGTACACACATATGTCATATATCATATTTACTGGCAATGCTCTGAAAACTGTGGCTTAATAAACACACAATAACATAACTCATACGCAAGGTTAACCACTTGTTTGTGGCCAGACAAAGACCAAAGACTAATAGACAGCTTTTATGCTGCTAAAGAGCAACGAAAAAAAAAGAAATACGAACAACAACGATGTAATAATACGAAAAACAAAAAACCTTATACGAAAATTAAAAAAAAATGCTGTCTAGACTGAACTAGAGAAAAGATTTTTGAGACAAGAAAATTGCTTTTCGTATGACTTGAAGCTGCATTGTTTACGTGGAGCGTTTTTCTTGTGCCATTCCATTGAAGTCGTTAAATGCCGCCGGTCCAAAAAGTCAAAATTTCCATTTTACACACAACAATTTATAGAACTTTACGAGGAACAACAACAGCAATAACAACAACAACAACTATGCAGCATCTTAGGCACATTTATTGACGCAATTGATTTGAACGATATTTCGTCTGGTTTATTTGCGCCTTTTTGCTTTGATATAATTATATATGTATGTAAATATACCATATACATATCTACATATTTGCATATAAATTTGTAAACACAAATCGTGCAATAAAATTACGTTCATTAAAATCAACCCCAAACAGAAATATATATACATACACTATACATATTTGAGTAATTTCTAATTACAAATATGTAGTCTCTAGACATAAATTAAAGACCTGGCCCAATCGATATTAATGAAACGGTTAAACTGAAAAATACCCAAATTATGATATATGAGTGCTAATAAAATTATGTCAGTGTCCCATATGTATATATATACATATATATATATTTGTATATATTGTGAGACTATTGACAAACGGATTATTTGCCTGCCTTTTAGCCTGGTAAGCAAGAAAACAAATGCCGGTCAAACCATAACAAAATCGCATTTTACTCGTCGAATAATACACAAAGTGTTGCGACTTTACCAGATAATTATAGACTATATACGTATATACATAAGTATTCGTATATGCTCGGATGGTTAGAAGAGTGTGTGATGCCACTAAATGGCTCAGACAACAGTGTTGCCGGTCGACGACAGCAACAGCAACAAGAACAACAGCAACACTAACGGAGACAACGACAGCAATGACATAATTAATGTGTTCAATGAGCCCAAATTGTTTTCGACATTTTTTGCCGAGTTTATGTGCTTTTTTTTGCAGGGGAATGTCCTTAACTTAATGATTAACTAGACTTTTGGCTAAAGAACAAGAAATAAAATTAGGCACATTAGACTTTCTAATTATTGAATATAAGATGAAGACTCTATAACTATTCTGAAACGTCTAGAAATGAGTTGGTATAATAAAATTGCAAGTTAAAAATTTCAGTTTAAATTGAATTAAACATGTTCTGATCTACAACGATATTAAAATTAACAGAACTTTATACAAATACTCTAAAAAGTATTCACAATTTTAAAGAAAAAAGTTATGTTAAATATTTGTCGAAAAATCTAACTTGCATAGAGTATTTAATTGTCTTTGATATCTCACTTAATTTGTTTAAAAATATTTTTAATATTTCGTCATGGTTAACGATACAATTAACCTTAAATTAATAAACAGAACAAAGCCAAATGGATTTGCAATTAAAATTAGAGCTCAGCAAATCTTTAAATTTTCGAAAATAAAATACATTAAATGCATTAAATACTAGAGATATGTATAGTATTCAAGTTGATCAAAAGATGCAACAAATAAGTATCTGAAATAACATTTTAGTATATTTGGGGAATTTCTATTGATTCAACAAGCACGAATAATAAATAGAATGCATATAATACACATAGCATGTGCATCAAACTCGTAAATTCGCTTAAGGGGGGCTTTGAAACGCAAAGATATGACAGAAATAATGAAATCTACATATGTAAATTGATTGGATGATTGGAACCCTCGTGAGACAGTTGACCAAGTGCAGAACACACACATGCTGTCTGTCAGTCAGGCAGTCAAATAAAAAAGTTTCTATCTTCACGTACGTAGCTGTTTCAGTATGCAGAATTTATCTAGAAATTCGTATTCCTATCTGACATCGTTGAATAGTCAAAGCAAATTGACTTCTGACTCGTAAAAAACGGCAGAGACGTCAGTAGTTATGCTTTCTGCAAATCAAATTTGAAACGCCCCCCAAACAGCAGCAACACCAACAACAGCAAACAACTGACATTGCCCCATTGTCACAGAGCTGCCATCTGTTTCAGTTTTGACACTGTGCCTTTTTATTGTTATTTTACACTTGTAAAAGCTGCCACAGAGAGAGAGAGAGGAGAGCGAACGAAAGAGCGAAAAGCTCTCCCCACGCATAATGCAATTCAAACGCAAACAGCTGAGCAGCTGAACAGCGAGCTTTTCAACGTGCTGCGCAGTTTAGTTTCGTTCAAACGCAAATGCAAACAAACATATGTTTGTGTAACGACAACAGAGCACAGCTGAGCGCGAGAGCTTTGTTATGCTCACGATGCGTGCTCTCAACGCTCTCACTTGTCTTGACTCTCTCGCTCTCAACTGACAATTGCCCCAGTTCCCCCCACTCACTGTCAAAACTCGCTCATTTATTGCGCACCTTTCAAGCTGTCAGCAAAGTGAACCCCACTGAGTTGTTACGACAACAAACGGCGCAAATTACGTTTCGTTTCGTTTGTAATATTATATACTCGACGAGGTTATGAAAATTTCCAATTCCAATTTCAATTTAAATATATCTTTATTTGCATCCCCTGCTTGTAATTCAATGCCGTCAATCACAATAAAAATATGTTATTTATATGTATTTTAGAGGGTAGTTTGTTGTAGCGTGTGTTTACTGTGACATGACCGTTGACTTTATAACTGGTTATCCAGGCACACTCAACAGTGGCGCATTTAGTCGTCAGCAGGGCGCCCAATTTTAAGGCCTTTGTTATTTTAGGGCCGCTGCGAAGTGCACAACGCACAAGGTCATTGCAAATGTGTTTTTATAGATTTTTATAATTTGAAATATTCTATTTTCGCTTGCCCCAGAAAAGCGAAAGCAGCACACCAATATTTGTTGTTGTATTTGTATTTGCTTGAACTAAAACAATTTCGTAATTGAGCGTACATTTATTTACGTCGCAAGGTCGCAGTCAAATTTGTATACTTACAGCGCGTCGGTTGTGGGCGCCCAATGTGGGGCCAAAAGAATAGATATAGTCTATGTTTTGTTCTAAGAACCACACACAACTAAAATAAAAATATAAATAAAAGAATATGTTTTTTTCTTCTGCAAATTAAATAATTTATTCACTAACTAAATAAAACGAAGCAATCTCTGCGATATGTGTACTTGGAATCATATCGTAGTTCTCAATTTGGTGTCATCAAAATTTACGAGATAAGTTCTTATCTGATTTTAGCTGCAGGGGTGGCAGCGCCTCGAAGAACAAAATATATTTGGTTTTTTCATAGTTAAATCAGATGAGAACTTATCGCATAGTTGAATTTCGGAACAAGCAACAAAATCGAAAGGCGGTTAAAGAAAAAAAAATATATAATAATAAAAGCTACCCCTGAATCCGCTCCTGTGCGCACGACTGCGACCTACACACGAAAAAAGCACACAACAAACGAAGCTGGCAGCGCGACTGGCAAAACGGGCCACAAGAATACATACAACACGGAGGCGAATTCGTTCTTGTGTTGTGGTTTAGTTGAGCGTTTGGTGGCGTTGCGAACAGACGGAGAGACACCAAGAAAAAATCAGCAGCAGCAGCAACAATTAGAAAAACCAAAACAATAACATAAAGAAAACAAATAATAAAGAAAAACGCAACAAAATCGTGAGCCTGGCTTATGTCGTAGTAAACGCCATTGACTGGAATATTAACAGAAGAAGAGAAAGAAATAGAGAGAGAGAGAGAGAGAGAGAACGAGAGACAAAGAGGGGCAGCAGGTAAACTGGCAAGTGGCCCCCACACACGCATTTGTTGTTTGTTTCTTTGTTTCGACAACAAATTTGTTAAATTAGTGCGCAATTACAACAGTAACAACAACCACAGTGGTAACAAAAAGCAACGTGCGCAGCAATTTGTTTAAATCGACGACTGCAATAAACTGCGCAAAATAAGCACAAAACAATTGCATCACGCAACAACAACAAAGGCATTCAAGCAAAGAAGCAAAAAGCAATATTAAATTGAATGCACATAAAACGCAACTGAAAGTTCTGCCAAAAATCAATAAGCAGCGCAGTAGCAGCGCATCAACTGCTGTGACAGACAGAAGCTGCGACCACTTAAACTACAGCAACTGTAACAACAACTACAGCAACAGGAACAACTACAACAGCAGGAACAGTAAGAGGAAAAGCTTTAACAGTCATAAAGTCGAAGCTCAAAAAGCGCAGCAAACGCAGTCAGCGCGCAAATTAAAGCAACAAAAACAACAACAACAAAAACAAAAAGTGAAACGTAAATTTACATAATTTACGTTGTGACTGGCCGCAGACACCGTTTAAGAAGCACAGAGTGAGTAGGAGAGCAAGTGCGAGAGCGAGAACAAGAGCGAGATGCCCTCATTGCTGGAGGCGCTCGAGCGCAAATATTTTGCTGAATGCGAATTTGAGAACGCCAATCAGCCGGAGCTGCATAAGCGCTCCGATCTGCCCAATGATTTTACGGTTACTAAATGCGGCGGCCGAATGGAATTCTCCATATTCATACCCCGCCTCTCCCCGCTGACCAGTGTGCCCGCACTGCTGGTGCTCAACGATTGTGACATCGATTGTGCCGGAGATTTTGACAGTATCCGGGAGAAATGTCAGCGTGTAAGGGAATTGGATTTGGCCCAGAATAAGCTGCAGGATTGGCAGGAGGTCTTCAACATACTGAAGCATATGCCGAGAATTGAGTTCTTAAATCTAAGCAAGAATCAGCTGATTAGCTCGGCGAGTGCTCTGCAGGCAGCGCCAACGGTGAATCTGAAGAATCTGGTACTCAATGGCACCTATCTCGACTGGATGTGCGTGGATGCCTTGCTGCAGAATCTGCCCGTGTTACAGGAGCTGCATCTCAGTCTGAACAACTATCGTGCCGTGCTGCTGGATGCGACGGCGTCAGCGAGCTGCCACAACTGCCAATGCGTGCCACAGACACACAGCGATAAAACGGAAGCGGACACGGAAGTGGAAGCGGAAGCGGAAACGTGCTGCAATCTATGCCAGGGCAATCGCAAGTTGACACAAGCCCATCCGGAGCTAAAGACGCTTCACTTCACCGGCAATCCCATTGAGCATTGGCAGGAGATCTGTCGCCTGGGCAGACTCTTCCCCAGCCTGGAGTCTCTGGTGCTGGCTGAATGTCCCATCAAATCCCTGCAATCATCAACAGAAACAAACACCACCGAACTGGATTCGGCCAGTGAGAGTCACAAGTATTTCCCACACCTGAAGCTGCTCAATCTCAGCTGTGCCCAGTTGAATAGCTGGGCGGACATCGACGAGCTGGCGAAATACAGTCAGCTGCAGAATCTGCGCGTCAAGCACTGGCCCCTGTGGGAGACTCTTGAGTGCACGGAGCATGAGCGTCGCCAGCTGCTCATAGCGCGTCTGCCCAATGTGTCCATGTTGAATGGCGGCGGCAAGATCAGTGTGGATGAGCGTGTGGACGCGGAGCGTGCCTTTGTCCGTCATTACATGGACAAGCCGGAGAGTAAGCGACCTTCACGGTATGCGGAACTGTTGGCTGTCCATGGCAAACTGGATCCCTTGGTCAATGTCAATCTGAAGCCAGAGAAACGGGTCAAAGTCGTCTTCAGCTACAACGATGTGAGCGAGAGTCGATTTGTGGACATCTATTTGACGGTCAATGATTTGAAGATCAAGCTGGAGAAGCTCATCAATCTGGCGCCAAACAAGATGCGTCTCTTTTATCTCGACCAGGACTACAGGGAGCACGGGCCGGAGGAGATGCGATTCCCCAACAAGCGGCTCTACAGTTACAATCTACAGTCGGGCGATGAGATCATTATCGATGCCAAGAAATGAATTCTCTTCAAGAACAGCAACAACAACGATGCTACGAGCTGGGTGCTAACAGCAACAATAACTTGTGATCTTGTATCAAATTGTCAGATACAAACCCCATATATATACACACATGCATAAATATAACGTATCGTACATATACACATATATATATACTCGTACATATATATCAATATATTATACATATTTTAAATTTTATTTACCGCCTTTCAAAAGCCAATTACTGTACATACGTTATTTAAACGGCCAAGACGTGCATACACACAGATACAGTAACACACACACACACACACACACACGCATACAGATAAATACAAGTATATTTTAACTAGCGTTTAACCTAAGCCAGGCTACAGACTAAAAAGAGCATTACATTAAAATTTAACAACAACAATTTCAACTGGAATTATTGCCACATTTGTATTTTTTTAAGCAACGAAATTGTTTTGCCAAAAATTTGTTGTCTACCGCAGATAAGATACAGTATCTATGACTCATAAATTGTATCTGTGAGTTTGTTTTTCCATTTGATGAAGTCAAGTCGTGAGGTTCGTGTCAAAGCTGCGCGGCAAGAGAGCTTTCAAGTTTTGAACAAAGACTTACATATAGACAATGACGATCCGTTTGATGTATTATTGCCAATATTGTTAGCTGAAAGATGGCATGAAACCTGTTTGCTTAGATCCCACACACAATTAGTATGCAAAATGTGAGAATCAATTCTGTGTGGGGGAATTTTATAGCAATTTATAGCAAATTTATAGCTGAGCAATAAAGGCAAAAACTAACAAAACGAAGCAAATTATTGCAATTTCATGTTAAGCCATAAAAAGAGTTAATAATTCTCTAACAACTGTCGAGCAATGGAAATACAAAGGAAATTGTGTAATTGGAACTGCTTTTTCAATACGCATTACAATTATGCGAATCATAGATACACTATAAAGGAAATTAAGCTCATCTTTAAATCACACGGATGCCAATGCTTCTAAGCTTTAAGCCCAGCCTTAAAAGAAGAGCTTACTGGATCAATATTGCACTTATATTTATGCACTCGCTAACGCCAAGAAAGCTTTTGATATTTTCCTTACACGTGTTTAAATTTACAAATACTTTATTTGTTCTTTCACTGTCAATTTTCAATCTTTAGAGGCAAATGTATTTAATAAATAGAAAGACAACACTTGAGTTAATTGAATTATTTACATTCAAAAAATGTTCATTAATTTAAATTTAAATTAACAGTGCAATAAATCAGAAAAGCTGCCTTTTAAAATTGTAAGATTTAATAAACTTTTAAATAAACTCTGCCTGCATTTCGTATTCAATTCGACAAGCTCACATTGAAAACTGTTAGCTGATCTGAGCGATCTATAGATTATCACATGCTATGCAAATTCGATTGTATATATAAACTGGGTCAAGTGCCTGCCTAAGGCTTCAAGTTGTTTATTAATAAAATTAATTTATTACCCTGTAAAAGCATAATTGTTTTGCTGCAAAACATTTCCATTATCATCGAAATTTTCCAATTAAAACCGCACCCCTTGGTGGTAAGTAATACACCTCTATTTGCAATGTCTATCTTCAAAGCAAGAGGAGGGCAGAAGATACAACAGCTACGCAATGTTAATGACGTACGTTAAACTTATGACACGTCTGGGGCAAAAACAAAAACCTCCAGAGATCGTGACTAAACTAAGGAGCTGCCCGCCCACACGATGACACGCTCCCAAAAAAATCAACAACCGAAATCAACAATAAATTTGTGCGAAAATTGAAGTCGGCGCAAAATTTTATGACATCAAAAAAATAAAACAGGCGAAATAAATAAAATAAAATATCGAAATAAAATCAAATCAAATAAAGGTCTGCGTTTATAATAAAAATGCAAGGTGTGTAGAAAAATTCAACAGTTTATGTATATAATTAATACAAATTTATACATGGAGGTTTTTGGAAAGTCTAAACTGGAAGGTTTAAACCTGCATATCGAACAACTGCCGATCGAGTTGTGATTTGAACGCCAAACGCGACACACGTCTTTGCTTAGTCGATAACCTAGCCCGAAAGTTTTGAAAACCTACGAGTATTATCAGTATACACCCTCTATTACACACCCTCTCTGTGCTGTTTAGTCAAGTGTTTTAGTGTTATCGGGGAATGCATTCTCAATGGATCCCGAAAACGATGTTTACGCGTTCTACGATATTAGAGGTTACAAGGGGTATATACACAGAAGTTCTTTAACTTGTTTTGAGTGATATTTCAATGAGTGTGTTGCTTTCATATATATATATATATTTTTTTTAGGAAATGTAGACCGGCGGGACCAAAGAAATCGCCACAATTTCTGCAACCGCGAATGTCGCTCCTAGGGAAGCCGCTCAATTATAATCGCGGCACACATCGCCGCGATGCGCGCTACCGACGGATGCAAAGTCGACTCTACAATTTTCTGGAGAGACCGCGGGGCCTGCATGCAATATTCTATCATGTGATGGTGTAAGTCAAATTCCTTCTATTCCCTTTTTTTATAACTATAATTTGTACTAATTATATGTCAATGTATCGGTTGGCTTTTTATATATATCGAACTTTTTCAAACATTTAGTGTTTTTTTTAATGTGTGTTTTTATGTAAAATTTAAATGGACTATAAAAAAGAGAGCTCGTTATTCGCAGTCATAACTATAAATTTTAGTTATTAGTAGTCCATATTTCTGCCAGTTATATTGTTATTTCTTTATATTAGTTTTAGTATAGCAAACAATAAATTCCAAATCGAATGACATCTATATTTTTAATTCATATAGTTTAACCGTACCTTACATTAAATTGCACTGATTAAGTTAAGTTAAAAATTCCGTCAGTGTATTTTTTTAACAAGTTATTTATAAACACAGATTTACTCTAACAAATTGCTGATAGTTTAAAAAATTAAAAGAAAAGTTTTAATTTAGTAAAAGGACCCTCCGCCTATTTATTTAACATCTTCATTGTACGAATCTATTTGGAAATATCAAATAAAAAAAGATTGAAATATTTTAAGATATACGAATGTTTTTTAATCTGCGTTTTATATCACAGCTTTATAATGGTGTTCACATGCCTCGCACTGAGCGTGTTTTCCACCATCAAGGAATATGAGGAGGATGCTGTGTACATATTATTTCGCATGGAGATCATAGTTGTCATCTGGTTTACCATGGAGTTCGGGGCGAGACTTTGGTCATCGGGCTGTCGCTCACGCTACCAGGGGACACTGGGGCGACTTAAGTTTATAAAGCAACCATTTTGTATTATAGGTAAGAGGGATAACTAAACAACAGTGTATAAGTCATATTAATATCTGAAATGTCTTTCCTATTTAGATATTATCACCATTTTAGCCTCAATTGTAGTATTAGGCATGGGCACCTCTGGCCAGGTGTTTGCCACAAGTGCATTGCGTGGTTTGAGGTTCTTTCAGATACTTCGCATGGTGCGCATGGATCGACGTGGCGGCACCTGGAAGCTGCTCGGTTCGGTTGTATACGCACATAGACAGGTAGGTTCATATAATTATTATAATCTTCTATTCAAGAAATTCATTATTTACTGTGTATTTTTAGGAGCTGATCACCACAATGTACATTGGATTTTTAGGCCTAATCTTTGCATCATTCCTAGTTTACATGTGGGAGAAGGACGTCAACGATAAGTTCAACAATTTCGCCCAGGCGTTGTGGTGGGGCGTGGTATGTAGCCAACTTGCCACAGCAAGCAGAACTTGCCACTTAATTATTTAAACTTGACCCAGATAACGCTCTGTACTGTTGGCTATGGCGACATGGTGCCCATCACGTGGCAGGGCAAATTGATTGCCTCCTGCTGTGCCCTCTTGGGCATATCCTTCTTTGCGCTGCCTGCGGTAAGTGCAACTGCAACAGCAGCTGCAACAGCAACAGCAACTGAATCGTTAACTTTTGCCGCATCCGTTTAACGGATGTCCGGATGTCACCTCTTATCGATCATTCTCATTCTCATTGCAGGGTATTCTGGGCAGCGGTTTTGCGTTGAAGGTGCAACAGCAGCAGCGTCAGAAGCACATGATTCGGCGTCGTCAGCCGGCGGCAACACTCATCCAGGCCGTCTGGCGTTGCTATGCGGCCGATGAGCATTCCGTTTCGATTGCCACCTGGAAGATACATCAGGTGGCACTACCAAGTCCGCCCGCATCGTAAGTAGACCTTGTCTCTGGGGCAATCACTCACACATACACACGAGATTATACAATATTAATTACGGAATTTGCAGTGTAAAAATGAGTGGAAACGAAATTTTTAGTTATAAATCCCATGAAATAACTCTGAAGTGAATCACAAAACTGTTAAGTTTTCATCTTTAAAAAAGCTTTGAAAAATATTTGAGCTTTAATTTGAATTCCTACAAACATTAAATAATTTATTCTTTAATTGAAATAATTTTTTTTTTTTACAAATTACAAAACAGGTGTTTACCTATTAATTTCGGTTTCTTATATTTATTTTCCAATTTATTTATAAATGAAATAAAAATTCCTTCAGCTTTATCCTAAATTATATTTGTTGAACACGGTAATACTTTAAAATATTAATTTAACCCTTGGAGTTAATTCATGGTATTAAGCCTGTTGTATAGATTCACATACACACACCACACACACACACACTCCAAACACACCATAGAACACCGTTTAATAGAGAGACGTATGCTGCAACTGCAGTTATTTGTGAGAATCACGGCGAAAGGCGCATGTCGAGCGATCTCGAATTAGTTTTGTACAATACACTACAGCTAGTAGTTTGTACATACTGAAGAATACCCTGTACTCTACTTATAAACATATTATACACATAACAACTCTCGTCTCTCAATTAACAATTTCAGTTTCAGCGTATTTAATTTGTTTAAATGTTTAAATACATTTTTTACGTACCTCTATCATTTTCTTTCATAATAATTTTTGTAAACTTTTCAGTTCTGAAAACTGGGAGCGATTATTAAAAAACATAACCGAATATAGGTAAAAGTTTAACAGAAAATAATAATTTGAACAAAAAAATATACAAGCAAAACTGATTTCAAATGCAATTTGCAAACTGCTATTCATGTTATTGTTTTTCTAGGGTATTTGCTTTTAAGCACAGAGTCATAATCGCAACGTCATAAATGCTCCTAAATACATTTAAAATGCAAAAAAATGAAAAGAACCAACACACATTGATCGAGATTGTAATTCGCAGCTTCTTAAATGCACTCTATATCTGACTATCTTTCATATTTCAATGTCCTATCTGTGTACCTGTATCTGTGTACCTATTTCTATTTATACATCCATTCAGTTCTTCCCATTCTATGGCTAATTTTCCATTCAAAACATCTGATAAAGACTATATGTAAATCCAAATGAGAAAGAAAACTATGCTAAGTTCTATATTTTGCAAATTGTTTAATTTATGTTTTCTCATAAATGATATTAAGTAATTTAATCAATGTGAAACAAATTGATTTTCATTGTGCTGCCGCTGTGTGGTTATAAACCCAAAAAATAAACAATCCAAAAACAATAAACATATCAAAATATCTATAAATATGTGTACAATAATTAACATGTGAGTTCAATCAAACAATTAAATGCATTTTTTATTCCCATTTTATTCCATTCTTATCTAATTATTTACAACTACACCATCTATTGAGCAAAGAGCACATTTTTATAGTAGTTTTTGTGTAATTCTAAGTGTTTTTTTATGGGTTGTCAGTAAATGAAGCCTAATGACATCAGCTGAAAGCATAAAGAATTAATCCGAATACCAGAATCAAATCAATGAGCTTTGAAAGTACCCGAATATTTTAGCCTAATCAAAACTGGTGATGAAAGCTTTGAAGCCACATAAAAGCACCCAGAAGCTTTAAGCTACTGTTACTGACTCATTTCTGAGAGTAAACTTTAATTAACTTTCGCTAACAAGAAACTGTCAGGGAGCTTTGAAAGCACCTGCAACGTCAGCTTTGCACAAGTGTCACTTTCAGCTCGTGTCATTGCAATTTTATTCCCGTCAGCACCTGTCACTAGTAATTTATTCAAACGCAACACGTCCAGCACACACTTACACACGCACACACATACACACACGCACACTCACACACTGACACAGTTCTCTTTACTGTGTCTCGTTTATTATTAAAAAAAGAATCCCCCTCGCTGCCCAATTCTATATCTCTTTCTATCCTCGCTCCACTTTTGCCATTTATGTCTACCGATTGTTCAAATGTATGTGCCCAATATATTGTAATATTCCACAGACGGGCCTCATCCAGTTTTAAGCACAACACATCCTTTGTGGCCCGCTTGCCAACCATAAGACGCCACAAGAGTCAGACCATCCAGGCGGCTGGTCCCGATGGCTCCACGCTGTCGAAGCCACCCGGTTCATCGCGTGCCTCTACACGGTATACTCGCACCATTCGCGATATCAACGCATCTGTTGAGAATTTGGGTAAGTTCCCACACAACACTATTATATTGTCTTATCCATTTTTATTCGATTTTGTTGCTGAATTTGATTTGAAAATTGCCTCAGCCAAATGTTCGAAAGTTCCAATACTGTTTCATTCACTTGTTTCAATTTATGTTTGCACTCACGCGCACACACACACACACTCACACACTAGCACAATCCGGTTGCACTGCAAATAATAACAATCGAGAAATGAGTGAAATATATATAGACAATAACAAGTTATCGTTTTCTATTTGTCTTTTAACCCAGCATGTTTTATTTATCTCTCTCTCTGTTTTATCTCTTCATCTGTACAGAATTCATGCAGTCATATTCCTTGCTGCCTTTTTGCATAATAAACACAATTTACTCAAATGACAATCGAATGATTTTTCAATCACTTGCAACTACGAGTATAATCAATTCTGAATACTAATTTTACACTTCTCCCTCTTAAGACCCTTTAAATTTTCATTCAGACATGTCTATAAAATTATTTCAAATAACATATGTATTATTTTTTAAGGGATACATAATTATAAAAAAAATAATTTGAATACATAAAGTAAATATCTTTTCATTTTTACTTTGTTTTTGAATATTGCAAGATTATCCCCCTTATGACATACGCCCCTGGCTTCTGACATTTACTTCCCCAGCAGTTGAATTGCTTTCAATTCAATAACAATAAATATTAATTTATTAAAACATATGCCAATTAATTAGAGCAGTATGACAATTGGAATAGCAGACTAATTGCACAATTTTATTGAATGATAGATAGATAAATACAATTAACAGAAGACATGTAATCATTATAATAAAGAATACCAATAATTATACAATTAGGAGAAATCAAGAGGGATTATCACACAACTCTGATTCCATCACTAATCAATCACATTGGCTTGTCCATTTCAAAACATTCATCAGTTATTCAATATATACATTATCATAGATCATTCAATCATATTTAAGATTTTGCCTCTTAATGTTTTTGCTCTCTGCGCACTCACTAACTAACTCCAAAATAAATTAATCCTAAACTAAACAAATAACTAATAATATGTAGTTAAAAATAAATAGTATACAGTTTACGTTAATGAAGGAATGTGTTAAAGTTAAAAGAAATTAAATACTTATATTTTATAATTTATTAAAGGATTGTGAAAACTTCCTTAAGTCTTAATACAATTATTTTTCTGGTGTGTGTTATATCGTTTTTTTTTTTAATATAATTTTTGTAACCGTTATGTGCGACCCATATAGACTACCGTGTCTCTTTAATTGATTGATTGGCACGCAATTTACAAATAAAAATAATACCTATTGAAATTGAAAATGAACGAAAGGAAAAATAGAAAAACTTTAACATCTGGTTTGACATTTTCAGAGGTAGTACAAAATGGCAAATCCATGAATCCAAGTTTTAGCGAAGATTCAGTTGCTGAAACAACTTGCTTAAAAAATATTAAAAATTCAGACGGTAAGTCTACAAGGTCCCGCCCGAGGTTCCAATACTACTACTACTACTACTACAATATAACACCTAAAAATCAAAATAAAAAGAGATTTTAATATCCAAAAATATCCTTATATTGAGTGTTGTGGTTGTGTCAATGTTGTGGTTGCATTTTAAATTGAATTTAATTGAATTGAATTGAATTGAATTGATGTTGTTATTGGTTGAATATTGAAAAAGGATAACTATATTCTGTACACTTTTGATACATGGTTAGAGGCTGTTTGCCCAACCCCCCAATGCCCTCTTTTAGGGACATTCAGGCCGAAACTAATGCGCTTTCTCACACACACCACACACACACACACACACCAACACACACGCAGCAAAGCCAATGCCGTCGCCTTCAGGTTTGGCCAATTGCAAGCACAGCAGCAGTTTGGGCTCAGTTCCAACTACAACTACAACGGCATCTGCAACTGCAACTGCAACTGCAACTACCAATGAGTCCAAGATCCAGACAAGATCCAATACGTTGACTATACCCGTTGTGCTCTGCGGATTCTTGCAAGGTGACTTCTTTGGCTCAACATTTTCGCTGCGTAATCCACGTGTCACGCCCACACCCGACCTGGAGGCGGGGCAGCTGCAGCCGGTGGAGCAAGACAGGTCAAAGGTCGATGGCGAGCCAATTCCAGGACGTGGACGCACTGGTCGATTCTTTGCGGCTGCTTCGCATTTTCTGGAAACGGGTTCATTGCAGGGCGGCGGCAGCGGCGGCGGCAGAGGCGATACGGAGCCGCATGGCGCATTCTATGTGGCAAGTGCGTACAGCTTGCAACATGAGCTGTAGGCCAGGCAAAGTAGGATTCGATTAGCATGCGCTCTCTCTCTCTCTCTCACTCTCCACATGTATAAATGTGTATATATAGATTGTAGAATTTAGTTAAGCTTTGCATTTTGCTGTAGTCGCTATCTATACTAACTAAACTAAACTAAATTAAACTGAACTGCATCTTAAGGGAGCAACTAATTGACTCCCAATTTCAATCAGCATCAATGCTCACCTAACGCTACATTCTCACACACACAACGCTTGCTTCAAACTATGCTCCACTAACTAACTAACTAACTAATCAACTAACTCAATAAATTAACTAACTAACTAATCGAATCAAATGATTAACTCAATGTCCCTTGCCCACAAATTCATTGATATCAATTGTGATAAAAATATATGATTATATAATTGTAACTGTATTTGTAACTGCATTTAACTAACCTAATATATTTGTAATATCTTATTGTACGTTCCATATTTTATACATACTCGTACTCGTACAATATATACTTGTCTGTGTGTGTGTATAACGCTACTATGTATGTGTTAATTGTGTGTTGTTGGATTTGTTTTGGACTTGACTTGACTTGCTTTAATGTACTACTACTAAAAACCATAAAAAAAAACACAAAAAAAACCACAATTAAAAATCAAAACAACCGCGCGAAGCAAGCAACCAAAACCTAACGCACAAGTCAATCTCTCTGATTCACAAATTGCCCGCAGATGAGGATGAGGAGCCGCGTTGCACGCAGCTGACAAATCGCCACAAGATCGCCATACGCTTCATACGCAAGGTAATTGGTCATAAATGATTACATATATGATATATAGATATATATAATTCAATCGACAGCATTCTATATTAATAACTATTTCTATTCACTTGCAGCTCAAGTACTTTGTTGCACGTCGCAAGTTTAAGGAGGCGTTGAAGCCTTACGATGTCAAAGATGTCATGGAGCAATATGCGGCGGGTTCGTTCATTTCATTTATCGCATTCCGTAATGTCATCTTCATAATATATATACCCGTATTTTTCCACATCTGCATTCAGGTCACGTGGATCTGTTGGGGCGCGTCAAGATGCTTCACTTGCGGTGCGTATACTTGATACTTATTTAAAGTGCTGTATTCAGTATTAAACTGTGAAAGCTTTGACCTTAAAGCGTCATCAATTTTACTCAAAATATTACGCATGCTTACTAAATTTTAAATCAAGTATTAAGTCTTTAAGTTCTTATGAAATTTGAAAATAATTATATAGATAATAATTATATAATAATAAAAACTATATAAAACTAAGTAGATTAAAGGAAAAGCTTTATGAGAAACATCAAATCGCAAACTCTTAAATTATGCTATATTTTAATACATTGATTACATTTCTCCCATCCACAGTCTAGACCAAATACTCGGCAAACAAGGCTCGAAGGCAAAAGATGTGTATGCATCAAAGATCAGCTTGGCCTCCCGTGTGGTTAAAGTCGAGCGACAGGTGAGTAATGCACGGCACTTACCGTTGATGGTATTAATAGTTTGGTATACCTTGCAGGTGGTGGACATTGAGGAGAAATTGGATATTCTCATCAAGGCCTATATGGAGGATCGTGATAGATTCTTAGCGCTTCCATTGCCCGCAAATCCAAAGCCCAAAATACATTCCATTAGCCCTAGTCACAGTCACAATCTGCATCACAACCACAATCAAAACATGATTGATGTGTGGAAACGGACCGCAACTCTAAGTGTACATCCCGAGCTGGTGACGACGGCAGCATCCTCGGCAGCTTCATCTGCGGATCGCTTGGACGCCAATGAGACGGCGTTGACCTCAACGCAGACGGCAACAATAACAACGGATGCAATTGCCTCACAGACAACAATGCCGCATACACAGCATACAGCGACCAATACTAAGGTGAGTTTCTCAACTTTAAACTTTGAATGTTCCTAACTTTGTTAAAACCTAACCGATTTCCATGCGGAATATCAATTTGATCATGGTTTGATCTCATAATTACCTCTACATTTAAATATAGTTAATGTAGAAAATTTTTTTTTCGGCCGTCGTCAAATTTTGCATACCTACCCCTTGACACATTTTCAAAAACTTTGAATTATCATAATTTTGTCAAAACTCAACCGATTTCCAAGCGGGATATCATTTTCGTCATGGTTTCACATCTAAATCAATACTGGCATTTAAATAAATTTCATTTTGAAAATTTAGTTTTTTTCAAAAATCGGCTAATTTTCCATAAATACCCCTTGACATATTTTTAAAAACTTTGAATTCTAATAACTTCATTAAAACTCAACCGTTTTGCGGAATATCATTTGTCTGGTTTGTTTTAAATTAATTCTTTTAAATTAGTTATTTTGAAAATTTATTTTTTAAATGCAAATTTTCCATACCTACCCCTTGACGTTTTTTCAAAATCTTTGAAATATCATAATTTTGTCAAAACTCAACCGATTTTCAAGCGGAATATCATTTTCGTCATGGTTTCACATCTAAATCAATTCTGCATTTAAATAAATTTCATTTTGAAAATTTAGTTTTTTTTCAAAAATCGGCTAATTTTCCATACCTACCCCTTGACATTTTTTTAAAAACTTTGAATTCTTATAACTTCATTAAAACTCAACCGATTTCCATGCGGAATATCATTTTGATCATGGTTTGCTTTCTAAATTAATTCTGGATTTAAATATAGTTAATTTTGAAAATTTAGTTTTTTTTCAAAAATCGTCAAATTTTCCATACCTACCCCTTGACGTTTTTTCAAAATCTTTGAAATATCATAATTTTGTCAAAACTCAACCGATTTTCAAGCGGAATATCATTTTCGTCATGGTTTCACATCTAAATCAATTCTGCATTTAAATAAATTTCATTTGGAAAATTTAGTTTTTTTTCAAAAATCGTCAAATTTTCCATACCTACCCCTTGACATTTTTTCAAAAATTTTGAATTCTTATAACTTCATTAAAACTCAACCGATTTCCATGCGGAATATCATTTTGATCATTGTTTGTTCTCTAAATTAATTCTTCATTCATTTTTTAGTAGAACAAAAATAAATAAAAAAAATGTATTTATAGTTGGGCATAAATTAAGAGTGTTTGTGGAATTAATTAATGAATTCGTTTATCTGCAGTCTTCCGTGCTTAATTCATATCAGCTACCGCCTGAGAAGCAACAGCACAATGATGTATTTATGACTGATTTAGAGAATAGAACTAAAAAACGCGTTACTTTAAGGTGAGTACTACAAATATTTGATTCATAAAAATATGTACTAAGCTGATGTTATAGCCTGCATAGATCCACATCGGAGCCATATAGCAAACACGAGCAACGCATTAATATGCCAGATGAGGGCGCACAATCCTTGGATTCCAGTGCCAAGCCAACGCCGCCAGATAGTTCAAGTAAGCCAGGCCGTGCCTGAACTTAGAACCATCCCATCCATGTTAAATAAGCCACACGACACTTGCCACACACCACCAAAGATTCATTTATTCTTCAAAAAATAAAGTGCAACATTGAATTAGAAATTGTTCAACTCTTTTTATGTTATTTCTTTCATCAACATTTGCACCGAATCGTAAAGTAGTTTTATTTTAACCCATATAATTGAAAACTTTGTCGCTGCAGTTATACTCATTGATGAGTATGAGGATTTCGAGGAGGAGGATCTGAACTGTGAGGGCGAGATGGAACATTTTCCATCATGGGAAATTGATAGCGATATTGGCGCCGATGGCATGGATGTCGATCCAGATGGTGACTGTGATGAGTCCACTGAGGACACGGCTCTCCTACATTGCGCTACGCGTACCGCCATTGTTATAACACCAATTAGCCCAGTAAGTTAACATATCTGCTTTCCCATTTTAATGAAAATTATTTACAAATAACTATTAATTTTCAGGTTAGCTCCGCACTCAATCTTCAAAGTTTAAATGACCAAACAACAACGCTTAATAAATCAAATTTGCTTCCGCCAGATTCTGGTTAGTTAAAATGCAATTAAAGTTAGTCGATATGTAATATCTATAATAATTATAATAGTAATAACAATAAGACGAGTGTGCACTCTAGTCGAGTGTTCTCTTTGCTGTACCAAGTTATAGAGTAGCATAAATCAATCATACATTCGTATACAGTTTATTTCAATTGACTTTCATCGAACATTTTAATGACCAAACTGCAAACTGCTTAAATAAATCAAATCAAAATTGCTGCCGTAAATACTAGTGTAATATGTACATATTGAATATAGCAAGACTTACAGATACCCTGTAACAAGCTTATGCTTACAGATACACATTTAAATTGCTTAAACAATTCGAATTCGTTATTTTTTTAATATTTGCGAGAGGTTCGTTTAGGCATATGGAAAATTGAAACTATGCTCAAATTTGTAAGCTATAATGGAGTTATTATACCCACCATTTGTTACAGTTATGAAAGAGAAACCACTATGACTTTAGATTAACTTGTCTCTTGATGCATCTTAATAAAATTGTTAATGTAAATAAAAATGAAATAAATGATATAAAAAGAACTAAAGTAATGTGACCATTGCGACGGTATGAATAGACAAATAGTATATAAAATGACTGAGTTACAAATAGAAACAACATCAGTATAAATCAATGTTAAAAATTAATGATCTTTCATGCGTATGATGATAAAAGAGACAGTTGACACATAGAGTGAACATAGAGGACAAGTGCTTAGGCGATGAGAGACAAATTGAGCGTAGTAAAAGTGATTTAAAGTGACGATAAGAGCCTTGAAATGAAATGAACTAATTTAATAGTAAAATTCAAATTTAAAATAATTAAATGAAATACATAACATGATATAGTAACATGTATGTCCATTAACTGACATGTTTTGTGTTCAATTTATGGTTAGCAACTAATTAAATCAATCAGAAATCAATAAAGAAAAATTCATTAAACTGCTTTAGCAAAATTGAAACTAAGTTTTTTAATTAATTCTGTTTCCTTTTCTTTTTTGCCGACGTCGGTTTGTATTTAACTTCTTGGAGTTCCTCAAGGTTTTCAGCGTCCGCAATGCTCATGTCATCCTCCTCGGCGCTTATGAACTCGCCTTGTGTATCATCAATGATGCGTATGCAGCGTTTTTTCGATGTTGATGGTTCTGTTGAAATGCAACGCTTGAATTTTCGCTTTGTGATCGGCTTCTGCTCCTGCTCCTCTTGTTCTTCGTGTTCCTCTAGCTTCTCGTCATCCTGCTGATCCTCGCATTCCTCCCGGTCTTCCTGCTCGTCCCCCTCTAGAGCAGATAGAATTATGCAGCCATTATGGGCTTTACGCACGTGAACGTTTAACTGTGAGACTGTGTTAAAGTTCTTGTTGCATCCCCCTTCAAAGTAATCACGACACAAATTTTTAGTGCCGTGCACACGTTGCATATGATTGGTTAATCCCTGACGACGTCCAAAATGCTTATTGCAAGTCTTACACTCAAAGGCAAAACTCTTGTAATGCTGGCCAAGCACGTGAACCGACAACGATTGCTTGTTCCTCGTAGTGAAGCTGCACTGTTCGCAGCTATACAATTGTGAATGCAACTGCTAAGAATTATAATATATTATTCTAAATATTCTAAATAGTTTTTTTTTTAATGAAGCTACTTACTCGCTTATGTGCCTCCATTTCGCTTTTGTGATAGAATCCCTTCTCGCAAATATCGCAGGCATAACGCTTATTATTCGAATGCACCACATTCATGTGCGTGTCAAAGTTGCGACGATTCTTGACCATTTTTAGGCATAGTGCACACTTCATAGGCTCATGCCAATAGGCATGATGCTTGGCTAACGCCTCATTATCTTTATACGAAGCCTTACATATCGGACAAATAACATTATCTATAAAAGAAAAGAATATCTTGAAGGCAATCCGTTTCACATCTCTTTAAGCTGCTTACTGTTGTTGTGACTGCGTGCCACATGAACCGATAGCGACATTTTTGAGCGACAAATCTTCTGACAGAACTGACAGATCCACTCGTTGATCTTGGGCGTCATCGCCAACGTATCGACCGTATTGTGATTACGTTTCTTGTGAGTGTACAAAGAGTTCCAATTGACGTACGCTTCAACGCAATCCTGCAAATACAAATTATTTTATGATATACCAACTGTGGATGCAATAAGAATTTACTTGATAATCGCACATATAATACAGGCAAATCTCCAACTTGCGATGCTCAACATCTGTTAATTGTTGCTGAAAGTTGCGCAAGTGATGACGATACATTTTCATGTCATTAAACTCCTTGCCACACGGCTGACACCAACAGAAACCGTCCTTATGTATGCCGGATTCACGATGAGCACGTAAATCATTCTTCTGCTTAAAGTAAGCCGAACAATATTCACAGACATAGGCATCTCTTAAAAGTTCTACATAGATGTCAACGCCAAAGCAAGCCGAATCAACATTCTCGATGTGAGTCTGCAAAAGAATAACTTTAAAATGTTTCCATTCAAAACAGTCGAATAATTCCGTACCATCATCTTCTCCTGAGTCTCGTTGAGGATGCCACAGTTGCTGCACACATGCACTTCACGTTCAATGATCAGATGCTTCTTCATGTGCATGTTGTAGTTGGCTTCCGAAGCAAACTCTCGACCACACAGCTCACAGCTAATGATGGATCCGTGCATCGCGCGCTGCAATAAGCAATGAGCAATGGAACAAGCGATTAGTTGACTACAATATCAGAGAGGAGAACAGGTTGCACCCACAATGTGACTGCTCAGACGTCCGCGTGTCTCAAAAGTGGCGCTACAACTGTTGCAGTAGTGTGTGCCATCGCTGACATTTGCATGAGTCTTATTGTGATCCGTAAACACAGCAGGATCACGGAAATAGCGATCACAACTGTAAAATAAAAATTGATATAAGTTTGCAGAACAATATGTTGATATTACATGCTTACATATCGCAAAATAGTGTGCCTTCGGGTTCGTGTGAATAATGCAAATGCTGGAAGAGATCATCGATGTTGTTGTCCGCATAACTGCACACAAAGCAAGCACGTGGCCTATGTCTCTCCAAATGGAATTGATTGTGGAAGTTAAAGCTGCAATTGAATAAATAAATCTATTATTTTGGAAGAATTAATAATACCAATTTCAATAAAAATAATTGAATTATTTAAAATATAATTTCTGCCTTCTAATTTAATTCATTTAAAAGGGAATCTTTGTTGCGCTAGGATAGAAGATATTTAAAACAAACTCTAAATGAAAAATTTACCGCTTCCACGAGGGGAACTCCAAGCCGCACATTTCACAATACAAGCGGACACCACGACGTTTCTTGATGACATGGGCGCAGGAGTGTTTATTGTATTGCAATATATTGGAGAAGGTCATGTTGCACTCGGGGCAGCTGCCATAAATGGGTATACTAAGGAGAGAAATAATTCTATAAATCATTCAATAGTTCTTGAAACAGTTTAGTAGACTCTTACTCTGCCACAGGGGCATGAAGCAAAACTAAATGCATGGCCAAGGATTTGTGACTTGACAACTCCGCGTTGCAGTCCTCGATGGGACACTTGTACGATTCCTCTGGCAGCTGGTGACAGTTTTGCATGTGCACCAATAAAGTCTCAAATTTGCTACACTTCAGCGAGCAATGACAACACACGGTGGCCCATTCAAAAGTCAAGGTCTCAAAGCAAGTCTTCACCACAGTTGTCAGATATTCATACAGATCTTCGATGCCATCAGCTGTGTGCGATTACAAAATGGATAAATATAGTATTGTGATTAATTTTGATGTTTACTTTACGTACATTCCTTGATTAAAACAAAGTTGAAGGGTTCCACTTTAAGGGATTCTTCCTCGCTTAGCGACTGTGTGGAGTCGACTGATAAATGCTTCTCCACCTTAAATTGACGCACTTCCAATTCCGAGGAACCATCTGGAAAAAAGTGATAATTAATGTATGTAAACCAACAAAGATTTCTGTAGATTACCATCATGCTCAAGATAAAACTCCAGCTCATCAGAATTTTCCTCTTGCTTGTCATCCTGGTCTTCACTTTCTTCCTGGGCAACAGAATGTTGCAACTGTTTTCCATCTTCCGCGACTTTTTCCGTTACCTCGTTCAATTTTGTATTGGTTGTCGTCTTGTCATCATCCAGAATGTCACGTAACAGCTTGCTAATCTGCTCCTGCTCCCCTGTTCTTCCTTCCTTGGAGCTGTGCCGCATACTCTCCGGCTTCACGCTTATCTTCGCACTTGGTTTGGACTTGGAAGTTATCTGATTACGTTTCGATGTCACTGCCACAGCTTTGCCTCTGATGAGGCGAACGGAAGCTGGCTCCGCTGCAGTGGAAACTTTTTCTGCAACAGCGACCTCTGGCGTCGGCAACTTTGCAGCAACTTTGGATTCATTTTTAACTTTAACCGCGGGCGTTGTTGGTTTTTTAATTGACCTGGTGCTCCTTTTGACAACAGCTGACGGCGGTGTCTCACCCTTGGTCAGCTTCTTAGATTTCTCCTTGGCCGCATCCTGTTCCCGCTGCAGTTCATCGATGTCGAAGAAACGTATTAGGGTTTTGACGCATTCTTGGCACAACAGTTGTTGTTTTTGTGGATCTGGTTTGATATTTATCTGAAAATATTTAGCCAGCAGCTCTGGCAGTTCGATTTCAAGACCCACTTCATCGAATATCTCCTGAAACGTCTGCTTTGAATTGTGCACTCTGCAATGCAGGCAGCTAGGCTCGGATTCGTTACTTGTTTTCAAATTCTCCGACATTTTAACTTTTAACACATAGCACAAATTGTCAAGCAAGAAACGAGCGTCAGCTGAACGATATGATATGTTTGGTGTTGTAAAATGCACTTAATTGTCATCGATATATTATAATGCGGGATTTATTAGGGTATTTCATTACAATACTAAATAATGAGCTAACAATAAACCAAAAGCAACGATAGCGATAGGTAAATATAGTTGGTAAGCGGTGCTGCTAACGCGTGCGTAATATGCCTTTTTTTCCAACTACAGCTATTTTATAGCTAGCTCTGGCTTCTTTAAGGCTTCAATTATAGCGAATTGGCGCGCATTTAAAAAAATCATCATTGATTTAACTGTTGACTCTCTTCAGCAAAGCAAAATAGCTATACGAGCAGTTGACAATCTGTAAAGGAAAAAACAATCAATAAGAGTATAAACTGAGCACAACTCTCCTCATACAGATGCAAAAGTGGGCAAACTAAAACTTTGTGTGTGATCAATTGTATGCACATGTAGCGGCGAATTGAATCGCAACATCATTAGGAGACACATCTTCCGATTGGACTTGCTCCAAGTGATCCAATCCGATTTGTACAGCGCATGACCCAAGAGGGAACTCTGATATGTCACCTCGTTGGCCGCATAGCATATGATAAATATTTGCGATAGCATTGTGAATTGATACGCTGCCGTCTTGATCAAAAAAAGCGTTTCGCCCGTGTTCGTGGACATTACATAGAAATTGGAAACGAGCACCAGAATGGAGCAAATCAACTGCACGGAGAAGGGGATTTCAATGAAATCATCCACCATATCGATGAGCCTCACAATCCGTTTAAAGTAGACACAACAATCTCGCAATTCCAATGCAATATGATGATCATCCTGAGGCGTTTGAGCAGGTCCCAAGTTCTCCATACGCATCGATAGTATGATCAATTTTGCCCGGACAAAGTTCATCAGTCCCTGAGCCATGGAATCGTAGGCAATGTTCAGCCAGCAAGTGGGAAGCAGCGTCATCACGTGGAACACATAGAGGCCATAGTAGCAGTTGGATGTGGAAATGTTGCACGGCTCGTACATGGTGATGGGCAATGAGTTACTACCCGAAAAGAACTGCGCAATCAGTATCAATGAGGCCGTTGTAATGGACATCAGAGCATAGGAATTGCGCACATTGTTTGACGTTTTTGCGACCACTTTGTAGGCACAGAATTCCGTTGAATTTCTTGCCAGTAAATCGCTGGAATGCATCTGGTTTCGAAGATTTTCATGTTCCTGCTGCCGAAGCCGAATGTTGAGCAACTTGACCATGCAGGACACTTCGGTGGCAAACATGAAGAACACCTGAATCACCACAGGCAACTGATCGATGTTGACCACCACACGGATGACAAAGAAGAGCAGCATTACGGCCACAATGCCAATGAATATACCGAAGCGCAGCTGATGGAACCAATATTGTTGTCTTGTGGCATCCGGATGTAGCTTCCACAAGGCCAAAATCTTGAAATACAACACCTGATACTTGTAAAAGCTTTCGGTGACCTTGTTGTGCCCCTCTCTATTCATCTTGACCAGAACCACTTGCATTTTAAACGTTGTAGTTAATGCCACATTTCAGTGGCTTTTATATTGTCTCAACTTACGCCAGGACAACGCAGGATAATGAGCTCTAATAAGCCGCTCATTATGGCAAATCGAAAGTACAGTGCACAAAATGGAACCAACTTACCGAACTGAACAGCGCCAAGTCAAAGGCATGACTAGCATTTAAGGTCCTTATGCGGATGGGCATGTCCAGGCGTTGCATGAACATCAGCATAAGTCGTCGATTGCCACGCCGCCAGCTCACCCAGTTGCTCCTGTACAGCTCAAAGGGCAGCTCCGAGCTACGCTGGGCAATCTCACTTAAATTTCAAACTTCAAATTAATCCCAATTCTAATCACTATCTACCGAAACTAACCCCGCAAAGTAACACAATATGAAGACCTGCATAAGCATGCAGCTTTGATAGATAAAGTACTTGAGGAAAGCCAGCTTTTCATCGGATAACTGCAAAGATAGTGAGATATATTTGGAATTGAAGAAACTCTGATCTAATCTGCTTTATAACGCACCAAGGACATGGCATAAAAGTTGGCGGTTAGAACCAGAATTGAGCAGAATATCTGTGCAGATATGGGCTTATATACCAAAGCCTCGATCTCGGCCGATAGTTCTACTATTCTCATATAAAGCTCAATGCAATTCTTCAGTTGTAGTTGCAATTTGTCCTCATCAGTTTCATCTGCATTATGTCCCAATTTTTGAAGACGCATTGCCAAAATATCTAATTGGCATTTCACAAATATGAACATGGAGCAGCAAAGCGAATCGAAGGATATATTCAGGAAGCAGGCTCCCGAGAGTGCAACACACTGATAGCACCACATGAAGAAGAAACCAAATGTGCCACGATCTCCACTGAAAGGATTATATGTTGCCAATGGCAGCTCCGAGTTATCAATGGCATACTGGGTTAGGAGCACTAATGTCAGAGCCGTAAGCGATGTAATTCCATAATATTTGAAGATGAAGCGACTTAAGCCACGGGCTGCTTCAAAGATGAACTGTTCCTCAGCATTTGCGGGTCTAAAATGTGTGGCATGGAGATCATCAAAGAGTTGCAGCAATGCCACATTATTCACCTTAACGGAAAACACCTGAAATATTTGCTGAGATTAGCACTTGTTCCACAGAAATGGTTTAAGTTGAAGTTACCTTAAGTGTGTAGGCAATGCAGGTGGATAGAACAAAGAGTCCTTTAACCACCTCACTCATTTGCCTTATGTTTATTCCAATGTGCAGCATTAAAATGAAATCAAAGATCAATATCCAGAAACCGAATACATGCGAGAAATGTATTCCACTTAATAAATGTTTCCATCTTTGTTTCTGCGGCCATATCGAGTAAAAGTCCAGTATTCGCTTTTGTCCTATATAAAAGACTTTCACAGCGCTATCAAAATTCAGCCGCATTTCGAAGCAAACTTGTTACAACTATTGCGGGTCTTGAGATTCTCAACGGCTTTTAAAGCGCGTTGCGTCAACAATTAAAAGCTCGTTAAGAATTGTAATTGAGCTTAAATTTCAGTTAATTAAGAAGGCAATATGTAAAACAAATCTAATAAATATATATGGTAATAAAAGAGTTACAAAACTTCTTGTATTGCTAGATAAAGAATCTTAAGGCATAGAAAAATTTTTATAATTCCAATAAATCATGACTACATGGAAATATGATATTTCAAAGTAACTTGGTAGACAATTTTGCGCAGTGTATGCAACTTTAGCTAATCGTTGGTTGCTGAATAATGAGCCTGGGAAAGTTACATAAAAATACTTAATTATTTAACGCACAATTTAGCTATGATTAACATACTATTTAAGGTTAAAGGCTTAACAATTTTGTTGCAAATTAAAAACTGTTTGATAAAGTCATGTAAATCAGGAAGCTGTCAATCCCAGGGGCTTCTAAATATTTCTGGTTTAAATTTCTAACACTATTTTACTTTTAGTTAAAAATTTAAAAACTATTATTTTATTTATGGACAAGACAATTGATTTTTTGGTATTGCGTAGCTTATGATAATTCAAAATCTAAAACTCCTTTTATTAGTATGGAAACTTCGATGGATCGCAGCAATATATAAATCCGTCATTTGGATTATCTGGCAAGCTGAAAGGACATTGCACAGTGTGGCAAATGGAAATCACAGTGGGCCTCTGTTTCTCCAAATTGCTGTTGAAGGCGAGAAAAACATAGACTCCATTTCCGTTGAAGTCTCGAACAACTTTGAAGGTCCACATGGGAACTGGCACCTTGGACCCAGTCAAATATGCTTCCCGCTTCGCACCGTTCTGATCGGCAAGTGTGAGCACATCAATGCCACCCGTTTTAATCCGAAATGGTGATGAGGGGACTTGACTGCGTATCCATCGTTCAATTTTCTCCCAGTTGCCATCGTTGATAGATTTAAACTGTGGCACAATGTTGAGATATCGAAATGTGCTCGACATTTGATCGACAAATAGAAAGTCCGCTGAGGCCACCAAATGCCCGCGATTGATAATCAATGCTTGCGAGTTCGGTAAATAATGCTGACCATTGCCAAAAATGCTGCAGAAGGCATCGTAAATATTCCGTTTCATATAGGAAGCGGCCTCCGCTGGAGTCACAATCTCATCGGTTGTGAAGTCCACAAACGGACGCTTTGGAACTATAGAAAATAATTGATTGTAAGCATAGGGATAATTTCAATTGTTAACTCTTACAAAAGGACTTGGAGTAGACATCGCTTTGGGCGTACAAAACACGCCCCAATTTCACATCATAGCACGATCGATAGAGCTCCAATTGATGTCCCTCAATCTCATAGCCGATGACATACATTTGCTCGGGACATTGACTGTCTTGGATCTTCTTAACCTTTGGCTGCATCGGATTCTGACATCTCATGGGCAAGGCCACAGTGAATGCGCCATTATCCTGGCATTGGGTCTCCAAGACGTCGCCAACATTACATAGCATGTCAAGCGTCAATCCGTTTGGCACCGTCTCTTTGCGGTACAACTGAGGTGCACCTCTGTCATCGCGGTAGGTAAATATACGATTGGTTAACTCCACCATATCCCTAGAGATTTGACAATCAGCCAGAGTACCGGCTTTAAAAATAATATATCAGAATTTAAACAGAATTTATGTTTCAAGCCGTTTACCCAATACAGAGCATAGCATTAACAATACGATTTTTGTAAAACTCTTCATTCTGATATATATGTATATATACTTTATAATTTTAATTGAGAATATGCCGAAAAAAGAAACAATTTAGACAATGCAAGGGGAATCCCCAATCTCGCTGAGGGTTGTCACCGCTTCATTTGAGTAAAGCGACAACTCTACACACTACAATGAGAATTTGAGAGACATTTCTTAAACCGATCCGGGCAAATCTAGTTTTCTGTATGGGAAATGGGCGATAAAAAAATCTCTACACTTAAAAGTATAATTTTTTTCGCCCAAAATCTTGACAAATGAATCTTTATGATTGTCGAATCCCACTACAGTAAAATTCACTATATATTCATATTTATATTAACTGTTATAGTCTTTTAATAAAACACATTTTCATATTTTTTCTTTTTTGACAGTCCACTCTTGGAGAACACTTTATTGCTTCTATCACATACTACGAATAAGCTGGATAAGTTAAAAACAATAGGCGTTGTTTGGTTGTTAGCTGACATCCAACATTTGTTGTTCAATGTTTCATTTATCGTGGTACTGTACTTTGAATATGTTAAATATAATTTATTGCTGGGGTTTTTTTTTTGTGCAATATACATATGCTAACTATATATGTATTTTTATATTTTTATTTGGTTTTTTTTTTTTTTTTTTTTTGATCTTTTTTAATAATTGTTGATTGAATTTTTCTACTTCAAATGTTTTGCAATTGCTTATTTTGCTATGTTTATGTGGTATAATATATTAAACAAATATATAAGAGTTATTTATGTAGGTGTATGAAGTCAGAAAGTAAAATAATAAAAACTTAACTATATATAAGACATACAGCATTAGATAAAAACAAAGAAACAAAGTTCATAATCAAAACAAATTGAGAATGGTAAGTTAAATGAGATGTGGGGATTATTCTGTTAAAACTTGATCAAAAATGCTGCGCGAAATCTTATACAAATTGAAACCTACATAGAAATGAATACACATTTAGTATATCGAACTATATATGATGATGGACTTGTAATTGTAATACGTGTATGTTATTCGCAAAATTGGACAGTTAGTTCAATGATAAATGCTAAAAACTATACTTTTCATTTTCATGTTTTTCAACTATCTTTAGGCATTTCAACAAAGGCAATTCTACAACTAGAAGATTGTTTCGGCTCATAACATTCAATTATTATCCTGCTTATTAATCAATTTTAAAACAACTTTGCCGGCCTGCACATCCAGTGCATAAAGACTGCCATCCTTGATCTCATTGTTGAGCACCTCATCGCTGACGCTAACATGTATGCCCGATGGTCCCGCAATGTATACACAACTCTTGTTGACATCGTTGAATATGTTCGAGCCGCTGCCCGAGTACTTTGAGTGCATGCCCCAATTGTGGTAGAGTGCGGCGGCCGCAGTGGCAGCTGTCGTCACACCGGCTCCATTCTCCAATGCGCCAGCCGAGCCGCTCTTGGCCATGAACTCATAAAATCCAGGCAGCTTGAAGAGCTTCTGCTGCAACTCCTTGGCCGTGTTAGAGAGCAAGTAGATGGCATTGTAGCTGCAGCCATCCATGCTGGCATAAAGCGTCAGACGAGGTGCAATAGTTCTGTAAATAATTAAAAGAAAAACATTAGACTTTCATTACAACAGGCAACACAAAGTGACATTAGCTGAACTAAACTTGCACACATGTTGAAATACTTTACATCTAAATTTAAAACGTTGCTTTTCAGCTAGTGGCATCTGTGATAAATGTAACTTACTTGGCACGCAGAATATTATACATGCGTATGCCATCGGCAAGACCACAGATTTGCATTAGATCCTCCTTCGACATGCTAAATATAGAGAGGAAGCATTATTAGATATCGGAGAAAAAATAAGCGTGTAGAAAGCTCACTCACCGCATAATATCAGCGCCGGAGAAGTGGGCAAATGTGGTGATGTAGGCCGTCAGACGATGATTGGTCAGCCATTGTGTCACTTGTGCGGGCGTCGATTCCGGCATTATGTTCTGATTCTGTTACGAAAAAAGATGGCAAAATTCAATTAGAAGCTTTGAAAAATATATAGGTATGTACGAGTACGAGTATATAATATGTTGTGCTATCTACATAATCATCCATTTCCGCTGGCACATGCGGTGGCGACACCATATTTGTGGCATCCATCAGTTTCAATGTTGGCGAATTTGTTGACGTCACTGAATTGATTGCAATTGGACTGCTGCTGGTCCCTGGTGATGCGCTGCTTGTAAATGGTAGCATCCCATCATATTTTGGTATATGAACTGGCGAATTTGGCCACAATTTCATACTGCAATACAAATAAGTTAGAGATACAAATTAAGATTAATTTAATGTTATGGTATTTACAAATTCTCTGCAGTATTGTGTGATAGTATATGTTGTGGCAACGACAGGCGCGATCCTTCAGATACAAGCGCATGTTCACGAATGGCCAACAAAATCAATCCAACAGATACACACACACACACATACACACTTGCAGATTTGTCTCTCATTTATTTTCTCTCTCTCTCTGTTGTTATCTCTTCTCTGAGCTCAATTTATAGTTTACGCTGTGGTTTAATGGCAACAACAAGCTGATATACGATACGCATTGTTGTGGTTGATTAAACCTTATATAAATCTGTTCAGTCAGCCATCAGTTAATATTATTGTTAACCGACCTTCAGTTCTGCCAACAATTTGCAGACGCTGCGAATTCTTGGAAATATTTTTACCTTGGCTGTACTATCCAATTAGCAACGGTTCTAAATATACTTAAATACCCGATTTTATTTGCATCATATTAGTTGGAAAAATTATCTATATTTGATGTCTTATAAATATAATGCACCCCTATAAACTTTTTAGCATTGTTAATTGCTTTGCAAAGGAATTTAACAGGAAAACAACCCGCAACTTAGCAATGCTCGATCAGCGTATACCCTATAATTTTATATTGACTGGCTTAAGTAAATTTTCAAGTACCATTAAAAATATAATATATTAAGAATAATTTAATTTGGAATCTATTTTAAATATACATAACAACGTATAGTCCATATACCACATTCAAACACTTGTATAGGGTATTAAAACCGGTTAAACCCCGTACTAAATGAAACAACAAAGTTATATTATTTTTCATCGATTTTGCAGTACAAAAAATCAAGACCGGTTCACGAGACAATCTAATTACAGGGGCCAAACTTAGCAAGATGATAAATGAACTCTCTTATTCCATGAAAGCTCTCTCTTAGAGTTACACAAGAGAACCGGAATAAAGATCCTAAAGTTAAAAAAAAGTTCTCGCGAGAGTAAACAGCTGGTTTCCGGTCTATTTGTCTGATTTGCTCTCTTTTTGACGTTTCGAGTGATTCGAAAACAAATAAATCCAATTGATTGGATTTCTATACCATTGTGGGAAAGTTCCATTAGCATAGCTCGAGTGCTCATTGAAATATGTAAACAAATATTTATGTGTGTAAATGGGAATGATTAAAGAGCATTACTTTCTGTATGTGTGAGTAATCATGGGAGTGTCTTGGGGGAAGGAAGAAGGAGGAGGCTGCACTTGAACTTTGCTTGTATAAAATGTGGAAAAGCAAAAGCTAACTAGCTCTGCAAATAGTCTACAATTCAAGTTATTATTTATAAATCTATATCTTTATAGATCAAATGTGACTACTAGATAGTTTCGACAACTGTACCAAATATATATCCAAGGGAACAAGCACTAAATAATGCAAACAATTGCTAGATCGCTGGATTTGGAATGATTGTCGCGTAGAACAACAAAATAATTGTATTTAATTAAAGGCAATTGATCGATCCATGATATCAGATATAGAGTGTACTCACTATTCGGGACTGTAGCAGCCGGTTGTGGTTGTTGTTGGCGCTATCAGATCCAATGATATATCATTCATAATGGTGCACTCGTAGCTTGGCTGGAATTTCTCCTGCTCGGACTGTGGACGCTTTTGGATCTTCTCGCGATCTTGTTTATGCTTGCGATCGGCGCCTTTTAGCTTGAATACCTGTCAATAATCAATTGTAAGTTGTCAATTGATTGTGGAAATTGTGGAAATTTGAAGGGGGTAGGGGAATAGGGGAATACCTACCTTAATCTGACAGGCAGCTGCATGCACCGCCTGTTTGCCGTTGAGTGTGGCAAGTCCGGCGATGTTGCTGCTGCCATTGCCCGTGCGATTCTCGGGTGTGCCGGGAGATGTGATTGCTTGTTGGTTGTTGTTGTTGTTGTTGTTATTATTGTTATTGCCAGTAGTTGTATTGTTGCTGTTGCTGCTGCTGTTGCTGTTGCTGCTGCTGCTGCTGCTCGAGCTGCTGTTGTTGCCACTGTTAGTTGTTGTTGATGTGTTCTCTATATACGTTTCAATTTGCAGTCGAAATGGTACACCCTTTTCGCCGCCGTGCTTCTTTGGTGTAAATTCAGTTGATATGCAATTGACCTTGATGTAAACACCGACCTCCTTCAATGGATCCCAGAATATTTCAACCGTATTCAATGATCCCGAACTCAATGGCTGCGACACGTGGCACAAACCATACGAAAGTGGCACATCCACCTCAATGATGCGATCGCCAGGACGCGATGCTTGCCATTGTTGCATTTGCTCCCGTTCCATAAACTGCAAACGACGCTCGTGGAAACAGATTTTGATAACGCTCTGAAAGCAACATAAGAGAAATATGTTCACAGTACAAAGTTCAATTTACTAAAATGAAAACTATAAACGAGTATAAGATACATTTTAGGTTACTTAAAGATACTTTTCGTCGTCGTTGTCGTTCTTTTTGTTGCTGTTGTTGCCGCACATGCCTCAAGTTGTTTTGCGTACAAATTAAGTTTAATTGGGGCATATTAAAATCAATTAACATCCACACACATTACTTTATCATAATAGTTCAATATAGGCAACAAGCAAATAACTGCCCTCAGTCGCGGTCGCTTCCTGCGTCAACTGCGCTGCCAACGCAGCCCAGTCGTATGTCTGTCTTATTAGACATCAACCATAACAATAAGTCAGTCAATTTAAACAAATTTTTTGTGTTTTTCGCAAATTACTTTGAACTCAACACATGCATTCAGCGAGAAAAGACAAGAATCGTCGTCTGAGTGAGAGAGCGACAACGAGACAGAGAAAGAGGGAGAGGGAGGTGGCAGACAATTAAATCGAGACAGAGAATTTCGATTTATACTTTTATGAAAATTTGTACACATGTATATTTACATATTTGCAAATGTTTGCAACCAACAGACGACATTTTTCTCACCTTCAAAATCTTATCACGATAGAAAGATAAATCTCCAATTTTCTTCAATTTGATCTCATAGCTTTGCCCCTGATTCAGATAGGTCAAAGTCTCCTCATTGTTCTTGGTCGCAATTGAGGTGGCTGCTGCCAAAATGTATTGAAATCTGTGGAAAAGAGCAAATGCAAAATTCGTTTATATAGAATAAGTTATTTGGATAATTTGTATAATGCCTAAGTAAAATAAGTTTTTGAGGCACTTCCTCAAGTTGTTAAGCTGATATTTTACCTCTTAATAGTTGAAAAAATATATAATAAACTGGAATTCAAGATTAGATACATATGTCTAACTATTCTTAAAACTGTCTCTAGATAAATGATATCTTTACTACTATTTAAATGTGTACACCATAGGTACAGACTGTTACCAGCTGAGTTGTTTTGTTATATATGTAATAATATGTATCTGTTCTGATGCATTCAGTGTGCTTACTTGTGATCCTCAGCATGGGCTGCACCGCCAGAGGAGCTCGGCTCTATTTTGGCCTCCTCGACAACGCTCAGTTGTTGCTGCAATCCAGAGCGTGCTGTAATTGAACAACAACAATTAAGACAATTATACAATGATACAGATGCAAACGTTATAGTCATATTTACTCGTCTGTGCATAGGCCGCCTCAATGCCAGTTGCAGACTTGCCTTTGTCAGCTGCACTTCCATTGGCATTGCCATTGCCATTGCCATTCAGCTCAAAGTCCGTTGCGGTGGGCGAGCCTTGCGGCGAGCCACAGCCACAAATGTTGGCCGAGTTCAACTCATTCTTGTTGCCAGCTTCCGCCTCCTGCGATTGACCGGCACGTGGTGAATGATTGGCCTCACCCAAGGGCGATTTATCTATTTTGTTAATCACGGCCGCTGAGTTGCCGCTGTTTTCCTTTGAATTCGGTTTGAGCTGCTCCGCTTGCGGCTCCTGTTTCAGTGCCGTCAGGCTCGGGGAGAACGATAAAAAGTTCTCACTGTAAATATAATTTGATTTAACTTTTTTTCCTCCATTTTCTTGATATATTAATATCTATACACTTACTTGTTCAAATACGAGTTGGTATTAAACTCTGCGTTCAGATCGAAGCCTATATCGTCGCTCCAGCTGCTGCGACCTGTAAATTTCAATTACAGATTAATGATTTTGTTGTTTTAAATTTTAAATGTGTTACATGGAATTTGCATCTAACAAAGCAAAGTTTTTATTTGATTGGTGCATCAGTTAACCGAGAAAATGATTGTAAACTCATCTCAATACATAAATATAATAAAGTTTAACAATAACAACATTAAATTCTTTTAAATCTCTAAGTGCCACATTACTCTTTTTATAGTATTTATTTGTTCTTATAATCTCTTTTCTGTATTTAAATATTTTCCTAAAGGAAATGACTTAATTAAATCGCATGATTAATGATAATTAAGCTCTCAACATTCCATTATATTATGTAAGTAAATAATATAGATAGATCTGTGTGTAATAACTATTCCCAATTCCAAGATCTAAATGCATTCATCTATGAACAATTGAATTAAAAATTTGTAATTTATGGCAATTAACTCAGGCATATTTATCTCGATCCTGATGACGCAAATGATGATTAAATGATCAGACAAATTTATGACTAAAGCACGTTTCGTTTCGGATACTGCCTAGCTACTTCTTTATTTATTATCTTATATAATTGTCTCAGGTAATTGTTTAATGCCAACCGATACAAATTCAAGATCAAAACCCTAACGAATAATACAAAATCGAGGATTGCCACTACAGATATATACATATATATAATAAAATCGATTGTGCTATGGAAAAGATCAATTTAATTGCTTAGGTTACATAAACCATACAGACATTATAGTGATTTCACTTGTATATTCAAACTTTAAAGCCAAACTATTATTTGCTGTTAAAAAATGTTTGTTGTTGGTTATTTTTTATTGACTAATTGCTAAAAGTTTTTCCGCCCAAACTAATTAAACAATAGGACAATTTGTTGCTGTAGTTTGTGTCTCAGTTGTTTTAACTAAAAACGAAATTGCTTTAATTGTGGGTTCTACAAAACGTCGACAATTTTAGCGGTCTTATCTGTGCACATTTGTCGTGTTGATTTCGCTTTGGTTGATAAGCCAACATCACACGCTCTCTCTTTCTCTCTCTCTCTGTGTCTCTCTCCCTCTTCCATTCTCTCACTCTCGCATATGCAAGTTTTACATTTTGCATTTACATTGACAAGAGTTTAAATTATATGGTTAACTCTCGAGAATATTTGTACGTATCTGTACCGTCATGTAGCTACTGTAATTAAGTCAAAGGCAAAACGCTTTTGGCCTTTGCGTGTGTTTGGCCCAATACCTTACCAACATTATCTGTGGGAATATTGTACAGTCAAGCTTATGGTAGTTTTTGGGTAGACAGACAGGCCCCCAGTAAAGATCTAAAATTTTTTCTATCACTCTCCAAATCTTTCTCTTTCCATTGGAAACTTTCCAGATCTTCTATTGTTTAAATATATAATCATAAAATTCATAAACTGTTCTTACAATGCTCGACCAATTAACACCATGTCTTGCACATATGTGTTAACTTAATTACATTCTTTAAATTTAACTTTTCAGTCCATTCGACTTATCGAAATGATAAAACCCCTGTAAACTAACTCTGGATATATAGGAATAAACTTGTGTTATGACTAAAACCCTAAAATGTTACGCTTATAAATTCGATAAACAAAAGTTTTAATACAGAATTCTTCAATAGCTATAGAAATAGAACCAAATTGATCTGACCTTATATATAAGTATTATGTATTAATTTTCTTTCTTCTACTGTCCACTTTCTACATAGTAAATAGACTTGCCGGTTATATTTGAGAGTAAAAAGTTTAGTGTCTGTTAACCTTATAGACGAATATTTGATTGAATTTTAAATGTTAAATCACGAAATGGTCAATAAAAATCCATTTTTTATGCTGCACACTTGAATATTAAACAATTAGCAGGTCCATTTTTGGATTGACAAAAACAATTAGCACGCTTAAATAAGATCAATACCAGAGATGAAACACATCAGGTGCATGTGGACTTTACAAAACTAAACTCTGATTAAAGCAACTAAATGTATACTCCCAGATACAGATATAGATACTATATCTTCCCGTTAATTAAAAGCGGCTCCAAATTGCCTCTTGTGCAGACGTCAAATATCTAAAAACCGGTTCCCAAATTATTGTTAATTTCTTACTTGTTCCTCGTCTTTCTTAAAAAACTCGCAAACTACTGCAAAATTGGATGTTGACTCTCTTCTGTCATTCGTTTTAGGGCTTAAAAAGCAACGTGGAAATGCGCAACTTATTCAATTGTCTCAAAGTCAGTGGATTTATTTCAATATTTTCGGCATTTGTTCAAAATAAATTTCGCTTTGATTTTTATTTTAAACTAATTACTCTAATCAAAATTATTGTTTTATTTGTTTTTGCTTTTATTTTTTTAGTCCATGCAATGTTCTATAATTATTATGATGTATTTTTAGCAATGACTTGTACAATTATTTTTATATATAGCTTTTAAGAATATAATTCCGAATGTTATTTATAATGTAATGTAAGTGTTTAAAAGTTATATATATTTTTTGCAGGTCAATAGATTATAAGTGTCATCTTTTATATGAGAAATAATTTATCTTTATATATATTTTGAGTGTCACAAGTGATTGAAAACTGTTTTCCAATTTCGCTTCTTACCTGAATGCTTTTCACGCTTGTGCTTATCTTTCTCGTGATGTGCCACTTTATGGGCCAACTCGCCAGATTGAGTTGTCGGCGAATTTTCAGTTTGACCGATATCTAATGAGTCCCAATCCATTCGTCTTTTGCGTGAACCACTATTGGAGTAAATAGTCCTAACGTCGATTATTTGGGGACCTGGTGATTCCTTGGACTGTGCGTCTGCATTATAACAAACCGAATCGAAACGTATCGATTAGCCAATATTGTTTAGCTTTAAGCGATGTTTTGATTTGATGGATTCGATGAATTTGTATTTATTTAGCGTTGATGAGGTTAATAAACGTAAAGTTAATAATTACTGTTTTACCTGTCCAAGATTCCTCTGAATTCGGTGGCGAATCAACAAAGTTAATTACTTGCTCATAATCCGATCCAATATGCTGATGATGATAGCCGCTGATAAAATGACGATTTTGGATCTAAAATAAAGCGTTAATGTGACATTACATGAATATTATAATGAATGTGCAATGAAGAGTTCTATACCAAGAACGGGGCAGCATTTGAGATCTTTGTCTCTGGAAAACTTTCTAAAACTGAACATTTTCGAAACGTTTAGCTCGTTATTCAATTAGAATGTCTAGCCAATGTCTCATTATCACTTAATTCTACCTAAAATGCTATAGGGGTCCTAAACCTTGCTGATAGTACGCGCTCTAGTAAACATATTTGAGAGAATTGTGCCTATCTAGGCTCAGATTTCTGTTGTATGTATATTGTCGTTTTTAATAACTGAGAGTTAAGAAAATCTGAAAGCGAAACGATTTCACAATCGATTCATTGCATTTCGCTCTATATAGATTCGAGATTTATACATATTTGTTTACTTCGCGTCTGCGTTTGTAATATTTGATTTCATTTTATTGGCTTCAAAGAAAGATAAGCGTAGTGAGTAAATAATAACCACAAGAGGACGACCTATCGAAGCTTCAAGATAGCCCACATAGAGAGCAATCAACGCCGACAGTCTGAAGCATGTTTATAAGCATGTTTTAAGGCTCCATCTAGATATTGTCGAAAGTTGGGGCTATCTAATGTCTGTCAATTCGATTTACGTACGTAATATTCGCATTTGACAAGGTTCTTTGTGTTTGTTTACCTGTCTGCGCCAGTCTATTTGTTATATGATATTATATTCTATTCTTATTTTTTGTAAATACATACATTTTATTGTTGTTCTAATTAAGAGTATAAACAAAAACAAATATCATTTATACTTTATATTTTAAGAAAACCATTTGATTCAAAGCTTTCTGAAAATTACGCAAATAAAATAAAGAATAGATTTAAACTTATTTTGCATTTTATTTATGTGTCTGCATTGGAAAATTAAATTAAGTTTTCTTAATTTCCCCATAATAGTTCTTTAAAAAAATTAAACTCTAATACCTTCGAGATATCTATGGTGATTTCTTTGCGAAATGTCGAGTTTATCATTATTTGAACTACAAAAAAATCTATTTTAAATGGTAGAAAAACAGTGGAATGTTTTCCTAGTAGTTTCTGTTAAGTTTTATGATGCTTACCTGATTAAGATTTTCACCGTTGATCTGGTGCGTATGTATGGTGTTGTTGTTGGTGGTATTGTGGTTATTATTATTATTGTTATTATTCTGATATTGATTATGGTTTCGATTTAAATTATTGTTGAATTCCATTTGGTCAAAATCGTTGAAAATGCTCAATTCCAATTTCGTTGATGTGCGTGATGATTGTTGTTGTTGTGATGGTAAATGTAGTTGTTGTTGTAATTGTTGATGTTGTTGTTGCAATGAATATTGTGGATCAAATATGCTTTGTAAATCCAAGAGGCCGGAACTTTGCGAAAGAAACGAAAGCGCCATTCGGTACGAAAACAAATTACTTTCAAAACTCGTCTTTTATTCTTGACAGTAAACACAGCACAAAAACCAAATTGTTCGTTTTTTACTTATTAAAATTGTAGAATTGTCAATTGCTGAATTTGTGGACCACAATTACCGTTAATACGCACACGGTTAAAAGAAACACGGGGTTCTAGGGTGTATCCCTTAAGTTTTCGCTTGCAATTTTGTCAAGTTTGCGCAGCTTTTTCCTGATTAATTATTGTTGGTGTTGTCAATAATATTTATATATATATATATATATGTATATATAGTATATACGAAGTAGAAAATTGTTAATGGGGTTTTTAAAAAAAGTATTTATGTACTTATTTATTTAGGTCAACATTTTGGATATATATTTTAAAATTGTTTATGACAACAAAAATGACACTAGTTTATTATGTTTTTTGTTTTGTTTTTTTCTTTAATGTTTTTTTGTTGATTTTCTTTTTTTTTTTGTCTTAACACAGCACTTTGATTTTGGATACAACTAACAACCAAATAATATCTATAGTTTTAATTCTTTTTACAACTTGAATCTTGTTTGTAACTAAATAGTTATGATTTGAATTGATGAGAAATTCGTTGTGCGTTCTTCGGGGTGGATAAAACGCCTTGGAAATTAAAAGAGCACAAAAAACGAATTGTACAGTTTCTTGATCCCAGTTGTCTCACGCTGACGATGGCTTCGGAGTAGTGTATTTTCAATTTTTAACAGCATTTTGTTCCGTAGATACATATAGCTCGATTGCGATTGATATTCATTTGACATGCGTTGCAGTCGTATTTCAGATTTCTCCATTTATCGTTAAGTTTATGAACTTTGGGGGATGTAAAAATTTTAAACTTTTTAAAATTTATCTTAACTTCTGCTGTAACTGCTGCTGCTTTCCAGCTATTTCTGCTTCCTTTTGCTGGAATTGGATACGTTTCCTTTAGTTTTTTTTTTGGCTTATTAGCACTTGGCTTTGACTTGCTCTATGTTTTCCTGAATTTTTTGGGGCTTTTAAACCACTGTCAGATTGATGTGAACATTATGGAGAGATTGTTTTGAAACCGTTGCTTGAATAACTGTTGAAAAAGCTCCTTTAGCTTGGTTGGTGTTGTTATTGTTTTTATTACAGTGTTGTTGTTGTGAGCTTTGTTTATTATATAGCACACTGTCAGATATTTGACATTCTAATTAGGCGGTAAGCAAATAGTTTTGGCACTTGTACGACTTCCACAAAATATATGTATAATTCTTCTATATGTTGCTGTTGCTCTTGTTCGGACACTGTCACAAGGCAGACATTATTGCGAGCAATTCGGTGAGTTCTTGATAGTTAAAAAGCAAACACGCGAAATGTTCATTTGTTTTCCCTTTGTTTTATCTATATTCAACACTGTTAACACTTTGTCACGTTCGATACACAAACGCACGAATATATGTATAATAATTATTTCATATATATGTAAATATAGATTTTATATTTCGCTTGGAGACCGCAGACACAACTATTCCAGACGCTTTTCAAATGTACTCTGTTTTCCGCTGAGCGTGAATATCGCTTGCTAATAAGTATTTTCTGCTTTTGCTGTTGTTGCTTTAAGTTTAATCGCTGAGAGAGCAGCTCTTTCAGTGTATGCGTGTTATTTATAGAAGTCCGCACGTTATGGTATTAGTGTATAGCTGATAATGTTTTGAAACACACATGTATTTGTTATCTTTGCATGTATTTACACATGTATTTCAACGACTGTTGGTCAGTTGGGCTACAATAAAGTTTTTTCTGACGGAGAGGATGACTTTTTTAAACTTTATTAACTTTTGGATTTCGAAAACGGGTTTTCGTGTTATAACGCTAATTGTACGAATTTGTATAATATTTGATTAATAAAATTAACAGCCCGAAAAATGATCTGATTTGTTTGTTTAGTCGATCGTTTTTTCTTTCGATTCGTTTTCTTGTTGTTGTTATTTGTCTGCGCGCAATGTTTGGTCTTTTGATTTAATAATTTTTTCCTTGTATTACTGTTGTTCTTTTTTTATTTGTGTTTCTTAAATATTTTTCACAGAGGTTCATCGGTAATATATCTTTGATATTTGCTTGTTGCCAATTCGTTGGTATTTTGGTAATTTTTTATTTATTTTTTTATAAATTTCGCGCTATAGGAGCACTTTTAATCCGACGAAGCGAGGCTTCGAAAAGCCCAAAGAGACAAGCATTTTGTGTGGCCAGAACCTTGGTCGAGCGGCAACCAACACGGACACGAGGTTAAAATATCAATGAGTTGTGAGAATTCTCGCTGTTAGCTGGAAACTACAGATACAGTTTCAATTGTCTGTTTCGGAATTAAACACAAGCCTCAACGCAGACCGAGCGCGAGCCGACGACGACGATCAAAAAACTTGTGATTACGACGGACACGGGGACGATGAGAGATTGCGACTGCGACTGCTACTGCTACTGCGACTGCTGCTGATGGTTGATCAAGTTGATTGTCGTTGTGGATGCTGCGACTGCGACTGCGACGGCTACTGCGACTGAGACGTGGCTGCTCTGCTTACGCTAAAGCTTGCTGCTTTCCTAATTGACAACAATATGCGCGCGCTGCGTTCAAATTTTGATTGCTCTTTTTTTTTTGTTGTTGTTGTTGTTGTTGTTGCTCCTCTTGTGTCAATTGAGAAAGGGCTTTGTTTTCTTATTAATCTTGTTTGTTGTTCCTATTGCACTGCTCTGTTCAGCTGTTTTTCCACGTTTTCTTATCGGCTGTGTATTTTGATTACTGGCTCCGTGACGTTGGTTCTTTTGTTTTTCCTCTCTGCTTTTTTTTCTTTACTTTTTATCAAACGCGAATTTCTCTTGCACCCGCTGCTATCACTCTCTATCACTCTCTCTCTCTATATATATATATATATTATGACACTACTATCGTCTCACTCACACACACGTGTTGCGCGCTTGACTTGCTCGCTGTTGTTGCTACGTTTCACTGTGAATGTCGTTGCTCGACACAATAACAAATTAATTATTTCAGACAGAGCGAAATTTTCCTCTATTTATGTTGATTGCTCGCGTTGTAGTTGCAATTGAATTAAATTCAATAGGCCTTTATGCTTGCACATCAATATTGATGTATCAATACGTGAGTATGTATGGGTATGTGTGTGAACTGCCCACTCAAAAGCTTTTAATGGCTGCCGTCTATCACTGTTGTTGTTGTTGTTGTCGTTCGCACTTCTGCTGCGCGCGTCGATGACGTATTTTGGCACGCACACGTAATAAAAGGCAAGGAAACTGGGAGAGCCTTTGAAATAGCGCCAACACAAATCACTGTGTAATATGTTGTGGGCCGCGGCGGCGTCGTCGCTTTGCGCGCTAATTAGACTTTTTGTTTATTAAAAAGACGCCGACGTGTATTTGCTGCATTGATTGTTGTAATTGGTGATGTTTTCTGTTAACCGCTTAAGTAAACTTTTCTTGTTTTTGTTATGGTTGTTTATACTCGCACAAAACTTGTGTTTTAGCCGATGAAAGCAAACGTACTGATTTTGGTGAGCGCACGTCACACGCTAATATAAATTTTAGCTTACGCTCTGAGTATACCAGCTGACTGAGGTTTGATACTCGCAAACTCTCCTATCTCTCTCTCTCTCCACCTCTCTCTTTCTTGCAAGTCGAAGAGTAGTGGGGCCTAGTTGGCGCTCTTTACACACGCACAGGCACACAAACAAATGCATTTTAAATGTAAATGCTAGTGGAATGCAGCACACAACAAAGCAGAGGAAATTGTTATCGCCACGCACTGGTAAGATGACATCGTCCCTCTCGCTATCTATGCGTGCCAAAACCAGGCAGAGAAGTAAACAACTACATAATGATGAAAACAAACTCGTTTTTTGACATCTGACTTGCATTTGTCAAACAATGAAAGCAGAGAGCAACAACAACAACAAAGAAGCGCAACAGTTGAGCAGCTATTGCACTTAATCGCAGTACTTAAGAGCACTGCTTAAGAGCAAAGACTACACCTGACTTTGTGTATTTGATACTATCGAAGTGACTACAACTTAAAATAAAAAATTATTGCTGTTAAATTTGAATTTAGTACTCATGAGTTGGCCTAAATATGACGGAGATCAGCCGTTAAACCAGACACGAGCAAGCTGTAAATTAACGGGCAGTCTTTAAATTGTTTTAAATAACTGATATATGTTTTAAAAGAGACACATGTCAAATGTTGCTAAGGCTCTATTTAATTCGCATTAATTATTTCACGGCTTAGACATCTTTTGTGTGTGGTTTCATTCATAAGCGGGTCGACTTGTTAATTGAAAGTTTAATTGACAAAGACAATTATTAAGAATTTGCTGAAATTGATCAAAATTTTTGTCTCAAAAATGGCATTCAATCAATAAATGCGGTTTTATAAGGCTGAAATTCGCTTTTAATGCTTTCGTTGTACATTTCTTCAATTGATGGCAATGAGAGAGAAGACAAATTAAATATTTTTCAATTGTTTTTAAATTGCCATCAATAGCAAGGTTTCAAGTGAAATTTATTTATTATGCATAATGAAAGTCAAATACGCCATTCGTGGCAATCAAATTGCACATTTAAAGATACAGTTAAAGGACAGTTTTGTTACAAATTTTTAACAGATAAAAAATTGTTTCCGACTTTGGTCTTAATTCATTTGCCATGAACCATTTTTAGTGGATTTCATTAGCGGCTATCATAAAATTCATTGTTAATTTATAATATTTAGCACAAATTCGCAGTTTTATTCTTTTTATAGTCATTCATCGTATTAACTGTGGCAATTAAATAAATAAATAAATTAAAATACGTAAAAACGTAGGCTCGTGTAAATATGATAATAATAAATGATAGAAATTAATTGAAAGACCTGTTTTACACTCAGCAAAATTAGCGCATAGTTCTTCAACATCAAGAAGGTCGTCAGCATTTTTAAATTTCGCTCGTGCGCTGAATTTGAATGTCATTTGACAATGTAAGCTACTTCACAACACTGTAGAGACAGTGATTGCGATAGCTTGAAAATATATCGATAACATACAAGTTGACTAAAGTCACATAATAACAATATCTAAGCCAAACAACGCGTTGCAAAATAACGCATATATTATAATGGAATTATCGCCCATTAATCAAGTAGAGGACAGAAAACCGACACTTACTGCCGACGGCTTGGTGCAAACATCAAATTCACCTTTTGAGCCCACAACAACAGTCTCACAAGAGACGCAAACATCGAACGGAATCGGCATCGGCGGCCCTCTGACAGTCGACCAGCTTGACATCGAAATTTTGCCGATCATCTACGATATTGTGCGCTGGTAAATTGTTGTTTTGTTTCCATTGTGTTTGTTATTATTATTAACAGCGGTCCCTGGCGTATGTGTGTGTGAGTGAGTGCAACAAACTTTAGCATGGTTGGCAAAAAAAAAAGCATGATGACTGAAATTGCAGTACAAATTGCGCATTGAAAAACAATATTTAGCAAACTTATATAACGATTGAAAATTTTTGCAATTTGCAGCGTGGAAAAAGATCCTCTCGAGAACGCAGTGAAGCTGCGCGAATCACAGGACTGCAATCACAAGGTGAGTGTGGATTATCCAGTTTCCAAGTATTTCTCTTATTGTTACATGTTCCCTTTTTAGATCTTCGAGCTACAGAAACGCTTCGATTCGGCACGGGAGCAAATAAAGCAACTGCCAGGCATAGATTACAATAAGGGAGGAGCAACTGCAGCGCCTGGAACTGTTGCGTAGTCAATTGAAACTGAAACAGCAGCTCATAAGAAAGTACAAGGATACAGAGTTCTAGTTTAGACCGAGGAGAAAGGGACAAGATGGTGCTACGAATGCTGATGCGTTATCTGGCCAACAATGAGCAGCTCATCCAACGCATGGCCGACAGTTATCCCATGCGACGTGCAGCCCAAGTGGTTGTCTCCTTGATGTACCGCACAAAGAGTTTGGCCAGGGAACAGGGACTTCATGAGATGACTCCGGAACGCTTCAAGTGAGTTCACAGCCAACTATTTATAAACAATTTTAATTTTAACAACAATTCTCTTTAGGTCTTTCGTCAATATGTTTAGGAACAATGTGCGGCAGGAGCTGGAGGGCATCAAAAAGGACCTTAAGAGCAAGAAAAACAACTAAATTATTGTTAATATAATGGCTTAAACTTTAGGAACATAAACAAAAATTGCAAGAGTTATTTAAACGTATTTTAATTTTAATATAATTATGCTCATTCCATTTAGTTCCTTACATCAAACCATTGGCAAATATTTTTAGAGTTAAACAAAATTTATTGTGTAATTGTATAAGATAATTTAGAAAATAATATTCTGATCGTAAAGTTGTCTTTAAAAAATCACAGTCCATTTGGCACTCAATTCGAAAACAAAATACACTTCTTCCTTTATGTTTGTCGTATATTTCATGCATCTTGTGATTGAAATGCGAATTGAACTTTGTTCAATTTATAAAATATAAAATAGTTTTCCAATAAACAGATAATAATTCTGAAATATCATTCAATTTGAAATTCCAATGCCTAAAAAGTATTTTGCAAATATGTTTAAATTTCATATTTGACATCAAAAAATGGAAAGCAATATTTTTAGAGTTTGTCAAACTTTTAATTTATTGTATAATTTAAATACGTTTCAACGTAATAACTATAATATTAAATGTAGAAAAATAACCAAATTGAAATCATAAGGTGCACTATTGAAAAGATCAATCAATCTTAAAGTCCTACTCTGAAAAGTCATAATCAGTTTGGCCTAAATTGTCTTTACCAAATTCTTTTCTCTCTCTTTACATGGACAAAAACAAGAAATTTATTAATAATTTTTTTTTTTTTTTAGCAATGTACACACAATTCCGAGCTAATGTTGTTTCCTGGGGGATTCTTTACCTGTAGCAAAATAGTTTCTCTGTAACTTTTCTTAACTATCCCAACGCACAACCTGATTGCCAAAAATACTTTGTAGCTTAACAACTAACAAATAATTTTGTATACCAGAAAGAAGACGGACCAAACGATTTAGTTTTGTTGTTTTGGTTCCGGCGGCGCTGGCTCCACCGGATTGGAGAAACTGCCGCCATTAACAACAGCTCCTGCTGCTGCAGTGGAGGAGCTGACTGTCATTTGGGGGCGATTGTTGCGTTTCCGCTTGCCTCCTCGCCGGCTGCCTTCTCGTCGGTCTCCATTCTGTTTGTTCTCTTCGCCAGGATCCTTACTGCCACCAGCTGAGCCTGATGCTGCCGAGGATGAGCCTTGTCCATTGTGACGCTGCTGATTGCTGGCGCTATTGCTGCCGTTATGGGCACGCGATTGCATCTTGGCTGGCTTGGGACGATAGGGCGAGGCAGCGGCATGTGGCATGGGACGCAGTATGTTGCCCACGGCTTTGGTACGACCCTCGCGAAAGACCAAGCGTTGTCCAGCCCGTATGTACTCCGGCTGCTTGATGAAGCGGAACTTGACATGTGCTTTGTCTCCGGTCCGCAGACACTCACGGGACATGTGCACTATGGATGCGGTTTGGCGTATGCTGCCGCAGTGCACCATGGCCTGGTAGCGTGCCGAGATCGTTGTCGGATGGTGGAGCACTAGAATTTCGCCCTCGAATTCCCAGCAAGCCTGCGGTTTCAGTTCCGGTGAGACCATTACCATTCCCTTACGCAGATAAGCTCGTTTTATCTTCTTAAGCGCAAAACTTGCCGTCTGTCCACAACGCACACGCTCCACATTCATCCGCTTGCGATGGATACTCTTGATGGTGATGGGCACAAAGCTGCCCACCGCATTCGGACCGAGCATAAGCACATCGTTCAATTTGATGGTGCCCTGCAGGCAAGTTCCGGATACGACAGTTCCCACACCGGGCACCGAATAGACATCGTCGATTTGAAATTCGGCTGGAAGATTTTCAGAGCCAGCCATGCGTGTGCTCAGCAGATTGAGGAACATCTTGAGCAGCTCCAGATTGTCACCGTTCACATTGGATACTTGGAAGATGGGGCACAAGCGTTCGCTGACAAAATTTGTGGCACTGAGTACCACATCGTCCTGGGTGCGCACTACAACCGGCACCTTACGGCATCCTTGGGACTTCAGCATCTTAAAGAGCAACTTCATATTATCCTGGAGCACATTGGGCGGACACATGTCGATTTTGGTAACCACCACAAAGACAGGTACGGCGAGGGCCAAAGCCAGACCCAGATGCTCCTTGGTCATGCCAATGATGCCCGCATTAGCGCCAATCTGATTAAGGATGAAGAGATTAATTACAGACTCCAACATACATGATACACAGATACTAATTATAGGTATATATATGATATAGTAATATATAGAAAAGTATCTTTACTTTTAAAAATAGTGATATAATAAAAAGGAAGGACTTTTCTCTTACCATCAACATGCCAAAGTCTGGCGCGTGTCCCGTCATGCCAAACACTGTGGTTTTCAGATAGCGTTCATGTCCCGCCAAATCTATGAAGGTTATCACCTTTGCCGACTTCTCGCATATCTTGACCCAGTCGAGGTGACCATGATCGGGTTTATTCACCACATTGCCAATGCCGTCGAAGCCAAGGATGTCATTGCCCACCGAACTCGTGCGACCACTTTCAATTTCGTGCTTATGCCTGAAGAGTCGCTGCCTGGCATGGCCACGTCCATTGTCCAGTTCGCCGTGGGTGAGCACGCCCAGCAACGTGGATTTGCCAGCATCCACATTTGCCTACTACCGCAACGCTGGAAAAGACAGAAAGTTATCAGTTTAGCTGAGTTGCCATTGTGATGCAGTGCAGCCAAACGCTCACCGTATCTCCATAAAGTCTGTGGTGTCTATGTGCTTGCGCAACAGAAACTGTCCAATTTTGCCCTTCTCCGATGGACGCTCTCGCAGTTTAACCATGTCTGCATCAATGGCAACTGCTAGTTGACGCAGTGTCTCCATGGAGGCCTCAAACTGCTCGGCATTCAAGCCACTGTCGCTGCCATCTTAGAAATGATGTTAGAATTAGTTTAGATTGAGATTGGAGTTAGAAAATTGTCACCTACCCTCACCCACGCCAATCTCATAGATTGTCTCGCCGCAACTGTCTGCAATGCGATCGAGAAGACGACGCTTCAGAAGCTGCAGCTGAGACTCTGTGGGATTCACAAGGACATCCTTGCCACGTATGCTGGCATAGTCAATGTTCAGCTGCTGCAGCTGTGTGGGCAATCCGTCCACATTGAAGATGTTGCTCCGGGCGCATTTAATGCCTACGCCGACATTTGCTCCAATTGGGGGCGGCGGTGGATTGTTGTTGTTCATTATTAGGGTTTCTAACTAAGCTGATTTATGGACTTTATATCCTTGGAATCATTGCCTGTCTGTGTGAGTAATGTTGTTGTGCGTCTAGGATGATTCTATAAAAATGAAATAACAAAGAAATTCATTTCATAAATACATATGTATATGATTTATGATTTATAAGTAATCCCAACCTATCCTATGCCCAATTGTCTTAGTCGAGTTGTAATTGGCATCCGTTTCGCTTGCATTTCTATAGCGTAATAAAAGATTGTTTGCTTGACGCACTGTTTTTATACAGATATCTGATGAAATACTGTGTATGGAGTGACGCAATATTCGCTAGAAATTTCTTGCGGTGAAAGAGTTTCAGTTTCATCATCATCAACAAGAGAGAGCCAAAGAGAGAAAAAATGAAGCCTTTGCAGTTTCAGTCGAATTAAAAATATACTTTACTGAGCTGACGAAGCCTGAAAGAAACAGCTGCAGCTAGTGGAGAACGAGAGAGGTAGATAGACGTGCTTTCGCAATTTCAATCGAATGCGAAATAACCGTTACCGAGCAGACCGAACGACGACGCCAAAGAAGAACAAGCAGCAGCTGCTGGCCACTGGCAAACAGCTGATATAGAAGATGGCAAAACCCAGGGGGATTTACATTGTACGCATGCATGTGAGTGTGTGTGTGTGTGGGTATTGTTTGGCCATTCTCAACTGTTTATGTTTGCTTCTCTTCACTATGTTTATGTAAGCAAAGTATTTGTTGACGTACACAAAAATCACTTTGTTTGTCGTTTTCAAAACAATATAATACATATTGTTTATTTTTAGAGTCTACATACATATGTTTGCATATAAACTTAGTTGTGTATATTCATGTATGATATATATAAAAAACCAAACGAATCACAACACTTAATGAAGCGCCTTTTTCTTTTGTTATGCTTTTATTTTTGTATTTTGTTTTCTCTATATTCCAATTGGCGGGGAAGAAGTGCAGCATTGAATAACAAACTGAAAATCAGCTGCGTGGACAGTTGCACTTTATGTACACTTGAAAATCAGCTACGTGGGTGCAAATGGAATAGCAATTAAAAGTAAAAGTGAAAGGGATGTTTTGATCGAAGAACTCCTGTTGCAGGCGAGCAAGGCAAGATAATTTTAGAATCCCGCCGAGTTTACAATATGCGGCTACTTACAGTCCATTAGGCTCTTTGTTTTATTTCAAGATGTGTATTTGCACTATGCACATTAAATTTTGCCACAGGTGCATGTACTAACTATTACATTAAATTTAATAATTTTGTATTTTTTGTTTTTTTGCTGACTACAAAACTAATATAGCAGTGCTACCAGCTTGTTTTCATGTCGCAACAAAAACGGCCACGTAAAATATTTGGGGGCTGCCATTGCAGTCAGTGACATAGTGGCAACGCTATTCGGCATTTATCGACAGCAATGTGCTAATCGTTATCCACATCGAGCGCCAATTTTTGATTTCACTTAAAGAGGAATGACAGTTGGTTAGCTGAAGAAACCCAGAATGTTATTTTAATGTAGATTTTTTTTTTTATGAATGTATGGCACATACTTTAAAAATATACATTTCAGCTTATTGCAGCGATTACTGCGGTATATTTTGGCCTTGAACAATTTGATAAGCATTAACCGCAAAATTGTTGATAGAAACTTCGCGAAACACAATTCTACACATTTTAAATGAGTTTATTTTGTAATAGACAGAGAACGTGAGCGTGACACATGGCAAATATTATAAAATATCAAAGCCAGCCTCACACGCACAAATACAACCACGTTGACATACATATATATTAATTTTTGTATGTATAAGTGTAGAAGTTTTTCACCTTTGTATTGCTATTATATTGTAATGTACATATTTTCTTGATAGCTTGCAATCGTTATTAAACGTCGCCTTCATTAGTACAGTTAGCGTGTTCATTAAAATGCAAAACGACGCAATGGTTGATTATTTTCACTAAAACTTAAGCACAAAGTTCTTTAAACTTCAAACAGCTGCAAGAAGCTTAAACCCAAATTTCAATGTCAACAAGTTTTTTTTTTCTGCCGCGTGCTTCTGCTTCTTCTTCCGTGACTTTGCTCGTCTCCCTCACTCTTTATTCCAAAAGGCGTTGCTAAGCATACACACGCACACAAACACATACCTGCACGCATATGTCTTCACACAAAAAGATGTAAGCATGCGTGTGTGTTTGTGCGTACCGGTGGGGGCATAAGTTATGCAAGCTACAAATAAATGCTTACAATATGAATGAGTTTTATTTTTACAGTTCTTTTTAATGTATGTATGATAGTCTAAAAAAATAGTTTACAAATTATAAAAAATGTTTTTAACAATTTTGGTACAATTTCGTGTTGCATCATTGTGATTCACTCGATCCAAAAAGTTTTTTATTTCTTATTATTGTTATATGAACATTAAATCAAAGTTTGAAGACACCAGTTTATCAGCGGGAGGGGTAGATGATTGCTCTCTTTCTTACATGCATATGCGTAAAGCATGTTGTTGTTTATGAAGTGGGAGGGAGAATAGGAGAAAGTAATTGTAATGCTAAAAATATATTCGCTCTCTCAACTTGGTTGCTGCTGCTACTCCCGTTGCACACACACACAACTGGTAATGACTTTTTATCTGGAGTGTTTCCATCACTTTGAATATTCACATTCACATATTCACAATAATTTAAATAATTAAAACTGTTTATACTATAGATTTCTTCTTGTTTTATATGTTATATATGTATTTATGTAGTTTGTGGGAGGCAAAACAATAGAATGCGGCGTTTTTAGTCAGTGGAAACGTGCTGGTTTTTGTATGTGTAGTGGAAACGTGGTTTTTAATCGCTTGGAAATACATAAATTTTCTTGTACATATATATATATATATAGATTTGCTTTGTATTTTTTGTTGTTAATGCTGCGCGCGCTTCCAACTATAACTATTTTTAAAGTTGAAAATACCCTTAATATATTAATATAATTATTATATTTTATGTGTGTTCTGTTCTCAGCGATCACTTGGATGCCTTTATTTGTTGTTGTATATTATTTGTTGTTGTTGAATGACCCCCAATAGCAGAAGAGAAGTTGCCACTTCTGTTTGTATGTATAGTGTAGTGTATGTGTGTGTTTTGTGTATGTTGTTGTTGCTTAGGCAGATGCCGCAACTTCACCAGATTTCTTGGCCTGCTCAGCACTAGCTCCAGCAATGGCAACCTCCTCAAAGTTCTCAACCAAATCGGGCACATCATCATCGGCAGCATCCGCAGCGGCGCCGGCAGCGGCAGCAGCAGCACCACCAGCAGCACTGCTCTTACTGGCAATTTCCGAAGCAATCTTCTTCAGCTGATTGATATCCTGGGGACCCAATTGCGTTAGAATACCTGGCAGCATCTCCGAGATCGTCTTGTTCTCGCCATGACCGGTAATAGCGAAAGTGTTCGTTGGCAGCGATGCTTGCGCCTTTGGATTGTTAAAATGGATGACGGTGCCGTCGTTTTTGATAATGTTCACCTCCTCAATACCGGGTATGGTATTGACAGACAACTTTTTCAGCGATGACTGCAACTTCTTGTCATCGGTTGCCGGGGTCGAGTGCACAATCTTCTTCTTGCGGCGTGGGGTTCCCTTGCCGCCAATGCGCACCTGTGCCTGCAACTTCTTAAGCTTCTCTGGATTCATCTGGAATACACACACACAACACGCACACAGAAATTATTTAATATTTTTTCGTTTTTCTTTTCGATCTGCTCGAAATACAATCGGAAATTACTTTGATTTTACTATAATTTAGCACAGAGCTTAGCCCGAAAAACACGTGCGCCCAGTAGTAGTCAAATGTCAAAAAGAAATCGCCATGATAAAAATGGCAAAGCAGTATGTATAAGTGTGTAGTACTTCTAACAAACACTAAGCTTTTCTATACTATCGATTAAAGGAACAAATCCAATTATCTACTGCTATTGGCGACGCTCAAATTTTTTTTATCAATAATAAAATATTCTTTAAAAAATATTATATTTACCTAAAGTTTTCTTTTATGTTTTACTCCTTTTTTAGCCAACTTTCTGTAAATCGATACTGCGATAAGCTATCGTTGAGTAACAGCTGTTTTCGTTCTAACTAAACACAGTTCAGTTTTCCAGTTCTGTAAAACGCAACGACTGTCAATAAGAGCATTTACTACCGCCACCTGTTGTATGGTTGCGAAATACTTGTTAGCTGCTTACTCATGCAGTCAATCGCCATAAATTGCCACACTGTTTAATTAAATGTAAGTTAATATTGCGGCGGGCAATAAATCTCCAATAATTTGGCACAAAAATAAAAATTAAATAAATGTTTTTAATATATTATATGTTTTGGTTTATTATAGTTGTTAAATAATGTTATTTTCCTTGCAATTGTGTTCAAATATGAAAATGGGCCGAATGCCCAGAAATTACATAGCTAATTATAAATAATATAAGTATTCGCAAAACTTCCAAGAATAATTCTGGAAAGATTTTAAAAATTCTAGGTTTGAAATATAGAAAATACAAAAAGCTATATTTTTATAATCTTTTATTTTTGAAAATTAGCCTTTTTTAAGATCATAAAAATCAAGCCAGATCGAGAATTTTTTTTCGGTGGCAACCTTTGGTAAAATTCGTTCGCGAAGCGAGGTTTTTATAAGTAGTGCAATTTCAGTAATCTTTCAGTTTAATAGATTAGATAAAATGCGATTTGATTAATTCAATACGGTAAACTTCGTTGAAGTAATAAGCTCTTAGCACATATTTGTAAAATTACACGTTTGCAAATTACAAGAGCAAACGCGAGAGCCGCAACAAACAAACGAGTGGCAACAAGTGGAATTTATATATTAATTTTTAATAAACTTTACCGCGTTTACTAGGAAAGTAGCAACAAGGCATAAAACGTGAGTTCGCTAGTGTATTCAATTAATGTATTTTAGTATATATATTTTTCTTATCTGTATTATTTCGCAATGGACGGACAGTGGGTGATTTTGACGATTTCGACGATTTTGCGATGGATTTTTGGGGCATCTTTATGTTCTTCCTATTGACCTTCCTCATTATGAGTTGCTGTGGTTATTGTTGCTCCAGCCATCGCCGGGGCACAGTTTTGTCAAGTAAGTAAATCTGTTTAATCTTATTCCATGATGACTCATACTCAGTTATCAAGGAGGGGAATTTATGTATATATATATATATATATATATGCATATAATTAAGTATGCATACATAGATATATAAGTATGACTAATCTCTTTAGTTTTTTTGCTTTCAATTCTGTCTACTCGTTTTACATTTAAAAGTTATCAATGAATTTATTTAGATTGTTTGCATTCATCCAGTCTCTGTATATAGAACTCTATATCTATGTACGTATGTATGTATTTCGTGCAAGTGTTTTTTTTGTTATTATTGTTTGTTTTAATATTTTGCCAAGCACACTCTTCGTAAACAATAGCGAATGTCACTTTTCCTTTGTTTTGTATCGGGCTTTAAAATAATAATCATCATCGATATCTGATGTACACACAATTTAAGTATGTAATATAAATATTATTACCAGCATATACATATCTACATGTTATCATTGGTCGAATGACTAATAATTATCAAATTAATTGTATTTTTCTTATCTAAGGGTTTCTAATTCAATTATCACTTCGTTTTCTATGGTACCGTGTGAAATACCTGATATTTCATTGTATTCTGCACATATTTATAATATTTGGGACAGATTTCTTATAAAATACATATTCGTATTTTCCATATATTAAATAACTATATTAAATAACTCTATAAATAACTCACCGTCTAGAATCCAATTTATTAATATATGTCATATGTGCTACCAATTGTAACGTCATTGTAGATAAACAATCAGTTCTTTATCTTTTCAAGTAGATAAATAACGAAATTCATTTCAAATTTAAGTTCAAGTTAAGTTCACATTATAAATATTGTTCAGTACAACTAAGACATTTGATCCATTTAAAGCCCCACGTAAAGTTCCGCGTTATTTTTCTCCTATTAATATGGTTTATCTGTATTTGGGTGTTTGGATACCAATTTTGGTTCTCTTTTGTATTTTTGTTCTGATCGCAATACTGAGGATACTAAAAGTCCGTCAAATGCGATTGCAGACGGCTACAGTGGTTAACAATTGTGAGTGCAAAATCAAACTGAAGTTGATATAAATATATGATATTATTAGAAGTCGGTCAACCTTTTCCCAACAAAAACAAATAAAATACGATTACAATGTTTCTGTCATGGATTTTACTTGGAAAATCTTATCACGTGTCCGATAACTTATTTTTGTCAATTATATTGTTATTTTGGACACTTGATCATAAAGTATTTCCCAGAACATTTTCAACGATTTCTTAATAAAATAACACTCTTTGTGAAGATTATTCGATTTGTGTAAATAAAAAGGTGAAGTCATAAAATCTTTTGTTTTCAATTTTTGCCTTTCGTGGTAAGTGGTAAAATCATTTTCGATTCCTATCTGAAAACGTTTACTTATTTTATTCTACCATGGACCGACTGACGTCAGTTATTATTAATATTAATCAAATTAATCATTGTTTTTGAGTGCAAATACATATAATTGAAGTATTTCCATAATATACTATGTATATTTATTTATACTTTTATTTATAAAGAAATATATATGTACTCGATTAATTCGTACAATTTTTCTACCGATATTTGAATTTTACCTAGTATTCACAATTTGTTAGCTCAATTTCTCAATCGCAATATAAATTAATCGTCCCCAGCTTAATAAATGATTTAAATTTAATCTTAATTATTTGTTGTCTATTTATATTAATGTACAGTTTTATGCTCAATAAGACAATTAATATTTCATATTTCTTTTGATTTGCATCAAAACTTTTTGTTAGATAATAATTTTCACTATTTGAATTTTGTGGATGCAATCATGTTAGGCGTAATTGAATTATGTATTTGTTAATCATTACTGACGTCAGCAGACGACGACTCTAATAAAGATTATCATGACCGATTCGAGATAGTTCTCAATACCAACAATTGGACTGAAGCATTTTCCATTAGTAAACCTAATTGGCTAATATAAATAAACAAACGAAATGAGAAGAAAAGAAAAGAAACCGCTAGAGAAATCTGAATCCGTTTGACGCACAACATAGTTGTAAATTCTGTGTCCACTTTAGTACTTTTATAATTTTACTGCACTTTGCTTCTAATCAGAAACCGTTCGATTTTGTGACGTTACAAGCTAATTGCCATTTCTTATCATACACTAATTTCAAGCCAAGTTACTTTAAAACAAGAAATCGCGTGCCGTGCGATTCATTAACCACCAATTGTCGAAGAAATGAACAACGCGTAGTTCGATAGTGCAATTAAGACTGAATTTAATGAAATTTATTCGAATTTATAGTTTATAAACAAATAGTAATTGTAGTTATTTACATAAAATGGCACATGATCCCAACGATTCGGATCTGAAAATCGCCACAATTGTGCTGATCTTTCTATTTGTTGTTGTTCTCGTCGGATTTCTTTCGGTCATCATTTGCAGCTGCATAAAAAAGCATCGACAACAAATAGAAACATGTAAGAGAACTAAAGTGTGCTTGACTGTACGATACCTATTACTTATTTAGAAAATATAATAATTGCTCTGCATAAAATTTAAACTAACCTACAGAAAATGACATTTTGCTAATCATTAGAAGTTTTATAGTAATTCGTACTCTACTGCATATTATTGTTAATTTCTTAATTATAACAGAAAAATATATTTATTTGGTATGGTAACTGGTAAGACAATCAATTTTGCTTTCTGTTTTCAAGTTTTTTCGAAATCTCTTATTTCATCAGTTGAAATTTCAAGCTCAATTTGATTCTGGATAGTAGAAGTATTCAAAATTGTGTTGTAGTGTGTGTTTTTAGATGATCCGTCTTTCAAGCAATAATATATTTGCAAAAAATAAATTTGCTTACCAATACAGTGGAAAAACCTCTGAATATATTGTCTATTATTTTAAATAAGTACACTTGCCGCTATAAATAAATGTTGGCAATATCCTGCAATCGTTACAAAAAGTTGTAATAAAAACGCGTAACTGATTTAAGTTCTTCAATCGTTTGTTTTGTCATCGTCTTTGGCTGTCGTTCAAGTGACAATCCCAGCAATTGTTGGATTGTATAATGTGATGCAGCTGATAAGTATATAGTACCACAATTTTTTCTATTTTATATAAAGGAGACGGGTCCTTGTGCAACTGGTTTTGATTTGACATTCATTTCTTGGGACTGCTTCTTATCAACTCTGGCAATAGCAGCTGCCTTTTTGTCCCCCATTTCTGGCTGTAAGTGGCATTTGCAGTTGCCGACTTCCGTTGGCCATGGTAAAAGAATCATTTGCATTTGTGATTTCGTTGTGAGCTGAACGGATAATGAATTTTGGTTAAGTGTCTGCAATGGATTGGCTGGCATTTCTGCCATTGGCTGTCTTAATGTTGACTGTCGCTCTGACAGTCGCAACTATTCATTTTATTCGCTGTTGTTTTATTGTTAAAATGTATGTTCAACTCTTTCGACATGCCGGTGAGTTTATTAATTGAATCAAATTGACTTCTCTTTGAGTTAGTCTCTCTGATTCATATGTTTCTCAACTTTTAAACCCTTTAAGCATTTGCATTTTTTCCATATGTTTTGTAACTTATTTTTTTTTGATTACGCGATCACAATTAGAATTTCCAATCAGTTCCCCAGCAACTTTATGACGCACTTTTCTGTCCCTTGGGCTTTTCCAGTTTACCAGCATCGCATTCTGAATATATCTATGGATTTGAATTGTCAGTTTCTATTCTCGCGTCGTAATAATCAAACGTGTTTAAGCTCTTAGTTCTCTTAAAATGCATACATCATATTTATCGCCAGATCGAGAGTGGAATCCGGTTCGTGTAGAAGATAATGTTTTCCACTTTCCTAAAAGTCTCATTGATGGAAATCATTACAAGGATAGTGATACATTTCCCCGGGACACGAGTGATCGTCTTTTCTGTGGATTTGCGATATTTGTGATTGCCACTTTTTTTGGTGCTTTTTTTTTTAAATGTATAATTTGCCTTAAGCGGCGACAGCAAAAAAAACAACAACCACGCAATGGAATTACGAATTGTAAATATAAATATTGCCTTATTTATTAATATCTAAAATTAAGCATTCATATGAATATGTTTCTTTAAGTGAAACGACAGTATATGAAATAATTTCAAGTGTATTTCAAGTTGAAATCGAATTCACTTTACCAGAAAAGTAAAAGTGAAACATACTTTTGTGCATTGATAATATAATTATAAAAATTTGATCGTTCTATAAGTATACAGTAATATTTTGCGACTTATTTTAAGTTATTATGCAACTTAATCATTAAAACCAGTTATGCTGTGCATCTATTGATTAAAAAACACGTTTTTTAAATCATCCCTAGTAAATCAGCATATATCTAGAATAGCACAAAAAGTAGAAATATTTAGAATTAATTTTTCAGTCGATTCGTTGATTTCAAAGTATTCAGTTCCTTAAGCATCTAAGTTCTGCTCGGTCTTTTAATGGATGACTGTGATCTCATTGCTGATGCCTGTGAGCTGCTTACAGATTTAATAGTTTGTTGTTGCTGTTGTTGCTGTAAAAAGACAAAGGGCGAGGAAGATAGACGACGACATACTGGTAATTGTGCAATTTAATAAATATAGGAAGTCTGACTTTTAATTTACAGTTATTTAATCATTCCGAGTATGATTTAAAGGTTCGACATAAATGTTAAATATTTGAAATCGCCCTTTGGGTGTTATTTTATTAATCGTTAATCATACATTTATAATTCATTTATGAATTCAAGTGCTCAATATATTCAGCATCAGAGTTATTTTCCATCTTATATTTAAGTTTTCGCAGTCTATTCTGCACTTATTGTTGTTAATGTATGTACAGATATGAGCTGTCGGAATCACGTCGAAGACGTCGTGCTAAAGGTAATTGTGATACACAATCAATAGATGGACTCCATTTAAATGAATCATAAAATATTACAACAGTATTTATACTCTTTATTCGTCAATATAGCGTTGAACTAAATCGTAGTTCCATATAAAGTATTTTTTTTCAGTTGCTATTAGGAAATATGCACTCGCTTATGCTGTCACCTATTGATTAATCATACATTTAAATGCCCCGATAAGTTCTATAGCATTAGCTAAAGTTATGCAAAGCATTTACTTCATTCAATTCGTTGCTTTCAAACTGTTTAATACATCCAATATTAGAGGCTTTATTTAGTTCTTTTGGTTCATTAATATCGTAATTTTTGATTATTTCTTCTTTGGATTATTTTTCTGTTATTTTCACATACTATTGTTATTGTTATTGTTGTACTGCCGATAAACATTAGCTAATGCTGAGATAAGAATTCGGACGCTTTCTAAGTAACTCCGATAAGTGTTATAGCAAAACTATAATATATAACATAATGCGGAGCGTACTATCTACACAATTCTTCAGTCGATTTGTTGTTTTCAAAGTATTGAATACATTCAGCACCAGAGATCTTCTCGGTCTCTTCATGGATTGCTGCGATTTTATTTGTGTTGCCTGTGAGCACTGTTGTTTTAGTTTATTGAATTGTGGTCGTGTCATTGAAAATGCAGATAATGACGAGGAAAGACGACTACTTGGTGGTAATTGCACTATTATGAATAGTCATAGCTTTGTCAAAAATTAACCGATTTCTTTGCAGAATATCAAATTAATTATTATTTTTCCCCTATTTTCTGCATTCTGCAGCATGACAGGAAAACTAAATTTTTCATACTGTCAATTTTTTCCATACATTCAAAAAACTATGTAATATAAAACAGATTCTATAATTTGTTATAAAAAGATTAAAAATTATTAAAGAATGATGCTGAATTTTTCTTGTGTACTTGTCCACTAAGCCCCCACAAATATAAACGCAACCGCTGATGCTGTGCATTTACTGATTAATCGTTCATTCCTAAATTAACCCCGATAAGTGGTTTAACACAAACTATAATAATGCAGAGTATAATATATTTTACATGCAATGCTTCAGTTGATTCGTTGCTTTCAAAGTATTCAATACATACCCGATGGTTCTCGATAATAAACAGATCGGTCTTTATTTTATACTTTTTCTTCTCATAGTTGTTGCTATGTTGCGTTACAGCTCGGATTGTTGCTGTCGAAGAGATCGAGATTATGATGATTATCGTCGCTTTGATATAGATGATGATAGTCATGTTAATCAATGTGATTTACTAAGTGAGTGAGACAAGAAATAAGGAAAGAACAATGTTTGTCCAGAGTTCAAGTAATATTAATAATTATAAATATTATTGATGACGAGTCATCATGGATATATTCAATGCTCTATATATTTGCTGTGAACTCTTACTCTGATATCAAATATCGATCTGCCTTTAACGACTCGTCTACTTGGTGGTTATTAGTGATAATTGTGCTATTTAATCAATAAATGGACTCTGTTAGAGCCCTAATATACATCGAGTGAATAATTCGGAGTTCGGGTTAAACATTCAACATGAATGCAACAGTATTCGAAGCTGCCTATTGGGCGCATTTAACTGAGCGAATGCAACTTGATTATAATTTTATAATCTCTGAAATGCTCGTCTTAGTTATACTATGTGCATTAATCATGGTCTATGCCTGGTTCATAGACAAGGATGGAAAACGAGTTCATAAGATTAAAAATAAGAGAAAATTGCACAAAGTTCAAGTGATTTTATAAATTTTTTTGCAATTTCAATAGAATAAAACAGCAAGAATTGAAAGTGATAGAGTTGCAAATAAGGTGGCTGATTTCCTTATCAAGATATAAAAAGTACTTTAATATAACTATATTAATATATTGTGTTTCTGATATATATAAACAAAAGATTTAACTAAGTTTCAAAGGTGTTTAATTCACTTTGGCCGTTGGTTTTAATTGTAATTATTCGATAATGACTAATTATTAATCCCGACAGACAATAATCAATTAAATTGATGCCTTAATTTCATGGATTAGCTTAATAGCTTACCAATTTCATGGATTAACTGAAATATTTGCATAGTTAGCGTAGTTCTTCTCGAACTGTCTGAAAATGCAGAACTCTACGCTCCCGATGGAGTCTAGTTCCGAATATAGTTCTAATCCCCATTTGATACTGATTGCACATATGTTAAGGGTGGTCTTTAAGGTGTGTAGCTATAGCCTGATCTTTGCTACGATCAGCTATGCTCTGCACTTTAAGCGTCAACAACGACGTGTGAAAACCACTTTGGATAATCTGAGTAAGTTGAAAAGCTTTGGCAAGTTGTTTTTGGCTTTCTAATCTTTATGATTCTTCAGATTGCCCTTTCTCAATGGTTTCAAATTAATGGCATGACTTGTGCTTTATATTCTTCTAATCTCTCTTGACGCAGACGTAGTTTGTGCATTGTTCCATTAGTCGTTGCGCGTTCCTCGCGTTGTTCGCACCGGGTTTTTTTTTTTTTAGACTTTTGTTTTAGTTCTAGTTATGGATAATGCTGGCATCTATTGGATATTATTCTTCACTTTATCCGTATTTTTTATGACGTCCATGGCGGTCTTTCTAACACGCGGACGCAACCGGCGAGCGGAATTAATGAAGAGTGCAGGTCTGTCAATGAGTCAACATTATTTATTTATCTATGATATGTCTGCGTGTGTGTGTATTGATAAGAGCTGATAACATGCATGCTAAAAAAAAACTTACCCTACTATTTATAATTCCATATGTTACACCTTATCGGTGTTGAAATTATTTAACTCAATTACCAGACACGAAGCTTGTTCATTTTGTCTGCTGTTACATAGTGTTTCATTTTTGATTTTTTATTGTAACCAAAAATAATTTAGTTCATCTTATTTTAGCATTTTATTTAATTATTTATGTTAAATATCTGTGCAATATTTATGCTAAACACATTATAAAAACACTTGAATTAATCTACTAAAGTATGGTAAATAATAAATTAATAAGAGATTAAGTTGACTTAAACAAGAAACAAGTAATTGGCTCGCGGGGTTTTTTTTTTGGGGAGTAATTAAAAAATATTCAGTTTGTGCAGACAGTTCACTTTGTGGTCTTGAAGAGAGTGTTACACGTTTTATTTCCAATGGAAGCATATTTGATCTGGGTTATTTGTGTTATTGTTATACTTGCCTTTACTATTTCAATTATCGCGTGGTCGGTTCACATGAAACGAAGAAAACAATTGGCATTACAACTGAATGGTATGGTCTATTTCAATAGTATGAAATTATTAGATTTTAATAATTTAACAATTAATTGCATAAATACTCGTACCTAGTCTGAACACAGCATCATGCCAACTGACTGTAGGTGAGAAGTAGCTTTTTTATAGTTTTGTTGCTTTTATAAGAGTTTACAAGGGTCTGATTGTTAACTTGTTTTTTTTATTTGTCACTTTATGAACGGGAAATTCTTGATAAAAGAAAGAGTACATGCGTATAATGCTTATCAGTCATTATGTATATACTTTATAAGTATTATTATGATTAGACTTGATGAGTGTACTCAGCACGCAGTTGGCATTGTCATCTCAAAGGCAACGATTGTGGCAGATTGCAGAATTTGGATATTTCGTTAAATGGCGGCAGGACTTATAGTTGGTTTATCCCTAGGATTTATGCTATTTGTGCTTATCACAGCTGTCTTCTTTTTGAAGCGGCGTGCAACAGCGTCAAGAAATGTGGGCTATACAATTCGTGAAGGTTGTGAATGCAAACAATAACGTTAACTTATCCACTTATTGAATTGATTTACTTATTATTTACTATTATTTTTTATTTGCAGCACCCGTTGTGGTTACATCGGCTACACACACAGCGCCTGGCGGGTATCAAGTGACCACAATACCAGCGACAACGTATCAACCGACTACATATAGTACACCATATCCTGCACAAACTTCAGGGTAAGCATTGAGCATTGAGTGCAGCAAATGCCACAAAATGTATATTAATTTAACCTCTCTCTTTGCAGTCCTAATGTAACCGTGCAGATGCCAATGCCGATGCCCTCAGCACAGCCACCGATGCATGGGTAAGTTTAATTGATATTACCACAACTCAAAATAAATTACTTACCCTACTTTATAATTTAATTGCAGCATGCAACCACATGTGGCTCCCTATCCGCCTGTGCAACAATTCCCTGGCGCTGGAGGGGCAAATATGAGTCCACCATCATACGACGCTGCTATGGCCAACTCCGGACCCAGCGTTGTACCCCCTGGTTATGAGAAGCAGATGCCCTACAATCCTAACTATTGATTCGATTGATTCCTTTGATCTGATTATCATTTGACATCAATACATTTGCCCTGCATTCCAAGATGGATTATGTCTCACAAATGTTTGACTTAAAACAACTTAACAAGCGCATTATTGTTGTCTATATAGACTATAGACTCGATATAAATGCGATATGCGATATGTCTTGACACATCCAAAGAACAAACATGAAAACCCTTTCATTATTATCAACGCCATGCATTATTTCCTTAGTCATTCATTATTCACAAATATTTGTGATGTAAATATGTTAAGAGCGACTTATTTTTTAATTTATATTATTAACATAAGAGCAAAGCTTCAAATGAAATGTGTTAATAAAAGTGTGTGAATTGCACGAAATTATGTTATTTGATGCATAATTTGCAGCATTTACAAACCAAAATAACAATGACTTCTGTTAAATTTCTATTGAACATCGATTACATTTTATTTTATATGAAAATCACTTTTGTGACTTTTTTGAAGATGATATCCCGTACATTTGAAAATGAAATTTAAGTAAAACGAAACTAATGACAGTTCCATCCAAAAATAAAATAAATATTATCAAGAACTTCACACTTATTAAATCAGATCTGTAATGCAACACATACAATTTTTGGTGTATATTAAAACGATTAAACTCACTGCTGAGAAATTGTATTGAAATTGGAATTCAGAACAGTATTTTCTTAGTTAAATTAAATAAATGCAGTTAACTATAGCGAATTGTTCAAAATCCCTTGGCTACGCTGATAATATGGAATATAAACTGTATTAAGTTCTCTTATTGATAGTTGACACGTTAGTCCAAGGAGTTTAAATTGAAAATGATAGATAAGTTGCTGCTGCTTCTGGCAATTTTGAGCTGTGTTCAGGGAGAAGTCTTTAAGCCAAAATGCAACCATTGTGGCCTAGTCTGTGACCAGCAATACTGCGCTAAGAACACCACGCCAGTAGGCTGCATCAAGAAAATTGTAAGACGGGGTATGGAATATAAATAGATATAGATTTTTAAAACTCTGTCTTTAGGTATTTTCCAAGCATTGTGGCTTGGGAGTGCATCGCTATTTGTATGTTGATGGATCGCTGAGGGAAGACATACTCCAGTATGTGAATGTCTTTCGCAATCGTGTGGCAAGTGGTTTGTTCAATATGTCCACGGCGTCACACATGCCCACCATGTCCTGGGATGAGGATCTGGCCAGTTCGGCTAAGATTTTGATACACAATTGCGATCATAATGGCAAACTCTGCTCAAATACGGAGAAATACAACTACGTGGCAACGATTGAGATGTCAGGTGCCTTGAAGAATTATAAGAATGTGGCCAAGGATTTGATTAACGTCTTGGTGCCCACATGGTTTAGTGATTTGTCCGGTTGTCGCATGGATCGTAAACATCACTTGCGTCCCAGGGCCAATGGGTGAGTGGGATTCAGTATGTTTTAAATTTTCCTTAATTATTCTATACATTTTAAGCACATGTGTGGGACACTATATTCCTCTGCTACAGGACAGAGGTGATCGCATGGGTTGCGCGGTGCGTTTAACTGAGAACCTGAATCCCAAAGATGTCTCCATGTTGACCATGATCTGTAATTTATCCCGTGCTAATGTCAATGATATGCTACCCTATGATGTGGGTGATGTGCCTGGCGAGGAGTGCGTAGCTGGCCGAAATAGTGCATTTGAATTCCTCTGCGATCCCAAAGAACAAGTCAATTACAATTACGTGGAATCCCCGAGACCAGACGAGGGATGTGAACCAATAGAGAATTGAGCGAGTTTTACAAAATAAATGCACCTATTTTATTTATACTCTTATCAATTGTTGGCGTGACCGAGTGCTTAACGTGGCCAATTGGACAATTGGTCAGTTGATAGCCACGCCTGGCGACAAATCGATTGCATTGTCAACTCTATAAGAGAGTGTGCGTCTGGGCGAGAGCTGACCAAATTGCCTGGGTAGCCGAAATGTTGTGCACTAACTGGTTGCTGGTTGCTCTATGGCAGCTCTGCTTTTGGCTAAGAATCATGGCCTTCGACTACTGCGATCCTGTGCTATGTCCGGGACCCGAGAAGCACATTGCCTGCAACAATTTTGGCGTAAGTCGAAGAAGTTTTCATTATGATGTGATTGCTTTATGAACTTGTTCAATTGCAGGAGCTGGCGGATATTTGCAGCCCGGATGCGCATGTGGTGCGAATAACGCCGGATCGACGTAATATGATCCTCAATGCATTGAACGACTATCGTGATCGGATTGCACGAGGCGATCTCATGGGTTTTAAGCCCGCCACGCGCATGGCCACGTTGCAATGGGATCCGGAGTTGGCCAGCTTTGCGGAGCTGAATGTGAAGCGTTGTGCCTTGGTCAATGATCATTGCCGCAACAGCGAACAGTTTCGCAATGTGGCTCAGGTGGTGGCCGAGGGCGGTTGGCAGAGTGCGCCGAGTGATGACCCCACAGATACAACACTCGAATATCATACCGAGAACGAGGTAATCAATGCCACCTTGGAGCAAATGTTTGCCGAGTATAAGGAGTGCAGCATGCGGGATATTATCGCTTATAGTCCACCAATCCATAGGTAAGACAATCCCCTACACCAACACCTGCTCTAGATTGTCTCTCAAAGAATTCTACATCTTCGCATTAGCAAGTGCATCGCTTACTTTACCCAACTGGTGAGGGACAGCACCACCCACGTGGGCTGCGGCATTCTCCGGCAGACGCACAACACCAGCAACAATGCCGGACAGTGGCTCCTCAGTACACATCAGTATATGACCTGCAACTTTGTTCGTGGCAACGATGTGAATGCTCCGGTTTATCTCAGCGGCGATAGGTCGGCCATCGAGTGTCGTACCGGACGAAATCCGGCATTCATCAATCTGTGCTCCGTCGACGAGCTGTACGACAACACTGGTCTACTCGGATTTAGTTACTTTTAAACATTTGCCTTAAATAAATGCTACTTAAATACAATCGATTCAATTGAAATACCTTCTAAATTGCACTGCGCAGCAAAGTGACAAAAGATTGTATTTGATTGATTACATTTGGACAATTCCTTATTCATTCTACTTACGCTGGTGACGCACGGCATTTTTTACACTCTAAAAATACACACATTGTCAAATACGATAATGAGGTAGGTATGTAATTTGAGTTTCGATTAATTCTTAGGACTTTCCCTTACGTATACTTAATATTTACTCTGTAAAATTCAATTTGAATGCATTTAGTCATTAATTCTGCTAACTAGTGTCCCCAAATTGAATTGTATTTTAAAATTTATTGTTTTTTGTGGCTTTTGCTTTTGTAACTGCTGTCAGTGCCTTGTATTCGTGCCAACAGCGCGTTCCCTGTTGTTGGTGCCAGCGATTGCCACTCAAAGTCATTCGCGTTCGCCGTTGACAACTTCAGCAAACAATTTTTATCGTTTTCCTGCCACACCTTCAACAGTTTTATGCGTTTTTTTTATATGTAGCCGATGGGGTTTGGAGGGAAAAGGCGGCATAGAGTGTAAGAAAAATGCAAACGCAGCGTAAAATGCGCGACAACCGCAAATGATGCGCAACAAAATGTGCGAGCTTTTTTTGATAAATACAAAAAAAAAAGAAAAACAATATCGGATAAAAAATTAAATTATCTGCATTTCGAAAAATACATTATATTGCTTTTGCAATTTAATAAAATTAAAATTTTTTCCTTTCAATAGTCAAACAATTTATTGAATTCAATCAAAGTTTTTTTCTGCTATGTTTTAATTATTTATGAAAAGCCAACTATTTAATTATATTGCAATTAAAAACACATTTGTCTGATAAAAGCAAAGATTTTTGCGGCTGACTACAAACAGAGTAAATAAATATTTAAAGACAATGAGATTTACTAAATTTTTTTAAATTAAATTTTTTGAATTCATTTGTTGAAATTAAAAATATTTAACGCTGTCTGAAAATATGCAACACTTTTAATAAAATTGAAGCCACTAACAATTACGACACACACTTGAAAGCAATATTAATTGGGGCACACTCGACGTATGCGTAATGCATAGTACGAATTACGTATACGTTTTGGCAAGTTCAGCCGTAAATACGTTTTAGCACAGTGAAGAAGGTGTAAGTTGTGTTCAGCAAGTGTTGAAACAGCTCCAGGGTGATAGGTCGTATGTTGCCCAAGCGAATCTGTTGTTAACAAGTAATTAAATGTAATGAAATGGAATTAAATTTAACAATTATGCAATTAATTTTCTTGAACCTCACCGAATCCGGGCGTTGGGCACGTAATATCATAAGTCGAAGATTTTTGCGAACTGGAATGTCAAAGGTAAACCATTCGGTTTCATAGGCCGCCGTTGAAATGGCCAAGTTCTATAATGTGAAAGGATTCAACACTGAAATTCAATTGTAATGCGGACAAATACACACCTGTTCCCTTAACTCATTGGCAAACCAATACAGGGACAATATCTGTGCCAGTATCATGTTTATATACGCACCCACAATGGTCACATGGGTGGTGCTTTCCACCTTAAAGTAGGTACAAATAAAGAGTTAGAGAGATGGTGAATGATAGGGCATATCAAACCGGCTCTAATACACTTACCAGCATCAACATGAAGAGCAACGCACAGAGCAGTGCACCGAATGCCAAAAACTCAAACAGAAATATGTATGTAGTCAGCTTATTGACGGTCTGTATGTAACTAGTTGAGGAGAATGTTCGCTTAGAGCCACAAAATCAATTCAATGCAGCATTTTCTATAGCTTACTCAATGATCCGCTGATGATAGATAATACAAGCGACTATTTCCTGTGATAGCTGCTGCCTAGTTAGCTGCCTTCCATTGAGGCAGCGCAGTCGATGTTGCAACGCCTTGCACATTACAATCCCGAACATAATGAAGGCAACACACAGACTCGTATACGGTATGTACATGCAACATCCCATCGGAGTGATGAGCATGTGAAAGACGAACCAAATTTGGTAGTAGGGCGTGGCATACTCATTCACGCCGGGTATTTTGCTGCCAAAGGGCAGCACTGAAATCAGGCAATGGATACATGTATTAAATAAACTAGTAGTAGTACTTAAGCTAAGCTTTTCAAGCCCAAAAAATGAAACTTGATGTTTATACATTAAATATTTATTAATTTTAAAGTCTGGAATATAATTTTTTTTTATTATTATTTTTATTTAACTCTGCCTGTCTTATGTTTATTTAGTTTAATTTTCTAATCTACTTTTTCATACTCTTCCCTTTTTTATATATGTATCTCTAAATTTTTTTCAAAGCACATTGAGCCTTAAATAAATATTTTAAAATTGTGTAGTTTTGCTTACCTCGCTCACTGGAACTTAGGGGATACAGGCCAAAGCCAATACAGGTGAGTAGACCAAAGAAAAGATTTCCTCGTGCCATTAACTGACCCTGTCGATTGGCCTGATCCAAGAGATGTCTTACATACGTATTGTTAAGACGCATTAGCTCGTGGTAATGAACTTTCAAGTTGTTAATCAGTTGCAAGTAACTGTTCTGGTCGAGTAGCAGTAAATATGCCCGTAGCACCGTATTGATCCAAAGGACAAGCATATAGGAATTGCGTATAATCCCTGTGATGCCTTCGTTGGTGGTGAAGATGTACAGCAATTGGGTGAGCACGTGGATAATGGAAAGCGTTAGGCAGATATAACGTTTCGCATTCTTATCGTAGAGCAAAGCCCAGAAGCGTAAGATGCGCACACTCATATAAATTAGCTGTATATCCTCAAACATTTTACCACAACTATCTGTCGTGTGTGAGGACAGTTGGCTTATATAGGATTCCCCGGAAGTATTCGACAATTATTGTAATTTGTGCTGAACTCATGCAACGCATGGCAAAGACTCCCAAGCTAAATTTCAATGTTATTTAATTGCAAATTCAATTGCCCAAATTGAGCTACACATGATTTGGCATTATTATTATGAAGGCTGCCATCTGAGCTTACCCAAGGTAATTCCTTTTTCCCCCCCCATTAATTTTATTTGCATTGAACTACATATTTATTGATTCCGCGTTGCACTTTGAACAGTTGCATAAAAAATCTGACACATTCTTGTGTGCATTTTTATTTAATATTTGAATATTATTAATATATTTTTTCTCTACTCCTTTTTAGCTTTAAAGATAATTAGTTGATGTTTGCAGAACTTCAGTGCTCTTCAAAGTACTTTGCATTTAATCTATTTGTATTTTATCTACATTTATTTTCTAAAAGCTTGCAAGGGGTTTCCTATTGATTTAATAACTTTTTGTTTTTGCTGTCCGTTTTCTGATTGGCTATCAGTTTAGCTGATAAAATTATATCATATATTTGATGGTAAATAACAAAATTTTTCTGTAATGACAATCATAATCGAAATATACTAATGCAATTATTTAATTTGTATACAAAATATGCTTATTTATTATATTTATTTATTTGGTCTGCAATCAGCAGGTTTTCATCAGCCACTTTATTAAGAGAATACAAATATTAGTTTTTTGAAAAGTTGAGCCGACAGTTTTTTACCCTAAATCAGAATAATAATAAAAGTCCCCAAAAATAGTTTAAGATAGAAGTTTAAAAATTCTTTTAAAAGAATAAATGAAATCAAAATTTATAGATAGATCCTAGAACACTGATTGTCATTTGATTTCTTAATATAATTTATTTGAAATAAATATCCAATGTCAGGCGTATATTCCTTATCCATTATACTCTTTTTATTGATTTCATTTAATTATTATCTCTAACAAATAATCATCCATGGTCTTGAATAGATAAATTATTACAAATTAGCATAAAATTATCTAAATAGAAATTATTAGTTTAGTTACAATCAAACAGTTGATTGAAACAGTTCAACATGGCTCTAATAATTGTAGCCCTATTGTCAGTGTTGCTTGCCTTGGTCTATAAGATTTCCATGTCTCCGTATCGTGCCTTCCAGGATCGTGGCATAGTCCATGAGCCACCAAAGCCATTTATTGGAAATCTGAGTGTGCGAGTTATGCTAGGACGAACTGCATTCATACAGATGCTTATCGATAAGTATCAGAAGTTTAAGCAACATAAAGATCTATGGATTCTACAATATAAGGGAGCCCTTCTTTGTGTTGCACGATCCGGAGCTGATCAAGAAGGTGTTTATACAGGACTTTGATCATTTCACCAATCATCGTGTATTGATACCGGAGTTTATCGAATCCTTGTTTTCCAAGTGTTTGATAGCATTAAAGGATGACCAGTGGAGGCAAATGCGCAATACGTTGACTCCATCATTTACCGGAAGTAAACTTAAGACCATGTTCGATCTGATCAATGAATGCAGCGAGGAAGGCATCAGATATATTGAGAGCGAGTTGAAAAACTCAAATAGTTCAGATATTGAACTGGAGATGAAGGATTACTTTGAGCGTTTTGCCAATGATGTGATTGCATCGGCTGCTTTTGGCATTAAAGTCAATTCATTTGTGGATAAAAATAATCAGTTTTATAAAGCAGGACAGTCTGTGGCACATTTTTCTGGATTTGCCATGATAAAGGTTCTACTCTTTGGCATAATGCCTCGTGTGATGAAGGTAACCTTAAGTTAATTACTTTTTCTCATATCTAAAATATAATTTGAAAAAAAATATGATCAATTTAATGTTTTTTTAAAATTATTACTAATTACACATTTAACTATATAATTTAAAATTCATTTAGGCACTCAGAGTTCGACTGTTTGATGCAAAAAAAGTGAGTTACTTTAACAGCTTAATATTCGATGCCATGAAATATCGCACAGAACATAAGATTATACGATCTGACATGATTCACTTGCTGATGGAGGCCAAGCGACAGTATCAGCAGGATCAAAGAGATGCAATTCTTACAGATTCCCTTAAGGATCGTGCTGAGTTTAATGATGAAGATCTCTTAGCACAATGTGTACTCTTTTTTCTCGTGGGCTTTGAGACAATGTCCGTCTGTCTTTCATATCTATCCTATGAGCTTTGCATGAATCCTGTGGTACAATCAAAATTATACGAAGAGATTTTGTCAGTAGAGCAGGAATTGCAAGGTAAACCTCTCAACTATAATATGTTGGCTAAGATGAAGTATATGGATCTGGTTATATCGGAGCTATTACGTCTATGGCCACCTGCATTTAGCTTGGATCGTGTCTGCGGCAAAGATATTGATATGTTGGATGACAATCAAGATTTGTTGGCCAAGTTTCGAAAGGGTGACGTAATTGTTGTTCCCATCATTGCTTTACATCGTGATCCAGAGAATTTTGCTGATCCCAATCATTTTAAGCCGGAACGCTTTTTGGAGGAGAATAAAGACCAAATAAAGCCATTTACATATTTACCTTTTGGAGTCGGTCCACGAAGTTGCATTGGTAAGAAAAATCAATTAAAATTCTTTAGAAGAAACATTTTTTGACGATTTATCATTTTAGGCAATAGAATGGCGCTTATGGAGGTTAAGTCTATAATTTTTCATATGCTAAGCAAATTTCAGCTAGTGCCTGGCAAAAAAACTGTTAAGAATATGATGGAAAGCTTGAAAGGATTTCATATGCAACCAAAGGAAAAGTTTTGGATCAAATTCGTGCGTCGTGATGGTTCTTAAAAATTCATGGAAATCACGAATGAATTGTAAAATATCAGTAATCACAATATATCGGAATTGCGTTGTCTCTATGTCATGAAAATAAGATAACATTGCATGATTAATAAAATTTACATAAACTGATACCAAGTGTATATACTAAGCCAACATTTCTTTCAACTTTTAACTTTGAATAAATAAATCAATTCATTTTTAAAAGATAGTGTATTTTCCATTAGATTAAATCCAATTCACGTTTATATTTTTTTTATACTAATTTATAATCTGCTATGTCAATCTTATCGTATAGAATATTTCACCATTCGATAACATATTACACTATACAATACTATGTGTTGAGTACATAAAACATTTATTTGTTTGTTGTTTATTAATTGCTTATCTCACTTTACTGTGAGTGCAAAATTCCTAAACCACTTATCGACGCTGAAATACTCTATATATACTCTATATTCATTAACGAATAAATGATTATAATCTCGAAATAGTTATACACAAGTATTTCACGATTTTTATTTATATTAAATGGATTCAAATTATAATAACTGTTGACAAATTAAATGAATCGGTCGTAATAGTAACTAGTAGAATTGTTAGAGTATAAATTATATTTTTCAAACATTTATCTGCGAGTGAGGGAGATAGAGATATATAGATAGAGAATACTGAGACGCCGATAGAATAATAAACAGAACGAGTTTACGGACTGGGTGGGAGAGAGATGGAGAGATAGGCAGAGAGTGAGAGTAAGCAATGATAAGTATTGCGTATTTTTTATAGTTATTGCAGAATGGAAAGATCACAGTAAGAGAGAGAGAGAGAGGGAGAGAGAGATTAACTGAGTGGAGAGCACGTTTGAATTTGTTTTGTATATATAGTAAATTGTTGTTTAAATGCACAGAGAGAAAGAGAAAAAAAAATAGAGATATTTATTTCAAAGCGAGATTCGATTTAGTTGCTTTAGTTACAATCGAGCTCTTGACACGCGCAGTTAAAGAAACAAGCGTTTGCTACAGAAAATATATATTGTTTTATATTTATAAACATATAATATAATACCCTTGCAATTAACAGTAATGTATCTGATAATTGCAGCAGTTGTAATCGTGTTGTTGACGCTGATCTATAAATGGTCTGTGGCCAAATATCAAACATTCAATGAACGCAATGTTCCTCATGATAAACCAAAACCTTGGATAGGTAATCTAAGTTTTGGAGAGTTGTTTGGATCAGTTCCATCATTACAAACGCAAATCGATCAACATGCGAAGTTTCGGGGCTCTAAAATTTATGGATTATACTTTTTGCGTGATCCCTTTTTCATTGTGCGAGACGTGGATATGATTAAAAACGTTGGCGTTAAGGACTTTGATCATTTTATGAATCATATGTCGATAAAGGAAATCGAGACTCCGTTTTCAAAGAGTCTTGTCCAGCTTAAGGATCGCCAGTGGAGGGAAATGAGAAACATATTGACACCTACATTTACGGGTAGTAAAATGCGAGCTATGTACGAGCTAATTAATGTCTGCAGTGAGCTCGGAGTTCAATATATTGATGGAGAAATTAAGACGAAAGGTGGAGACTCGATAGAACTGGAGATGAAGGATTACTTTACTCGGTTTACCAACGATGTTATCGCTTCGGCCGCCTTCGGCATCAAAGTCAATTCGTTTGAGGATCAGAATAATCAGTTCTTTAAAATTGGACAGACCATAACAAAAATATCAAAATTTGCAATCCTTAAGAGTGTGCTTTTAATGATTTTCCCAAAATTAATGAAGGTTTGTCTGGATTTTCAATTTTTTCAACCAAATTATTTATACAACTTAATTATTATACGCAGGCTCTCAATGTCAGTATTATGGATGAGAAGAATATAAACTATTTTAAAACTTTGGTTTTCGATGCCATGAAATATCGTGTAGAGAATAAAATAATAAGACCCGATATGATCCATTTGCTTATGGAGGCCCAACGAAAGTCGGAAGATGATACTGAAGGAGCAAAGAAGTTCTCTGACGAAGATTTGTTGGCCCAATGTCTGCTCTTCTTCTTTGCGGGCTTTGAGACTGTCTCTGTTTGTCTCTGCTTCCTCACCTACGAGCTATGCATGAATCCCGATGTCCAGTCCAAGTTATACGAAGAGATTGCATCCGTGGAGGAGCAGCTGGAGGGGAAACCCCTCGATTACGATACACTTGTGCATATGAAGTATCTGGATATGGTTGTATCTGAAACATTGAGGAAATGGCCACCTGCACCTCGAACTGATCGATTTTGTAATGCAGACATCGATTTACGTGATGAAAGCAACAATGCTGTGATGTCTCTGAAGAAGGGAGATGTACTCTTTATACCTATCATAGGATTACATTACGATCCAGAGAACTTTCCCGATCCCACAGAGTTTAGACCCGAACGCTTTTCAGATGAGAATAAACACGAGATTAAACCATTTACCTATCTGCCATTTGGAGTGGGACCAAGGAATTGCATCGGTTAGTTTAAAACACAATTGTATAAAGAATTGAATAATATTAATTCTGTTTTTATCTAGGCAACCGCATGGCTTTGATGGAGGTCAAATCCATAGTCTATCATCTAATGCTAAAGTTCAAACTCGTGCCAGCTCAAAAGACTGTAAAGGATATGATGAGCAACATTAAAGGCATTGTAATGGCGCCTAAAGAAAAGTTTTGGATCAAATATGAGACGAGGAAATCTGAGGCAAATTAAGCTTTAAAATAACAGATCGTTTGGAATAAACTTTTATGCAATTATATGCTCATAAGTTGTTATATACAATTTTTTTGTTTATGTTTATCTAGTCATAATAAAGTCGTGCTGCAGTTTAAGAAATTTCTTCAATTAAAGAACTATTTGCTTTCTCTTTAGTATTAATTAATCACTTAGAATTCTAATTAAAACTTATTATTTTTGCAGCTTTAACGACTTGACTAACGTCATTTATCACTCATCCAGCTGAAGTTGAACTATTGCACTATTGTCCTGACAAGCTTCATTTAATTATCTTCTTTATTTTTGCCCTATGTTAATGCATCAAAGTGAAATTTGCTTTTTACATGTTACGAACAGAGTAAATATTTAAGGTTTTAGTCAAAATTAATTATAAGTAATCGAAAATGAAGCCATTAGCTTCCCTTCAGCAGTGTAAATGACAGCAAATGGGTAAAAGATGTAGATTATAAAAACAATAATGCAAAGCGCAGACAAAATAAGGAAACATGTTATATGAGAATTAAATTCAATTAAATAACATAAATGTTTAATATTTTTAAATAAGTTTACTTCTTTTTAAATCCATAAAATAGATGTGCAATTTTTAGGAAAAGCTTGAGTATTTATACAAAAGTTTTGTCTGCCAAAATCTTGCATAAAACTTGAAATTAATTTATCAATTAGGCTTAACTGCATATTTCATCAATGGGAAATACAACTTGGAAGTCATTTTGAATGTCCGCATGGCAAAGGATATTAAAATGGCCGCAACATTTGCAGTTGACTGCAGAGTTGCCAGTTTAATTTGGTAAAGAAATTGTTGGCCAGAAAAACTTTTTGACATTTCGTTATTTATGTGCTTGGGATATTTAGGCAAAAACTTTTTGGTCGACTAAGCAGTTAATGCGATATTGATTTATTCGCTCAGTCAGCAGCTGCTTTTCGGGCTTACTTCTAATAAATATTATGCAGCTGTAGAAGAAATAAAGTAATATAAATTGATATAGATAAATATATATATATATATATATGTAGTTTAAGGAGCTGATTCCAAAAGTTTGTTTTGATTTTCAGTGAAATGAAAAAAAAAAATTAAATAGAAAACAAAATGCAGGCAGTTCAAGTTTATTAAATTAAAATGCGAATAGACACGATTAAGTTGTGCGCGAGTTTAAGGGGGGCAAGTTTCAAGTTTCATGAGCTGCCCAGACAGACAGCAGCTGAAGCCAAGGATCTCAAATATCAAAGTGCCACAGACGAGCAACTGGAAGTTTCTATCAAAAGGCAACAAAGTTTAACGCGTAAAAACTTGGACTTGGACTTGGACTTGCACTTGAACGCAGCCTTGGCGACAAAAAGGCGCGAAAAAAATGGCTTGAAAATTTGTTAGCTGCCATTTTTTTCTGCTTCGCATTTTACTGCGATTTTTGGCCAAGAGGCAAGAAGTTGTTAATTATTTTCGGTAGACTGCCAGCGACATTTAAGCATTTTTCTTCCAACAAACGATTAAAATGAAATTGAAAAGAAACTTATCTGAACTGAACTCAAGTGAAGTGAAGTGAAGTGAACTAAGCGTTAAACGTTAATGGTCATATTTTGGCCAACTGCATTTGCTAGTGCTCTGCAATGCGGCTTAAGTGCTTGGCAAATTGTACAAACTTGTAATTTGTAACTGCTACCAACCAGCAGAAGCAACAGCAGCAGCAACTGTCTTGTGGGATTTATTCTCTGGCCATGAGCTGGCGCTAGCTTCAAGCCAAAATCCTCTTTGGCTAAAATGGTTGGCAGGCGGCTTGACCACTGGTTGACCCATTTGCATAATTATTCATTGCGCCGCATTATGAGCATAAATAAAATGATGCTTCAGTACACACACACACACACACATACACTCTGTGTCTTAAACGACCGCACACACACACGCACACATAAAGACACAGAGACACACACTCACTCAAACAAACGCACATGTGCAGAAACACTGTTAGCTGGCAGATAATGCCCTGTATCACATAATAAACTCATGTGAGCATTATTCTTACTTCCTTCCTTCCTTCCACATGACCTTTCTCACTCTGTCTCTCTCTCTCTCTCTCTCTTCCTTCATGTATCTCCTTCTGTCTCTATACTGCGCTTTTTGCTTCTTATTTATTGTTTAGCATTTTTTATTGTCGGGGCAAGTATGTACATGCAACACACACACACACACACACACACACAGAAGCATATTACATTACATTTGACCAATTTAGTAAATTTTCCGGAATTGAAACACATTTGCACTGCAAATTCAATTCAATTGGCAAAACAATTTATTTCTGCAGCAAAAGCCAATGCATTTTTACAATTATTAAAAATAATTCCCAATCAAAATTGCTATAAAGTCAAGGATATAAAAGAGCAATAAAGCATAGTTGAGCTCTAGAAAATAGCAATTTCTAGTTTCAAGTTATGAGCAGTCATTTATTTGCACTTTAATGTTGTGTTTTATGCACTTTTAAAGAATGCGTTCAAGAATTTTTATGTGTAGGAAATCTTTTAACCCTTCATTCTGGTGTTAAAAACCTTTTAATATATATATATAAATTATATATTGTTTTATAAACATCTTTGGAAAGTAAGTATTTATAATTTATAAGTCAAAGAATTCTTTAAAATATATATATGATTCATATTAATCGAATTATGTGATTTTTAATAATAATTATAATGAATTATTACAATAGTAAAATATATAAAAACAAAATTCTTAATTTCATTTGCTAGATTAAAAAATTAACAAAATAAAAATTAATTTAAATTTATTAAAAAATATTTCTACAATACTGATTTAAGGAGAAGAGTAATTCCTAGTCCACTTAAATAAAAGCATATATGGAAGAAAGTTGAAATATTTGATTTGTTTTGATAACACAAAACCAACAAAAATAAATGTTTGCCGAGCACAACAGCTGTTCTCATATTATTACCCACCAAACTGCACTCTCTCAAAATAGTTCAGCGTCTTTATCTCTTGGGTTCTTTTGAATACTCGCTGACTCATCCTGACATTTGTTAAACAGATCTCACAACGTGCTCTCAATTAATGAACACAACACGTTCGTTGTTTGGCTCAACAGAAATCAGTATCTACTGAGAAGTTGCCGAGCACAGTTCACAAAATGTTGTTCTTATATCTCGTATATCTGGTGATTACAATATGTGCGTTCGTTGCCTATTTTATATATCGCAATACAATGTACTGGCGGAATCGAGGAATACCTCAAGATCCACCACATCCATTCTATGGCAATGTGATTGGATTTAGAAAAAATCGTGTGCTTGACGATCTAATTGTGGATTATTATAACAAGTTCCGGAAAACTGGCCACCCATTTGTGGGATTTAACTTTCTGCATAGTCGATGTGCCTTCGTAATGGACATCCAGCTGGCAAAGAATGTTCTGATTAAGGATTTCTCCAACTTTGCCGATCGTGGACAGTTTCACAATGTACGCGATGACCCGTTGACCGGTCACCTCTTCAACTTGGATGGCAAACGTTGGAAGGAGATGAGACAGAAGCTAACACCAACATTCACGTCCGGCAAAATGAAGTTCATGTTTCCCACTGTAGTCAAAGTGTCCGAAGAGTTCGTTAAAGTTATGTTTGAACAAGTTCCTGCCAAAACTGGCGGATCAATAATCGAGATCAAAGATCTAATGGCTCGATTCACCACCGATGTTATTGGCACCTGTGCCTTTGGTATTGAATGCAACACTCTCCGCACTCCCGTCACTGATTTCCGTACGATGGCACAGAAATTCTTCACCGATATGCGACACGGTGAAATCCTCACAGCATTTATCTTCAGTTTTCCCGATTTGGCAGCCAAGCTACGAATGCGATTGGTACCGCAGGATGTTCACGAGTTCTTCATGCGATTGGTAAACGATACTATCGCTTATAGGGAAAAGGAGAAGATTAAACGCAACGACTTCATGGAGATGCTGATCGAACTGAAGCAGAAGGGAACCTTCACCTTGGACAATGGTGAAGTGGTCACGGGATTCAGCGTTGGTGAGCTGGCCGCCCAGGTCTTTGTCTTCTATCTGGCTGGATTCGAAACATCCTCATCCACCATGAGCTACTGTCTCTACGAACTGGCGCAACGCACTGACATTCAAGATAAACTGAGGGAAGATATTTCGACAGTGCTGGAGAAACACAATGGACAACTGACGTATGAGTGCATCAAAGACATGGTTTACCTGGATCAGGTGATATCAGGTAAGACAAATCACTTACACTGTAATACACTCTATACTCTATTCAATACACTGCAATTACTTTTGTCAGAAACCCTTCGGCTTCACACGCTTTTGCCAATTCTAGAGCGCAAAGCTCTAAATGATTACGTTGTTCCCGGTCATCCGAAGTACGTAATTGAGAAGGGAACTCCGGTATTTATACCTGCAACTGCATTCCATCGAGATGAAGATTTCTATCCCGAGCCGGAGAAGTTCGATCCGGAGAGATTCTCACCTGAAAAAGTCGCCGCTCGCGATTCTGTCGAGTGGTTGCCATTTGGCGATGGTCCCAGAAATTGTATTGGCATCCGTTTTGGCCAAATGCAAACACGTATTGGCCTGGCCCAACTGATCAAGAACTTCAGATTCTCGGTCTGTGAGGAGACAGAAATTCCGCTTATATACAATCCAAAGTCGTTTGTATTGGGCACAATCGGCGGTATTTATGTGCGTGTCGAGCGTGTTGAGAAATAAGATTTTTATCTCTTAAATGATTACGTCAACTATTATGCGATGTTGTTGAAGCTTGACTAATTACATATGTAGACTTTATTGTAGTGGCACAGCAAGATATTTTGTACAATAATTATAGTACATAACACACAACGATTACCTCTAATATTAACAATTTTCAATAAAAACTCTATTAAATATTCGTTTCATTTTGAACTCAATTTACAATTTACATTTCATTACAAGTTATTACAGTCTTCTACATATTAAGCGATTTATTCTGATCAATACTTATCTGCAGCTTATATAAAAAATTTAAGCAAGTTTCATTGAGTTATTTTGGTGTCTTTGGCTAAACGAAAGTTTATTAAAAAAGAATATACACTATAGAATACCGCAAAACCAGCTGGTTTCAAAATGACACAGAAAGTTTGTAAAACTTCAACAGCCCACATAAAATACGGTTTATCTGTGTATGTATGTGTGAGTGTGTATACGAGTGTGAGTGTGTATATGCAGTGACGACAACCTTAACACCAAAATACTCAATTAAATAAAGTTCTATTTGAAATAGCATTACATTTATGAACGTGAGTGCGTATTGCCCTCTGGTTGCTCTACTGCCCTTTTTATGATTGCATCTCTCTCTCTCTGTCTCCCTCTCTGCGCCTTGCTCTCTCTCTTGCTTTTATTCCTACCCATAACCAAAGCAAAACTTTTGCAGCTCATATAAAAATATTATAGTGCACGTCTTCTCCTTGTGTGTGTGTCTGTAAGTGTATCATTTTGTGTGTGTGCGTGTGGATAAACCGCAGAAACAAGTAGTTATATACAATGAGAGAGTTGTACATTTCGATTGTCAAGTGCGAATCATATAAAATGCAGTTTTCCGTTTCCACTTCCGGTTTCCGTGAATTCTTTTCTACCTTAACTCCGTGACTTTAAATTGTATTGTTTCTCTTACATTTTCTTTTATCAGCCACAGGTAAGACTTTAATAGAAAACTCAAAATTTAAGAACCAGAAACCGCAACTATAGACACCATTTATTAAATATAAGTATGATAAATTGAACGTGCTAAAAGCAAATTAAGTAACCACATATCAACCGCAACTTAAATATTTAAATTTAGCAACCCTAGTGATGGCAACATATTAAGAAGTTAAGGATATTACTAACAAAATTCAGATTTACAAAAAAAAAATATAACTTTGAGCCTGAATTAATCTAAAGATAGTATAAAGCGATGATCACAAACTCATTGATTGCTCAAATAAATTGGTTAAGATTCGAAAATGCTTCAAACATTCAAACTTACAAAGTATGATAGAAATTGTAGGTCCTAAAAAACAAATTCATCTGATGATTTATTTGTAAGAACTAATTAAGATTAGGCAATCAGCAATCAAATGTTGTAATAACAGAGCATTTTGCACATTCGCAATCATTCAACCGTAACTATCATGTGATTTATTTGCGTAGTTTACAACACATGTATATATATATAATATATATAGAATAGATCCAAATGTATTCAATTATTTAAATTGTATGCATAACTATAAGCCAGATGCGATTATGAAATCCTTTGACATTCTGCGATCCAGCAATTAATATAATTTACTAAATAATACTGAATAGCCCCCGATTAGCCTCTGAATATATGCGTGTGAATACCAGTGAATACCAGTGAGTGTATAGCAAGTGAGTGCCAACGAGAAGGTGCATCTCTGTCTACCGTGGATTAATATGCAGAGTGCTGCCTGGAATCGCATTTAAAATGCCAGCCAATTGTCGGTTTTTGTGGTTTGGTAAATGTTTAAGCCTTTTGGCTTATTCAACTCGGTCCCCTTTGCATGTACTTAGGCAAATTGGTGATGAGTGCCCTACACGGAATTGAGCTGAACAAAAAAAATTAAAATTGTGCGCAAATAATGCATGTCAAACAATCAACTCTTAAATCACATACGGAGTCAACAATTTTATACTCCCCCACATAATCTAAGAGCAAACATGTTCTGGTTTTCTCTGTTAATTTTCGACTCTCTTCGGTGACAGCTTAAGAGAAAAGCTACACGTTAAGCGAGGACTTTGATAACTAAAGTTGGTAAGAGCGTTTTTACGATAACTATGTTTACACTTGAGATTCTGTGATAATTACTTGCGAGACACTGTAAAATCTATTAAACTGTATATATATGTATATGTATAAACTTTTAAGTTTTTCCCTTAAAGATTTATAGATTCCACGTTAATTATTTTAAATTTTTTTTTATTTATTTATATTCTAAAAGAGTTTTTGCTTTATCAGGTGTAAAATATTAAAAACGAATATATTAATGAAGATCTCAGAACAGAACAGGACAGAATATACTTCAACTTATAGTGAATTCAATATTGTGTAATTTCACGTAATTCTCTGTACCAAATAAAAATCTGGTCTAGTTCTAAGACTTTAGTAAACATCCTTATGTTGCCTTAAATTTATCTAAGCCTGTCAAATGACATTATATTTTTTATTGGATTCATTTTGATTTTGATTATAATTATTTAGAGCTATAAATACTGAGTGTCTTAGCCTGGCTCTGGCATTTTATGGCAGCTGAAAGTGCCTACTTAGGGAATCAGAAACATAAAAAATAATGTTAATTTCAATATTGCCTTATTAAATGGGCGTAAAAGTCATGTGTGCAGCAAAACATATTTATACGGAAATAAGAAATTTGTTCATTTGAGCCTGTTAACGTTTTATTTTCTTACTTTAAGCGTCAAATTTAAATAAAACGTGCCTTTGTATATATGTATATATTTTTGGACAGATTGTCGAGCAGCTGCTGCCGTTGAAAGTTGCCGGTTTCTGGCTGCTGGTTACCGGAGTGACACGGCTTTAAAATGGGCTTCAGTCAGTCTGCCAGTCAGGCATTCAGTCAGTCAGAGAGTGTGTCTGGGAGTCTGGGAGTGAGTTTGTCTGTTTGGGTCGATTTGGTCGCGTCGGGAGTCACGCACTTCACACACATACGGTTTTTAGTATGTTACGCAGGATGCCCACAGATGGTAGCAGACACACACACACACACACATATGGACTGTGTCGGGAAATGTGACAGGATGTCATTTTGCAACGCATCCGAAACATAAACACGTCTCGCGCTCTTCTTTTGTGTCTCTCTCAAAAATTATGCTGCTAAAAGGCGGCAAATGTTTGTATTTCCTTCTGCTTCTGTGCGCCTGTATGTATGTATGTAAGTATGTATGCGTGTTTGTGTGTGTAAGGATAAAACTATGGAGAAATTTGCATAAGTGTTTGTCGGCTTCCCGCCCAGTCGCTTCTTCCACTTTGGCATAGTTTTCCAGGCCATGGTTATTTAAAATACACGTAATATTCATAATATGACTAAAACGCGTGTCATCCTCACGTTCATCGGCAAATGTGTTAAATATATGCAAAACTTGTTGAATTTCATTACAAGTTGTGACAAGTGCCTAATAATCCATTGAAAATGAATTTCGCTAAGCCTTCGGACACGTGAAAATGTTGAATAAAAAGTCTATAAGCTGATTAATTTTTCAATTTTATTACGACCAAAATGAAATGCTTTAATTTGCTATATTTAATAACCTTATTTATTATTTTAGTTTGCCCAGCATTAGTTGGGCTTAATTAGTTTTTTTGTGGCCAACTCTGAAATCGTAAAATCAATTTGGTTTATCCATATGTTTCATTTGGCCTTTCACCACTTGACCACAATTCAACAATGCTCACAATTAATTTTAATTTTAGTCCAATTTCTATATTTTTGCTTTTCTCATACAAATACAAATTGGTGTTTGTTTGTTTTGAAAATATGTGAACATTCTTTGTATAGATAATTAAATTTCAAATTAAAAGATGTTAAGAACAAGCGAGAGATCAACCGATACTAATTTGATTATAATTTAATACATATTTTTTTTGATAATATATTCAATTTTATTTAATTAAATCTATATATTTGCAATACTTAACAAGTGCTAAACACTTTCTAACTTTTTTAAATTAAGGATTTTTATTTTATTGTTTTTTTAGGCAAACTGCAATTAAAATATCTAAAATTTTTCCAAGTTATTATAAACTATTATTTGTTGATATTAACAATAAATTCTAACCACTGTGCAGAGTGAACCTAATTAAAATGCCATCTGCTATCAGATGACAATATATGAGAATTTTATTTAACTAAACATCATTAATACAAATATTTGCATATTAGTGAGTCCATTAAAGTGTCACGTAGAGATTATACAACGTGTTATTTAATTAGATTATTTACAATTTACAATGCCACTAAATTAAAGTTTGTCATGGAAAGCTTGCAACATGCTGGCAAATGCAATTGCTGTTGCACGTCTATATATAATTAACACAGAAAACCCAACTTGGTGCGTTGTGCTGAGCTGAATTGAAATATCCAGCAAGATGGAATGCAAGAAAGCATATGAAAGCCAGTCTAAGTGTGCGTGTGAGTTTGTGTGAGTATGTGTGTGTGTGTGTGTGTGTGTGCTCCACTTGGTAAATACAAAGTACAAATTGCACAAATAATGATACAGTTGGTAAACTTTTGTTGATGTTGCAACATGTGATGATGTTGCATGTTTCTGTTTTTACTAACAAACCTCGGGCTTAAAATCAACATGAATACCACTGCACTCACTGTATTTAAGTGAGTGTCTGTGTGTGTGTGTGTCTGTTGTTAAGCAGGCCTTATGGCATACTGAGTTTGTCATTTAGCTTATTGATTTTTGCATACAGGCAGCCCAGATGAAAGTATCTTCAAGTTTATTAAAGACAACAAAAATGGCAGTTGAATATGACGAAGATTGAATACTCTTTAAAGCTAATGAATACAGTTCACCTGATGATGACAGAGAGCCAGCTCTTGTCCCATAGTATCTGAAAAAGTCGTAATAACCAAGTTGTTACCTTTTGGGACGAGTGCCTGTTGAAAGTTTCTAGCGCAAAACTTGTGGCTCCCAAAAGACATTCACTTTGCATGGTAAATAAATTTAATAAGCGCATCAAGTTTATGCCTCACAGAAAGTTTTCAAGCAATTTGTTTATGGCCCACTGTGTGTGTGACAAGCTAAACAAATTCTTGGTTAAGTGATTTTTCTTTGTGCCGTCATAATTACGTTTTCAGAGTACAGAATTTAAACTGTAGCACGCAAATTAACCATTTCATCCTGTGGAAAAAAGTGTTGCATACTCTCGTGCGCACACAAGAATTAACCATTTGAAATCAGTGGAAAAGAGCTGCATACTTTCGTGCGCACACAAGAATTAACCATTTGAAGGCAGCGAAAAAATGTTGCGCGCCCATAGTTATTGCCTGGTGTTGCACAGACTTATTTATAGCCACTTAATAGTGGCCACGTTGCCGACCTATTAACAATCTGCAGTCAAATTTAATTTTTAGGTTCAACATTGGCCAGGCTAGATGTAGAAATGGAATCGGGCAGAGAGAAACATATAAAAAGAAGTCGAAATTTATGTGACAGCATTTGAAATTTATTTGGTGCAACGTTCGGCGACGTCGACGACGTCGGCGGCGGCGGCTGTTCTGGCGATTTGTGTCTGCTGCAACACAATAAAGTTCCATTGACCCATTTTGTGGGCTAGAGTCTGAGTCTGTGGCAGAGGCAGAGGCAGACCCACAGTCAGAGCTAGTGCCAGACACGAACACGACAATACACATACGCCCCGTGGCACCCCAAACGGCCATGGCATGCAAAGTTTTTGCTAGGCAACAATGGGAGAGCGTCCAAACAAAAAGCAGGCAGCAAATGCGCAGACGATTAGTGTGCCATTTGGTATGCTCTGTCCAATGTGTGCAGATGTGTGTGTGTGTGTGTGTGGCTGGCTGGCTGGCTGCTGTTATTTACTGTTATTTGTTTAGCTGGGTTCCTGTTTATTTTTCGGCTTATTTGTTGCCATTGTTGGCTGTCATTGTTATTACTATGGCCGGACTAGTTTATGCTGCACTTGCTTGGCCGTCACAAAATGAAATATTTAAGTGCGCATTAGCCGCATGCCCCATTTGCCCCACATTCCACACTTCTACTCTCTACACTGCACATATCACACCCTTCACCCCAGTTCTGCCCTTTTCACTTACATTTTGCAGCTGGCAAGCGCTCTGGGTCTGCAGAGTAATTGCAAAAATTACCACAAGCAGTGCAAGAGGCTGCATTCCGATTCAATGAATGAGAATTGCAATGATTTTTGTGCTCACTGCCCATCATCCCCTCTAGTCCGTCTAGCCTCTGAGGCATGTCCTCGTTTACCATATGCTGATTTCAATTGATTCTTGCTTTGTGGCTTCTCTGTGCTTCGTTCGCTTCGTTAGCATTGCAATGTTTGATAATGTTTCTGGTCTGCTTCCAGGTACCGCACGCATGCACGCCCCTGTTGCATACCTGTGGGCGTGGCAGCCGTGGGGCTCAAAGATATATTTTAAGTGCCACATGCATCTCAACAATAAAACTACACATTGCCATTTTCATAGTTTATAGATCAAATAAATAACTTTACAAGTGTTAATGATAAATTATTTGAAATTGTTATTTAAATTATTTAATTTATTCAGTGCAACAATTTAATCTTTTAAACGCATTTAGTTTAATTTAATAAATAGCAAAACTTTATATAATTACACTGAAGTTCAACAAAATTGTTTGATAATAATAATTTAAATAATCTCCTATAGCTACTTTTTTAAATGGGTATTTTAATCACCCTTAAGACACAAGTAGCTTTGTTATCTACTGTTCTAAAAACAATGAAATTGTGGATTCAATCTGAATTTCTTATCAATTTTGAAGTTTTTCAACAGACACTTGTCCTTTTTTTTAAACATTCTCTTTCGTTTATTCAAAAACAGAAAGTTCTATATGTCCGATATGTATTTTCTGGCAACAACCTTAATAAAAACATTTACCAAAAGTGCTGGCAAGCTCTTCGAGGGCACTTCAAACAATAAATGAATGAAGTATGGTTGTTGTTGTTTTCTTTTTGTCGAGCACTTAGAACTTTGCTCACATGTACTTCAATTTGAACGAACTCTTGACCTTTTCACTGCCTTGTTCGTATGCGGTGAGTGTACTTGTGGTCAGCATTTTGAAAAATAACTAAAAGGCGAGGGTTTGTAAAGTTGTTAAAGAACGATGGAAATGTTGCCTTGATACATTAATTAAGTACTTAATTAATCTGCCATTTAATGCAATCAAAATAATACGAGTGTGGTCAACTGAATTACAAAGGTATTTGCCTTTTGCATAACTAACCAAATATATAAGCTAAAATAATTATGGTAAATTAAGAAGCCATAAAGTCACAGTTTTAGTTCGCTTTGCATTAACATCAAAGCGCAATTGCAGTCAAATAATTTTATAACTTAAGTACAGTTTAATTTTAAGTGCAGTTTATTTTAATTAATTTGTTTGAGGGATGTCATATTTAGAATAAAATATTTAGTTAAAATACTCATCTACTTCTTCAGGCCCTTTGACGGTGAATGTACTTTCAAAAGCGGTTTGTTCGGATATAAAATAAATGAGCTACAAAAGCCCTTCAAAGTTGTCAAAATGTTGCCGGCAAACAAGGGAAACATTTTTCTTTTGTGCCCAAGTCAAGGAGTCAAGAGTGCTGTCCATTGAAACGAACATTTTGTTTAATTGAAGTACAATATGAAATGCACACAGTTGACTGCACAAATCTAACGATCCTTCTGAGAAGTGGCTCGGGATGGTGAAGCTCATTGTTTCCTTTTTCCTTTTTTCATGTTTCAAATTTTTCTTTATTTTCTGATTTTTGGACATTTGTGAAGCGACACGTAAAAAATGGTGAACAATGAAAATGCTTTGTTCAAAGTCTGATAGTTTGGCGTTTTGAATTAACTTGTAATTGGAAATTTCTGAGCTTGCGGTACGAGCATAAGTATATATAGATAGAAATAAGTGAGAAATGCAATTATAACGAAATGCTTGTTAAGAGTGGATATGGCAGAAGCATTGGCATTGCGAGTGTTAAGTAGTTTATTTACTTGAACCATAATTGAAATGCCAGTTAGCTAACGTGAAAGAAATCATAGCATACATTGGAGCGCATTGCGTTATAAATTGCATTATCGTGAGTTGGCTGCACTTGCAACGGCTTCCACTTCCACTTTCAATTCCACTTCCATTTCTTTTTTCTTCGTTTCTTATTATTTTTTTCTTTTTTTTATATTTTGTATCGCATTTCATTGCATTGCAATGCGTCTGAGGAGTAGAAAAAGCAATTTGCTGCTATCAAAACGATGCAGAGTTCGTGCGGGTTGCAAAAAGTAGCGACAATTGATCGATTTGTTGGTATTTGCCAAGCAATCGTAGTTTGTCAGCATTGGCAGTAGAAATAGCAATAATTGCAGCTGTTGCAGCTAAGCTGACATTGTGGAGTTAATAATGCTTGCGTTTGAGTCGACCAAAGCGCCAGAAGCTGCTTAAAGCTATCCAGCCCAAACATGGCGTATACGTGATGTCACAGATAGTGTGCGCATTAAGTTTAAAGAACAAATGTGCTGATTATAGCGATAGAACTTGATTAACATCATCGTCATCCCATTGTAGGCTGTTATGCTAATTTCACTGGCGTCCTTCACACAATTTACAGACGCAACTAGGGCGGCTGCGGTGGCGTAGGGGATGGGGGATGGGGGATAGGGGAAGGAAAAGGAAAAGGTGTCGCTCACTTGATAGCGCTAATGAAGGCAAAAGGCAGTCGCAGTCGCAGTCACAGTCACTCTTCCACCATTTTGTTTGCTTGTTTTTGGCTGTCAGCGAAGAAACCGCCACAACGCAATCAGGAAAGCAAATAAGCAAACAAACAAACAAACAAACAAGCAGACAGTTAGTCAGACAAAACTGTCGGCCCAAAAATCCAGTTACAGATTGATCTGACAGCATTTCGGTTTTCGTTGCGATTCGTTTTATTTCGTTTGGCATCGTTTCGTAGTTTCGTTGTTTGGTTTTTTGGCCATGTTTATTTGCCTGCTGCTTATCGCTACTTTTGGCTTAATTAAAATGCTTCACGCTGCCAGTTTGATTGTTGCCCTTACAATAGCTGTCTTATTTTCGCCGCTTTATTTTTTACTCGGAATCCTGTTTAATTAGTCAGTTTTTAGAGCTCGTTTCGTATTCACGTTACTTTTCTACATGACAATTGAATTTTTGTGGTCTTTCCGTTTGCCCTTTTATAGCGTTTATTCAGCATTTCTATTGTAAATTTTTGCCAGCTATTCATAAGCTACTGCAGAGCAGATATACAGGCAGACAGACAGACAGACAGACAGAGAGAGAGAGAGAGAAACAGATAGACAGAGAGGCAGACAATCTGACTGACAGTTAGACAATTGCGTCTGCTTTCTTACTCGAATTTTTGGCTTTGTAATGCCGCTGTCGTCGTCTCATGCTCAAAAACCTAAAGTATCATTAATAAAAAATAATGCCACAAAAAGAATAGCGCATGCCACACACACAAACACACAACACACACAACACACACACAAACGAAATGCTGTCGCCAGCAACAACAATATGAGGATGAAATGCGGCAGCAAACCTCTCTAATTGAATTTCTTATGGTCCATTAACTGTCAGTCCAGAAATCCGCAGAGTCAGTCGAGGGCGGAGCCGGGAGCAAGGGAGGCGGGGCGTGGCATGGCCTAAGGTATGTATGATACTTATATATAACACCGACTGAATGAGTAAGCAACGAAAACGTAGACGTGACAGTTTTTAACAATATTTAAGATGTCAGCATGATATATCGTTTAATTTATGTATGTGTTTGCCTGTCTGCGAGTCCTTCTCATCATCCACTTCCTCTTCCTCATCTTCATCCTCCTCCCCGTTCTCCATCTTTCTCTTCGTCCTTCTCCTGGTAACCGTGAGAAAGATAAATTTATTAAAAACGTTTTCTGCGTTCATTTTCAATGCCGTGGACTGATAAATGCCTAAGTAATATTTTCTTGTGTATGTTTTGAGCACTTCTTGGCATATTATAATTAGCTTAAAGATCAGTTCAAATTTGCATAATATTTGGGAGACAAATTAAATTTAGCAACTGTCATGAAAAGAATAATGATGAGTGCTTGTCAAAAGTACAGCAGTAAAAAATACATTTACAGCGATGATATAGATAATGAGCTAAGCTTTTAAACGTTAATATAATAAAGCAGAGCTAAGTAATCTAAAAGCCTTAAGCAACTTTAGTGAGTTAAATTGTACGTTTTTAAAGTAATTTTTAATTCTCAAACGAGCTCTAAAGATAATCTAGAATTTAGAATTAAAGCACATAAAAGATTATTTACAAAAATGTGTTTACATGGCATTAAGACGGTTAAATAAATATTATACTTATTTGTCACTTACTAAAGTCTTTTAATCTGACATTCGGTTGCTCAAAAGCTTAAATAGATTTACAAATAGTAAGCACAAGTAGCTTAAAGCTTCCAGTGTGTTTTATTCAGAGATAAGTTTTGTATTTGTAACGTTGTCTTGTGTGTGATAGCTTGCTATATACGACTTTACTTTAAGCACTACACAACACTGATTAATCTTATATTTATGTGCCACTTTCAGCTGGTGTCATTGTGAGATTTGAGCGGCGATAGCTGGAGGCAGACGCAGATACTGAGTTTGCCGAGTATTCACCTGCTGAATTTGCATATTGCAATGTTTTCATTTTGCCGTGCAGGCGATTTACAATTTTCTGCTCCAACCATTCAGAATATCGGGCCCTCAGTAGCTGCTAAGTAAAATAAAATAATATAAAATAAAATATAAAACTCCGGCAGCAGCAGCAGCAGGTAATATGGGTAACTGAATGAATGCCGCTTGGCGACGACTTCCTCATCCGGTTTGCAGTTATTTATGCAAATATTTGCAGCATTCAGGTTGAAAGAAGCTTTAAGGTGCTTTGCCTTCTTTATATTATTTATTTTAATGTACATATTTTCCTTGATATTATTTTTCATGCAACACTGCAGCTGAATAACTGCACAATTCTCTCTCTCTCTCTCTCTCTATTTGCGATGCATTCTCTGCGCATTTTCTATGGAACTTTTCTATTTAAAACTGAAGAAGCTTAAATTGCAATTAGCTGTAATATAGCACTGTGTACAATGCAGACTTTGCTGCAACATTTTGGCATTGATTTGCAGTGCGTACAACTAATTGGTGGCAACAATGAACTGCAGTTGCAACGGCAACTGCAACGGCAACGCTGCATTGTTCCGTCAGCAATAATGACCTATTAGTAGCAATTAAGTACGACCGATACGATTTAGCCAACGGCATTCGGACATTTCAGTCGCTGCGGCAGTTGTCCGGGCAACAGGGCGTATGTGCAATTTGTTCCTGTGTGAGGCTTTTGTAGGCAAATTGAATGTCAGCTGTAAGTTGTGGTTTCTTCAACTGCAATTTCACATTTCGCTCTTGCGTATCTTTTTTATTCCCCCACTAGTTGCGTATCTCCCAAAAGTTTATGCCAGACACGTACAAACTTTATACACTTAGCGTGAACTCCACGTTGTTGATGTGGCTGTTTTGTGCCTATTGGGGGCCAATGTCAATGGCAAGTGCTGATCCCTGGCACCCTGGAGCATAGTTAATAATAATTGACCACTTCTTTGGTACATTGGAACCTTCATCAATTTTGGATTAGACGGCATCGTTGTTCGCCACGCAGTTTGAGGTTTTGCTTAAAATTGTCACGTCCTTTGTTATTGTAGCGAAAATAAATAAATTTTTCAGCTGTCCAGCTTAAAAACTGTTGGCCAAGGCCAAGTAACTTTACCACCAATGAGCTGTTTGCTCATGTTCCGCTCAACTGATTGGCTAATTAGCTTAGTTAAAGCTGCAGCACTTTGCTCGTTTGTTTTTTTCATTGTGCCTTTGGACTTACGCTTTAATAAATAATTATTTCAGTTAGTTCACTTTCGGCAGCAGCTTTTGATGTTATTTCCTTTCCTTTTCTTTCATTTCTTTTTCACTTGGCAAATACTTGGCAGTTGAAAGAGCATAATAATAATAAAAATGCCCAAGTTCCGCAAACATTTTGCTCCAAACAATTTCGCCAAATTGTATGCAACGAAGCTTGACTCAATTGTGGCTAAGTTCATGTTGACTTTTGGCATATCAAATAGGTACAAAAAAAGTAGGGGTTATCATTGAACTAACAAAGATAATAACAACTAAGTGAAGTTGCTTCATTCTATTTTATTTGAATTGCGAATTGCTAGCGAAACGTTGGCGATATAGTGACGAAATAGTTTCAAAGTCTTCTGGACATTTCAAAGATGAATGTGTAGAGACGGGGCAATCAGGCATGACTTTCATTAAAAGCATGCGTACTTTATTAATTTCAATTAACAAGAAACACCCTCACACTGATTAAAAGCTCATTCGGGCTTTCATAGCGCTGAGCTAATTTTGTTTATTATTTTCCTTTTTTTTTTTGTTTCTGCATGTGTTAAATATGCACAGAACTTTGATGAAGCACAAATTGATTACGCTCTCCGCACGTGTCTGTCAGCGTCTCTTTAACTGTGTGTGTGTTAATGTCAGTGTGTGTGTGTGTGTGCTTGAGTGCTTCTAGTTTAGTGGCCATGTTTTAGATATTAAAATTCCTTGTTGAAAAACAATTTAAAATATTCCACAGCATACTTTGTGGTACCTCATGCTGCATGTTGCAGCATTCCATTTGCATGTGCTCGTAAGTATTTGCTGACATTTCATTCCGGTTGTTGTTCGAGTTGTACATCTTGTTGCTTTTGCTGTTGTTGTTGCTGTTGTTCCTCTTGTCTTTTCACTTTGCAAGTCGATTCTCTAGAGTGCTGTCTGCTTATTTTTATGTGCAAACAAATAACTCTGGCCAGATACTGATACGGATAAAGATACAAATACCAACCGGCTTAAAGTACTCGCTATTGGTATCAAGTATATGTGAATATGTGTAAGTGTATATGTATATGTGTTATGCTTTGATTTTCTTTTGGACTTCCAGAAGATGTTTTTCTTGTACAAGTGCAATAAACTTGCCTTGACTTTGATTGACAGCTTTGGGGTTTTTGGGTCGCATGCCACAATCGTTTTTCTAGAACTTCGAACAGAACAGTACTCCTATCTAGTGCCATTAAATACCCTCGAAAATATATCAATAAGATCAGATAAAAGACGATCTAGTTCTCTATTTACATATATTTAAACATTTGACATTTAACAAATTTAAAATTGTTGATTGATCAACTGGCTTTACCTTAATTTAATTTGTTCAAAAATGAATTGAAAATTTAGTCGAGCTGTGGCAAACCTCAATATTAATGTTAATATATTTATGAACTTGCCTCTCGCATTGATACTGATTGCAATGGTAATAATATGCAAATTCTAATTACAGTATCTCGTGTCTGTGTCTGTGTTCGTGTCCGTGCATTGTTTATTTTATGCAAATGTGATGCTCGACATTGAGATACATGTACAGTTGATATCGAAATTTGAGGCTTGATTACATTCATAGCAGTGGCTCGAATGTAATTTCTATTGTTCCTAATATCGACCAAAGTAATTGGGAGGAATAGAGCAGAGTGCCAACAACAAAAACAACATAAACAACTTGGTTATGGAAATCAATTGTAAAGCAATTTATTTGTATTTTATTTTATTTATTTTTTTTGATGAATAAAATATAAAATATTCGTATTTCATTTAAATATGCTTTGAAGCACAAAAATTGCATACAAGTTTTAAACAGTTCTAAAAATAACAATCACTCAAAAGCCAATTGGCATTTTGCCTTTGGAGTACATTTAAAGGAATTTTAATTACACATATGAAGTGGAATATTGAATTTTCCATTTCCCCTGCGGTTAACTGCACTTGGCCAACTTCAGGCCACAAACGACAAGTCTCCTCTGTATGGAAGAGGGACTCAAGTATGTGAAGACCTGCTATTAAGATATTCCCAACTGTGAGTTGCAAATTGCTTACAAATGCGACCTGACTGCAATTTGATTATACGAGTATTTATTATAAGAGAATTCTTGCCATGCTGTTACTTTATTTAAATTTGATTTTAAATTGTGTGTAGTGTGCATATTTTGATTGGATTTGCAACACTGACTTTGTGGCTTACCCAGTTGCTTAGCCTTATTTAAGGTGGCTCAATGGATATGCAGCAAACTTTGCGAATTGTAAGTTAATCAATTGTTGGTTAGTTTTGGTTTAGTATTTGTCATTTGTAACAATCTAAGAGCTTAAAGAGCACATTAAAGCTTAATACATAATTGATAGCTGTAAGATCATTACATACATCAAATATTTCATTTAAGTTGTGATTATAGATGATTTCAACATTTATAGAACTTTTACTATAAATGCAATTTCAAATAATCACACAAAATTAATTAAAAAAAACCCGCAAATTATGCTTTAAGCTCGCCTATTTCATTATACGTTTTCCATTACAGTCCTTTCCCACTGTGTAAGTTCTTTAGAAGCTTACAAGTTTTAATAAAATCGAGTTGCTTTCACTTAATGCACATTAGTATAATTACATTTTTACTTTTTGCTTGTTCGTTTATTAAAAAAATGAAAAACTGTAAAACTATTGCAACACATAATGGAAAACGCATTAAACATCAGCTGCATAAACTAATTTATGCATTCATAGTGTTTTATGAGTTTAGTTACGCATTTAATTTACATTTTAATTTATTTGTGCCACTTAATTTCCGAGTTGTGGTCCGATTAAAACACTTATTTGACTCAATAACTTTGGCGACATGGGGAAACTGAGCATCTCTCTACAACGGCAACAGAAACGAGAACAACAACAACAACAACATCAGGAACAACGAGCCACAACTGTGAATGCCATCAAAAGTTACTCAAAAGTTCAGAAGTTGGTCAAGCATTTTGCAAATAGCCTGCCCGTCAGCCAATCTCAAGTCGCCGTTTCTCTCCCGCAACGTTTTGGCCTTCAAACTTCAAACATCAACCATCAGCCATCATCAGCTAGCCATATATATATATATATATATATAATATATATATATGCACCTTTTTTTGTTAGCAGGCCAAGTGCTTTATTACTTATTCAAGATCCCATTCAAGCCGATGCGCAAAAGTTTTCATTAACTGGGCTGCGGAAATAGTTAGCCAGGTTCGTAGGTTGGTAAGTTGGTAGGTTGGGAGTTTGGCAGCTACGAGAGCTAATTGTTGAAGAGAAAATAGCAAATTTAATAAGTTTTTAGCAGTTACTCGAGTTTCCATTTCCAGGCGAACGGCAACTGGTTCAACTGTTATTTTAAAAGTGCTCCTAAGTGCATTCAAATGCCTCGCATTTATCTATCTATTCTATTTAATTGCATAATACCAATAGTTGCCAGAGCAGTTGGATTGCAGCTGTTAAACAGTTGGAGAGCAGGAAATATGAAAAGCAGCAACAGGAAGTGCAGGTTATCTTCAGTTTTATAGCATTGAAAGGAACTTTTTCTGATGGAAATGCTTTTCCGTAAAGTTGAAAAATATGATACAGGGGAATTTATGATTAAAGCAGCTTAAACAATTTAAAGGAATACATAAAATGAACTGCAAAGCGTCGTAAAGGATGATAAATATGTAGTAAGTTTAAATAATTTAAAGTTCTTATAAATATTAACAGCAAACTCGAAAATAAAGGCAGCACAGTGTAAATTATTATTTAAAACAATTGAAATAATTTAATGCAATATTTAACTGTTTGCACTCTTCGTTGTAGAGACATACTTAATAATTGCTTGCATATTCTATGTAAATATAAATATTTTTCCAATTTGTTATCTCTCATAGACATGCAATTTGTATTTTAAAAATTGCATTTAACATGTCCAACAAATTATGTACACATATATTTACGATGTTTATTTTTTATTTATTTTTTTTGAATTGTGTCTTTAGTTACTTTTTTGTCTTTTCTGTTTTGCTCCTTCGGAATACAAAATGTTGATGGCATTTATTAATTTTTGCATGCTGGCAACAGCTGTTGTTGGCTTGACTTGTTTTTAAGCATTGTGTAATTTAGTCATAAGTATGATTTATTGTTAATTTCAATGTTTAAATTAAGCATTTCGTGTAATTTGCTTGATTTATGCGAGTCGCGACTGAACATATGCAATATGCAAATTAATAAAGCGTCGCGCTTAAAACTTTAATCCTTTTTGTAAACAAACACACTCACATACACACACACACACACACAAACACAGAGGCACTCATCTACACATTTGGCACATTCAGTATTTATCGTTCCCAGTGACATGCTCACCTGACCTTTTATCAAGTACCAATCCCTCATCCTTTTACACATTGCCTATCCCCTAGCGAATCCCCTGACCCCTTTGGCTTCAGTCTGTTTGCCTTTTCCATTGCCTTTTGGAGCACATTTTGAATTTATGCACATTTCATGGCATTAATTATGCGCTTTACAGTTGTTGTTCTCGTTGTTCTCCTTGCTGCTGTTATTGTTTATTGTTGACATTAATAAACGCGCAATTAATGGAATTGCAAACGTGCAGGTACATAATTAATTATTTGTATTAATTATAAATGCTCTTAAAATTATACAAATTATAAATAAATGTATATTTATGTTAGCTTATAATATGACTTAAAAGAACATTGATAAAATAAGCTGTATTAAAAATAGATGCAGTGTCATAATTAGTTGTTCTTAGAGTTACGTCGAATTTAAAGAAGAGAAATAATATTAAATATAGAAATAAGATATGTATAATATATATTTGCTGTAAAAGAAGTAGTAGTAGAATTAAAATTTGTAAGTAATTTATTGGTGGAAATGGTAATTTAATTGAAATGATGATGATATTTTGAAAATTAAAGCAAAAATTGAATTTAAAGCTAGAGAAATGTTAAAAAATATAGAAATTAGTGGTAGCAGATCCAAAATTTGTAGTAAAATTATTAGTGGAAATAGTAATTTAACGATATTTTCAAAATTGAAGCAAAAATCTGTCTACATCTGCCATGTTGAACCTTTGACATTGATTTTAATTGAAATAATTATGGTTGTCGAGTGTTTTCGACATTTTCAACCAGACCAAGATTATTAAGGAAACCACAGAATTTGAAGTTGGTTAAGCTCAAGTCGAAGCCGAAGGCTAGAAGCGAAGCGAAGAGTTAGGTGGATGGAGCTTTGAACTAGGAGCCTGGCCAAGAATTGGCTACAACCAATTTGCTTTAATTAGCCGTGCGCTGGGCGTGTCATTTTCATGTTAAAGATGTTAAGTAAGTACACCCTAAAGTACACCTCGAGAAGTAATAGAGATTTACAGCAGACAATAAAGCGAACACAATGGAGTGTTCATGACATCAAAAGAGATTGTTCCCTGGATACATTTGCAACACTCTCACACACACACATAGACTTACACACACAGCCAGTCAGCCAGACAGAAAGACATTCAGACAGAGCGACTTCTGAGCCAAATTGAGAACTTTATACTAAGTTTCATGTTTAGACATTTGGCATTTGAGCGGCTTTCTCTTTTCTTACTTTCATTAATCTGTGTCATAAAAAGTTCAGGCCATGTATTTAGCCCATGTGCCATGTGTCAGGGCCTGGCTAATTAAGAAGTGCTAATGAAAAATCCAACATACATTTGCAGTTAGCCAAAAAGTTTTGGCCATGTAAAGATGGTAACATCTTTTATATACGACCATTTTGCATGCGTGCGGCAAGTTTTTAATTAAATAAAGTCTTTTGCGTTTTTGTTGCTGCTGTTGCATGTTGCAAGCTCTCTTCTTTCCGTATTGTTGTTGCTTCTCTTGTTGGTGCAATCTTCTTTGTGCAGCTGAAAAACTTCGTTCAACTAAAATTAAGTCAAGAAACTTAAAGTTACAACTTCTTCCTTTATACTCTCCACTGATGGTATAAACATTTAGACATGAATTGTGTGACGAGCTATAAAACTATATAAATTCTTGAACTGACAGACAAGCTAAGATGAAGTATGTCTATATATTTATTTATTTAACGTCTACTGAATGTGTAAATTTATAAACAAATTACAAAATTTTCGTTTCAATTAAAAACTAGAGGAAGAGAAAAATTATTAGTTATTTTAAAATTACTTCGAATAATACTTTCATTTTGAAATTTAAAATTGTTATATTTTTGTTACACAATTTTATTAAAATGTAATCTTCTTTTTGTGTATAAAAATTGCAATATGTTAAAATTAAAGTATACAATTTTGTTATTAAATTCATAAGCCTAAAAGACCTTTTTTTTGTTCTAAATGTGAGTTGTACGAAAGTAATTTAAAGATACTTTTATGGATTTTAAGCAGCGACAGTAGGATTAACTTCAGTTCATCAAAATGTACACAACAAGTCCCAAGTACAATGCTTAAAAATGCGAAATGACAAAGAATATGTTAAGAACGAAATAAACAGAGAAAACTAATAACAAAATACAAACAATTTGTGGCTATATTCGTCGGCAGCAGTTGGAGAGCGATGGACAGAGATGGTGAAGTTAGAGAGTGTGTGAGAGAGAGAGAGAGAGAGAGAGAGAGAGAGAGAGAGAGAGAGAGAGAGAGGGGGGAAGAGTGGGAATGTTAGAAGAACTCGGCAGGTGCCTGGGCACGCAGTTGGGCTTGAAAAGATAGGTAAACAAAATCACGTTGGGTAAATATTATTCCGTTAGCCCGACTCACGAATGAGACAGGAGTCGAGTGAGTCGCGACGTTGTGTGAAAACCCACTTTGGGGATTTGTTTTTTGGCCGCTTGCTATTGTTGTGGTTTTGTCGTTGTTGTTTTTCGTTTTTTGAAAACAAATTTCAATTTTAATATTTCGGCATTTCATTTTTGATTGTTTTTTGTTATTTGTTGTTGTTGTTGTTGGGTATTGTTTGGTATTCGACTGGCGACGATTCCAAACACAGTCTGCAATAATAGGTCAAATTTTTGCATTAAGAAATTTGCAAAACAATTGGCAAAGAACCCCAACAATAGGAGAACTTGCTGAGGTTCGTTGAACTCTTAACAATGCATAGCTAATGAAACATCAACTGGATTGGAATAACATAAAATCTCACACAAACTTAATATTTATGCTTTCTTTAAATTATTGAATCGATGTGTCCCAGTTTAAGCATATGATTTTGGCAATTATCTACATCACATAACATGATAACAAATTGTATTTTATTATTGCCAAAATTATTGCAAATCTCTGCTCGTGTGTGTGTTTTTTTGTGTGTGCAGAGTCGTAAATCTGAAATCAAAACTCAAAAATATGTACACGAGCATTTTTCATGTCAATAACTTGCTTGAGCACGTTCCTATTGACAATGCGTTCAACGTACAATGTTTTGTCGTATTGACAATTTTTTGCCTCAGATTCCATGCTCCAACTGAATACACACACATGCACAGTTTATCTAAATTCGAATTTGTGTCTGTGTGTGTGTGTGTGTGTGTAAGAACCATTTTACTGTCCGGCCATAAGTAATATTTTGGTATGCCAGTTTGAATTCTGTCAAGAATCTGTCAGACTGCACTGTCTACTTCCTATGCTGCAGCTTCTCCATCTTTTTCTACCCAATTTGCCACCATCTCCCCCCGGCCAAATGTGCCAACCCCCTGCAGTGTCACCTCATTCAATTGTCACTTGAATTTCCAGCACACGTGTGGCTCTATCTACAGTTTTACAAAGCAACAGACTGTGGCACAACTAATGCATACCGAAATTTCTGACATGTCAAAAGTTGAAAGCGATTTTTGTCTTTTGCTTTTGTCAGTGCAAAGTTTTCGTTGAAGCCCTTTGCGTTATTAAATTACTACTAGACTAAGCAAATACAATTCACAAATGCCCTCAAAATTCTTACGAAATAAATGTTATTCATAAATTAAACAAAAGTAAATAAATTTTGAAATTCTTAAGAAATGCTTTGCATATACAATTTGTAAATATCAAACTTGAGATTTAAACGGGATATGTTTCTGTGAAAGTCTTCGTCTAGCTCTTTCTTTCCTTCTTGTTTTGTCTTGCCTTGTCTTCTTTCTTCAATATACAAATTCTTGGAAAATGTATACTATTCTTTCTCTTTATCTCTTTATAATATGCCTCACAATCCTGAAATATGCTTAAGTATATTTTTCATGTCTCCCACTTTATTTGGCAGCTAAGTTGATTATTAGTATTATCATAATTTAATGCTTAATATCTAATTAAATTGACATAAATTTGCTAACGAGCAAAAAGTCGAAGGCTTAGTAGACATATCAACTGTTGTTGTTGCTTTACCACTCAATACGCTAAGCGCATTACACGTACGCTCTGTTTGCCCAAGAGATATTCCCTACTTTCGTAGCACACACACACACATACACACACAGTCAGATGTATATTCACACGATTCGCTTTGCTCGTAAAGTAGACGCTCAAACAACACTAATGCCATGTAAAATGCTTTGAAATGGCAACTGCAACAGGAATAACAAAAAAAAAAAAAAACAAAATCTAGTCCGAAAGCTTAAGTCGTGTACTCGACTTTAGCAATACCCGCTAAAAACTTTTAGGAGCTTAAATCAATATACTGTAATTACTGCTTAACAGATCTTAGTGCGAATAAATAGGATGATAGATAAAAATATTAAATAAAATGGGCTAGCAAAAATAGTGTAATATTAAAAAAATTAAAACAAATTAGATATACGAAATCTGTCTGCCAAATTTGATTGCTCATCTCTTATCTTTTAGAGATCTAAGCGCTGACACAGAGGGACGAACAGACAGTCAGACAGAGGAACAGACAGATGGAGTGATAGAGATGGCTATTTCGACTCGACTGCTGATGCTGTTCAAGAATAACTGTATATATTTTTTGGAGAGTAGAAGATGACTCATTCCGCCTGTTACATACGTTCCAACGAAGACAGTATACCCATTTACTCAACTTTTAACGAGTTTGACAACAATAACAACAACAGCCAGAAAGATCTAAGTAAGCTGCGAGAAGCGAATCATACGGAAAGCCGAAGAGGAAGCAGATGTGATGTAAGTGAGCAGAATCCTTTTGGTGTTTTTCTCTCATTTTGATGGCCTCGAATGCTGCCAAGAAAGTGAATGAAGTGCAAAAGTGTAAAGTCGTAACTGAAATGGTTTTTGTGGCTTTAAGCGCATGTCTCTACAATTAAGCCAGACAGCTTTCGGTTTGTATCTTTTTGGGTTAGATCTTAGGTTTGTCTTAGTTATTTTTGTTTGATGTCTAGTCGGAGAGTTTGACTGGAGTTATTTAAAACTTGATAGCCTTTGACTGTTAATTTTCCAAAGGCTTTAATATTTTATGGCCAGACCAAGAACAAGCCCTAGTTCCAGACTGAGAACCATACTCATTGTGGCTGCTGTGTGCTTCGTTCATAAATCAGTCAGTCGGCTGCTTTTACTCCTTAACTCAACTGAGACTCCGCTCGTTGCCTCGTTGTCTCGTTGCCTCGTTCACAGCCAACAAGCAACAAATTGTCGGTCTGCGGCCAGTTGATAAATATACGCTCGACTTGTTACACAAAAGATACTCGTACTCATCCAAAAACTCTGTGACAAGCATCTAGATGATGCTGGTCTATTTGCTATATCAGTTGCCTTAATTATAACGAACTTTGCTGCGACATCAAACATCAATTTTGGTCGGCATAAATATGTCTGAATGAGAGTGTGAGTGTGGGACACGTTGACGAGTTTAACATTTACATCGCCATTCAAATAACTTTCAGCTGGTTCTGCAGTTCAGTTTCCCAGCAATTACTCATATTGAAAAGATTTACAATCAATAATTTACCAAATTACTGCAATTTGGCTAAGCAGCTTTTGTGCTTCACACTTAATTCAATTTGAAATTCCATGTATTCAAAATTATATAAGAGGTCATTTAAATGATTTGAATATTATCTCTGAAACAATGACAAAATTCAGTCAGCTGAGTTTGAATAAATACTTTGTTTCTGTTACATTTATTTGGGATAATAAAACGTTTTTATTTTTGAATTTTAGATTAAGATTTTATTATAACTTTTTGAATAAATTAAAAATTACTTTAGGTTACAGATAGTTTGTTTATCTGCAGTTTAAATGAGATTTAGCTACACATCATTTACATACTTACTTAATTACTTCAACAAGTTGTAAACTATTCGCGATTTGCTGGCGAAAGTGAATTGGTCTACTGCCAGTGGCAATTACTTACTCAAATGCACAGTTGATATTGCTTAAAGCAAACGCTATTTGCTTTAGAACTGCAACCAACTAATAGTAATGCCAACGGATGTGACAGAGATAGAAACGGGGAGAGACAGACAGAGTCAGCGACAGAGACATCGTAACAGCTGTGGACCACGCCGGAAACATAAATTCGGTCAGGTTCGTTTGCGAAAACCCTGACAGCTAGTGGCAAAGCAGCAACAAAGTGGTCCTCGTCCTCGTCCTCGTCCTTTACTCCTCTGTCGACCTTAGCGGAAATGCAGACCGAAACTTTAAATTGCAGTGAAATTTGAAGAGTTTACATTTGCGACCATTAAGTGCCAGAAGTGCATTAAGATTATATAAAAAAATATAAAGTGCTTGAAATTTAGAACTTGCTGAGTATAAAATACCCTAGATAATTTAATAAATATTTATCAGCTATTCAACTCTGTGATTGAGTTTTTCCTACGACAGCTAAATTATAAATATTGATAGAGAGATTCTGTCTATCCCTGTTAAATTATGTATAAATGTTAAATGTTACTTTTATATAAATTGTGTTAGTCAAATTATTGTAAAAAATGAATGCAACTCCACAAATGTTAGAGTATGAGAGGACAATTTAGCGAAACGCAGTTTTAAATCATCATTCAAGTGGATTTCGAGGAGAGACGAGGAGCATACTTCAGTGGCAGTGTTAAGAGCTCCAAGTTCGTTTGCTCTCCCAATTCGAGTGCTAATTGCCGGAAATAAAAATGAAAATCACATCCTGTGCTTCAGCTGGCGGAAACGAGAGCCGCAGCAACCGGCAGCTTTAGCTACAATGAATGCATTTTCAATGCGTCTGCATTCATTTTTCTTTTATCTTTTATTATTTTTGTACACATTATCCGTTGCTTCTGGTAGTCATATTTATTTTATTATAAGTACATACAATTATTGTGCACTTTCTGCTACGTTTGCTCAGGGCATTCATGCTGCATCATGGAGAAAACAAATAACTAACCAAATATAAATCCGAGTATAAACGATGACCATGATCATTTTATTATTATTATAAGTACAATAATACATGAACCAGCATTGCTTGCTTTTTGCACCCAAGTAACAACAAGTTAACAATGGCAAATCATGCTGGTGCCTAATTTAATTTGAGTGCAACTGAATGCGCCCCTCAATGGTTTTCGTTGAGTGAAACAATGGGGCAACATCATCGCATTAATTGGACTCTGCGTAATTTTCTGTTTCATATTATGAGCCACGTACAAGCGGATTCCCAAATGAGACTGATAAGCATATGTTTAAAATGCTGGAATTTATTTTACCCTATATCGAATGATACGAAGGGCAGAAAACTCAAAATAAATCAGACGGAAAAATTAATTTTCCGGCCTTGGATGGATGGATTAATCAATTATTTTTTACAATTAAGCAATGGCAAAGATGAATCATTATACCACTTAAATAGCGAATTATTGCCATGTCTACATATTCTATGGCTCTGTGCCGCATATTGCCATTGCGCATACGCCGAGTTGTCAAGCCCTTTGACTGTTAAGTTGGGAGCCATAACTCGGCTCGGCTGTTTACTTATTGCCTAATTGCATGAATATTTTTGCATGAGCGCCATTTGTTTATTCTTGTTGATTTGTCGAAATTCAAAGGACACGGCATAAATTGTCTGGCAATTTAAATACAAATTGATTTAAATATTTACACTTCATTTAACTCTAAACTACATAAATATACGTAATAATGGCGATCAATGCATGTTAATTAAATCCAGACACTTATAGTCGCATAATTGCATAATTACAAGTCTAAATACATAAATATTGATTGTAATTCAAAGCTGTTAAGCTGTCATCGCTGTCCAGAACAGCAGCTATTTTCCTCGCACTCTATTTACAATTTTCAGTCTCCATCTCTCTTTTTACCTCCCCTTTCAACATGTCAAAGTTGTCAATTTGCTGAACTTTTTTATTTTTTTCTTGCAATTTTATATTATGGTAGCATCTGTTGACTGCCTTTGACTGGGCACAGGAAAATGCATTCAGCTCTAGTCGACTGAAAATCTTTAAAGTCAGCTAACCGCCAACTGGCCAGCTACTCGTCCTTGTCAGCTGCAGTCCAAGTCCTTGCTGCAGTTTTCCAGCTAATGTTCTTGTTGCCATCGACTGCCATTTGCACTGTGCTTAATACTTACTTATACAAAACACAATTCTTTACACTAGGATGAGGTACTTTAGAATTTACTTAGATTAACTTGCTAAGCTCCAGAGCAAGCTACATTAATTAATTAAGTGCTAGAATTAAACTTCCACAAAGATCTTTAGCTTAAAATTAAGTAAAATATGCTTAACGATAGATTTTGTTTCTATATATATATACATACTTAAATTTTCAACGACTGGATTTGTCTGCTACAGATAGAGTATCTTTGTTGTGTATTTTAGTTTTCTATACGTTTCCGCATTAAAACCTAACCTGAGGCAGCTTGACTTACACTTATATAAAGCTGCACTCCTACTTATATATATAAATGTATTCGTATAGTCGTATATATACACGTCCAATCCCAATGAGTTTCCATGGAGAGCAACAAATTGCTTTTGATTTGCACTGGCAGTTGGCTGCTATTTCAAGCATCTTTTTTTCTGTCGTTTTGTCTCTTTTCTATCCAGCTGTTTATTGTGTCTGCCTGGGTCTCTCTGTCTTTCTCTGTTCTCTCTCTCTCTGTCGTTGTCTCTGTCTCTGTGTGTGTTTGGCATTTGTTTAAATTAATGTCATTAAAGTGTTAAAAGCATCGCAAATTCTTTCACGTTTCGCAAATGTGTTTGCACAACATGAAAATAAAATTCTACTGCCAAAAAATGTTGAAGGAAGTGTGTTTTCAGACACACACTTACATGTGTATACATGTATTTATATATGCATTTGTAATTAGTTGTGCGTGAGATGATTTTTCATTTTAACTGAAAGCACATTTTCTAGAATTTATCACGTATTTCAGCAAATTTATTGGCTACTAACATTATTAGTCAAATAAATGTGATTTGCATTAAATTCACTTAGTAGTTATTCGAGTAATCTGTCGAAATATACCCTGTAGAAAGTTGAAAAATCTTGGGAAAAGAAATATTTTTGTAATTTAATTTATAGGAAATTGTATAAATTTAGAAATATAAATTGAGCTCTTCATTAGAGAACTATTAACATATTCTTTACATTTTACAGAATTAAATTCAATAATACTTGAAGTGTGCTACAATGGAAATGCTATTAATTATTCAAAGAAATATCGCATCAGATACTTAACAGTTCCCAGATACTTAAAAGTACTTCATTGTCTCTATTGTGTTGGACAAAGTTTTATGGGGAGGTCTCTCTCAAATGAAATATTGTCAAGGAATGAAACTCTCTAATTATTTCGTGGCCCAATTGGGAGAACGAATTTATTACAGTTGCAAACTTTTTTAGCCTTGCATTTTTCAAAGGAACTTAAAGAGAGTCCTATGCATTTTATATTTATTCACGTTATTTGATAACTTCATGGCTATAACATATTTAAGTAATTACGTCATATTATGTATGGAGAGAACATCGCGTATGATGGACGAGGACTGCAGGAACGTGATGTGCAGCTGTCGTCCTCAAAAACGTGTCAGCCATTTTCATATACGGCCAAGACGCCCACAAATCTATCTGGATTCACTCATATCTGACTCACTATGCACGTGTGTGTGTGTTTGTGTGTATGCGCGTTTTTGTGTGTGTGTGTGCATGTGTGTGTAAGTTGAGGGCATGTCCTGCATAAAGCATACATGCACACATTTTTATGTAATGTCGAAGAATGTGAAAATAATGCGGTTGAATATATGAATATGTATATATACTTTATTTCATTATAACGTCTGTTGTCTACGTTTTACGATTTAGTTCACAATGTCTGTATTTGCAACTTATTAAGACACAATAAAAACTAGCTGAAAATGACTGTTGAAACTCGGTTTTATTTTATATTAAAGCTTAAGACGACTGTACTAAAGCGAAAGTTCTTATCGAAGGAGTTTAATGTCGAGTAGACTATACTCGTCACAATTTTGAAAGCTTATTTTTTTTGATATTCTTCTGTTGTTCTGAAAATGCAACTCTCCTACATTCATCATAATATGCAATAAATTTTTATAAATATGTCGAAAGTGAAGCGAAGAAGACAAAGAGAAATTAAAGAAAAATAACCAAGTAAAGTAAATTTCCAAGGTAAAGTATTTGTGAACTTTTGGCTTTTACTTTGGCCTTGATTGGCTTTGTTGAAGTTTTAGTTGTTAGCTTTGTCCCCTATTCCCTGTTTGCCCATGCAATTTCGTACAATTTGTTCGCCATGCTATTTATCTATCTAAGTTCTGTGCGATTGACTTGAAGTAATGTCCTCCACAATCCCCAACTCACGTCTTGTTTCCATCTCCATCTCCGTCTCCAGTACAACAATCAAATAAAGCAAAACTTTTGTTCAATGTCAGCGCTTAATTTCTCGGGCTTTGCTTTTGTGCTTGTTTACGGCTTAACTACATTTTGGTACTTATTATGCTGCTAATTTAACAGCAGCCGCTTAATTGTATTTGCTTGGATCGGATCTCAGCTGCCCAATCAACTTGCCAGCTAACTCCAACTCCTAGTGCGGGTTTGAGTACGAATTCGGGTCCGGGTCAAAGGGCCAGTCAACTAATTAGGCCTTCGATTAACTTTGCCACCAGAACAATGCAATATCAAAGTTCGCTGCTCAATCGACAAGCCAAACACCAAACACTCACACACACACACACACAGAGTGAACGTACATAATCACTGTCAATATAGCCACGCCCATTTACGCCCTATCCATCGCCATTGCCATTGCTTTTATCCGCCGGAAGCTGGAGGCCGCAAAATTTTGAATCGTTTTGTAAATAATCGAAATATGAGAAACACTTCAAGTGCCTTTGGTTTCCACAAAAAGTTTTCAGTTTTGCGGTATCAATTTTACGAAACTATAGCCTGAAGAGCACTAAATGCAAGATTGCCAAAATTTTAACAATAAACTTTTTATGTATATGCGGAAAATTAGTTGCCATCGCCAGAATCCTTTCGGGTACATTTTGAGCACGGCCAAGTTGCCACCAACTAAAATGGCGATAGATAAAAGGATTTTCAGTTACCCGGAAATTAATGTTGAATTGTGATTTGATTTTAGAAATTATTGAAGATTATTACCTTGATTGGAAACTAAACAAATGTAAATGTATTTTATTTAATAATATTATAAAATAATATATTTATTATACATACCCATTTATTATATTTTTTAACACGATTGAAAACGTATAATCTATGGATTTTCTTAATTAATTAAAGTCAAAGTTTTAACTATCTAGGTCACTTTGAATGAAATCGATTTGTAAGATTTTTTATTAAAGTTTTTCTATTAAAATTTAATTAATTTTTGTAATTATAACAAGATTAAAATTATTTCACTTTATTTCTGTTTCCAAAGTTTCCGACAACAAATTTCTTCAAGTTGAAGCCTTGGACATTTAATTAAGCTCTCGCGTTTTACATAAATGTGCTTCCTAAAGATTTACAGCATAAGTTTAATAAATGACAGTGCTTAGTTTAACCGTTTCTGTTTGTATCTTTATCAAATCCGTTGGCAAAGCAAACTGTTTGCGTGACAGCAATTCCGATCAATTCAATTAATGGCTCAATTTGTGGTCGATAAAAACGTATAAAGTAAAGAGAATAAAATATTTGAAACTAAATATTTGTGTGTGGTCGGAAATCGGAGAAACCACAGCACGCGCAGTGTATCTATATCTATGACAGTTATGCATATGTATCTGTAGCTATATCTATATCTATATCTGTATCAGCATCTGAGGCTTTTCACTTAGTTTCTGTGGGGTGTGAAGCACTTGTGAGTGTGATATAAATACATTTAATATACTCACAGCTCATTTTGTATTCATGCCCTTTCAAATCTTCTTGTTTCCGTTTGCTGTTGCATGCCACAATTGGCTGCAAGGCAAATGCCTTCCCCCCACCCCATGCTTAAGTTGCTGACCGCAGCAGCCGCAGCAACATGTGCAGTCAGCTGTTCTGAAGCAGTTGCATGTGTGCTTGAGTGGACTTTAATTTATCTATTTGCCAGTCTCCTCTTATCAGTCCTTTGAGGAGAACATCCGGCGTATGAGTTATGAGTGTTTAAAATTGCATGTAATCTAGATAAAGTTGGCTCAATAGTTTTCAACAGTTTTTGCTATAAATGTTCATTATATTTACTGACAAATGAGTATTAAATATTAACTATTAATAGATAACTTATTTTTATATATTTCTTCTCTTGCCAATGTTGTCTTCTCAATTGTCCTTTAATTCTTTTCATAGTGACTATTCTGAATTGTTTAAGAGAACAAAGAATTTCCTTGGTTTCCATGGTTACGATATGGTAACTTTTTTACACTCGTAATTGTGTTGTATTCCCTCCATGATCCTTATTTGCACAGGTAGAAAAGATCTGTGCCACGTAAGCCTTATAATATTATTTACAAATTTCAACAGCATTCGGTTTATTTTTTGCCTTGCTAAATGTATTCATATTTAAAAAATTTCACACGTTGTACTTAATTCTTTCACTGAAATTCTCTTTTGTTTTATGTTCTTAAAACGCGCTTAAATCATTTACATCCATATGCAGAAAGCAGAGCAACCGAAACAATGCACTGCCAATGCAAATATCGAAGAGGAAACACGTGCTGAGCGGGAAATGGGGTGGGTAGGGGATGCACAGTGTACACTGCACAGCCAAGTGGAGGTAACTGGAGTTTTAGGGCGTAGAAAGAGGGAATGGTGGTTGACAATCATTACGACGGCTATGAACATAAACAACAACACGAGCATTTGTTTCTGACAGACGGAAGCGCAAACAGACACAATTGTAAACACAACACACACACACACACACGCAAAAAGTGTACACGTGTGTGTGAGTATTGGTGTGAGTAAGAGAGTGAGAGAGATAGAGAGAGAGAGTGCGCTTTATTTACATACCGCATCACGTGTTGCTACATTTTCATCACAATATATAAAATGAGAAGAAAAGAAAGAAATTATTCGGTTAGCCGCAATACAAATACACTTTGGGATTGTTCCTAAGTAAATATAGTAAAAAGTGATATAATTCGCATTTCCATCGATCATTTGAAATTTTCTATTTGTTTTAGTGCTCTGATTTTAATTAAAGTGGTTCACACTGTTTTAAAAATAATGTTAAATTGATTTGTTAAGTGTGATGCAGATATTTCAAAAAATTAATTAATTAATTTCCAAGTATTGTGTATCGATTTTTTCCTCTTCTCAGCTGGGTGCAAGATTTATTCCCTGACCTTTAAATTTGGCAGACTATCCAGCAGACAACACCCTTTAAATCATTTTGCATTCGTTACCAAAATGCTGCCTTAATTATTATGACCCCGATGTGTTTGCATTAAAACAAAAAAAAGCAGCATAAAAAAGGAATCTCAAATAATGTTGAATGTTTTGTTTGTCTTTTGGCGCATGTCAACGCCTTTTGTCCGTGAAACGTGTTGATTTTAAATACAATTTGTAGTGCACAGTGTTCACTGCACAGAGGAGACGAGTAAGCAAGAGATTGGAACTTCGGAACGTGTTTGTTAAATAGAAAGGGTATCAATCCAGCAATTGAGCTCGAAAATTAAACCCAAATCAAGGGCTTAACTCGACTTGGCTACAAAGTTAACTAAATCCGTTAGTCAGCAGTTTTTGTTTCAGCTTCAGATGTTTTTCGGGCAGGGGCGGCTTTAAATTCCAAAGTGTCCTTGGCTTAACTTGCCAAAATAGACTCAAGTTGAGAATAAGTTTTGCGTGCCAGGCACAATCAGAACAAGGGGGGAGATAGAGAGAGAAAGAGAAAGGAGAGGGAAGGAGAAAAAGATAGCTGCAAGCAACAGCACACAATTAGGTCAATACACTGTTAAATTGTTTGCGAAAGCAAAATAAGAATGAAGAAAGAATTCTTAGCCAAGGGCAGTCAGATGAGCTGTGTGGTCCGAGCATAAGAAACTCAAGTTTAAGCAACGTGCAGCTGCATGTTTGGCCCAAAACTTGACACCGAATAAGTCTTGGAATTCTTTTGTTTCAAACAAATTGTTAATTAGCATCCTCCATGCGTGCAACATGAAGGATCAGCGTGTTGCAGAGTCTTCAGATTATCCGCTTAGTAAATTATATTGTAACAATACTGCTATATTAACAGTATACCAGTTAATTTATTTGCTACAAGCATAGGTATTATTATGCCGTACTAAATCTCAGCTGTCTGCAGCGGAAACGGAAACTCAATTATGTAAATGCTGATATCTTGATATTACTCATACGCAACGTGTGTGTACGTGTGTGTGTGTTTGTGTGCTGTTTGTAAGCCCGTTAACTGCATTGTCTCGATTGCAATTAACATTACTTACAGAAACAGAGGAAAATCACAACTTCCTGCAATTATTTGCAGACAACTTTTGTGATTGACAGCCAATTAATTGGACTAAATCTCTGCAGAGTATTGAAGGTAGTTAGCAAAACAAATTCTCAAATATTATTACTATCAATTAAAGCCAATCAAAATATATTTTAGTTGTATCTCATTGCAATTTATTTATTTTAGTTAATTTTCATGAAAAGCGCTTTAAGGTTTAAAAAAAAAAAAAACAATATCAAACTTTTCGACCAGACGCTGGCAATAAATTTAAAAGTTTATTTATTTTTCACCTGCTGTGCGCAAAAGTGTCAGTCGCAGTTAAAAAAAATAACAATTGAGAGTGTGTTGTAAGAACACGCATTTATTTTCATCAGTTTAAGCTTGACAAGTCAACTGACCTTGACAACAAATTACATGACCTCCTATGACACTCTTAAGAAGATAGATCTTCCCAGCAATGAATTCATCAAGAAAATGAAAGAAAGCTATTAGAAACCGTCAATTATCTGGAGGGAATTAACATCACATGAAAGTCTCATAATTTTTATCGTGTTAAAATATTAATATTGTGAAGTTTGCTACGATCAAAGATTTACATTTCTCAAATTTGCTGCATTTGTACATGTTTAAAATGAATCTTTAAAGTTTTAAACACATTTATAAGCAAATAATTTTGTTTATTCTAAGCTGTTGTACCATTTTGGCTTATTCAAAGCTCACAAGTCACTTTTCGGTCAAAACAGCTGGCAATTAAATGCATATTTAAGCTAGAAAGAATAAACAAATGCACATGTGTTTTATTGTGTATTAAATCATAGCTCCAATTAAAGAGAAACAGTAGAGGCTACAAATATACACACACACACACACACCCCATGGCCCAATTATGCGGGCTAAGAGCGCAAAAGTGCAGACCACAACAGAGACATCATTAGTATGCAGTTTGTTGTTTGCATTTACAAATTTATGGTTGTGTGTGTGTGTGTGTGTGAATGAACTTTTTGGCCACAAGTGACTTACGCGTTGACCGGAGAACTGTTATGGTTTAGCAAAGGCACAGAGAGAAAAAAAGCACACACTCCAGAACAAAAACCTCTAATTAATATGTGGGAAAGTGCAGTTTGTGTTGGTTATACCATAATCCGCATATAAAATCTATAGCTACACTCGTATGAGTGCTCATAGACGCGTTGTGCTTTCTTCACATGCATTCAATTGCAAAAGGCACTCACTCTACGGTTGTATTCATGCAATATTCAGTGAGCTTCAATAAATTTGAAAAGCTCCTCGATATTCGTACGCTCTGACAGTAGGTCAACAGTTTTATTTCCACTTTTTTTGTTGTTTGCTTTCTATTTAAATTCAGTTAAGCAAATCCATCAGATATGCAATATCATGTATATCAACACAGCAGACAGGTCATGTTTTAGTTGATGTCAATGAGTTGACTAGAGAGCTGACTGCTGACAGGCACTGTATACATATCGGTTGAATGAGAATTCACATGCGAGTATCGGGCACACAAATACAAATTGTTGAGTCGCCTGCAATTTATTGAAATGCCGTCGAGTGAGTAAAACATTTTCTATCTGCTAAAGCAGATTCTTGGGCAAACTTTTGTCAGCATTCAGCAAAATTCATTCGTAATTATCTGCAAACATTTGTGCACATTGCATTTTATAATTTGAAAGTTTTAAAATTTAATATCTAACAAATCACCAGAGGAGAATCTTTTCATTCAGCTGCAATTTGCAAAAAGGTTTTATTGATTATGATTGTACTGCGCATATGTGTGGTTAAGTAATTGATTTTAAATTACAATCTAATTTTACAATTTTTCTTTCGTCGTGTGTTTTCTTTAACTTGGGAGGGTCAATCCATCTATGCAGCTATAAATTGCAGAAAGTGCTGGTTAAATGATTTTCAAATATTACGTATACGTATTATGGAAGCAAACCAAATGTTTAACCTGAATTGCCTGTCGTATGATGCGTATTGTGTGTAGTGACTCGACCATCAACCATCAAGAGTTATTAAAAATTTTAAAATTTCCTAATCCCTGTCTGAAAATGTAAAAGCATTATAGAAATAATAATTAAACTTTAATAATATTTATATTTGAAAGCTTACCAATTAAACTGATCTTAATCAAATAACTTCATTTGTATCGGGCTACAGGTTATTACATATAGCTGTTATTCAAACCAAATATTTGACAACTTTACTTACATTAATGCAGAAAACTTCAAAATCTGTGCAGTAATATCGAGGAACTTCCATGAATACGAATATTAAATATACAGTGGTAGAAATGAGTAAACAAATTGATATCCAGTAGATGCAATAATATAAATTATATTTCCTATGAGTATCGCTAACCAAATTCTTCATAATGTCCATTGCTGAAGTAAAATTGCTGTTTATTTCAAATTATATAGAATTAACTACTTACCATATCAATTGCATTTGATATCATAGGAGGAGCATTGTCCGAAATCCGCTTTAAATGTATAGTGTAGGCCGACACAAAATGCGGCGAGGACAAGGAAGACAAAAATCCAATATAGGGAACGAAAAACTGTTCTTTTTGAAATTCTTGTTTTGTATATATATTCATTTTTCTTCTTCCTTCTAGATGATCGTTTGTCTATGCTTTCCATGTTCGATTTAAGATTATTACTAACAAATTGAGTTACATTTTCTTGAGAAATCTTTAAACGAACTCCAATGCTTACTTTGCTTCTCAAATTGCCAACACTTTTCGGACACAATAACTTGACAGGACAAACAATGGAAGATTTTATTGAAATTTGTGGGCATTAGTGTTGAAATGTCGCCTCGACCGTAACCACGTCCAATTTGGCCAACAACTTAACTTTATCTGAATGCCTCCAACTTTGGCTAATTATTTAATTTAATTGGCCGCTTTGGCCGCAACAACAGCAGCAATAAAAATGTAAGGAGAAGGGACAACGATAAAGAAGCCATCAACGGGACTCCAAAAATAGGTTAAAGATACAATATGTATGTACAAAGGGCCACAAATGTCTTGCAAATTTGTTAAAATTACTTACAAAACAAAGTTACAAAATTTCGACATCTTTCTTTCATGAGAGCAGCGGGCATAGCTCAGCGCTCAGCGGTCAGGGGTCAGGGGTCATGGGTCAAGGGGGATAGGTCAGGGGATGTTAATGCAGACATAAATTTAGTTTTGTGCCCAGGACTTTTGTTAGGCTCAAAACTCTAACGGACTGTGAATAGAAATGCCTGCGGTTTCTGGCCAACTGAGTGAATGTGAGTGTGACTATGAATGTGAGTGTTTGTACTCAGAACTCATTTGTGGGCATTATTTGCCAATGTAATTGGCTGCACTCTCTGGTATGTTTTCTAAAATTGTTGAGATGCTTCGCATTGGTGGGAAATGTTTGCACTTCAACTTGTGGCCAATTAGGCAGCTTTTGGGCCACTTGTACAACCACAGTAGTTGAATGTTGGAGGTAGGAATATCAATAAAATAATTTTTTTTTGATTTATTTATGTGATTTCAAATATATTACAATGTACAGTAATGGAATTTACTATTGTATTAAAACTATATAATTACATAATTCTCCATCAACCATGTGGCAAATTTCTTAGTATAAAGCTCAGCTAAGCATCTAGACTTCAATTTGTTAAAAATGCTTAAAGAGTTTTTGTATTGAAAGCACATTAAGCAGCTTTGAGTTGAGATAAGCTTCGATTTACGTAAGAGCTTTGACTTTTCTTACAATTACAGCGCAGCATTGCATTATTAAACATTAATTGTAATTGCATAAATGAACAATGCAAATGCGATTCAAGCAGAGTACAAGTATCACATTAAATACCAGACATGTAGAGCTCATTACTGAAAGTGCATGTTATATATTACGACTTCCTTGTCTTCCGGACTGCCTGTTTGTCTGTCTGACTGTCGCACTGTCTGCTTCCCTTTGCCACAGTATCTGTTTGATGTTAATGAAAGTTTCCGTTGTGCAAATAAAGCCAAAAGCATGGAAATCAGTAAAACAAATTGCAATCTGCTTTTTATCGCAATGTCGCAGGACTTTTCAGCACAGTCTCATTGCTCTGCACATCGATTGCCTGTCTGTCTGTCTGTCTGTCTGTGTGGGTGGTTGTCTGAGTGTGTGTGTGTGTGTGTGTGTGTGTATGTGTATGTGTGCTGTCCATAGTATTGACTTGCTCATTATGGCCCTACCAGCTGCTTGTTGACTGCCGCCTCCTTTTCATTGCTCGGTTTGGTTTTCATTTCGATACATTTTCAATTTTAGCCAATATGCCACAAAGCATGGCTGGCGCATTCAGTTCGTATCGTGGCATTGCAATCAGTGCTCATTTTACCATAAATTGATAATTTTCAAGCGGATATTCAATTTCCTTCGACAGCAGCCTTTGCTGCTTACAAAACTTTGCTGCCATTGACCCCCAGGCAACGTACGGACATTAAAGCCAAGTAAAACCGCAACAATAGACGGCAGAAATTGTGCAAGTAAAATACAAGATTAATACTGAATTCATAGTCGTTATAGAATAGCAAAAAAGAGAGAACTTTCTGTTTGGCCAAGACCTATAATACCAACTATCTAACTATCCCTTCCAACTGTTTATTTTCCGTAGACTTTTTACTTGATGCCTTATTATGATGCTGGCAGCCAACTTGGGGACGCTGGACTCTGGACTCTGGACTTGCCCCTCATCAGAGGCAGGGGCAACTTTTTGCCTTCAGCCTGACTCAAGTTGTCAACCAACTTTGCAACAATAATCGCCTTCCACAGTTTGCTGTCGCAGTTGCAGTGCGAAAAGTGAAATAGCAGCTCGCAGTAGATAAAACCAGAAAACAATAAGGCTCTCAAAACAAGGGAATGAAGAGAGGGGGACAGGGTGTTCTTTCTCAGCGCCCTTTTGCATTTGAATACAATGTGACTTTTAGCTGCGTTTACACAGAGGCTCAAGCTGAAAAAGGAAACACAACTGCCAGCCTGAGTTTGAAAGCCCTCTCAGTCTACTGCCATATCATGGTAGAAAAGAAAATTGTGCATTTTTTGGTTTTGGAGTAGGTTTGGTCTCTTCAGATTCCGAGTCGTGATTACTTTAGCTTTTGTATAAGCTAGCTTATTTAAGGGATTTTTTTTGTGATCAAAAGAACGTTGAGAACCATGTTCTGTGACCCAGTAATATGAGTATGTACCCCTTTCTTTTGGTTATTTTTTTGAAGTATAGTCTTTTGTATATTGCTTAGGAGTTTGCTCGACTTTGTGCAAGTCAGTTTAGTCAATGACCTTTATTTGACAGATTTTATCGAGTGTAAAGCTCATGTTCAAATGACATAATCACTAGAATAATCGGGACAGTAAAAATGCAACTGAAAGTTCCAAGGAACTATGAAAATAGTTAAGAAAGGTTTATTCAGTTTGAAGGTATTTATAGGTATAACCAAAATATATGAAATAAATATATAGCTTAATTAAAGTTTTGAGGGAACGGTAAACACTTTCTATATTGTATACACATATTAAATAGTTTTCTGCTTTATTAATTAACTGGAACAAATTATAAAACAGTCCCATTTAAAATAACCAAAACTTTTCCCCTGTGCTTTACATTCAGTGTATTTAATTAGTAAATGCTGTAAACTGCATTTTAGCAATTAACACCAGGAAAATGGTTATTATTTGATCGAATGTTCAATTTTGTTAATCAATCAGTATATATTGAATTCAATTTACACCAAAATTCCTTTGAAAGTGAATAGTGTCAGTTTCAGTTAAGCGAAAATCTATTTAAATTTTGCATGAATTAATTATGGCTGTGTTTAATATGTAAATTCATTTGGTTTTGGGATTTGGACCATTAGTTCTTCCTGAATTATTAAAATAGTTAGCGCACTTTGCTGGCAATAACATTTATAATTGGCCTAATTGCCGTGACATGGCCAAAAAACTTAATATATGCTTCTGCTGTCAAATGGCAGACAATGAGCGCTGCGGCAGGATATCTACTTAAGGACTTATAGGCGACTAGTTAGTAGTGAGCAGTGTGCGAAGCATATGTAAATTTTCCGCTAATTAAAATTTGCATATTCCCTTTAGTTGAAGCTCACACAGCTGGTGGCCAGACGAGGATGTGGGTTTGGTCTGGCCACAACCACATAAGCTGTCAGTGGAACCCAGGATAAAATACCAAAAAAAAATAAAATAAAAGGAATAGGAAGGAATAATTGCTACAGTGGAGTATGCATCGCAAATGGATATCCTATGAATAGTTCTAACGCTTTATCAACCCAAACTTTGAAAGATATCGAATTTCAGCTAAAGATAAAAAGTATTTTGATATAATTATTTAAATGGATTTTGTAATTTAAAAATAGCTTAACTAGAGTCTACATACTAAAACCTTATATATAAAATTGATATACCATTTTAGGACACTTTATACGATATTTTTTGGTGAGAAATAATGAAAGAATAAAAATATCCTTTAAAATTATTTTAAAATCAAATATGTAAAAACGACTGTCAAAATTGTCGACTTTACTGTCGGACTTTGTTTGCCAGTTACGTACATAATCACCTAGCAATAACACCCCTTCATTCCCATCCCCAATGGTTGCAGGGTGTTCAAAGGCGAACTACGCGTTGCCAGCTGATTAAAAGGGAAAGCTAACAAGCGTTTGCTCTTTGCCTGCGGCTCCGTGTCATTTCTGCGCCACACACATTAGACTCGTAAAAGTTTATTGTTTTTTTTTGATGTTTCTTATTTTTTATTTGTTGTTGGTATTGCTGTCGTTGTTAGTGTGCGCTTTGAGCCTGCTTAAGCTGGGGGGCATTATGCTTTTAATTAAATTGTTGCCTGCTTTTTATTGCCCAAACGCTCAGACTCATACATACGTATGTTTTTATTTACTTGAACTTAGCTTGAAGCTTTTTAAATTTGCCTGCTACGAAATGTGAACTTAAATTTTAAGGCAAACTGATAGAAAAGCATCGCGTAATTATGATAATTATGGTAGCATATTAATTGCGCATACGCCCTGTTGGTCTCGTTGCATAAAAATGCTGAAAGCGCATAAATAATTTGGCGGAAATTGTGCATGTGCCCAAACACACACACACACAAAACACATATATAAATGCAAATATATTTACTCACATATTTTCAGCTGTTTTTGGCTCAGTTCACTTGAATTGTTGGACCTGAATAGCTCGAGGTTTTGCTTTGGGTTTGCTTTTTGGATTGCCGTTCGAAAAACAATGTGTAGTATATATAAAAATATATTTTATTGTTCATTCTCTGAAAGGAACGCAAATTTGCGAAACAATTTTCAGAATTTTTGTACATGTGGCTTAAAATTAAATTGGCTGTATTTCGAATTATTTATAGCAGATATGCAGGTTAAGGTAACCAATATTTTAAATATTAAATATTAATCTAGGTAATCTGAAATTTCTTTGGAATTCCTTTGAAGTTATCCTTAATGAGTCCTGTCTAGTTTCTTCTAGCAATTATCTTGCCATTTTCTTAATCTAAGTTAATAATTTAATAGCAGATTTCAAAGTCATTACCAAATTCTCCCTCTTTTCTTTTCATTCAGAAACTCTGGTCTGCCCACAGTATGCTGTCTATGTTTCTTCCACAATATCTAGACGCCCTTCTATGACTTTCCCTTTTTAAACAGGCCATCATTCACTTGAATCAGTTTGCAATCTCGTTGACGCATTGTTAATTGCCGGAAGTGCGAGCCAACGGGATGAAGACTCTATTGCCGCTTACGACCACACAACCATGAATAGATTTGCATTTTAAATGCGTGCAGCAGCTTTTCGCTCTTATTTGTGTCCCTTTTTATTTAAGCGGTGGCCTTTGTAAATACTTTTATATAGAAGAAAAAAAATAAATATAAAAATTTATATATAAAAAGTAAACAACCTGAAGGTAAGTTTGGGTTTGTAATTTTCTTTTTATTTTCCATTTTCGGCTGTATTTTATTCACTTTACAGTAAATTTGAGTTGGTTGTGAAAGATGTTCTTAGGTTAAATGGTGCGGAAAACGCTGTGTTGACTGTTGACTGACCTAAGTAAAGTTCAAAATACATTTAAATGTCGCATTTTCAATGTGTATCTGTGTATCGGCTGTGGGTTAAGATTCCAAACCAAAATGCCAATTTCTATTTGCAGAGAAATTCAAATACAGACTAAATGAAAAAATAGCAATGCAGTTGGTTTGTGACTTGTGGCGCTTTTATTTTGGCAAGAAGTATTTTTGGAGTGTGAAAAGTGGAAACAAAATAAATGCATAAATAAGGATCAATGCGTCAATCCACAATGACATTAGGGGCACATCAAATCCCCTCCCCAACCACTTGGCATGGTAAGTCACAAGTCAATGCTGTAAAATATTCAATAGTAAAAAATGTGCAGTCTTCCATTATTAAGGCGTGTGCTCTCATGCCTGATAAATTGCAGCTGAGCTTTGGCTGCAGCTTCTCTGGTGTGAAAATGTCTTATGCTTCGACTGTCATTGAAATAAGACAGACACACAGACAGGCAGCTGGCATTTTGAAATGAAAATTCAGAGTACTGATATAACTCTCTGGCTCTAAGACTTTTCATTATTTTTTTCTCTCATTGGCAATGCGAAAAATCGGATAGTAAAAGAGTGTAGCATACTTTTTGCCGCAACTAATCATGTGAAGTTTATATTATGACATTTGAGCTTAAAATTGCTTGGATAGCATTGATTGCCTGAACTTGCATTGACGCAGTCCAACAGTCAGTAATCTGGCTAAAACAATAGTGCCAATCTCAGCAATAACAAAAGCAACAAGAGCAACTAAAGCAACAATAGCAACTCACAGCAGCTGTGCCATTGTTGTTGTCTTATCTTCTCTTTTTGCGAGATTTCTCATTCTCACACTTTTTCTGCATCGCTTGAAACAAATCCGCTCTTTGTGTCTGTGTGTGCGTGTGTGTGTGTGCGTATGTGTGTGTGTAAAAATGCAGCCATAAATCTGCGCATTCAGCGTCTTTTTTTAGCTGTTTTTTGTTGTTGTTATTGTTGTCATTGACAACACTCTGTGCATCCCAGAAGTGCGTGTTCATGTTGTTCATACGCAAAGATTTACTTTGCTTTATAATCTTCCGGGCATTGTGATTTTCTCGCGTAAAAGCTTATCAATCTCTAGAAAGCTCATTATTGATAAATTTTAAAATATAAGTGGGTCAGGCCGTTGAATAAACCTTTAACAAGCTGCTTGTCTTTGAAGTTATTCAAAATGCTACAGATTTATTCGGAAAGCCTTTGAGGAAATATTGTTTAATTGACTCATTCTTTAATTGGTTATTATTATTAATATACTCATATATAGGTTTGTTGAAAAATATATATCTGATGACAATTTAGATAAATCAAATTATAAGAGCAAATAATTTAATAAAAAGTAGCTTTTGTTCGGTGTGCTGGTGAGATCCTTAAACTCTGGTTGCCCCTCAGCGTATTATTTATAAAAATTGTATAAAATTCAACTCTGTATACTGTCAGCTGGATATATTTACATATACTCTGGTTCCTCTTTTATTTTCATTCATCATGTGTCGAAATTGCACAGATTTTTGCCCGTCACTTGATATCGAGTACAATATTAATGCACCTGCTGAGCTCTTATTCCTGTTGTTGTTCTTGTTGTTGTTGTTGTTGTAAGGGGAGAAGAGAAAAACCTTGCGGAGGAAAATTCACATCAAATCATTTATTGTAAAATACCCTGGCTATGGCCAGTTTTTCTTTTTTCGAGTCACTTAATACGTAACGTACATAAACTTAATGTATACAAGTATATACTTTACTTTACATATATATTTTTATTATATATTCCATTTATTGACTTAAATTAGCTGCAATTTAAGCCAACGTTATCGTATTATATTTAATATTTATTTGTATTTTTTGGTATATGCAAAACTGCAGAAAATAGTTGTTCTTAATGCTTCTCGTGTTTCATAAATTAATATAATAGCTGTGTGTATGTGTATGTGTGTTTTGTGTGTGTGTGTGCGTGTGTGTGTGTCTTTGGCATACATGTAAATTGTTGGTTGTTGCATAAAGAACAAAATGATGCTCGTAGTTAAGCTAGAGATTGTAGTGTTTGTCTGGGATAAGAATCGAATGCTGTTAACATTTATAATACAACAATGACAAATACCAACATTAGGACTATTTACTTAATGACTTAATCTTGGTTATCAAGTGTACATCATTTAGTTGATATGGACGCTTACAATTTAACACTAATTCTCTACACAGAAGCACACAAACTTTATTTGTTGTGTGGTGTTGACATTTTTATTAAAGTATATTTATTATTTGTCTGAGATGCTTATACTATAGACTGGCTTTTACTTATACACTAAGATTACTCGTAGTAATTATGGAAATAACTGCAGACATCCACGCACTTATTTGTTCTGCTCATGATATGGCCCAAAATGCAGTTTTCGAATGACTTTCGTTTAAGATATTTTTCAGAATAATGCGCATTTGTTTTCAGTGGTTTATCAAAGTTTTGTTTTGTTTGAGCTGCGTGAACTTATGTCTCTATGAGATCTGCTGAAAGACAAAACAAATATGTACGCTTGTTTGCATACATTTCCATTGACAAGTTGGTTCAATAAACTAGAGCTAGGATTTAACTAGATTACGCATACGCCTAGTGTACGAGTACTCTCTATTGTTAAGCACTTTTCGTATAGTTATTCGTTTTCTTCTTTTTTTTTCTTTTTCATAGTATTTTTGTTTTGTTGACGAGGCTAATAAGCTCCATTGAAATAGTATTAACTACAACTTAGACAAAAGCTAGCTATGTACATACGATCCCACTGCCGATCCTCTATGACTCTGCTTTACACATTTCTATACATATATTTGATTTTCTTTTTCTTTTTTTTTTTTTTCTTTTCTATATTTCTTTTGCTTTTTGCGCGTTTCACACGCAACGCACTCCAAACTATAGTAGGCATGGCTCTGGTGGTTCACTGAAGCTGTAAGCTATTTAGATTTGTTGATATTGTTCTTGTTGTTGTTGTTGTTGTTGGTGTTGTTGTTGGTGTTTAATAGCTGCTTGCTTACGCCTGCGCAGCGGCAACGAACTGCACCACAGTGGTTGGCCGTGTGCTTGGCTCGACTGTTGTCGTGGATGTGGATGTTGCTGCCACTGTCGGAGGCGCCCCATTGCCAATACTTGGCGCACACTCATCGCTGGGCAGCCGCTTGACCGACATTTGGCTTGATCTGACCGCAATCCATTCGTTGCGGCCCGCATCAAACCAAGTCAGGCCAAGATTGTAGCGCCCATTGAGATTGGCGTGCTGGCAATGGGAGAACCACCAGCCACCCTCATAGTTAGCAGCACAGTGCGTCTGTGATATATCGCGATCATCGTCAATGGCCGAGAATTGCATGCCCTGCTGATAGTTTAATGCATCCGATGCATTACCACTGTACCCGCCAATATGCAGCCTATATCCATCGGCCCTCGATGATATATAGAAATGCTTGTACTCGGCCACCCAATTGTTGTCATAGATATCCTGCATGTGCACACGCAGCTGTGTGCAGTTGTTCAATGTCAGATGATGCAGCTGCTCATTGCCTATCCAATATTCGCCGCCTGGTGTGCCAAAGCCTTGGGCATAGTCCGCCCAGGAGCGATTGAAGTCGGCACTGCCATCAAATCGCCGTTGCACTGTCGTCCAGCCATCGGCATTGCAATGTGTCATTAGTGGATGATGCTGTCCAGCGGGTGCGATTAGATGTAGTCCGTCCACCTGAGTCGACAGCTCGCTGCAGTCCTCGGGCAATTTATTCACAATTGCCTCGTACTGAGCCTCAACGTTTTCCAATTCGGCCACCAGAGTTTCGGCCAAGTCGCTGTCCCCTTGAAATTCGCTCAGTTGCAGTTCCGACTGCTGTGAAGGCTTCTGGTTATGTGGACGCTTGTGGGGTTTGTTCAAATGCGAGAGCTGTGAAAGATAAAGCAAATTGTTTGTCAAATTTCGATTTTGAAAATGTTGTAAGGTGTATTAAAGGAGTTGGTGATGGTCGAAAAAAATTAACTCTTTAAACGGAGAAATATTTAAATGCAGAATTAATAATTAACAATGTTATGAACATTCAAAGAATTTAAAAAAACAATGTCAACGGGTAGGTAATACCTACTAGGTATGGAAAATGGAAAAATTGTCGAAATAAATAAATTTCTGCAATTTAATAAAATTGTAATGCAGAATCAATTTGGGGGACAAATCATGATCAAAATGGTATTCGGAGTTAAAATCGGTTGAGTTTTGACAGAATTATGAGAAGTCAAAATTTTGGAAAAAATGTAAAGGGGTAGGTATGGAAAATCGGAAAATTATCGAAAAAAAAAAATTTTTCTAAATGATAAATATTTAAATGTAGAATCAATGTGGAGGTCAAATCATGATCAAATTGACATTCCACTTAAAAATCGGTTGAGTTTTGACGAAATTATGAGAAGTCAAAATCTTGGAAAAAATGTAAAGGGGTAGGTATGGAAAATCGGAAAATTATCGAAAAAAGTAAATTTTTCCAGTTAAATAATATTTGAATGCAGAATCAATTTGGGGGCCAAATCATGATCAAAATGGTATTTGGAGCTAAAATCGGTTGAGTTTTGACAGAATTATGAGAGTTTAAAGTTTCTGAAAAGTTCTGGAAAATTGAATGATTGTCGAACAAAAATAAATTTTTCTAAGTGAAAAATATTTAAATGCAGAATTAATTTAGAGACAAAACCATGATCAACTTGATATGCCGCATTTCTATCGGTTGAGTTTCGACAAAGTTATGAGCATTCAAGGAATTCGAAAATGACAAATTAAATGAAAACGTGTAGTACAATTTACCTTGTTGTGCAGTTCAGTGTTGACGAGTGTTTGAACGCGATCCACATTCGTCTGCAGCTGGTCGACGGTATTGACCAGTTTCTTGACACCATCGCGTTCATCTTGCAACGCGCTGACGCTGACGGCCATCGCCTGCAGGGAGCGTGCCGCATTTTTGCCCTCTTCACGGACCAAATTCTGTTCGGAGCTAATTTGGGCATTGGCGAACTCGAGCTTGGAGATTTCGTGTCGCAGCTCAGGTATGTTCTTGTCCATTTTGCTTTGCAGTCCCTCCACATCCTCGAGCAGTTCCAGCATTGAAGTGTGCAGCTTGTCCAGGGTCGCAATTTGACGGCTCAAATTGAAATTGGCATTCGCGATGCGATGCTGCTCCAACTCAATGCTCCGCACACGTTCGTCAATATGATGATACTTCAGTTCATTCATCTGTCGTCGCAGGTTTCGTTGCGTCAGTTGCAAGTTGTGAATTTGCTGCTGCTGGAAACGGCAATGGCGACGTCGATGATCAGCGAGTTCACTGCTCGACAGCAGCTGTGACGGCGACTGCAAGTAGATGAAATACAGGGGATGAGGCAGGAGCATTAAATAGAGTTTTACTTGGGCTTTAAAGCTGCACTACTTAAGAGCTTTCTGCTTGCTGTGTTTGTCTTAGCATACTTGTAATATTGTAATATGCATGTACTCAGGATTATGTGCAGGGAATTGAATCCTAAATCCATTTATTATAAATGCATTTCATACCGCACCGCAGCAGTGCCAAACAACTTTGTCACGCACACACACACAAGCACACACACACTAACACCAAATATAGTGCTACAGAGCGAAGAGTTATCGACTGCAGTATACCCTGCGCTTTAGCCTTTCTAACCCATCCATCATTTCCCAAACGATATATCATTATTTATTTATTATCTCTAAAAAAAGAATATTTCAACAGCACTGGGAAAATAAATGTAATAAAATTATTCTAGTTAATAGCTACAACATTTTAAAGTGAAATAACTGTGTTATTTGAGAATAGATTATTTTAAACATAAATCACAATTTAATGAGCAGGGATAACCGTTTTTCACTTGGTTTACTTTTTTTCATTAGATTCTTTTTTGTTTATGCCAATAAAATGTATGTCCTGATCCTTCCGAATCCGATGTACGTTAGTTCACACAGCCAAACGCTGATGCTGAACAATAGAATGTATATTTTATGACGTCTGCCACGCCTTCTTTTATCTATTACAGAAATTTGCACAAACTTATTACAACTTTGGCACAGGGTATAAGAAAATAACCATGCAGAAACATGTTGGAACATGCAAGGCGTGTGTATAAAAGGCGTGTGCAACAATAATGCCAACAACAGCAACGCGTTTAAATCCCACGCGTTGAGTGAGTAGATACCAACAACACACACACAGACACACGCATACATTTAGACACTCACATATTTAGTTGGGACAACTTGGCAGTCTTCTGCGTAAGCGAAACACAAGTTTATTTATGCCTTTTTCGCATATCAAAATAGAAAGAGAGATTGACGTAGAGAGAATGTGAAGAGATAGAGAGGGAGAGGGAGAGAGCAAAAGGAAGAGTAGTATAATATTACAGAGTGACAAGCGTTAACCAAGGTAATGTCATTTGGGTCACAGTTGTGATTTGTGAATGGAAATGTAATGAATATGCGAGCAACACACACACACACACACAGATACGGAAACAGACAGACAAATCCATTGCATATTCAGTCTGCTCTTTGCCTTCCATTCATTACGAATATATACTGTATGTTTCATCTACGCTTTTGTCTACAGCAGATGTCCCTCATAATTGACTAATAAAGTATCTCGGAAAAAGTATCTCAAAAGCAGAGAAAAGAAAAATGTGCAACTAATGAATGGAAAGGGCAAACAGCCAAATGCTGAAAAGGATCTAAAGCAGATTTAATGTTGCTGTTTAATTAAGCAATACTCAAATGAACCTTACTACATATTTGCCATAGAAACTGTACGAAAATAAAGTCATATTGCAAGCTTTTAAATCAAAAGGTTTTTTTTAGATTCAAATTCGAAAAAAGAAAGTTGAAAATATAAATGGTAGTTGGAACACTGTAGTTGAACTTCTACTTAATTTGATTTTGCTACTTATTATTTGAATCTATTTTTTAATTAAAATAATACAGTTTTGTAGGGACTTATTTATAATTGAATTTGTGAATTTATATGTTCGGCATGTTTAAGAATATAGCATATTTTTGTGTACATATTTATGGCGTAATTGTTGTTCATATTTCTGCACTTCTTGAGCGCTTTTTGTTTTTTGTTCTTGATATTTAATTATTTATGTCGCAGCTAAAAATGAAATGCACGAAAATTTATGGGAAACTTGCGCTGCCAATCGAAGCGAAACTTAACGGAATTTCCTGCTGCTGCTGCTGTTTCTGTTTGTGTTTGCTTTGCCCCCAGCGCACGTATCGTGAGTGGGCGGCAGCTGGGAGGCGGGGCACTTGGCAAGGACGTTGCCGGAAAGGAAGCGTCGTTGCTGTTTTATGAGAAAGGTCACGAACGTTGCTAATACGCCACGTTCGACAGGCAGCTCAGCACACACACAGACATACCAGCTGTTTGTGTGAATGAGTGCGTGTGTGTGTGTGTGTAGGTGTAGGTGTAGGTGTGTGCTACTAAGCGCTAGAGGGCAGACGGTGAGGCTATCAAAAATGGCCAAGGTGATATACGATTTACAGCGGGCGACGTCAACAATATAATTAAATGTGATTTATGCGTTTCTGGCCCAGTCACAAATGCCGTTACACCAATTAACAGTTGAAGGCAGTCGAAAACAATTTTAAAGACATTTTGTGGCAAGTGACAGCGACGCTAATTGAAATCGAAATTGTTGCATAAATGTTTTACGACTGTGTGTCAATGTGAATGTGAATCTGAGTGTATCTGTGTGCATGTGTGTGTTGCTGTGTGTGTCCCCTTGTGTGCGTAATTAAGAAACGCTAATCAGGCACAAAGAGTGGTCGAAAGATTAATTAATTTCCAAATCCAAAACACACACACACACACATAAAATGAATAAGCCGCTTGCGTCGTCGCTACACAGCAAGAAAAATTCGGAATGCAGGTATAAAACTTATTTGTACCGGATTTATTAAAACCAAGTACAAAATACTTGACTACATCGCGATATTTTCCATAAATATATTAATTTTCTTTGCTCTGTACAATTAATTATAAACAGTATTGATTAAATATTTTTTTGACGTTGCAATTTTATCCGCAGATTCTCTAAGTTTAACAATAATATCTTGGTACATAAACTTAAAAAAGACATGTCTAAATCAAGAATATTTGTAAACTTGCAGTTTCTCTTAATTTTGTTCTGTGTAGCATTCAAGTGAAATTTTACATGTTGTGCTGAAGTGAACGCTAACAAGGATTTGCTATTAGCGTCAGCTATGCAACGAACAACCAGGGAATATGTGAATGTATAGGTGTGTGTGTGTTTGTGTGTGTGTGCAGCGAAAATAGAAAATAACTTCTACTGCTGCTGTGGCAACTCTACGCTGAATTGTCGTAAAAATTTAATAGGACTTTTGTGTGCCGCTCAAAAGTTACACACAGCGAAACTGTGCATGTGGGTGTGTTTGTGTGTGTGTGTGTGAGTGTGGGTGCGATGGCTGCCATTAAGTTAATGCGCATTTAGGTGGCCGCCAGTGGGAGCTGGCTTTTTTCTGCCAAAACCGTCATGGCTAAATGGCAAACGTGTGCATAATTTTAAACTAAATATGCGCAAATATTGCAACATAGTGTTGCGAGTTTTAATAAAATGAGCACTTGAATAATTCGCCAGATGCTTAAAAATAATCACACGCAAAATTAAATTGAAAAACGAAGTCCTCTTCTTTTTATTATAATTTTTTTTATTGCTACTAACCTGTCAAAGGAATAAACCTTGAGCCAAGAGCTGAGGCAAAAATGTGTAGAGAAATATATGCATATTTGGTTGAAGCACTGGGAAAGTTAAGGGCAACATGTTTGCAATCCTTTCCACTGGGGGAATCTTGGCAAGAGGAGTTGCTGAGAGGCAGAAGACAGATGGAAATATGCAGGGGGCAGGGGCATCATATTTCACGGCAGGAGAACAAGAGTACGATTGATAGATAGATACTACACATGAATCTCAAGTGTATGCCAAGTTTCAATAAAGGTAATTTGACCCATAAAATAAATATCAACTACAAGTACAATACATCTCTATATATATCTATATATATACATCTATATATTTATATATCTATGGGGATATGCAAGTAACCAACTCCCACACATCTCTCTGTCTGCTGCTTGTGTATGTACAATGTACATACAGACAGACATGCGTGTATATATGAACACACGAAAAGTAAAGAAAAATACAAGCACTTCAACAATCAAACAAATTGCCAGACAGGAGCTGGCAGGGGAAAGGAAGCCAACATAAAACAAAAGGCAGCACAAATATCAACATAAATAAGGTAAAATGCTGGGCCCACTCGAGGCAGACAATTCAAGAAACCAGCAACAAAAATAAAAAAAAAAAAGAAAAACAACGAAACCAGAAACAAAACAAAAATTTTGTTACGCCTGAAACTGGATGGTTTTTCTCTCGATTCAGACCTCAATCTGGGCCTCTGTCTCCATTCCTGTTCCTGTTCCTCTTCCTTTCACTGTCTCAATTCCTTTCCCTTTCCCTTTCCCTTTCTCTGTCTGTCTGTTGCTGTCTCTGTCTGTGCATCCCGCATTTGTTTGACTGGCTAATTTAAGAGCAAGTTTCTCATATGTACAATACGAGTATATCTCCACTTGTATATATTTCCTTTTGCTTGCTGCCTTTTTTTGCTGCCTTTGTCCTTATCCATTTTCCTTGTCATACTTGTGTATTGTGTCCTGGAAATCGCATCAATAACCAATGATAAACATTTGCGTTTAACTGTTGCTACTGACAGCTTCCATCATGCGATTTGTTATGTCTTATGTGTCTGTCTGTCTGTCTGTCTGTCGTATTCTGGATTGGCTTTCGTTATAAATCTGCACACATTGCAATTAGAGCATCAGTTATTGTAAAGGGGAAAGGGGAGGGACGGTGAGGGGTCTTGTCAGTAACAGATGTGACTTGTCTTCGTTTCGGGCCAACGGTTCAAAGGTCTTGCCATCAATTTCAGTTCAATTAGTAAGGTCAATTCAACAAAGTGCCAACATCAAATAAACTAACTCAAAAAAGGGTCCTCAATAAGCTCTTACAATCTGATGAAAGCTGTCAATTAGACATTCATTTGCCTATTGCAAAATTTTAGCTCATGTATATACATGCACAGTAAGTATTGAAATTCTTTTGACATTAAAAACCCTTACATCTGTTATATTTTTAATTTTGTTAAATTTAAACCCAACAAATTTTAATACTTAACATTTTTATGAAACCAAAAAGTGGAATGTAAAATCCAGAAAATGATTTTAAATTTTGGCAAGAGAAGAGAATTGCCATACAATATTTTTTAAATATTGGTTTAGTGACAAAAATTGCAAATTTTCTAAATAACACTTTTTATTGGTTTTCTCGCTTCTCTTTTAACTTTAAGCTTCTTTTGTAATATCTTAAATATTTTTTTAATATCTACAATAAAAACTTTTCATACATACAGCTGGTATAGTATAGTATATAACGATTTTTTTATTATTAAACCACAATCGGAACTAAATTCGCTTGCTCTTTTCTGTGGTTTCCCCTGGGGTTATGCGGCAAATTCTTTTTGCTATCTGCATTTTTTTATTTTTATATATTTTAATCAAATAAAGGAGAGCTGATTTTATTTAACCACACGCAGACACACACACACCCACAAACAGACAGAGACAAAGAGGTTTGGAGGTATATATATGCGTGTGGTTAAATATATATATACTTTTTCCGAGCCACCTGTGCAATTTTTATTGTTATTTTGTTGCTGTTGTTGTTGCCTTGCTCATTGTTCTAATTCAACCTAATTTCTGCTTTGCTGCGTTTTTATAATAATAATTTTTAGAAATTGCTTTTTGCCATTTTTACTTTCATTGCCTTTTTCTATTTTTGTTTTTTGTTTTGCTGTTAGCTTAAACTTTCAACAAAAAAGGTAATAAACTGGTTCAATGATAACTGTTCTTGCTGGTCCTTCGCTGCGCAATGAGAATGAGTGAGAGGGAAATAATGAAAAGGATCAAATTGTGCTGAAGCATCGCGCGCATCATAAACGAAGACAAACACACACAGTAAAAGGAGAAAAAAATAATCACAAATACATATACATATACAAAACTGATTATCAAGGCACTCAAGAGCATCTGCTGCTGTTGCTGTTGTTGTGGATGATGTTGTTGTTGCTGTTGTTGCTGTTGCTGCTTTTGCCTTTGCCGGCCAAGGGGGAAACTTGCCAAATGTTGGCAAGACAAAGGACGGCAGCCGTCACTCTGTTCTCTCTCTGACATCAGCAGCTGGCGTTGGATACCAATTTCTGGTTTTACCCTCCCCACTTCTCTACGCTCTCCCTTGTCCCCCTGCTCTCTTCCTATTTCGCGCAGTCTGAACGCTCGAGGCGATTAAAAGGTGATTTCCTGCTTTTTTGTTTGCAATTTTCAGCAATTTCATTCTATATACAAAACGTACGTGTATTGTTCAAGTATTTGCAAAAGGGGATTCGGCAAGGGCATGCCCTTTAACATTACATAAATATCTCACTGTGTATGTGTGTCTGTCTGTGTCGTGTGTGTGTGTGTGTGTGTGCGTATATTATCGTGTCCTGCACTCCAAACAGATTCAACTGCGTCTGCTGTGAAAGCCGCTTAAACCGCCTGACTGCACGTTTTATCGCTTTCATCGGTTTTATTGGTTTTGTTTGCCTTTTTTAAAGCAATTTGTGGTCAACAAATTTTTAGTGGCTGCTTGTCAGAGTAATTGCTTAGTGTGTGTGTTGTGTGTGTGTGTGTTCACTTTTCAATCAGCCGCCGTCGCAGGGTAAAGGGGCTAAAACCTTTCTCTGTCCACTGCCCCTGAATTTCAGCTAAGCATCTTTTTATTCACATCCAAAATACAAATACTTCAAAGTTAAAAGGGAAACTGCTCTCATAAAATATCAACCAACAGCCAGAGCACAGAAAAGGAGTAAAAAGAGAGAGGGGTAATACGGAAAACAGGTGGCTGTAAACCTGTTTTTGAATATCCCACTGACATATTTTCTGTGGCCACCGAATGCATCTGAGAGTCGCATAATCCTTTTAATGAAGCACAACGTTCAATTTATTTTTTTGCCAGTTGCTTCATCACATATTTCTTGCTCCTATGTTTCCCCTCATCTCTCCCCCCTGCCTTGTGATTTTACCTCTTGGTTTCTGTGCCATCCAGGTCTTTGTTCAGTTTGTTTGGCAGGGATAAAAGAGTTGAATATGCAAAATTGATATGCTTGTCCAGCATTACAGTCTGTTGAGAACTCAACAACCTGTCATATAGTCTCTCATGCCAGTATCTCAATGCTCACTGGCCTTAAAGGTTGTGTAAAGATATACTTCAACTGTTTACTGATTAAATAAAGGAGAACTTTTGTTAGCCGACATCTAAATGGATTGTGATTGACTGTAAAATTGTATGTGCTTTAGAAGTTGAATACTAAGACATAAGTTCTCTAAAGAGTTCTACACAGTTTATGTCTCTTCTAATTCTATTTCTATTTAAAATGGCCGTCAACTCAAATGTGAATTTATTAATTACAATAACTCAATGAATAGGGTATTTTCAAGTGCAGCATGCCTTTGACAGCTTCATTCAACTTTCACTTGTCTTTGCTTCCGTTTATTGACTTTAATTATAATTAAAAGTTGTTAGCATGTTGTCGCTCAGTCAGCGCCGTTGTCTGCGATTTGCCTGACCTTAATGTTAATGATTTAGTTAGGCCGTCAACAGGAGCAGACAGAAGTCGGGAGACAGGAGACGGGGTCGTGGTATCAGGACTGGGCTAAGTGGCTGCCCGGGGCGAGGAGTTGGCATTAAATATTAAATATGTTGACGTCCTGCTGTGCGTATGAGTAATTTAAGCAGCATATATGAGACGCCATTAAAAGGGAAAGACATAACAGAGCACACACACACACACACACACAGACACATTCTGGCACTCGGCTGGGTATCGTAGGGCACTCGGCTCGTTAGCACATCGTGCCTCAGATGTGGCCTCCCTTAAAAAACAATGCCCAGACCGCGTCTTGGTATAAAATAAGGCATAAAATGGGCAGATAATGGCCATGATGCGGGAGTTGGAGAGCCGCTCTGGTCGGTCGCTTTATGAGCGCACTTAAATAGCAGCAGTAGCAGCAACAACAACAACAAGAACAGCAAAAATAAATTTCCAAACCATAAAAACTGAAGCACTCCACCTGAGAGCGAGTGTGCGTATGTGTGTGCTTGTGTGTGTGCGAGTGTGCGTGCTTATCTGATCATTAGCATAAAGTTAGCTGTCTACAAGGACCAATGTTGTCCTGCTGCTTTTTAAAAAGAATAAAAACCACAAAAAGAGCCACTGCATTAAATAAGTAAACCGAATGAACTTATTTTAAGCAAATTAATTCAATTTTACACTTATTTTTATAATAATATTCTACAATATTTGCAATTAAAAAAATTAGTAAAGAGAAAAGAGAAACAACCTAGCAATCTTTCTTTTGGCAAATTAATTCATTTTAGTTTGTTGAAAAACATAAATATAAGTATTTTCGAATAGTCTTCTTCATTTTACCAAATATTTGCACTTACAAAGAAACTAAGTGAATGGGGAAAGCAAAGAAAAATTCACTTTTTGGCTGGATATCATTCTCAGCCGACATCTTTGACAAGAACCCGACTTGGAACTCACCTCGTGACTGACTTCCTGACTGGCGCTGTATTCCTCAATGCTCGCCGACTGTTCGCCAACTGTCGATTGTTGTTTGGGAACTGGATTCGTCTTGGAGTTCGCATTCAGTTGCCTGTTCAGTTGATGCTTGAACTCCTGCTCCTGTTGCATTATTTCCTCCCGCATTTCCTGCACAATGACCTCCGTCTGCTGCTGTCGCTCCCGTTGGGCGGCCAACTCGAGTTTGAGCTGTTGATAATCATTGCGTATGGTGGCTAAATCCTCGTAGGCACCGCCACCGTGTCTCACATCCTTTGCCACATTGCCGGCGGTACGTTGCAGTTCCACCAGCTGTTTGCGTATCTCCGAAATTGACTGTTGCAGCCACTCGACGGTGAGGCGTTCCTTGTTGCCGCTGTGTGTGGCACGCAGCATTTGCACCTCGCGTCTGCAATGTGAAAAATTAACATGTTTTACTCAGCTTACGTAGTACGTAAATTTGTAGCTGGCTTGTTTAATTAGCCAGGGGCGGGTAGCGGAACAGACAGGTAATCAGCTTCAATATGCAGCTCACACGGCGTATGCGTAACATTTTAATTGACTTTAAAATGGGCAACGTGTGTGCTGGCAGAATCTAATTTAAATTGACATTTTCAGACTAGCGGATGGCTTAATTGCCTGTGTGGCCAAGAGCAGCGCGTTAATGGGATTTGCGCGTAAGGCTTACATGAAAAAGCAACGTCATTTGCATGCGGTATTTCAACATAATTTTCTCCCCAAAAATAGTGTAACTCATTGACTCGACGCAACAAAAGCCAAATAATTTCATACCTACACACACACAACACACACATACTGAAACACAACAACAATAACAAATGGAAATCACAGTTAACTGCAATTCTCTAAAAGGAAAATATTGCTCGAAATTGCCAAAAACTTTGCAGCCGCAAACAAGAACAAATAAAACAACGAGCAGAGAAATTATTGTTTAACTGTGGCAAAAATAAATTTTCCTTCGCTTCGCTCTGCAAAAACAGTGAACAGAAAATGAAAATGAAAATGTTGTAGCACTTGTGGCAGGCAGTTGGCAAGCGCCACCAGCCTCAAAACTTCTGCGCATTTTTGTGGCATTTCAGACAATTAAAGTAGTCAGTCGGAAGAGGTGAAGAAGACAGAGAGTGAGAGACAGGAAAGGGGAAGAATCTTTCAACTTCTATTCCCATCACGAAACAAAAAAAAAAGTATTTCTTTTGACTTCGACTCCGAATTCAACTTCAACTGCGTTGCGTTGCTTGCGGTGGCTGTGGTGGTTTCTCTGCCGGTTGCTGTGGTTTCTCTGCAGCTGCTGCTGTTTTATTTTTCACTGTCAAAAGAGCAAAGCTACATGAAATTTTCATAAAAAACTTTCTTTTTTGGTTCATATACTTTTTTTTTTTTTTTTTTTTTTGGTTGTCGGTGTGTTGCGTATACGTAATATTTCAATTTGCTTGCGGGTGACTGATGCACGTGTGCATTTGTGTGTGTTGTAAATTTCGGGTGACTCAAAAAGTTTTATGAAAGGTCTGAGCTGCCCTGTCATTTGCTCAGTGAGTAGAGAGTTCTTTAGTTTTTAAATTATTTAAACATAAATTAAGTGTGTAAAGTGAAAAAGTTGAGAAAAATCATTTGATAAGCTTTCTGTTGCCAGGGGAATAAACGATAACCAAAGTTACGCTTTATATTGTGTTTTAAATCTTAAGAATTGCAGAACTGTAATAAAATTTAACAGTTTTATTTAAAAACTTTTTTAGGAAAAACAACAGTAAAATTCTTAAATGTCATTTTATTTGACACAGCTAAAATATCCACTTTTTTCCTCACACTTTTAATAACTTAAAGCAAGCTTAGATTGATTTAATTGAGTTTCAATCAGGTATAACAGTTTTTAATTTATTTTCAAATGTATTTCAACAATAACAGAAAAGGTTTCTTTTTGAAATGTAATTAGTATTTCGCATGAGTCGCTTTTAGATGCGCAATGAATGACGTGAAATGAATGCATTCATTCGCCATTCAATGGCCTCTGACATGTCTGCTCTCAATTAATCTAAACATTTGATCCGCAAAAATAGAAAAAAATGTGCATTGTGCACTATTCAATTTCCTACACACACACACACACACACGCACAACACGAAATCAACTACAAAAATTTGTACAATTTTTCGCATGGCTGCAACAGTTTTCCTTTCTTTTTGTAAACAGTGAAAGAAAACCAAATAAAAAAAAAATAAATACGAATCGAAAAAAATGCTGTAAATGTCATTCAAGCAAAAATTGGAAATGCTGTCAATGACATGAAGCAAATTGAAAATACGACGACGAACGCGAAGCGTCTGACAGTTGGACGAGATACGAGATGTGATGGGATTTTGATATGTTATCTCACACATTTTAATTATCAAATGGAGTTGAGAGGCTGTTGCAACGCAATGCGTTGAATGCGCCATCAAATTTAATGCTCAAATCAGTAGCGACTTTAATGGATCAAGTGCAGTCAGCCAGTTCCCTTTCTCTTTCTCGCTCTTTTGGCGCCGCACACTGTCTCTATCTCTCGCTATCCCTATAGCCCCTATGTGGTTTGTCGCCTGGCGTCATGCCGCAATCAGATTACGACTTGGCGGGGTCACAATAAACCACAGTTGACATGACGTTTGACTGGCCCTGGCGAGTTCCTATCCCTGTCACTGAGTGTGTGTGTGTGTCCACACGCGTGTGTTGAATTATTTACGGTGTCAGTGACAAAGTTTACGACGTTCACGACAACGTAAGCAATAGCAACAGCAACAGCAAAAGCAAAACTAACCAAAGCTATTTGTACAGTAAATTAAGAGTGCGCCATTTTTGTTGTCCTTTGCTGTAGAGCCAACAACAGTTCACATGTGTGCGTGTGTGTGTGTGTGTGTCGATGAGACAATCATTATTAGTCAGCCAGTCTGCAAAGACAACAAACAAATCATGGCCTTCTCTCTGTCTTCTCTGTCGCTTTCACTGTCTCTGTCTGTCTCTTATTCTGCTTGCCAAAAAGTATCAGCTACGTGTTTCCGGCCAGCGATTTCTTATCAGTTGGGGGGACTGGCTTAGACAGTTTCTTATTTGTTTAAATTAACTTGACTTTTGCGCAACAACAACAAATACAAATGCGACACACGCACACACACACACACACATGCATAGGAATAAAGCAAATACGACAATCAAAATTCAGCGAACCATAAAAGTGTTGCCTACTTTGAGGCGTTGCTTAATTGGCTTAGGCAAGTGTAAGTATGTGATTGTGTGTGAGTGTGTGAGTGTGTGTCTGCTTTATATGTATGTTAGGCATAAAAATTAGTAGCTGACACACCCACTTAATTAAGCTATCTGTACGCCACCTCCGAGAGTTTGCCAAACTTTCTGGTTTCCAAAGTTCGGTAACTTGCAGCCGAAGTTGCAGCTGCCACAGCAGGCAATTGGTTTGTGGCACTGCATCTAATTAAGCCATCAATTTGGTGTGCAAATCACCTTGAAATTTAGTGAAGCTACAAACCTCAGTTGATCCAATTCGCTGCGCATACCCGCATCCACGCTGGCCGCATTTGTCGTCAGTTTGAGAGATTTGCGTAAATTATGCTCGAGCAATTCGTAATCCTCACGGCGCCGTGTCATCAAAGCATTCAATTGCTTGGAGAGCAGACGCACCTGATCGCCCAGTTTCAGGTTATCATTATCGATTTGTGCTTTGCTGCCATTCGATAATATTTCCAGCTCATTATCGCCGCCATCTTCGTTATTATCGTCACCATCATCATCATTGTCGTCGTTGACAAATCGCAGCAGCTCCACGCTGGATGATGGTACAGTGGTTGCTGCTGGTATTGAACTCGTTGATTGTGTGTCGCGCAACATGTTGTTCACATCGCTGATGATGCCGGTGGCGCCACGCGCGCTTGCCACCGCCACGATCAGCAGTAAAATAAGCCGCAAAATGATAAAGCGCGCCATTATTGAAGTTTAGTCTTGCTTTCCTTATTTCTCTTCGTTTTCTCCTTCTATTTTTAAGTTAGAACTTTTTTGCTTTGCGGCCGAAAAATTAATCGCGCTGGGGAGTCGGATATTTATGCAAATGTTGGCCACGTTTCATGACGGACCAAAGCTAAACACCTTATAAAAAGCGACGCTAACCGTATTACAATTAAACGCGGCGACAACGAGAACGAGAACTTTGACGGCACGACTCCTTGCCACACTTTGACGCACTTTGTTTAGCACTTTCAGCTGTTTGTATTTGCCACTCGAGGACTGGCCTTTTAAGCGGCTTTCCGAGCGCGGAGCGAGTGTGAGTTAGAGTGGGTGAGAGAGGGAGATGGAGACAGTGAGAGCACACTTTGAACTCGCTTTCGTAGTGAAACTCAACTCTATAGAGAGATTGTCAGACGTTCACTTTGTTAGCTGCTGTTCGAGAGCAAACGAAGTTGTCGACGCGGCGTTTGTCGTAGGACTAAAGCGGCGGGCAACAACATCGTCCTTTTTATACACGAGCCGCCAGCCGACGTTGCTTCGTCGCTCAGTCCGAGCGAGACGGCGAAAGAGAGAGAGAGAACAAGGGAGAGAGAGAGTTTGAAGAGCATGCAACAAGCAGCAGTTGGCCCTTAAACAGGTTGCTAACCGCTCAACTGTGGCCAAAGTAAGAGAGCCAATTCCACTTGTGTGTGTGTGGGAGAGATATAGAACAAGAGAGAGAGAGAGAGCGCACAAACACTTAAGAGAATCTTTGAAATACGCTCTTGATTCAAATTTGGGTCTGCTTCAATTGAATCTAAAACTCGAACTCAGTTGTAGCTTAACTATCTGCGATTAATTGCCATAATTGTTAACAATTATTAAAGCGAAACAACATTAATCAATATATTTACTTAATTAGTGTTAGCACATGTCCATTTCCTTGTAAATTTTACTGTAAATGATATTCTTCTGGCACATGGCGTCTCCTGCGGTGAGCCTTCGAAAACAAAACAACAGCAGATGGCAGATCTGTTAAGCAGACGCTACAGTGCCTCACAAAGTATATTTATGCGGTTAGCATTACGAGTATATAACGTTTTTTATTGAGTTCAAAATAGCTAGAAAGTTTGCTGCTGAAAATATAAAAAATACTGAGTGTAATAATGGAGACAAATAGAAACATTTATTTTATTATGAATTAGTTTAATTTTGTTGTGAGCAACGAATTCCTACTTAAACAAAAAAATCTCTGGGAAAGTTCAATATTACATGATTTGAGTTTAAAATATTTTTCCTTCTCTTTAAAAGTTATTTAATATTTTTTTCCAAGAAACTTATGTTTATAATGGTTGATAAATTTAAATTTTAATAAGTTCTTCGGTTTATTCATTACAAAATATTTGACACAATTCGTATTACCCTCTTATATGTAAATTTCATTAAATTAATTTAAATTAACTATCCAATTTCAACACGATTATAAATATATTATAATACTGTTACTAGCTATTTAAATTACTGCAAATTCTTAAAAGTGTCCGAGCTCTTAGCACATATTTAGTCCACTAACTGTTTGACTTATATGATGAGTTCTTTTCTGTTATTGACCATTTGCACTCATGAGTTAGCAACTGCAACGCGGTTGTGGCATGTGGCAAGAGCATAAATTCATGCGTGTTGTTTGAATGTTTTCGAGTGTTTTAAAGTGCAACTTTGAATGCAGCGCATAACTGAAAGTCATTTTGGCTAAAGCTAAAAGCTAAAAACAACTACAAATAAATACGCAAAATAAAAAAAAAACGTTATAGAAAATTCGTCGAACTGAATGAAGTTTATTCAGCGGCATTGTTGGCGAGCGCTGGTGTTGAATTTTCAACAATTGCTGTGGTATTCAGCAGCAACGGCAACGGCAGGAATATGCCAAAAATGGCGCTTTTAGTCATGTTCCCATGTGTAGCATGTGCACCGTGGACTGTGGACCGTGGACCGTGCACCTATAAGCCACCAAGGAAGAAGGCATGCAACCCATTCGGGTGGTGCGCTTCGTTGCACATGCCACACGAAGGGGCGAGGCAAGTTCTATACGTTATACGTTGCCTGCAACAGTTTGTTTTAACTCCTGTTTTTCTCTCTCTCTCTCTCTCTCTCTCTCTCTCTCTCTCCATCTCTCCTCTTGTGTCTCACCTTCCCTAACTCGTGCTTTGTGGCCTTTGTTGCCATTTTGTCTGCACTGTATTGCAATTTGCAATATTTTCATTTTTATTTTTCATTTTTTTAATGGACTGAACCGGGCAAACGGGGGTTAAAGTTGAGCTGAGGGTCTGAACTGACCAGCAACATCAATGGGCTTATAATCAACTGACATTGCCAGCCACATGAGTTGTTTGTTGTTTGCTGTTGTTGTATGCATATTTTGAGCGTTGCATGTTGTTTAGTTTTTAATTTTTGTTGCCCTATTGTTTGTTGTCAATTTGTGGCGCGGTGTTCTAGCTTGTTGCACATTGCACATTAATGCAGGCAACTCGTGCGGCTAACAGCGCATCCGGCAATTCCCCATTCTCCTCTCCTCTCCTCTTCCCATTCCCATTTCTATCCCTCCCCCCGTTTGCAAAGGAACACACCCTACTCACATTTTAGTTGCTCTTAGCTCTCGGTTCTCAGTTCTTGTCGCTTTCGCTGTATCTGTCTCTTTCTCTTTGTCTGCCCTTTCAACTGTTGCCCTTGCAACTCAGCAAATTGCAACTGCTTCCATTTGCATTGCTCTGCATGTTCATTTTCCCTATTTCCATTTTTTTTTCTGTACAATTTCCATTTCATTGTCGCCTGGTTGTCATGGTTGTTGCTGCTGTCGTTGCTGCTGCTGCTGCTGTTGCTGTCTGTTAATATTGTTATTGTTATAGCTGCCTTTTATGGTGTTGTCTTCTGTCCTATGCGGTTCTCGTTATGGTCAGACCATATTAAGCTAATGGCCTGGAAGTAAACCTTGGCTGCTGTTATTGTCGCTGCATTTAAGCCATTAACTCTCACTTCGTGGTTACTTTCACGTTTCACATTTCCGTTTCGATTCAGTTTAGAATTTTATACATTCTATCACAATATCGATAATCTACATATGCAGCAGATGTTACTTTTATTATACTATATAAAGGCCTTTTAAAAGCAAAGTGCTTTTCATTTCATTTAATAGTAAATGAAAAACTTAAATCAATTTTTAAGATGCAAGTAAAGATCTCAGTTAATTAACTGGAAAATGTATTTACTGACTTGAGACCTTAACTAAAAATGTATACAAAAATAAACAACTTAAGATGTAGGTAAATATACATTATTACTGAATTACTGAAATACACCTACAAGTAATGAATATAAAGTAATGTGAAATGCAATCGAATGCCATAGATATTTAGATATATCTATTTTACTCGCAAAAATATTTAATTTAAATATAAAAAGTAAGTTCGGTTAATACTATGAATTATAAATATTCAATATCTTATGATTTTAATATTATTTATCAAGTTTATAACTTGAATTAATTGTATCTATAGATATAAAAAATCGAAGCATACGAATTATTAAAAAGTAAAATCATAATTATGATAGGATCAGTAAGACTTAATATCTTTAGGCACTTATTTTATGAGTTACATATTCAAGAAGAGTCTGACTTTTTCAATATATCAGGCATTTTAATTAAGAATTATTTATTCGACTTCCAATTAAGGAAAATAACAATCAATGCTTGAAAAGCGGCGCGTAAATTAGCGCAGGTGTTTTCAACTGTTTAGTGAGCTTGTTGTGATGAGGACAACAACTGCCAAAGGCTGTTGGTTCTTGGCATTAATATGCTGACACACACACACGCACGCACACAACACTTGCACACAGTTTGTTGACCAATTTGCGAGCGGCAACGCCTTGAAACAAGCTGCAATGCGTGGACAGGTTTCTGGTTTCCAGATCAATCGACGCACGCGATGTCAAAAGCGGCAACAGTTGACCGAAAACAAAAAGCGATACAACAAAATGCCGAAGAAGATTATGGAACGCTGCGCAGACGCAGCTTGAAGGCTGCACACTAATCATCTGAATGACAACAACGGCAGCGGCAGCAGCAGCAGCAGCAACAACAAGCAGAACAACAACAGCTGAGCAGAGCAGCGACTTAAAGCAAACCGGCTGCCGGCTAACGGCAGGTGCAACACAAATTTACAACAGCTACGAAAATTTCTTACCTGATTTAATCTTTTTTGTGCTGCTGCTTGTGTTGTTTGTCTGTTTTTCGCATGCTTTTTTTGCCTGTGCCTTCTGTGTGTCTCTCGTTTGTTGTTGTTGTTGCTGCTGCTTCTGATGTTGTTGTTGTGTTTTTTGGGCCATTGTCGAGAGCTGTTACCTTATTCTTGTCTACGGGTTTTTGGTTGCCAAGGTTTACGTCTTGACGTTGCTGTTGTCGCGGCTGTTGCTGCAGTTTCTGGGTTTCAACGGCTGCTGCTGTTTCTTGGCAGCATGGCATGTTGCCAGCATGCTTCGCTGCTTCCACACACACGCACACACACACACACACACGCACACGCACAGACTGGTGCACATGATGATGTTATCACTCAAGGCTGTTGCTGCATGGCTGCTTCCATGCGTGTATTTGTGTTTGGGCTTTTGTTTTCTTGCCAACACCAACACCAACACCACCACCAACACCAATGCGAAGCCAACAGGCAGCGAGTTCTCAACTGCTCTTAGCCAGAATTTCATGCTGCGTTCCCCTAATGAATGCCCCACGCGAAGCACAGCGAACGGACGCCTGACAGCTGCCTTCGCTCTGATAAAATGAACGAAGCAAAGAAAGAGAGCAAAAAAAACATCAAAAGCAACAGCAACAGCAGCGACAACAACAACAACAACGTGAACCAATTGAAAATCCATAAAAATCCTTTAGCTATGGCACAGACTTCAGCTATGTGTGGCCATCTGTGTGTGTGTCCCTCTGTGTGTGCGGGTGTGTGTCCCTATGTGTGTGTGTGTGTGTGTGTGCGTATTCAGAGCCTGTCTGAACGACAGCTGCAACTACAACGCATATTCTAGGCATATATGTATGAAAAAGAAAAGAAAACATCGAAAAGTAAGAGGCGTACTCGAGTTAGAAAGTGCACGACTTGCTGATATCCTATGTTGCCAATATCCTTAACATTTTCAGCATTTTTATGCATTTACTCCAACATATTTAATACGATTATATTATTTGTATTAGACATTTCCTTTCGTTTCCGTTGACACTGCTTCACAATGAATAAACTGTCATAACTCTCTCCAAACTCAACCGATTTCCTTGCGAATTGACAATTTGGCCATTATTTGGCTTCTATTTTCATTCTGCATGAAGATTACAAAAATTTTTTTTTTTTTTTATACTTTGCTTAGATTCAGATTTCGTCCTCCCATTTTAGAAGCAGTTCCTCACTATTTAATGTGAATACCTCTTCGATCCACGTACAGGGTATAACTGAAAAGGATGTTTTTTTCAATGCTGATCCCTTCAAAATCCAAGCAGCTGTCGAGCACTCGCCTCACACGGCAATTCGGCCAACAGACCAACAGATTTTCATCAGCAGTAGTTGCCAGTTAATGGACAAGGTGAAAGACAAGTCATGGAACTCCACCAGCAGCAGCAGGACGACTTTTGTTAACACACACTGTATGACTGTATGTCGTATGTGTGTGTGTGTGTGTGTTTGAAGCGCGTTTTTAACAATGCAAATGTAGAACTACTGTCGGATTGTATTGCAGCTGGTTGGAATCTCAATCTCTAGGTTTTCAGCTGCAGTCAAACTGCACTTGATCTGAGGACAAAGTGAAATCCCTTGGCTGGATTCTACTACCACTTCTACTACTTTAACTACTCACACGAATCCTCAATCATCGTTGAAAAACTCGATGAAAACGCAGAAAGTGGAATTTGCAATTCAGCAGCCACTGATGATATATTTTTACAGCCTGAATTTCACACATTCTATACATTGTAAGCAATATGTTAACTAAGGATACTTGTTTGATATATGTTAAATATATATAAATATATATATGTATTATAATTAATATATTGCACTAATTTAGACAATTTAAATAAAGCTAAATGATGTTTATTTGATGAATAAATAAAATTGAAATAGCAAGTAAATGTAACGAACAAACAGTGACACCACAGTCGAAATCTGTTCAGTTTTTAAATATTTATGATATAGTTTACAGAATAATATTACTGTATTACTCTCGAAGAATAAGGATGCTGGAGATAACCTGCTGTGTTTCCATCAAGAAGAATCCATTGTCACTTCGATAACAGTCTAGTTTCCAAGGATTCCAGTTCCAAGAAACTCTTTTGTTGCGGACTTCGCTGCAGATGTCCAGCCAGGATGACATTCACTTGCATATGTTCTGTCAGGATTGCATTCTTTTGTAATTGACCAACTTCCCCATCCAAATGGGCAGTGAAAAGACGTGTTGAGCTATTTGTGAATTTACAGCTGGCCGTTTAAATCACGTGGCATGCGGCATGCTGCATGCAGTTGGTCCAAAAAACTTCATTCGCATTCGAAAGAGTTAATAACAAGCTGTAAACAACGCTACCATTTGCCCCATGAGCCTAGCCCTCTGACACTTGCCCCACACATTCCTTGTGTCCTCCGCCCCCGGCCGTCGTCTCACATAAACACAAAACAAAAAAGAACAAGAAGATGAAGTCAAAATGAAATTGTCGACGAAATATTGAAAACGTTGCACATACAGAAAAATCTGCAACGCGTTGTTTTTGTTGCTTTTGTTTGTTGTCGGCGGTGGCACATCCGAATGCAGCACAGATGTCGCTCAGATTACGAACTTAATTGCCCCAGTACAGGATATGAAACCGTTCCACATGCAACAGCAACAACAACAAAAAATCCTCACAGAAAACAACAAAAAATAGGGAGGGAAGTGAAACTATAGTTTGCCCGTAAATAGGGCTAGTGCAAAATTTGTTGCATGCAACTGCAGGCCAGGCCGAAAGCATCAGAAACGTGCAACAACCAAAATAAAAAAGAATATGGAAAGAAAAAAAATGTCAGAGGCAACCATTGAATGAAAAAAAAGTAAACAAAATGAAAACACAAGCATTTTTCTGGCGGACCTACGAAATGCCCAAAATCCGATTCCATTGAGAGGGAGTGAGACAGAGAGGGAGAGAGAGAGAGTGGGAGAGAGTGGGAGAGAATGGGAGAGAAAACGCTTTAGGACAAAATATACACCGAAACGGCTTCTGCATTTTTTATGGACGAGCGGGCTAAAAGCCTTCTCCAAAAAATATTATGGCAATTGATATGTGTAGAAGAAGTATAACAGTACTATGCTACAGTTTCCAGTTGTTGTTTTGCTGCAAATGAAAATTGTATGGATATTAAAAGTTGCCTATCAAATAACTGCAGGCGAATGTAATCAATATGCAGCTTTTATTTACACACGAGTTGCATACACTTTCAAATGATTTGTTAAAGTCATAAAAATTCGAGTGCTTGTGTAAAAATAGAAAAATAGAATGGAGCTGTAGAGTAAAGTGTGGCAAGACAATATACGAGCACTGAGTGCTAATAGTTTATGGCCAGGCAAATCACAAGGGTGTAAATCTGAGAAAGTGTTGCAAGAGAGTGACTTAAACATAATTACACAGCAGCAATTTAACAAATAAATAGAACAATATTTCAAGCAATTTAAAGCTTTAAAATATACTAGTCGGATTTTAATGAACGTTTGTCAGAATTTAACAAGCATAAGTCGAGTTTGATTGAAATATTCAATTTCTCTGCAGTTTAATGCATATTTTTTCAATTTCCATAATATCGAGTAACCAATTACGAAGATATATCCGCCTAATCCATTACCACAATCTATTCAAGCAGCTCGATTACTTTTTCATGGTTTTGTTGAGCCTCAAGCTTTAAGTTGAATGCTACAAGTACTCGTACCTGGGGTTGTACTCGGTTGTGTACTTGTTTTTGCATTTGTTTTCAATCTCAGTATCCTTGAACGTGTGCACTGTAAATCTTTCCAATTTAAATCAACCTAAACGTTTGTCATTTTGACTAATGGCTTATCAAACAAAGCAAAAGAAAAGAAAACAAAGTCAAAGGCAAACAAACTCCTTTGGGCTTTGACTGTTTCGCAAACTTCAAATGTTTGACAAAATTTATTGTATCGTAAATTTCAAATAACACAAGACTCGACACATGAAAATAATATAAAAAAAGGCAAAATAAAAATAAAAGGGAGCACAAACTTCACACAGCTCGCAGCTCGTAAATTTTCATGAAAATTTATGCAAAACTTTGTGAGAAATTCGTGATGCTTTTGGTTCTACGGTGAATTGGCACTGAGACATGTAAAAATGCCACAGCTAGGGAAATAAAAGAATAGAGGGGAGCAGAAGCGACTATATAATGAGCTGGACATGCAGAAGTGGCCAATGCTTGAAGCCAAATTACTATCGAGTTGGAGAAGTAAGCACATTATAAATTAACAAGACGCAACATAAATATTTCAACGTGCAACGACGCCAATTCGAACCCCGCACAATGGGGAAGAGCGAGGAAAGGAAGGAGGAGACAGAGGAAGCGTGAACTGCGCAATGATGAAGCGTTTAGTGGTGGCACAAGCTCAAGAACAATAAAAGCCGGAAATGCTTAACAGCAGCAGGATCAGCAGTCGAAGGAGCAGAAGGAGCAGAAGGACCGGCAGGAGCAAAAGCCGAGACCCACAAACAACATAACAATGACAAAGTTTCCGTTTTCTTTCATTCCTTTTTCTGTTGTTTTGTTTTCATTCTGGTTTTTTTTTCGGTTAAACCCAACTTGAGTTTAGGTCCTGTCTACGCCCACCTTGTTGGGCATTGTGTCAACTGGCGTACAATAAATGCCAAAAGCAACAACAACAAAAAAAAAACAACAAACAGGACTATAGAATAAACGGTAACAATAAGCAGTCTCGCATATGAAGAAGGCGCCTTTTGCCTTGGAAAAATATGAATCGCGTGCTAAGGCAAAAGGACGAGCAAGAACAACTGCGCACGGACAACTAAAAGTTGTTGTGCCTTGTTGTTGTCTTTCTCGCTGCTATTCATACCCTGTCAAACACAACAAAAATTGGCACACAGTGAGTTCCAACTATATGATTATCTATCAATAGCAATCTCTAGGACTTGCAGAACTTTGACTATAAGATGTCGTGGCCCAGAAAACTAAAAGTAGTCAAGAAAGTTTTAAATAGCTCTAAATTTGTATTCATTTATTGCAGTTGTTTTATTTTCTCTGCTTTACAGGGTATTTTTCAGTTAACAAATTGTTTTATAAGTATGGTTTTCTCATTTTATTTCTGCCAGCTTTTTTATTTTAGCTGTGCGTGCTGTTTGTGTGCGTGTGTGTGTGTGTCTGCCTGTCTGCTTTTGTTGTGATTTATTTATTTTGTTGTTTGCCGCTTTGTTGTCACTTTATGCTTTTATTGTGCCCAAAACCCAAGAACAACAACAAGCATACGCCGCGTTAGCCAGCGTTCTTGTACTTTCATTGCTCGGTGTAAGAAATCATAAAGTTAAACTTTTCTTATTACCTGTACAAGCCCCGTTTTGGGACTTCAACTGCAAGATCAAGTGCCATTAGGGTTATTAAACGGCGCATCACATAAATTACAACAACAAATTACAAAGTGGTTTTGTGCGGGGGAGGGGGGTCATTGGGTTCAATTAATATTCCCTGAGTCTGTTGATTGTGCGTTGAATTGGCATGCGATGCATCAACTTGGTTTTCAAATATGCAGAAAAGTTAACAGATAGCAGCAGCTGCTCCTGCAAAATCCTGTTATAATTGATGACGGCAAGGGGAAGGGAGAGGATCAGGGGTATGGGGGTAAGGAATAAAGTCAAATCATAAGCCGGAAATCGTTAGGTATATCACCTGCTGCCTCTCTCCCTCTCTGTCTTTCTCTCACTCTCAGTTGCAGACTAAAAGGAAACAAATGCCAAGCCCAAAGATGAATCGAAATGCGAAGGCAAGCTGCGAAGGTGTGCGCGTGTGTGTGTGTTTGAGGTTTCCTGCACATATCCGCTCAATGGAAAGGAAAAAGAAATGTGTGAGGATAAGAACTGTCAGCTGCCAGCAGACCGAGCAGAGCGAGCAGAGCTGAGCATACAAAAGGAGTCTTGTTTCCGTTTGCCAATAACATATGCCTCGCCATCCTTTTTGCATTCACTCATTTATTTATTTATTCATTCAGTCATTCACTCATTCATTCATTCATTGTGTGGCGACTGCTCCACACTCTTCACTTTGCGTGACTTTTATTTATTTATTTTTAATTATGAACGAAATTTTTGTGCAGACGAAAAATCACTTTTGTTGACGTTGAACTTTTGATTAATGCAGCTGCAACAAACACAGGCGAAGTGGGGTAAGAGAAGGGAACAAGGAGGCTGGTCAGCAGTTGGTGTCTGTTGTTGGCGATAAACAATGCGGCGTGTGCGTGTGTTGGGGCGTGTGTGTGTCTGTGTGTGTGTGCGTGGGTGTGTGTGGGTCGAGCAACCGCACATGAAATGCCAACTTCATCAGTTGGAATCAGTGTAAGCAAGCGTCACCCACACAGACACACGCACAGCTGCAACATGCAAATCAAGTCACACAGACGCATTGAGGGGGGAGGAAGGAAGAGGGCTGAACAGGACTCGTCGTCGCATACGGCTCGGCTCGGTTACCGCATTGTCCTGTCAGCGTCATTGAGAATGAAATATGAACAGCACAAATGTGAAAAGTGTGGACATTGAACGTTGTTGGCCACTGCACGTTGTTCATTTGCCGGATTGGTCAACGTGCCCCATCCACACACTGTACACAGTGTGCCCTCCTGCTGATGCACGGCAAATTGCATGCGGTGGCGTATTGCATTCTCTTGTTGCTGTTGTTGTTGTTGCTGCTGCTGCTGCTGTTGTTACTGCTGCTACATGGAAGTCATTTAAAATGTTGCATCCGAAATGCAGTCGCCCCACTTATTCATTTTTGTCGTTGCAACCGCAATTTAAACGTTGACAGGCATTGCCACGCCCACACCCACACACCCACACAACCACACACAGACACACACAATGGTAAATTATGGTCAACTGTTCAACTGCTGGCTTCGTTTTATGGCCACAGCAAATCTGTTGTAAGCTCTGTCATTTAATTTCTGACTTGCCGCCATATGAAATGGTTTAATGAGTTTAGACTTTTTGGCCAAATTCCATGAAATTAACTAGTCATTTACGTGTACGTCCTGGCCAGACTCAAAGTCAGCTTCTCGCCTCCGCCTCTCCGTCTCTAGCTCCAGTCGGCTTTACAGCTTGTACTACGAGTAATCCCCATTGTCAAACGAACATAAAATTTAAACCAAACGTAATTTCCATACCCTATAATAGAAAAGGTTTTTTAAAAGTTCTGCTCATGTTAGCTAATAGAAAGAAGGAGTAAAGAATTATAGATATATGCGCAGAAATGACTTAGGACTTACACATAGGATGATCAAAGGAAAGCTCATACTATTTCCAGTAAAGGGAAGGTTTAAAATATGTATGTATTTTTATTAATGCAATTAAGCAGTTTATTAATAAATATAAGAAGCATGCTACTAGCTACTAGCATCATTATATTTATTATAATTTAATAAATAAATTCAACTTTGATCAGTTCCAAGGCAAAGCAGTGCAATTTCTTTTACAGAAAATGCACTGCTTAAAGTGCAAGTCAAGCAAGCTGTGCAATTGTTTATCACTGCAAGCAGTTAAAGTGCACATTTCTTAAAGCAGTCACTTTGATGTGATTGTAACTAGAACAATTCAAAGGGTATCTGCGAGTCGAGCCCGCCTGCTTAGACACTCTTATATGTTGTTTTTTTTATGACTTGCCGCACGCAAGTTCCACTTCGTTAAACAAAAAAACGGCCAAGCGAAAATTTTATTGGGGTGCCAAAGGACTTGAGTATCAGCTCAGCAAATAAAGTATAAACCGAGAACGAAATCCGGACATGAACAGGCAGGGGGAATGGTAAACGAAATATGCTGACTAAAAAATATATATCAGAAAAATAGCAAGAAAAAAACGAGTTTTTAAAGTATTCAAAATGGTTCTACATTAAATATGCATATATGAAAACACATTTGCTATTTAATTGTTTAATGTGTTAACCAAACTATGAAATATTTTGTAATCTATGCTTGTATGCGTATTATTGCAACAATGTTTAATTGAATATTGCTATTGTTGGCATATTTCTGTGATTTATATTTGTTATCTTTTTTCTGCCACTAAACAAACAATAAATGGATAAATAAACAATTAATAATATCAACAAGCAGTGAGGTATTTAAAATGTAAATACAGAATTTAAAGAGCTGCTTAAAATTCAAATTGTTGAATACACATTTTAATGTCGTCACTGTGTTATAATTAAATGAATTTATATATTTTTGATCCGATAATAATTTACAATAAATTATTGCTTTCATTTCGTTTCTATATTTTATTAATAGAATTTTGTGTAAGAAGGTACCTTCTGTACATTTTAATTACTATTAGATTTGGTTATTTTAGTTTGTTAGAAAGGGATGAAATTTTTTTTTAATTTTTAACTGGTGTCTATCAGATTTTCTTTTTATTTCATATGTTTTCAGCACGGTAATGATTTGTTTTAATTCAAATAACTTGTTAAGATATTCATAATTAATTGAAAAACATTTTTACAAATATGTCTACTCGCTTTTCGTCTGTTTGTCGCTTTTGATGGCCAGTCACAAATTCAGCATATTTAAATGTTGTCCATAAAACTGTTGACGTGGGCGAAGTAAGTGTGTACGAGTGTGAGTGTGTGTGTGTGTGTAAGCGCCAAACCGCAGACAAATAGCAGTCAGCAGGCAGCAGGTAACAGTCAACAGTTAACAGTTAACAGCCAAAGGCCAGAACAGCTACTCAGCTCATTGTGTGTTTGTGTGTGTGTCCACCCAAAGTTGCTTGTCATTGAACTATGAACTGTACAACTGTACACAAGGGGCAAGAGAGCTGGTTTGAAAGCGGAGCAGGGGGGAAGTGGCAGTGCAAGTAGACTACTCATCAGCAGCTCAACAACTGAAGGGCAGTCGTTACTCATGCAGAGACACTGGCAACTGTCCACCGGCAACTGGCAACTTGCAACCGAAACAGCAACAGCAACAGAAAGAGAAACTGAAACAGAAACAGAAACCTCACGTGTTTGTGACGAAGCGCGTATTTGCTTATGCAAAAAGGACAGACGACGAAACAGTCGGACTCTTGCTGCAGTTTGATTTGCAGCTCGCCACGTCAAATGTGAAACAAAGAGCGAAAACGAGCGCATGAGACAGAGAGAGAGAGTGAGAGTGAGAGAGAGAGGGGGAAGGGGGAGCAGCTGCTGGGGCTGTTAAAAATGAGCATGTGGCAAATACTTAAATATTTATATTGAATTTACATGAAATCGTCAGAGCGGAATCGCAACATCGTCAACATCAGCGTTCAACGTGCATTGGAATTTAATTAATAATACAACAACAGAACAGGGGGAAACTCGCTCGCAAATACCCTGTTTCTAGTCTATAAATAAAAGCAAGTGAAATATTAAAATAAATAAAATACAACTCCCTTTATTTTGAATACATATTTAACTGCGAACTTTAATAGTTCAAAGTCAGTCATCTGGAAAATTTACACTTTGTTTGTTTGCCTCTAGACTTAAGAAAATATTGTGATTAGTATCTTTAAGGTGTATTGTCCAATTACTAATTCTTACCTAATGTTATCCTCATTTAAATATTGATAACCATTTAGTGTATATTAAATTTAAAATTTCATTATTGAATCAGTTTATTTAAAACTAATACTGAAGTGAATACTGAACTGATTGAAATCTTTTCAAAATTGGCTTGTTTTCTTTTACATATACCCGTTGTAATTCTTGAGTACAGGGTATACAGGGTAGCCAACGTTTCGAATTTGATGGAGGTTTACAAAAGGTTTGCATATTTGCTGGGCATATGAGATGTGCAGCGGTTAAATGATTAATGCCAATTTAATGGCCATTAATTGAAGTCGCTTCAGCATTGATTGTTGTTCAATAAAGCCAACAAAATTGCACGACAATAGTGAAGTTAAAAATTGCTGAAAAATTAAAAAAGACGAGCAGCTATTGTATCTGTATCTGCAAGTTGTACACGTATCTGCGAGATGTTATCTAAATTACATTGGCTTAACGCACATTTATGCGGGACGATGCACTCATTCGCAATTACGGCCAATGCAAATATACCCAGAGCACATATAGACATACATAGAAAGAGACCGAGACAGAGGCAAAGACAGAGAGAGAGGATAAGTGAGAAAAGGAGGAGAGAAGGAAAGTATGTTATTATTAAAAGCGCATTTATAGTATGTATAATGGACTCGACACTGTCCGACAAGTCCGAGCACTTGAGGCACTTAAAACTGGTCACGCAGCTTGCAACAGGATATAACTTTGAGTGCAGCTGCCTTTTGCCAGGATAACGGGGCGTATGAGCTATCTTTTAATATTATCTTTAGCATGTTTGACTTGTTGTGCATTAAAATGCAAGGCAACTTGCACTCGTGCGTAAAATGCTGGCAACTACTCACAATGGTACTCACACTCACGCTCATACTCATAATCATACGTGTACTCATATTCGTTTTATTGAATACACCGACTTGTCTTGTGTGGCCTTTTAATCACTATACACTTGAATGAGTTTGAATACTTAACACATTTGCGCTTTAAATATTGAAACCAAAAACCTTTTGTTTTGCAACCAGATCCTATTGGCCAACTGGCCCTCATTTATCGGGGCACACTTCAAACAACTGACGCACACACGCCTCGTTGTGTGTCCCGTTCTGTGCCTCGTCCTGTGCCTCGTCCTGTGCCTCGTCCTGCCACAGTGACCACACGCAGTGTTCGGCTCTTTTTCCCATATGGTCAAATAGTTTGGCCACAAGCCTCAGTTGATGGCCACAATTTATGAATATGACACTCTTGCCACCTTGCCACGTTGCCAGCTTGCAACCACGTTTTGGCAGCATTTGTCGACCGCCTGCAATTAATTGCGTTGAGTTTTTGGCCTGAATAATTGATGTGCAGTGTGAAAAATTTTGTTGAAGCAAATTGCCTGCTGTCAGGTGAATGGAATTGAATTTCCTACAACTACTACCCCCTCTCCACTCACCATCCATCACCCTACAGCTCCTCTCACTCTACATGGCCACTTTGGGCCAATTGACGAGCACAACGACCTTTGTGACACTGTTTGGTTGGAGTAATTGCAGTTTCTGGATATTGTTTGGCCGGTAAGCCAATATCCCTGACTGCTTCTCGTTCTGCTCCTCATCCTTCTCCTTTTGCTCGTCGAATTGCATGCAAATGTCAAAGGCACTAAAGCGCTTAACGTAATTCCAGACATGCCATGTGCCAAACTTTGGCTCCAAGTTGCAAGTTCGGCTAAACAGTTAGCCAGTTTGCGCCAGTTACAAGCTATTGACAGGCCAAATGGGTTACGTTGAGTTGAGGAAAGTTCTAAGCCTGCAGCACCGACAAAAGGCCAATCAGGTGGGCGATGCTTGGGGGCAGGTAATGTTCAGTTGAAGGGGCAGAGGCAGGGACAGCTGTCAATAGCAGTTGCACGCAAGGCAGCCCCCAAACGTTGCCTGTTGCCTGTTGCACGTTGCCCGTTACCCGTTACCCGTTGCACGCACACACTAATCCACATTTTGTTGCAGCTGCAATCTACAATCGGCAATCGGCAGTAGGCAACTCACAGGTTGCAGGATCAGTGTATGCTCGAATGCAATACATCAAATTTGGCAGCCTGCGCGATCCTGTCGCGATCTTCCTTCGCCTTGCCGCAACTTGTGGCAGCTGCGTCGCTGCTGGCTCCCCAATTCGCAGAGAGCTGTGCTGATTGTAGGGGCCCTCAAACAGATTGCGAAACACATTTGCAACATGCTACGTGCCACGTAAGCTGCAATTAAGTTTTGTTAATTTTAATGAAGCTTTGTCGCATCTGCTGCTGCCACAGCCACAGCCACGGCAGAGGGGGAAAAAAAACAGGCAGCGATGAAAGAAAGGGGAGAAAGAAAGGGAGAGGCTGAAGGTAATGAAACAGAAGAAGAAACTGACCACAGCCGTTGGCCATCGTTTGTAGGGATTCAACGTTTTGGTTTTCATGCGCTGCGCTTCACTGCTCCACTCACCTCATCATCTCTTGGCCAAAAGCAATGCAATGGCCAAAAGCAATGGCAGCAACAACAACGCCAACAATGGCAACAGCTGCTCTTCCATCTCCTGCTTTTAAGGGTTGCTTCTCTGTGTGTTTTTCTTAACCAGGCCCCAGGCATTTACTCAACTAGCTTTTTAAATTAAATTAAAAATACCTGGCCAAGAGGTAGATCATTATTTGGATTTTCAATGTTCGTTAATTCAGAAACGGAAAACAAACAGTTAAACAAGCTGTCGATTTGAGCTTCATTCAAAATAATTGAGAATATAAAATGTACAATAACATATACTCGTATAAGAATTATATTAATCTCAATCGATGTCAAGCTTCAAGTCACACTTCATTTCGATTTAAGTTACAATCGATGCTTGCAACAGTTTTTGACGCATTGCAACTGTTGTCAGTGCTTGCCACCAGGTTGCACATGCGATAATAAAAATTTATGTTTGACTTTTGCATGTGTGTGTGTGTGTAGATATTTTTGCTAACGCTCGCACCTTTGGCCGCTACTTGCTGGCAACTTTCTGCGGCGTGCAGCAGAAACTTTATCCAAATGCAGCAAATTCCCGTATCCAAAGCTGATGCAGCCGTAGACGGAGTGGCATCCAAAGCCGGAGACTCAACTCAACCAGGGAGTCCAGAGGAAGGCCATCAACAGCAACCGGGGCTAACATAAAATCTTGCTCCGACTACAAAGTGGTTATTTTGTTTGGAGTAATCCGCAAGAAGTCGTTAAAACTGTCGTTGCCAGTAGATTGATGATGGTTTCACGTGTCCAACGCAGATGCGCGACTCGCTGCATCTTTTCCGAGCCTCAACCTGCCTCCGATATATACAATAAGTATCTATATGTGTATATATATCCTGACTGCCGTGTTGCGTTATTTATGAAAGAGTGGCAAGTGCAACATGCGACATGCGACATGCAGCATTCACCGTATCGGAAAATACGTTCATTTCTTCCTGATGCTGCCACATCTCAACTTATAATGAGAGCTAACAGTATATACGAAACGATCCTCTTTAATATCGGCACATCCTTCACGTCTCACTGATTTCTGCTAAAGCTTTGACATGTAAATACGGCAAATACGCAGAACTAGGCAGGCATTAGATGTGGCAGCTCTTGTTGCATGCCACAAGAGAAATTCAAAAGAAATGCAGTCGGAATCTTTCAGCGGGATATAAGATATTCTCGAGACTTCGATTTCGAATGGGAAGTGGGTCAAATTTGAGGTCAAAGTTCGCATTTATACTAAATCATTTGTAGATTAAATTTTACATCAAGTAATTGCACTTCGAGTCAGTCGAAATTAATCGTGTCACGACACGTGCTCAGCTCCATTGGATATTTCTGTCAAACAGGATATTCCTGCTGCTGCCACAGAGAAAGTGCTTTCTGCTGGGAACTCTATTAAATGTCCTGGCAGCAAAGAAATGCTCTACTCGTAATGCCGTAAGTTGTAAGCTGTGAGCTGTGAGCTGTAAGCTGTAAGCTGTTAGCTGTAAGGTTGCATTCAGTCGTCCTGTCTTTGACACCCGATAAGTGTTGCTCTCAAAGGTGTGCCAGTCAAATGCCTGCTGAGCAGATGCTTGTAATCAAATATGCAAAGCAAATAAAATTCTAAAAGGACAACGAAAAATACTTACATACCTGATAAGGAAAATTCTTGCAAAAATGTGTAGGCATTAACGCATCTGAGTAGACTTTCCTTTAACTGCCACCAACAAATTTTCAATTAAGTTTGCCTGCGAGTCGAAATGGCTTTTACCGGATTTCCACTTCAGAAGGAAGGCCAACAACAACAACAAGATGTGAATTAAATAGCACAGGTTATGGCCAATAAAAAGGTCAACAATTTTCTACATGTGTTAACCCCATAGAAATTAACATAAAATAAAAGTTGCTAGGGAGCGTGCAACTGTTATGCTTATGGCCCCATCATATTTAGTGTGATTTTTATGCATAATTTGTTTCATTTCCTGCTTTTGTTCTGCTGTTATTGGAATCAATGACGTGACTTGCTCAGCTTAAACCTTAATGCTAATGAGCCCGATAAGAGGCCGCTCTTTTGACATAATTGTGTGCCGATAGCTTCGAGTCGTTTCGAGTTACTCGACCCAAGTGTCATAAGTACGTGTAATTTAGACAAGCTAAACACTTGAGTTTGCGGCTCAATGCCAGGTTTTCGATTACCAGAGTGTGTGATAGATTGATCAGGGGAACTTAAAGTATTCTGAATTCTGTATTATATTTTTCTGGAATACCTCAGTTATTACTTAATGAAAACCCTACGAGCTATTTTATAGCTAGTTTTCGCAATATTGAAAAATTGCTACCCGCGTGAAATTTCGCTAATTTAATTATATTTCAGCTATCATTTGCTGGTTTTATTAACATTAACTAATTTAGATTTATTCCAGCTAAAAATTTAACACCATATCGCAGCGCCATCTAGTGTCACATTTGATACTCCTCATTTCTAATTTGCTCCTCACTTAACCATATTACAATTTGCAAACGCGCGCAATTTAAATTATATTTGGTTTTTAATTTGTGCTAAAAAGGTTGGGTTTTATTTAACTATTTTTCATCGTATTTTTAGCTATGTTTGGAATACTTTCCGACCAGAAACATTTATTGCTAGAAGCTTTTAGCCAGGACATGCACTAGCAAGCGGTTGTATTCACACTGCTTACAGCACAGCGGAGGAGCAGAGCAGCAGTTAAACTGCTTGTATTTTGTAAATCCGACTGCAACATTTACTGCTTGCTTTTAAGTAGTGTGCTGTACGTTTAAAGATTACGCATACGCTGTGCAATATAAAAAATTATTTCTATAAAATATTCATTAATTTTTAAATTATTTAAATTTAATCTTAATCGATACTCGTTGATTCTATATTTGATAAGCAGTTGCTGTCATGCCAATGCTGCTTAATCGAATATACCCTCTTCGGCTGCTTTGACAACGAGAGACTTGAGACCCGCGGTGACCTCAACGCCGACTTCCGTAATTTGATTGGATGGCAGAAAGAAGCCAAATGTGCCCTTATCACGCAGCTCCACGGTGCAGGTGAATGGTATATTTTTCACACCATATGCCCAGTCCTTGGCAGCGCCAGAGACAACATCTACAGAAATGAGATGTGAGAGATGAGAGATGTGAAACGGGGTCAATAACATTTTATACCAATTTAAGAACTTAAGCCAACTGAGTTCAAGTACTTACAGTTCAATAACCCGCTGGCGCCATATGTAAAAACGGAGCCATATGAATCGAGTGCTCCTTCGGCAAAGGCGGCGGCAATCCGCATCATTTGATCATAGTTGGGCGGAAATTCCGTGTTCGAGTGACCGTAAGGCAGCAGGACGTACTGGCCGTAGGCATGGAAGGCCATATAGGCACGAATGTAGCCGTCATCGAACGAGCTAACAAAGTCCTGCAGTGTCAATATTTCAATCTCCGTGTTGGGCTTCTCGCCGCCAAACCAATGATCACAGGGGTCCTCAAGGTTCCAGCCAGCGCCGTTCCAATGGAAGTCAAAGTTGCGATTCATATCGATACCAATGCAGGGACCTGTCGTGTTCTTAAATCCATTGGGACGACGATTCTTTGCGCCACAAACGATCCACCTCGTGTGTGTAGACAAATCCATCGGGATTCATCATCGGCAGCACAATCCAATCGTACTCCTCTGTCAGTCGTTGTATTTCCTTGTCTTTCGAGTTGATTAGCTGATTCAAAATGAAGGTGACGGTAGCCGATGAAATCCATTCCAATGCATGAATGTTGCCCTCAATTAAAATGGCTTTGTTGCCCTTGCGCTTCGACAGGCGAACGCTTTTAATCGGTCGCCCCTCGTACGAATGACCTATGACCTGGCAGTCGAGATAATCATGGGCTGCGCATTGTTCATCCACCCAATCGTAGATTTTATCCAACGGATGATATGTCTCCCAGTCCATATCTGCATCCGGATCATAGGCTGACTCATCCAGCAAACTAAACAGAAACAGAAAGTTTTCTACACTCTGTCAAATTTGATTAAATACAAAACTCACGCCTGCAAATCCTCAATCACGACCTCATATTCGATATCCAATAAGTTGAGAGTCCTCTCAAAAACATCCTGATATGTTGGCCCGACAATTACTTCGTAACTGCGATTGGCACCTCCAATGTCTTGCAGCAAATGAATCTAATAAAGGCGAAATGTAATTGAGCTGCTTTCATTGGAAGTCGGGTGTAAACGTACTTCCATGTACTGATGGAGTTTCTTGAACTCCTCCAACTGTTTGTTATCCTTGATAAAAGCTTTGTACACTTTAAACTTGTCATAGCGCGTTGCCATTGGCTTTCTGGACATGGCCAATACTGCCAAGGATAGCAAAGCTACCACTAATACGAGTCCTGACACTTTCATCCTGGCATTCGCTTTGCCCTTTTACTTTGCGTGTTTGTCTGGTGAAACGTGCGAGCGTTCTCTGTACCATGGACACTGGCAGCACACGGCCTTTTATATTGAGCAGTTGGCTCTTGTGTCGATTAGCTCTCAAGTACATTCTCCAAAGGCAGCCAACAGTCTGAAAGTGCAACGACAACGACAACGACGACAACGACGACGACGACGACGGAGATGGAAATAGAGACGACGTAGACGACAATGTGTTATCTAATAAGTTATTGATATGGCAGACTTTTGATCCATCATTTGATATTCCTCTGAATCGCACTGTGCAATGGCATGTGTCGTTGCCATTTTGTTATGCGTATCTGTGTCTTCTCTCCCTCTCACGCTATCTCTTCCGCTTTCTCTCCCTATAGACAACACTTAACCTACCACACAGTAGACGACACATCCTCAACAATTGAACTTTGAATAAAGAGACACCTCAACTGTATTACGACTGAAAATTTCTTTGTTTCTCAGATAATTTCTTATATTTCTGAATACTGATTTAATTACTAATAATTCTTATATTTTGACAAACTTAAATTTTTTTTCTATTGGTTAGTTTATAACTTATGGGCAGTGATGAATCCACCTAACAAATAAAGTTGGTTTAAAATATAAATTTATTTTGGTCTTCAACTTTATTTAAAAACTAGCGGAATGTCAATTATAATTCTTTTAAAGCAACATTAGTCATTATTATTGATAAGATTAGCTGATATTCAGAATTCTCATGAAGCGCGCGTCGTGTAAATACTTAAAAACAATTAGATACTTATTTCGATTGTACCGAGAAGTCTGCGCGTGAAGAAGCACGCTAAAGTGGCCAAAAGCTGCACTTGACACAGCAAATAGTCAGTGAATAAGTGAGTGAATGGGTGAATGAGTGCATGAGTGCATCCAAAATATGCCAATTGAATGACCATTGAGTAACTGATCAAAGTTCGTAAATGGCATTTTTTTGTACCATATAATCAATTCAGTTTAGCATTCAATTATCAAGTTTCAATTGCTTAAATAATTTATTACAATTTAACTGATGTTACCCATAATCCAATTAGCACAAACAAATTGTCAGTAAACGAGCAGTGTGAGTGCGATTTTATGTGCGTGTTTTAATTGATTATGCAAATGCATTTAATTTAAGGCTAAACAGACTTTTTCAATATATCTATATGTTTACTTTATATGCGGGTAACTTCATATATATATCAATGGTTTAGCGGGCCATAATTGTGCACTCTGCTAAGCCATAATATGTAATTATATTTTGAAATTCATTGATTTTGACATTTTAATTAAGTGCACTAAAGAACGAGTTATAATAATTATTATTTAATTGTTTTTATCGCTTGCGGTTGCATTTAATTGTCATCCTTTTACAGTTCACTGTTCACTGCTAAGCTTAACAGAGACTGTTAGCTGTTAACAGAGCCTGCAGTTTAACAGCGACTGAGAGAATTGCCAGATTTATGCCGGTCTCATTTTGAAAGAGAGCGAGAACGTTACAAAAGGAAAGAGCAAGAGAGTGTGAATGAAAGAGAGATGAAGATTCATAAATGTTGATAAGATAAAATCGTTGATTGCAAATTAAAAATTGTTGGCAAGATTTTCAGTTTGACGCTCGTAAAAAACCTGTTCACTAATTTAGATCCTAGACTTTAATGTCTAATTAAGCAGCGCAATGATTACAAAAATGAAATTCAAGGCATTTTGTTAATTAAAAGCAAGCAACAAATATGCTCCCCCACCAATTTGAAGGCCCTAAAACACGTGCTAAATAAATACGCCAAGTTGTTAAGTACCAGCAGACTGCCTGACTCTCTGTCCGTGTCTGTCTGTCTGTCAGTAGGTCCTCCTCCTGCCTCCTTCCACCTGCCACCTGTCACTTCCCGCCCTTGTCGAGTGTGTCGTAAATTTATACGCGCTTTTCCCTCTTTGTGTGTGTGTGTGTGTAAAATGTCGTATTCTTTTGCAACGTCTTGTATATAAAGAAATTTACTTGAAACGCGCCGTCAAAACATTTTCTTTGTTTATTTTCCGGCCGAGAAGAAATGCGTTTTATTGCCGGCAAGTTGATGTCTCGTAAAAATGATGTTAATTAGCTTTCTCAAACATAAAATGTGGTTTTTCTGTTTTTTTTTTGCTCTTTCTTGTTTGCATTTTCCAATACGTTGCATGCAACGCAAATTGAAAACTGTGCACATTTTATTGCTCATACGCCACGTGTGACGCTGTCCATGTCAGAAACTTTTTGGCCACTGCATAAATTGACTTTCCCGTTTGGCTTTTGCTCAACGGTAGCTAAACGTAACGCGTGTCTTTCAACACACAAACACGCCGGAGAGCGGAGGCGGTAGATGGGTGTGGGGAGGGGGGGGCGTGGTCTGAGATGTTTACTCCGCCGGCGATACGCTGGCACAAAGGCAAATATTTGCTGCAGTTGGGGCAGGCAGCTGGAAAGGCAGACAGAAGGCATTCAGGCAGCTGCCTCTGGGACAGGGACGGGGGTTGGGGGCAGGGGCAGAAGGGGGGAGAGGCACAAGTTTGTGGGCCTCGTGTGCATAGTTTTCAGGGCTGTCGGGCATATGCGAAAGTTCAGATCGTAGCGGGTGACAGGGTGACAAACAGCGCGTTTTAAACAGCCAGGAAACTTCATCAAAAGCGCACGCAACAACAATTACTATAACTATAACAACAAGAACAACGACAACGTTGAGGTACAAAAAATGGTTTGTCTTTACCACATTTATGAAATGTGCACTAGCTGAGTGTGTGTGTGTGTGTGTGAGGGTGTGTATGAGTTTGAGTGTGTGTGTTGTCAACACACAATAACTTTCACTTTGGGGCCTCTCTAAGCGGCTTACGAACTTGCCCAAAACTGTTGAGCTGGCAACTGAGAGCCAAAAACTGCCAACTGCCAACTGCCAACTACATTCCTGGTAAATATTTGCGTAGATAATTAAAGTAATACAATGGCACTTTAACTACATACAAGTATATATGTAATTCAGTTGCTATTCACACTGCCAACAGTTTGCTGTCAGCTCTTGATTTTCATTTTCATTTTTAAACTTACAGTTCACTTTGGAGCGGTAATTGACCCTAATGTCGTTTTGCCATCTTCGTCTTTCCCGCCTTGTCTTTAAATCAATACAACAAATTTTTGGCAGCAAAATTCAATTTGTTAGAAGACACACACACACACAGAGACACGTTTATATACTCACCTCACACCACATGGAGAGACACACATATGGCTAAATGTCAAAAAGGCACGTTTCAGTGTTTTGGGATTTTGTTTTTGCATGTCATATGCCGCCAACTTTGAACTCTACTCTGTTTTGTTGTTTTATTTCATTTTTGTTTTTGTTGCTGTTTTTTTTTTTTGGTTGACTGTCGTTGTTTAGTAGCAACTACGTGACTATCATCAAACATTTACTTTTTGCAATAAATGTCAGGCGAGTTAGCCAAATAAACGTAACAACCATAACAATAAAACGAAAGTCATCAGGCAACTCGCGTTGGTTTCAGCCAAAAACTTATGTAATTTCTATTTATATTTCTATTAGAATGACGCCAATGACATTACCTGCAAATTAAACTTAAGTCTAGGCTTAATTCTAGGCGAAGTAATGGCTAAAAGAATGTTTCTTCTGCCTGAAGTTTGTCAAATTGATAAACACATTTCTATGAAGGCGACACTCAAAATTCATTAAATTAATCATACCGATTTTGGCATTAAATTATATTAATTATTTTCAGGAAAATAATGCAGAAGATTTTCGTTTATAATTACTTTTATGCGTATCCTCGACTTTCAATTCAATTGATATCTTTAGCTGTTCAACAGATAGGAATACTGTCATTACTTGAATAAATTAGTATCACAAGAACGTTACTATTGAAAGGCACTTTTACAGCACATTTAATAAACTTATTGAAATAAATGTTAATCTCTTTTATGTTATTATTACTGCCACTGCTACTTTCTGAGCACTCGATTGGCCTCGCTCATTTGCAGCTCGTCTCATTTAACCATTACCATTTGGCCATATCCAATTCAATTATATCAATTTGTAGTTTAGTGACAGTTTTCACAGACAGACGAACACATGGATGCTCGAAGATAGGAAAGTGTTTTGCAGCCACAAATCGATTTGAATGGCATCAATGCGTGGCATGCATAACACGGCCTTATAGCTTCCAAATTCGCACATATCCCTGGAGTTCTTGTTTCCACTCCGTTTTCTCTCTCTCTCTCCTTCGATTTCTCTTCGCATCATGCATTTCGCATTGTTTCAATGCAATCGTCTGTGGCTAATCTGCTGCTCTGTTTCCTCTCCACTTCCCTCCCTCTCTCTCTCTCTCTCTTCTGAGGGAGTCGGAGAAAGAGAGAGAGACCTGTCTGGGCCAGCGCTTTCAGCCAGGCCCATAAATTAGGCAGCTTCACAGCCATGGCTAAGTGCTTCGGTGTTTGTACTCCGATTCCTGATACGAGTCCTGTTCTGCCTCCAACTCCAAGCAGCGTCGTCTCTCCGTTGGCCCATTGTGTGTTTTGGCCAAAGATTTATACTTGAATTCGCACTTTCAGCAGGCAACGTTGTCAAATGGCCAGAAACCACGTCGAACTCGTGTGCAATTTCTATAACCATTCAATTCAGAGCAGACAATGCACAATGGGGCTTTGAATTCATTTACTGAAATTAAAGCATGCAATAAATTTAAATATTTGCCATAGATAAACATAAACTTCAATTGTTTTTAGCAAATATCCTTTTTATATATTTTGTATCCTTTATTTCCATAGGCAATTGCGTGTCTTGCAAATTCTGAAATTATTTCAATTTTATGCATTTTTGTTATGCTTTATTCAGCTTTTTGCAGCGCAATTAGACCAAAAAGTTTCATCCTTGTTGAGTTTATTGAATAGCCAAAAAACTCAATTATCACATATTCTGGGCAAACAATTTTACATCGCTCTGTAATGAAAAGATGCGAAACTGTATGGATAGTTGAATGCTATTGGCCTGTTTTCGGTTTATGTTGGTCAAATGTTAATTAAAAAGACCAGCAATATGCCCGACTCTCTGCCGGACTTTCTATCTCTGCACTGCACACTGAGGACAGATTATGAGCAACTCCATTCTATTAGTTTTACTCTACCTGGACGTTACCCGTTTTAGACAACTAAGTTCAAAGCAATGCCAGTTCAGTGTCCGGCTTATGGCGCTTAAATAGGTCGCATACTCATAGTCCAAAAGCCGCCAGCAATCAGAAAGCCAGATAGAGAACAGAGTTCATATTTCTGAAAATTACCCACATGCCAAAGCAGCAGGAGGCAGATTAAAAAAAATACAAAACGACTCTGACAACAGAAAAGAATTGGTTTTACTTTTTTGGACTGGCGAAGACTTAATACACTTTCTACGAAAATTATCAAGCAAGTGCATACTAATAATAATTGTACTGTAATTTTAATAATTTGTATTCTAAAAATAACAAATCCAACATATGTAGTCACTTTGATATGTATAATTATTCACATATGCACAAATTATTTATACATGTTATATTCTGTCAGAGTTTTATTTCTGTATGGAAATTATCGACGTGGCTCTAATAATCAAAAGCTTTACATTTAACCTCCATTCATGCTACTCAATGGGACTTCCAAGCATTATAAAGTTATAAAGTTTCACTCATTTATTAACTATTTCATAATGCAAAGAGACATCACAGCTTTTCAATTTTTCATTGAATGCCAGGGAAAAAGTTTCAATGGTATTTTTAAGAGTTTCTCCGTCAATGGGCAATGTCGCTAGATTGTGAGCTAAAATAGTTATATCCATGACAAGGACATAATTTTTACGAGCATACAAACAGGGTATTAGCAGAGCCCACAGTTTTCGCTTTTTCTCTCTCTCTCTCTCTCTCTCTCGGTCTATTTCTGATTTTCTTTTTTGTCATTTGTGCTTTCAATTGCTGTCGCTGCTGTTGCATGCAACCTGCACACACACTTTTAATTACACTGCACATTTGCACTTCAAGTGCAGGCCAACCAGCTTGACAGCCAGCTGATGGGCGCAAGGTGTAGCTTTATGTGTGTGCATGTAGGTGTAAATGTGTGTGTGAGAGTGTGTATGTGCCAGGCTAACATTCATGCCACGTTGCACAAATACAAAAACAAAAAAATCCGCATACGCAAGGCAAAATAGTGCAAAACGTGCCACATCCTTGTGCCACAACCTTGGCTTCTTGTTCTTCTTGCAAGCGAATATTTTTCAAAAAAATTCCTTAAATAAAAAAAAAACGGTGAGATTTTCGATTTTAGCTGTAAGCCGGCAGCTGTGGTTCGGTTGAGGACTTAAAGGTTACTGGAACTGAAACTGGCAACTGGCAACCGGCGACTGTTGCCGGAAATATTCAAATACGCAAACCAATTTGTTTGACTGAGCGACTTAATGCCCGCACCTGCGACTCGCTTTAAATTCATTTTCCTTTTATTTTACCCATTATGCACCAATTATAACGAAGGGCATGACAAACTGAGGTCCGCGAATGGAAGAAGAGACTTTTCCAAGATGCAGTTTTCATATAATAGAGTCAAAAGTCAATCTCAAGCCATCTTCACCTTTCAGCAGACACTTAAGTGATATTATTCAAATTATTTCTGAATATTAGTAGTAGTTTGTTACTCGTAGTTTAAGCAACAAATGCTTTGGTAAACCACCTTTTATCCACATTTTAATGGAAGCAGCAACTATATTTTTACAGGGTATATCGACTTCATATACACAAAGACTTGGGTAACAGCTAGTCGAGCACATTCGACTAGAATCAACTTTCACAACATTTTTTAGCTTTTATTATATTTTACGCGTTTTATTTTTATTTCTTTTGAGCTGTCCTCCTGCTCAGCTGTCCGTCTGTTAGCTGTGCACATTTTTCTTAATTTTCAACGTTTTATTTTGATGAGATCTCATTTATTTTCATTGCCCTGGTGCGCTTCGGGTGTGTATAGTATTTAAATGAATTAAATTGGGAGAAGAGAATTTAATATGCAGCTGCTAAAGCTGACTCAATTGAACCAAAGCCATTTTTATATTAATTAATTTCAGCTGGTTAGTTTAGCTCGAAATGGCAGCTGACAGACTGGTTTAATGTTTCGATACACCTGATTGCAGATTCTATAAATCAAAATATCAATAAACACTCACATAAGCAAATACTCGCATTCCACATACGCCACGTAAGCCCACCAATTTCAACAAATCAAGAATGTGGCACGCGCCATGCGTTTTGAGCGCAAATTAATAATGATTCACTCGAGCAAATATCTGTGCAACACAGCGAATAACCACAATTGTTTACTTTTGAATAAAACATAAAAATATGTAGCTAAAAAACGGACAGAGAAATTCCTTGTTGTATTGTTGGATTTTGTGGCTGTTCAATTGACTTTTTATTTATACCGCACAAATTTGCAATTATTTTCCATGCAACTGTCTCTCTCTCTTCCCCTCTTCCCCTCTCCATCATTCTCTCTCTCTGTATCTTTCTTCCACTCTTTTGTTATCTGTTCTACTCCACATTGTAGTTGCAGATGCCTGGGTATAATGCATAGCTCTGATTACAATGCCAGGGCGATATGCAAGCTCCACTTCAATGCGCTCGACATGCGTGCAGCAATAACATTGTATACCGAATAAGAAAAACAACAAAATACAAAAATAGTAGCGAGTATAATCGATTGGGCGATACCCTCGAGCAACTGATAAATGTGACTAGATTAAGAAAATTGCTTAGATGACTATAATTACGAATTTCTATAATTTATGATAACACTTGCAACTGAGATTTGTTTTTGAAACCATAGCTTGCATATTTCCATAGCTTTCCTTTGCTAAGTAGTAATCTATTAATAAGATTAAACCCACTTGACTTAAGCTGATGATTATGCATATAGCGATGCTAAAGAAGTCTTCTGCTCTCTGCTCTAGCTATTTTTTTATGGCTGCAGGGTATCATATCTAAGGGTGGTTAGGGGCTGGAAAAACATCTTCATCTATGAGTGTGCTCTGGCAGCTAGTCAACCTTTGACTTTTGGCATGGCAGCAGTGGTGCATTAGTAAATTGGAAGCAAAGTACGTTGCCATTATGTAGACGAGAAGAACAACAATTTGTATGCGTGCAGTCAAGACACTAACATAAATACCCACACACACAGAGATACATAAATGTATATATATGAGTGGTTATGTGGGTGTGTGTGTGTAGGTAGACATTAAGTTAAGTAAACGAGTTGTTGAAGCTTTTCAGCTCACTCACCATTCAATCAAATCAGGCACAGAACCTGAATGCTACTTGAACTTTACCATTTACCTTAAATACTTGTAGAGATAGTCAGACAGAGAGAAAGACGCGAGAGAGAGAGAGAGAGAGAGAGAGAGGGAGAGGACAGCATTTGAACTTAATGATTTGCTCAATGACCGCGTTTCAACATTTGCCAACAGATTAGAGACAAAATCCAGCTGCAATTGCTTAATGACTCTATGAGAGCTTTGACATATGTTTTACACACACACTATCTGCGAGAGCTTCAACTTGAACTCTTGAACTTTGAATGAATTAATTATTAATCGCTTGTCAACACTTTTTAAAGAGTTCTGTGTCCCAGACTCTTCGGGTCATATTTAATCAAGTGTGCATAATGTGCTCTTGCCCAACTGTCAAACTTAACACTTTGCTATTAAAAATAAATGGTAATATTATGAACAAAATAAAATGGAAAAACGCGACCTTGCAGCGGAAATTAATCAAGTGTGAAAAGCGTTTTGCTAAGAATTTTGCACCATCATTTGTTTTTTGGGATTGTTTGCTGCTTTTCATCGTCTGGGCATAGAGCATTTCCATTTTCATTTCCATTTTCATTGCCTTTTGCTGTGCTCGAAAGTTGTTGGCTTGTTACTGACAATTAGGCGCACGAGTCAGCAGAAAGCGTGGGGAAAAAAAACAGAAAATCTGAAAAGAAAATGGTGTAAAACATCAAGCGAAATAATGTGGAAAAACTAAATGGAAGCATCCCGCGCGCATAAAGAAAATTGGAAATTTACAAGACTTACAAATGTATGGTTGAGGGTCAGATTTTTATGGATATTTGTGCTGATGGGAAAAGAAAAGTGATTTTCATGCGCATTAAGATACTCGCACACATTGCGTATACTTACTATATGGAGTCCTTAAATAAATGCTCGGCGGCAACAAGTCAGCAACAAGCCAGCAATTCAATTACCAATAAAACTGTTCAATTTCAGGCCATTTCGTAGCTGGCAAATGAAATTGTCAGGCTTCAAATCGGTCTGATGGTTGGCAAGACAAAAGGGTCACAGGCAACTGGGTCAACAGGATCAACTGTGGCCCAAACAGGCAGCTATTTCGGTTATTTTGGCAGCTTAGCAGCAAACAATAAACCGAACTTATGGCCACTGACAGCTGACATTTGGTTCATGCAGCAAATAAAAAACGCACAATACCCGGTTCGATTCACATGGAAACGTCAATTCATAAGCTTTGACACGGCATTCTTAATAGTTAAGTGTGTGCTGAAAACAGTTGAAAATCCAATATTCCGAGATAAAAGCTGTAAAATGGCGATACACAATCGATTAAATCGAATGCCTAAAATGTAGAAAATGTTTCATTCCTATTTACAAAATACTTTAGAGTATGGCAAATTATAGTTTGAAGTGTAGATAAATCAAAACATCTCAGAAATCCAATTTATAAAAGACTTTCACTGGCAAAAATGAAAGTTTGAGGTCTCTGAAAGTGTTATAAATATTTTTAAATACAGAATCAGTTAAGAGACAAAGTAATGTAAGTTTAAAGTCTTGGAAAAAGTCAAATATTTTATTATACCAACAAATTATTTTTAATTCACATTTTGCATTTTATGAATTATTTACATAGCCGTCGCTGCTTCAAAAAAGTTAAGTATATTTTGAATTACTGAACATTCAATTGGAAGCTTTTTAAACATGTCAACAACTTTACAGAAAAATAATGAAATAGTCATAAAATGTTCCTCCATTTTATATGACTTTCAACAAGTGTGAAAATGTAGAAATGTGTAAGTGTGTGTGTGTAAAACAAAAGTAAATGCTTCCAATTTTCAGGCAATCAAGTCTGAAATGAAGTGCCTTAAATTTAACATAATTTGCAATGTGATTTTGTAGCAATTTGCGTTGATGTTGATGGGAGGCAAAAGCTAATGCCGCATGACCACAAAACTTACGACGAGAAACTAATAATAAAAATGTTAAAATAAATCTTTTTGGCTTTGCCTTCTGCTTTTCTTTCATTCAGGCGCCGAAGTGAAGTTTCAATTTCTTGCTCTTGCATGTTCGCTAGTCCCGTCTCTCACTCTCACTCTCTCTCCCGCTCTATACGTCTATCGCTATATCGCTGTCTCTGTCTGTGGGTTATAAAGCAGCTCAGATTTATGCTTTGGCTGTGTGTGCATCAGACGCTGTTTCTATTGTGTCTTGGATATGAACAACCCTCTTATATTTTATGCGCATAATGGCCAACAACTACAACAACAACAACAACAGCAGCAGCAGCAGCAGCAACAACAACTACAGTAGCACACTCATAAAAAGGCAAAGCAAAATGTTAGTCGTGAGTGGTTTTTGGGTGGTTTCTTGCACCACCACAGCACCACATTGCCACATCTCGACATCACGACATCCACAATCCTGACGTTTCTCTGTTCGCTGTTCTCTGCCCGAGGATGTTTTTCTTATTTTCATGTTATTTACACAAAATTGCGCCCGGGGTCATTCTCGGTAGCTGTCATTGAAGGTGTTAAAGTTCAAATTGTGTCGTTTTATGTGTGCGCGTCTTGATCCATCTATCTCACTCACTCACTCGCTCGCTATCTCATTCTCGTCATGATTGCAAAACACAAAGAAATTCAAGATATTCAGACCGTAATTCTTAAGTCTCTCATGCAAAATAGTTTCTTTTTATGTGCTAAATTTATTCAGCTGACAACACGTTACGAGGCTTAAAGCTCAACACACACACAAAGCATCACACACACACACAAAGCATACACACACGACACGACACACACGGTACACATCTATATGGACTTTTGTATATGTTGTTAAACCTGTAACCTCAAATCAATGTTGCAATCGATTTAAAAGCAATGCACAAAATCCACAAAACTCACACAGCAATTCGACCAAATAAGGTAAAATGCATACACGGCCATTAGGACTGCGACTCCCTTGGATTTATCAAATGTTGCAATTTCAATAAAGGTAACAAAATGCAGAAAGCTCAACATATTAAAACTGACAAAAACAGGTTCCTCATTTGATATCCTGTAAATGGAAAATATATGTCAGATATTTACTGTATACATGATCGAACTGAACTCAAATTATATTTGCGTGTATATTGTTTGTTAATCAAGCAGTTTAAGAAACTAGCATAGCTGTCTGCTACAATACTTCCAATAATTGAAATGGGAGTGATAATCTGACAAGTCTGTTGAAGAAAAACTTGATTGACATTGAATTGAATATCTGGTAATCTGATATCTACAGGGTAAGTGTTAATCATTCACGCTTAACATTCACTTGCTTACTTGTTATTTTGCTGACCAAAATCATATTATTGCTGTATAAAATTTAACATGTTTGTATCTTGTTCCAGTTGGTCACACAGATGAGAGTATGTACAATACGTATGTATTATTATATTATTTTATGTAATATATTGCTCTACACATGCGTATAATGTTGGCTTACATTTCAGATGTGTTGCACTGGGCCAAATTTGAGTATTAAAGGCCAATTAACGTGTCTGGTCATAAAGTTAATTGAATTTATTCACATGAACGCACATTACTTATCCATGAATATATTTATTTGTTACAACACGTATTCAAACTAAAAAGATGAAATGAAAAAAGGGATAACAACATTAAATGTTAACAGTACAACTTTAACTGATGTTCAATTGAAAAGCTTACTACGATTTCACTTCTCGACCATTTTCAATTTCGCTTCCATTTTTTGCCTCTGACGTTTAAAATGTGCAAGTCACATAGTAAGTCTTCTAGCAGATTGTTACTACCATTTAAATGGGCGTGATTGTGGAGAGAAAGGTACGTTAGTTGATAGCTTTAAGTATGTGGAGAATACATATGTTTTTGGTAGTCCTTGAAAACAGACAACACTTTAGTCTTTATATCCTAGAGACTCTGTCAAACAAAAGGGGTATATTGCTGTAGAGCAAGTGTATACAAAGTGTGATAATAAGTTTATAAATTCAGTATTAATCTCTTTAATGGACTTTAATTTCACACAAATAATTTAATTTATTTTATTCAAAAAGTTTCTTAGTCATATAAATATAATCTAATATTTCTTTAGGTGTCTTTGTTCTGTGTTGATAAGCTCATAGATATTACAGTGCAGCCCATCATCACCATTTTTGGCTTCTGTTCATTTTCTGCTTTCTTTTTAGCCTATCAATATGTATTTACTTTCAATTTTGGACTAAGAAATCATTTATTATATCCAAAAGCAAAGACCAAAACAGATACCACACGCACACACCCAAACACACACACACACAAGATACACACACTGGGAGCAAACAGACGACACCCACGAAGGCATTTGCCGCTTATCACTTAGGCAGCATTCGTGTACAATTTTCATTTGCAAAAGAGATACGAGAGACAGGAGAACTGAGAGAGAGGAACTGGAGGAAGAGGAATGAGATACAGAAACAGAGACAGAGAAAAGAAGTGGGAAAAGAGCGAGATATTGCCTTCCAATGCTTGTACTCTGTAAACGAAACAGAAGAAGCACAAACAATGTAAACAAGTGTTTGGGGCAGAAAAACCAAGCGACTGCAAACAAGGCCAAGATGTTGAAACGCAAAGAAATTTTCTTGTTAACAAATTGCAAAACATTTGCTTTTGAAGACAAATTACTTGGTGGCAAAACAAATTGCTTTGCAGCTGTTTTAGTCGCTGTTGTTGTTGCTGTTGTTTCTGCTGCTGCTTTAAGCCAACTGGGCAGAGATATTTAAATTTGTACATCAGCATAAGGAGTCCCCCAATTGATGAACTTGAACTTGAATAGAGCCAGGAAATACGCTTCAAGCATATATTACTACGAGAGGGATAGATAGAGAGGTAGAAAAAGACCGAGTGAGAGATTCAATATTCAATATCGAATTAATCCTCTTAATTGGCTGACCGTTGAATGTGTAGAAAATGCGAAGGTTGAAAATGGGCAGCTGCTAATTAAGTCGATAAAATGCGCTTATAATAGCCAATGTAAAGTGCTCCTTGGACTTCAATCTGAAGTCTGCACTAATGAGATTGCAATCGCGATGCTCACACAAAAGCGATTCAAGGATCCTTCCCTCCTTTGACGCTATTGTTCCCCACAAAACTGGCAGCTGAAGGCTGACAGCTTCAGCGAATGCATCGCAAATTAACATTCCTCTCTCACCACTCTTAATTTTTGGCTATAGTTACTCCGCTTATGGAAATTTATGTGGTTCCAGGCAACAGACTAATTGCATTGTGGGTTTTGCAGTAGCTGACGGGGCGTATGAGCAATGCGACCTTGCATACAATGCTTGTGCGTAGTTTACAGCATAAATTTGGCAACCAATTTATTTGATAATTTGTGCCATGTCCCATGTTCAAATTGAGTAATTATTTTTGCAGTTGGTCAACCGCATCAGACTCAACCCCTTCCACTCCCTTGTGAAGCCGCATAAACTACAATTGGCGACGGCTAACTAAGCGTTGCCCTGACGACAACTGCGGTGCAGAGTTTTGTTACGAATACACTAAGTGGTTATGGCCATGCACTGTTGCATTCCTGCCAAAAAGCCAAATGCTGTCGATTGGCAATAATGCCAAACTTTATTGACTTTTTCGGTGTGTGATTTTGCATTAAATTCTGCACAAATTGCAGGTTGAACTAGCAATACTCAATGTGACTGAGTTACAGATTGAAATATTGCATATTTATGAGTGAACTCTATTGATTACAACCATGTAAGAGCAAAAGTATTGAACTCTTTGATTATAAATTACTTTTCCAAACCCTGCAGAAATATTAATGATTAATATTAATTTAAAAATATGTAGAAAAACTTTCAATTGCATAAAAAATCTTCATTTTTAAATGCAACAATAACATATGTTTCTTGGTCAACAATTTGCAACAATTTCTTTATTATTATTTAAAAATTCTATTTTCATTTACACAACTCTCTATTATAGCACATTTTTAAAGTATTCCAAAACTGTTTATATAACAGAATTCAATAAATTCTGACAATTAAGATAAATTCAAATTGAATATAAATCAATATACATAAATGTAAGTTCATTTAATAAAGGTATCGCCAATGGCTGATATAAGAACTGGAAACTGGCTGCTTATTAGTTTTATATGTCTTTAAAATACCTTGGAACTCATTTGGCCTAATAGAAATGTTCGTTTACTGATACCAGGCGTGATGCACAGGTGTGACTATTCCCGGTCACGTGAAAGAGCCCAAGACACCGGCTAAAATCATTTTTCGGATGCCTGATTTCCAACATGCACATAAATTGAGCGGCTAAGTGATCTATTATGTGTGTGCTTAAACGTGTGTGAACATTCGGGTGTGTGGCAGCAACACTTTCAGTTGCAGACACGACTAGGTCGCCCAAGTAAACAGACAAGCGTCATCCATTTAGCCAACAGATTTTGCTGCTCTTAACAATAGAACCAAGTTATTCAGAACTTTAAAGAGAGAGATTGGCAAACAACTGGCTAACTTTACACTCAAGTCCACTCGAACTAATGGAGCGGGGAAAAGAGTTAAACCTTTGATATGCCAGGCATTAATAAGTCAAACCATGGTTGACTGATTGACTCACTGACTGACTGCCAAGTGAGCAAGTGAGAGCGAGAGAGAGAAATTACATGGATCAATGCATAACTTGGACCCGTTGGCTGTGTGTGCCGTGCATATTAATACAAACAGTGGGTTCGAGAAATTCTTCTACTTGCTGCTTACTGGTAACCTCGATCCTTCGACCCCAATATGGGCCACAAACTGCGGTAAACAATGCGGCCGGAATATGCAAATAAGAATATTGGTAAAACCGAGTCTCGCAATTTGCATAATTTTACGTGTTGCGAAAAGTGTTTCTCTTCACTTGAGAGTGAAATGATTCAAGCGTGCGACTCCAAATGTGACGAACGGGTACTCGTATACAATATTTGATTATCCCGGCTAGTTAGTTGATTTATCCAGCATCCGCATAGATTCGCATTAACACCTCGATAAAATAGAGGAAATACTTTTAGAATTTCCTTATTCCAATTCTGCAATGTGCATGCATAAATATAATTTCTTCCTCCCTCTATCCCTCTCTCTCTCTATCTTCCTTTTCTAGCTATCGATTTATGCCGAGCACGTGCTCCGTGCGCACTTCCATTCCTTATATTGCACCCTTCCCTGGTTGGATTGAGTCACGATCTGCACACTTATTGGCATTTGTTGCACTTTATAAAATCCTCTTAACGCTTTTTACTGCCTTCGGTCGAAACAATAAACGAAATCAAAGTAAAAATACATCAACATTAAAGGCAAAGCCATAAGACGTCAGCTGCCGTTGCCATTGTTGGTGCCACATCTCGAGTCCGTGAAGCACCATTGAAATATCAATTATTACGAGCACTTGCAACACTGAGTGAGTTGCACAAAAAATCAGTCGAGCATTTAAATGCCGCTTAATTGTGTTGCGTGCTCGAGTGAGATATAAATTCATATATTTATTTATATTCATTATATACACATTTCTGTAAGAATATGTGTATGTATGTGATATACTTATGTACGAATGTGCTCAATTAAATGCGTGTGTGTATATGTGGGTGGATGTGTGTGTGTGTGTGTATGTGGGTGGATGTGTGTGTGTGGGTGTTATTGTGAATTGAGCTCGTTAACCGACCAGCTCATTTGCCTATAATTTATAGCATACTTTGTGGGGCAGTTCAAAGTAACAACTGCATTAATAACAATACTCCACTGATTTAACATATATCATTTCGTTTTTGGCATATTAAATTTCATTTGCTATTATGTAAATAAACCCAAAATGTTAGCTCCAATATGCTCTTATTGGGGAACTATTAAACTGTAGACAAGTAGGCTTTAAAATGGTATTATGATATAAATTAGAAAACGCTAGCTATGTGTTAAAATCCGAATAATGCTTTTAAAGCTGTAACTTATGTTATTATATATTTATTTTAAGCACCCATTTGTCAGCTGCTATACTTTTTTTAATCAATATGCTTACATATTAATTTCAAATTTGTCTTTAATATTTTTAATATTATTAAATATTTTATATACACTTTCAACAAATATAATTTTAAATGATACCTGTTTTCAGTATTTTATTAAGTTTTAAAATCTAGCTTTATTTTTATTATTACTTATCAACATTTAAATGCTTCTGGGGTCATCTTGTCTGTCTCTCTTCAAATATTGAGCTCAATTAGAAGTGTAAAATGTCATTGGCATAGTAATAACTGAATTTGGCAGCTGCTTTGCCTTGACAACTATTGCTTTTAATCAACTTAAGTGGAATTAATATATAAATTACCCATGTAATATGCCCATCAAATAAATTTTCGTTTTATTTTTTTAGAAATACTTTAACAATGGAGATAAGGAAAATATGAAGGGAATTGTGATTAAAAGTGTGCCGCGTTGTCGGATGATAATGAGATTTGTCTGTAGCTTCAAGATTATTATATTACATTTATTTGACAATGATTGCCAGAAAGAACGAGATGAAATCGTTTTATCATAATTATGTTGCTGTGCTACAAAGACCCGTGAGGGATTCATAAATATTCAATATACACTTTAGACCTTTGACTTTACACTTTACACTTAATCAGCACATTTAATAACTGCCACGCGCAGTGTCACGACAGTGGCTTCGACAGAGTTGGCGGCAAAGCTTGAATTCAATATAAAATCGCATCGTCAATCAAAGCCAGGGCCAGGATGTGACCGAAGGGGAACCAGGAGCGGAAACGGAAGGGGGGCCAATGGGGAGTATCCGAAGCCAGACAAAATAAAGGCCCAACAATGGCGTTGCCACTTGATGGGCATTATTCAAATATGCGAGGCGAGACAGCTCGATGAAAACTCGGGAAAATGCGGGGACACAAAGTGGAAAACAAAAAACAAAATGGAAAGTGAGAGCAACGCCTGTCACAGCCGCCGAATGTCACGCGCACTTTTCAAGTGGCTGTCAGCACAGGTGAGGCGAGGGGAAAAAAGGCAGAGGGGGGAGGGGTAGGACAGGGCGACAGGACGACAGGGGTTGCTACTGAGCGTGTGTCGTGTTGCAGGTGGAGCCTAGAGGGCAACTGCTTGTTGTGCGAATCTGCAACTCTACCATGCAGCACGTACATAATGTGCATCTTGTCAGCTCTTTAAACATTTTGCAAACGTTGCAAATGCAGATTCCTTGCTAAATCACATTACTTGCATTGCCAGCTCCCCTCACTACCCTTCACCATCCGCAGTCCCCCTCTGACCTAGGCAGGGATAAGCCTTTTAAAAATTATGATTTCCCTGGCAATGGCAACTACAGAAAATGAGCAAAACTCGCTTAGAGTTAAGCAATTTATGGTACGTTTTTAAATGCTTTATTAAAAGACATAAGTTAAGCACAGAAGTGAGCTTATGAAAATGCGGGAGACAAAAAATAAGCATAGCAAATTGATGGAAGAACAGTTATCCTGTCCCTTTTGCGTATATTAATAATTTAAAGGATCAAACTATAAACAGAAATATAGAAAATGTTTAATTCAAATTCTTAGCAACATATACATTTAAATGTAAATGTTCTAGCATTTTTTTTAAGTGGAAAGATTGATTTAGTATTCTGAATAGCCCAAAAAAATAGCAAAAAATTTCTATTTAATTTGTAGTTTAGATAAATTAAAAATTGTTAAAGAAAATATGCTAAGGATTTTAATTATATTTCAGATAAATATCTTAACTTTTGTTTTTTATTCTTTCCCTTTCATCCTCTGACCTCCCTGATAACCGGGGTCTGGTTACCCACAGCACTTTCTTCTTCAACTTTCTCATACCCCTTTTGAGGCGCTTACAAAGTACTGAGTATAAATGGGTACTTATCATGCAGTTCGCACTGTGACACACACACACACACAATATCCTCACACACACACATGCAACATTGGCGGGCATTTTTAATGAGTTTTCAGCTGACTTGCTGGAATTCACAGCAGTCGAAAAAAACGGTTCTAAACACTTTTGGGACCAAAAGAGCTCAGCGCTGTAAACTTTTTATGGCCCCGTTATTTAATTTATGGCTGAAAATACATTTCAACAACAAAATGCCACAATGCGCACCTGTTACACCATTTCACAGCAGCAGCAACAACAACAACAACAACAACAGCGACAGCAACAACGCAAACTACAACAATGGCAATTAGACGCCGCACACAAGCAACAATAATATATTCATAGCTCTCACTCACCAGCTCTTTCTGTCTCCCTCACTCACTCATTCTCTCTATCTCTCTCTCTCTTTCTTTCTCTTTCCGTGCGTGTTTGTGTGTGTGGAAATTGCTTTCAACCTTTTCGTTATTATCTGTTGAAATATGAGCTGCGAGTTTTTCGGCAACTTTCCGAGCCTGTTGATCTTGTTGTTGTTGTTGCTGTTGTTGTTGCTGTTGTTGTTGCTGTTGTTGTTGCTGTTGTTGTTGCTATTGTCGCTGCTGTTGCTGTTGTTTTTGTTGTTGCTGTTGTTGCTCATGTGTAATTAATTGTTAACAACTTTCTTATTTTTCTTTTACACTTTCCTTTTTCTTGCTGTTATTCTCAGTAAATTTATTTGTTGTATTTTTTTTTGTATTTATATATGTATTTATATATATATTTGTTAAACACACATACACACACACACACACAGAGAACCAACAGGCATTCAATTAAACTTTTGCTTAACTGCTGCAACTGCAGCTGCAAAATTGAAAAAAGGTTAAAATTGTGTGCCAAAAATTTGTAAATATGAAAGTTGGTTACAACACAAAGCGAGGGAGAGGGAGAGAGGGGTAGCTCAGACAGAGACAGGAAGAGAAAGTAGAAGGGTAACGGGTTGGTGGAGGGAAGGGGAAGGGGAAGAGAGGGAGGGCAACAGCAGCAGACACTTTTGGCCAAGCACCACTTTGACGTTGAAAATGTCAACGAGCAAGTATTACACAAAAGCAACATAAACAACAAGACAGCAGCACAACACAACCACACACAGTCACACACACACACCTACACACACAAATAAAGATGTCAACTGCACATGCGATGTGCAATGCGTCCGAAAACTTTTCTCGTGAACTGTGCACAGTAAAATCAAATTTAATAAACGCCAACGATTTCATATTAAACCCATACGACAACAATAACAAGAGCAATAACAACAACAAACATATACTACAACATACAACAAACAACAGACAACAATAACAACAACTTGACTTTGAAGCCAGGAAAAATTAATACAAAGTTCAATAAAGTTTGCTCTCGGGAATTTCATATGACAGACAACGCACAAAATGTTTATCAATAATCCTTATAGACAGACACGTCAAGAGGTTGCCTCCGACAGCCAAAACAGAGCATGATAAAAACAGAACAGATTGAAAGACAGAGAAGAAATGGCTAAAGAAATAATTTCTACATTTTATCTAGCGCTGAATACGCTTACAAATTGGGAGCTATCAATTTAAAATTTAAATTTTAAATGCTAATATATTTTCTAATATTTAAAACGTGATTTTTACTTAATCTTGATATCATTAAAATTCACCTATGTAACTTGTTATAACTATTCATTTTTATCATTAATAATATGTGGCTTAAATGCATTAATAATATAATAGATTTAATTTATTTATTAATATTTAGTTACTGTTCATCTCAATTAACTATACAATTAATTAAACAAGTTTCATAACGCAGCCACAGTATCCATTTATAAATAGCGTATGTTAAGTGCATATACGAATAATCTGTGCGTTTCTTAACCCTCTCGATAGCTCTCTCCCAATATCTAATTTTTCTACCCCTCACAAGACACATCTCCATCCCCAACCCCCACATTTCGCTATCACAGCAAGACGAATTTCAGCGTAGAGCAAAATTGTTGGAATTTCATTGTGCGCTGTGCGATTTATGTTATTATCGATTTCGCATAACACAAAATTCACAATCATTGCAGACATTGAATGTATGTATATGTGCAACTGTGTGTGTGTGTGTGTGTAGTACCTCAACTGAATTGATTCAAGCAATTTAATATTCATTTGTGCGTGTAAATCAGATTTGCGAATTGCAAACAGCCAACATCGACAGCAAATAATTGATTTGTAGAGCAACGTAATCAGTGCACACATAATTTTGATAATTTTTATTGAAAACGCGTTAAGCGCTAACCGATTTTTGGCATTTGGCATAAATAAATAGATGATTGCCTTACTGGACTAAAACCGAATGCGGAGAGGGTAACAAACAACTCAAGTGTTTGGCACGTGGAACGTGTAAGTCAAGAGGCTTGACAAGAGGGATGAAGAGGGATGATGAGGAGAAGGGAATGGGAGGAAAGGGGAAGAGTAGGCAACTTTAACGCTGCGTGCTCTTGATTTATTATAGCAACCTGATTTATTAATCAATTTCATGCGCCAGACTCAACATAATCAGAGTAGAGCACTAATTTGATTATGATTTATGGTGGGATAACCCTGACAATTTCAAAACCTCTGTGGTGACACAATGTGTGGCAACACACGCCGCGAGCGAGGAGGTGACAGTTGCACGCTGGCACAGTTGCACATTTGCACACTTGCACACTTGGTTGCAATTGTCGAGCGTTCTCGATCTAATGCACATTCAGCAACTCTGTTAATGCACTGTTATAGCTCTGTTATAAACGCTGCTGCTTTGGCTGTGTTCAGCAGACGCTGCTCTCTCGCTCTCTCGCTCTCTCTGTCTCGCTACTAACTGTTCGCTGTGATAGTGTTTGGACCAGAAACTAAGCACTAACATGCATCGTAAACAGCTGCTGGCTGTAGTCAAGTTATGCATATCAAGTTATTACGCATACGACACGTTATCACGACAACCCTCCCCCTGCCCCATCGAAGAATGTTGCTTATTGAAAATTATGAGCTGAAATGCTTATAATGCTCACACAGATATGAGTAAATATGGCTAAATATGAGTTTGCCATGGGCCTGAGCTGACTGACAATTTATGAGCTCTGCTACAGACACTAAAACTCCACTAATTTAGTCGGCAGTCCCAAAACCAGTGAGTGTGTGTGTGTGTGTTACTGTGTTACTGTTGATGTTGTTGCCACTTTGTATACACAGCAGAGACGCGTTTATTTTTGGCTTTATTTATTTGGCTCTATTAAATGCCTATGTTCCTCTGTCGCTCTTCTCGCTTCCATTTCATGGTTATCATCTTATTTCCTGCTCTATCATTCGCAGGCTAACAAAAAATCCATTTGAATTTCCGCATATATATGAGTGTGTATGTGTATGTGTGCATGTCTGTGTAAATCGCTCTTTGTTGCTACGGCATTAGAGCCACTAATACTACGAGTCGACCACAGAGCCACTGAATTTGTTCTCGCTTCCCAGAGAGTATCTGTATCTACTACATATAGTATCTATCTATCTGTGTATGCAACTGAATTGTAGTTTCAAAGCGCGTTAACTCACTCAACCAAATCGGGTGACAACAAATGGAAATCATAAATATTACAATAGCTGGTCGACTAGACGTTACTCTCTTTCCAGCTTGCAAGCTTATTTTATTTATGTACGCAGAATTTGTCTACCAAATCGGAAGTCAACTAGAAATAGAAATATCTTTTGGAAAACATAACATAAATGTTCGACTACATGTAATCTTAATCTTTATATGTATGAGCTAACATCAACTTACCAAAATAATTAGAAAAAGGTAAACTATGCACGAATAAATGTTATCCTCCTTATATTTATATTTCAATAACTCCAAACTGCCATAACCTTGTCGAAATTTAATTAAAATTTATTAGAATTTTTGCAAATTAATATTTCAGAAATTTCTTCTCATTTGACAAGTTGCCGACGCAATCAACCTACTTCTCTGAAGTACAGGGTATACATATACAAAATCAATTTGGCTCAGAGACAGCAATCGCATGTCGGTGAGTAGGCGGTGGGTGTGGAAGAGGGAGAGGGGTGGAGGCTGGTGGGACAACTCAGCCCGCATCTTCAAGGTTAAACCTTGTCCCCTGCAATCGCATCGTGAGTACATTCAACTTGAGCTGAGAGTTGCGATGGGACCCGCATCAATATGCATTTCATTTGTCTCAATTTCAGTTGAATTGTTGTTGTTGTTGTTGGCAGTGAGACAAGTTAAAAACTTTGCTCATTTGTCCTTATGACTGTTTGGCAGCGTTATGTTGCCTGCTTTTGTGGCATTATCTTTTGATTAGTTCTTCTTTTGCTGCTGCTTGTGTTTAATGTTGCACACGTGTCGTAGAGCAATAACAACAACGATAACAATAGCAACAACTGCCATCATTTCAATGAGCATCAAGTGTAGCATTCACAGTTTTTGAAGTTTGTGTGGTTTGAAGTTGTCTTAGCAAATTATGAAAGGCCTCGACTATAAGTCACATAAGACTTGGCCCAGACTAAGGCTCTAAGCACTTGACTCTTTTTGAGCTACTGTCAGCCCCTTTTCGTTTAGCCGGCAATAAACTTTGGCAACTCTTTCAATTTACTCAAATGTGTCTGCTTGTGGGTGTGTGTATCTGTGTGTCTCAGTGTATATCAGTGTGTGTCAGTGTGTGTCAGTGTGTGTGTGTGTGTGTTTGGGTCTTTCGAAATGACTTCTTGTTTAGTTGGCAGTTTTCAGAACATATCAGCCTGACTTCTCAAAGAGAGAACGAAAGCACCTTTTTTTTGCACAAATTGCTTACAAAGTGTTTTTGTTGTTGTTATTGTTGCTGTTGCTGTTGGGCTCCCGCACAGAAATAAATGGCTGAGCAGTAAATCTTTGTCGGTTTAGGTTATTGAATATTTCATGCTCCAGCTGATTTATTATTTATTTCTTTTTAATGCCCCTGCCGAAGGTCAAGCCAAAGCGTTTTCCGATGAACCTCTGAACTCGTTTTACACCACACTTTAACTGTCCCTCAGACTAGCTTCATAAACGTGGCAGTTGCCAAAAAAAAAAAATATCTTAACGACAACAAAACAAACATATTCTGCGTCCAGTCGAGAGTTCCGTATACTCGGCAGCATTTCCTGCTTGCAGCGGAAATACCAGCTACGATTTCCGCTGCGCCATTGTTAATACGCAGACAGCAAAAGTCCGTGACAATTATGCTGCCCAACTATAGCCCACCCCTCCCCCTCTACCGCTTCCCCTAGCTTCCCTTCCCCTCGCTCAACGCCTCGCATTGTCTTTGTCAGTTGTTGGCCGCATAATTAGAGCGCGGCCAAAAAGGACGCGACGCATGCCTAATGAGTTCTTGCTTCGCTTTTAGTGCTGCATTTGATGGCACACAAAGTTCTCAACGGTCCTGGGGGCGTTGCTAGAAATTACAAGCACACAGCTGCCACCCCACTCCTCCTCCCGCAACACTTTCCCCGTTCCTTTCGCTTGCCACAGCTGCCGTTTGGCTGTTCAATAATGCAAGTGTCCTTTCAGCTATCCCTTTAGCATCGCTTGCTCTCACTTTCCCTCTTTCTCGCACTCTCTCGCTCTCTCTCGCTCTCTCTCGCTCTCTCTCGCTGACTGGTTCCCTCTCACATCATTGTGAGATATCGGACCAAATGGCTGAGAGGGCGAGCGGGGATAGCATTGGTGGCATTTGCATGGCCACAAAGTGCCCCACAGGCTGCTGGTTGCACTCTCTGATTGCTGCCGCTCATCCTCCTGCTTCCGTGCCACATGCCCAGATGCCCAGTCATTGGCGCGTCCGCAGGATATTGAAGTCCTGCCAGCCGTCTGACAACACTTTTTTAAGCAACTATTTGCCAGGGCAGCCCAACAAGTAATAAAGTCAAAAAACGCTTCGCCTTTTGCTTTCAGCGTGTTAACTCGGCACTTTTTGCCACGACCGATGGATTGAAACGCTCTGTGTGGCAGTGTGGCACAGTGGCAGAGTGGCAGGGAGTTTGCTTGCTGGCAACAATTTTGTTTTGCACATTTGCAATTATTAAGCTTGCATATTTTCGACATTTTCGCCTTCAATTATTTACAAATCTTGCAGTCAAAGTTTTTGCCTGCAATGTTTTTATTTTAAACGTTGCCAAAACTTTTCACTCCTTTTTTCTCATTCTCATCGTTTACTGTTGGAATAGTTGGTAGCTCCCTTGTATATGTATGTGTGTGTGTGTTGTGGGTCTTTATGTAAATCGGTCGTTGCGCTTTTTAGTTCTTACTGCCATTACGTGCCACTCGAACCTCAGCTCCTCGCTCCTCTTCCCTCCCCGCTCAGTTCTGCAAGTGTTGAGTGTTTTGTTATTGAAACATATGAGTATGTTTTTACATTTGTTTACTTTGCATACTGCACATTGAGTTCGCGTGCCCTGTAACGTGTTTCTTAACAGGGTAGACACGTTTCCCAAGGCCCAATAAAAAGATTTTACTATCTATTAAATGAAATTACAAATTTATAGTTCTACAAGAGTTAAAATAATCACAAGTATTTAAACACAATATGTTATGTTTGACATTCTCTATATATTAAACTAACTTTACATGCACTAATTTTACTTTTAATTTGATCGAAGAAATATTGAATATTCGAATTTGCATGCTAAACGTTGTCGATTTTTCATAGCACTCGAGTTAATCAACTTCATTGCTTATTTACCATAAAATACAATCAATAGATTTTTACATCACGTTTAACTCTTTTGTCTACTTTGTTTCGTTCCATTTTAATCTCCTTGCATTTTGCTGTCTGCTTTGCTTCAATTTAATATCTTTAATCTAGTCCCACTCTTTTTTACTTTATTCTAATCGCATTAATATCGCATCATCTTATCCATGCTGTTTCAATGGATTATAATCTCCTAAGAACGTTCAGTGCTCTTGAAAAATTCCAATAAATTCCCACTTCTTTGTGCTCTCATCTACTTTGTTTCATACCATTCCATTACAGGACTTTTCAGAGCTATTTTCTGCACACTTTATAGTCCTGCATGCCCAATGCATTCCAACTGTTCAGCTTGCTTATTTCTCTGGCCTTTTAACGGTTTAGACATTGTACTTTGTCTTGAAGTGGCAAACAAACTTGAATTGTTAGTTAGGGAACAAAACAAAATATATAACCAAAAAAAAAAGGGCAACACAAAACAGCGCCAAGATGTGTGTTGTAAACTTTCACCGCTCGCATAACGACTCGACAAAAAGGCAAAATAAATATTAAAAAAAAACGTGAGTAAAAGGAAGAAGAATACAATAATGCTGTTTTTTAATGTATGCGCTAAAAGCCCGAGCAGCTGGCTGGCAACAATTGTTGGGCACTGTATTAAAAGTTTCGAGGCTTAAAGTTTCATGCAACAAGGCAACGGCGTCTGGCAAAAACTTTTGGCGGCATATAAAATGTATTTACCTCTTTCGCAGAGCCTAAAAAGTATGCAGTAGATACACAAATATAAACTCGCACTCACACACACACACACACACACACACACACACACACACGCTAGCAAAGGCAACTTAACACACAATTGCGCTTTTGCATATTTGTTAATAAAAACAAGTTAACAAAACCGAAAAAAGAACCTAAAGTAAAAGGCAAAGCCAACGAACCAACCATCCAAACCAGGTCAAGAGCTGTTAACTTGAAAATTACACAATTTTTGCATTTTCCAATGTGTTCAACCTTTTGCTGTTGGTGTTGGTGTTTGGCGTGTGTGTGTGTGTATGTGTGTGTCTGATTTGTGTGTTTGTGCACTCAATTGCTTGCCCGCATTGAATATTTAAAGAGCAAACAAAACGAACTCGTTAAAATGCGAAAAAACCGCAATGCATGCAACATGAAATTCAACATGCAACATGCTGTTGCTGTTGCTGTTGCAGCTGCCAGTGCTATTGTTTGTGCTATTATTGTTATCATTGTTGCCTTGATTTGTTTTTGATATATAAACACAGCGATTTTGCACTCGAACAGCTGACACACAAATTGCACAGTTAAACAAAACAAACTGACAGCAAACAACATGAGCAGTTTATATTTGTTTACAGCAATTAAATATGTCAGCATCCTGGAGTCCTTTTCGATTGGTCAAGCTTCGATTGTCCTGTCATACAACAACAACGACAACAACGATCGACAATTTACTATTAAAACAGCAAAAAGCTCATACACATTATATGATAATAAAATGCAGTTTTATATTGAAATTGAGCTTAATTGGATTAATGACATGACATGTGCTGAATATAACAAAGCACTTAAACATCCGATACAATTCTATAGAACTGCAACAGCATTTGGTGTTCTTAAAAAGATACATGAATTTTAATTTAAAGTGGAAAATAATTCACAAAATATAAATATGTATTGTGATGGATTTTAAAAGCTTAAAAAATCAATGATTTGAATAAAACCATATTATTATCCCATATAAGATATAATCTGTCGACGCATTTTTCTAATATTTTTCAGTATTCAAAATGGTTTTTCTCTTCAGAAGAGAGTGGGGTTTCGAACACATTTGTCTTTCTCGCTGTAAGTCCATAGAAAATCGAATAAAAATATTTAGAATAAAATGAATGGTTTTATTTACATGAAACTAAATATCAAACAATAATAAAACGTTCAAGATGCAATTAATATTGCAGCCAATTATGCAGCACATCATTAGAAAATACTCAATATAATTAGAGCATACGGTAATGGTCTATATAATGCTGAATTGTTCTAAATGGCGTACAATTGTCGCCTTGGAGAGTGATGTGGGTATTTAAAGCTGCCGTGTGGTTTGCATTTAAGTAAGTGTCTAACAAATGGCAAACTTGAGTTGCGCCTCAGGCAAATGTGTGCAGCTGAAGATGAAGATTAATTTGTATGCTCAGGCAGCTCGAGAGGTTGCCACAATTCAAGGCTTTTGCGAGTCCATGGGCTGACTTGGACTGGGATTCGTCTCAGGTCTGAATGACTTGCCTACGGTAAAAACACACACACACACACACACACACACACAGCGCACACAGACAGGAGAGAAGAACAATGTGGAATTCTTATTTATATTTTTTTTTTTTTTGTATACATGGCACGCAGACAGGGAAATGGAAGAGCAGGGAGGAGGGAAGGGAAAAAGGCGTTACCAAATGAATGATGAATGCTTATAAATGAGCGTGAGGGCGACCTGCGACCTTTTAGTGCTGCCATTGCCCAAGGGGCACAGCCAGAGGACACTGCCTTATGCAGTTCTCAGACTGTGCATGTGTGTGTGTGAGTGTGTATGTGTGTGTGTGTAAGGGCTCTGCATATTTATGACCCTTTAGACGGCATTCAATTTGTGGCTGTGGCTGTGGCTGTGGCATTGACAGCATTCAGCTTTCGAGTGACTCAAACGGATTAGTCAAATGGCTTTTATTGCAGCACACCTCATTTCACTTAAAAGCTTCCACTTTTCACTTGGCAACTTACCACAACAAAGCTGGCCAGCGGGTCGTATACGCAATGAGCCATCTTATTAATTATGATGGCATTTAAATCGTCAAAGGCGTCTGTACATGCGGTTAATGCAGCAAATTTCTTAGCCAGGGGCAACACATATTCACACACACACTCACGCACACACACCCACTTGCATGCCTAATACATTTGCTTTATTTTGACCCAAATTGCGGGCTGACACCTTAGTGAAATGAAACCACGAGCCTGCGGAAATCTTCATTTGATGTTCGTGAGTGCTTTTGCGTAGACTAATTAATGTCACCTGATATCTAAGCCACATACAACCCCACCCCCTCCCCCCTCATTTACCTGCCGCGTTTTTATACACGCCCCGTCACGTTTTCGTTTATCATTTAGGCAGCATTAAAATCTAACTAAAAACTTTTTGGCGAAACCTAAATTTCATAGGCAACGAAATTTTCAATTTGAAGTTACAACTTTTAAGCAGCCGGCAACGCTGTCATTAGTCCAACGCGTTGGCCGTCATTAAAAACAGTTTACAAAGGCGGTTAAAACCAAACCCTTTTTTACATAATTTAGCCGGGGAAGTGGGAAAGCAGCAGGCTATGTTGAGACTCCAAAAAATACTTTTTTAAGCAACAGGCAATACAGAGAGAAATTAATTAGTTAGCACACAAACCTATCAACTGAAATATGTTAAATACTAATAATCATTCTGATGAGCGTATCCATAATGTGACATTAGTCGATGAGGATTTGAATTCCTATCAGACTCGTCAACTGAACAAAATTGCCTTTTTGCGGAATTTGGAGCAAAAACAACGAAAACAACACGATGCGGTCTACAAAAGACATAAAAGTGAATGCGACGAGGTCTATGATCGGCTTACAGTGGGTAAGCACAGTATGCGCCACAAGCTGAGCAGTGAACGGTGAGGTTAAAAGCTGAAAGGATTCGAATTTGCAACCTGAAATGTTTCTCTCCTTTCTCTCTTTTTCTTTCTGTACCCAAAAATCATTTGTATCAAGTTGGGACGATGTAATTTACTTACTTGTGTATGTATATATATGTATATACATATCAGATATAAATATGTAACTGTATTTGCATGTGCACATACATACGTACACGTATGTAAGCGTAAATATGTATACAGTGCAAATAAAAATCGTATTTCCTTTGTGTGAATGACTTTCGTTTTTTCATTTACCCTGTAATGTTTTAAATTAAACTGTAGGGAACTTTACAAGTCGCTGCTAATTTTGTTGAGGGAAATGTAGAAGGTACTTGCGATCTGCGATAGCGATTTGTTGGACAAAAAGTAATGGCATACAAAAAAACTAAACTACATTAAACTAAATAATTGAAATTTCTGGTTTTTTACAGTTTATTCAATTTGTATCGTATTCAATCTACAAGATAAGTATCTTTAAGTCCAGCCAAGTCAATTGCAAAGCATTTTCTTGTTTTATGCTGTCAACTGTCTGTATTTTTCTACAGTGACCGCAAAAGTCTGCCATGGATAAAGCAATGGCTCTGGGCAATATCATTTCAAAAGTACACACGGCTCCTTTGTGTGTGTGTGTGTGTGAGTGTGTTAACGTATGTGTTTCTTTGTGTGTGTGTGTGCCACATAACGAGGTCAGTGCTTTGGAACAAAAGTTGTCAACTTGAAAATTACACGTACTGCAAAAATCAGTAGAAATTCACACACACACAAGAACCTATTGCGGCATGTTGTGCCTGTGTGTGTGTGCATGTGTGTGTGTATGTCTTTGCAACTGCAACTGCAGCGCATCCAACTGTTGCCTTCTATTTGAGTTTATCAGCGTGTAAAATGCGCAATTCAAATGCAAATGTGCAGCGTAATTAAAAATGTGCAAATAACTGTATAGTTATTCCATTTCCGTTGACTTTTGTGCTCCATTTTTTTTTTTTTCCTATTTTACACAATTTTGCCCCATGACTGCAGATCCAATTCTATATAGTTAATTTTTACCATGAATATAATTTTATCTTACAACTCACTTATCGGGCAATAATCGTAATTTTATAATAATTTTTCAGTTTCCCTTTCAAATAAAATCAAATTAGTGTGGCCATTGAAATTTAATGGATTACCTTTGACATTGATGGAATTTACTCTTATTCCTATTGAATGGGGTTTTTTTTATGTTGGCATAAATATCTCTTTTATATGCTCCCAAATGTAAAAATATTTGCTAAAAGAATTGATACAATTTATATTGAAATGAATTAGTTGAAATATACAATATATGCATGAAAAATATAAAAAAAAATATTTATTAGCAAATGAAAATAATTATGTGACATTTCAGACACAAATTACTAGAGATTTTTTAGCTTACCTTTGACAGCTCTGTCATATCGCCTGCTTTGTTGAGGGTTGAGGTCAACTTTAAAGAATTTAATAATTCGTGATTTTCACTGCTTAAATTTGATCCAAAAAGGCGGTAACTAGCAACTGGGTAATCGGACAGCTTCTAGCTTCTGATGATTTGATTGCCGTTTGAATTATTCACAATTCACTTGGCTCATAATTCGAGGCACACATTCGGGGGAAACATATCAGCAAAGCCAAATGAAAGCCGACAAAGTTGCAAACGATGATGCGTCCACAGTGACGAAGGCAACGAGGCATCGAGGCATCGAGGCATCGAGGCAACGAGGGAGACTGTGTGGCACTTGCCACAAATAAAGTCGTCGTTCATATTTTGAAATAAAGCTGCCGTTATCACAAATTGACAGCAAAGTGCGAGGCATTGTGTGGCATAGTGTGTGTGTCTGCGTGCATGTGTGTGAGTGTGGCAATGTACTTTGGGGCAGCTGTGCCCTCCCAATGGTTGGGTTAGAGTTAGAGCTTTAACTTGGGCATGTGTTATGGCTTCATGCGGTCACTCAACCAGGCAGTACATTTCACAGGCTTTGCCTCACTTCCGTTTCCGCACGCACACGCTTACACACACACACACACATACGCGCACACCAATCGAGAAAGAGAGTTTGACACACGCACACAGAGAGTTAAGTGCTTTGTGGTTGCTGCCAATGCGTTGATTGCGATGTGGTCAAAAAATCTAATAAAGCCCTTGCATATGAATTGGCAACATGTTGTAGAAAGTGATGGGTTAGCGGGGTGGAGGGGTATGTGCGTGCATACACATGTCTATTTATGATATATTAAATCATATTAACAGGCAATCGAAAACAGAATGCGTCGCCTATTTCCGGAATTTGTTTTCGTAGCATGCGAGTTGTTAGCCTAATAAATGAAAACTTCTATTTTAAATGACACTTTGCAAAGTTCTGTAATTAAAAATTCCAAAAAGAAATAAAAGCTATTAGCTATTACTGCTGCCACAATCAAGCCAATGGATGGGGGAGGTGATAATCAGTTAACAGAGGAATGTAATCGAAGACCTGCGCTCGATCGACGGGTCGAAATGTTTTTGCGGGAGCATCGTCGTTGGGAACAACCTCGACCTGTCCAAGTCCATAATATGAGGCAGACCGTATTGTTTACCCGTGTCGCACACCATCATGATCTGCGTTTGGATAGCGATACCGAAGATTCCGGATTTGAGTCGGACAGTGAGAGCGATCTGTTATAGCCAAATTTATCTTACGTTTGAGTAATTCGAATTTAGTCCAATTGTTGACATAATAAATTGATTGAAAATGTGCAACGACTTACCTTAATACCTACTCACACCCCCCTCTCACACCCACCATGTCAAAATGTCCATTTTGTAGTCTGAAAACTAAGATTGACAATATTTCGGACTCATTTATCATATGTTGGTTTATTCATGTCAATTTGATTTGTTGTTGTATTCGAACACAGAATCCGTTTTACACATGGATGTAAGACTTATGTGCGAATGTGTGTGTTTGAGTTTGTGTGCGTGTGTGTGTGTGTGTGTGTGTGTGTTTCATTGAGTCCTGTAAATATGCATATATGTAAATAGATTAGTTAAGAGATTTGCAGTTACATTTACCTTACACATACAAGTACAAGTACAATACGATGATATATTCGTAAATATTTATTTTGTATACATTTTTAAATACGGATTACGATTACATGATTTCAATTTGTTTTACTTAGTATTTCTGTTTGTTGTTGCATTTGTTGTTGTTCGTGTTGTCTGCTTTCTCTCTATTTTAATGCTGGTTTTACGTGTGATTTTGATACCCTCGCAAAATTAAGTTATTATAGCTCGTATAAGTCGGAATATTTATAAGATACAGTTTGTATTTCGTAGTTTTATTAAAGTTTTCTCAGATTGATAAAATTTTAAAATTAAAAAATATTAGTTTTAGAAAGTTTCAAGTGAAATTTTACTAGATTTTCGCAAGAGTATTTAATCTTCGACTTGCCGAAGTCAGCTATTCCTTTTTGATATTATTCAGTACATAAATTTCTATATTTATAAATATACACGCCTTTATTTTGATTTTCATCATATCTTTTTTTTCATATTTCCGCATTATTTGAGTTGTTGAAATAAGTTTAAAGTGGTTTTGTCTTTCGTTTTGACAGCATTTTATATAAAATTTTGAGTTCCTCTTCACTTGTCATCTAATATCCATAATTGTGTCTACTTTTGAAGTATTGTTTTTATATATTTTTATATTACCTTAAATTACTTTTTTCAAGTGAATAGATCTTTATCACGTCTAAAGTCGATTTATTCTTCATTATGTCTGATAATAATGCTGTTTAGAAAACTAAATCAACTAAAAATTTGATGATGACTACATCTAAATGACATTATACATTAAAATTTATATTTAGAACTACAGGATATGGTGTCTTTCTTCCAAGAATCGATATAGCTATAAATATGCAATACGATAAATCGTAAATATGTTTTCCCTTTGTTATTATAAAATTATTACGTATCGTTTAACTGTCAGGGAGTAGCGATTAAATTATAAAAATGCTCTGGTAGCAATTGCATGACTTTTAAATACCAATCAACCAATCAATTTATATGGTTACAGAGTAAAATATTCAATAAATAGTCAATTGATTTAATGAAAAAAATTATTAAGGTATTATCTTAAACTAGTTTGCAAATAATTATACATATACATAATACATTATTTGTCATTGTTCAGTTTTTACGTTATGGATTTAGTCGCTTAAACTACACTTTGATTAGGGGGAAATTATCAACTGATTAACTCAAACATTTGTAATTTATAATACTTATGTATATATATTTTGTTATGTATTTATGTATGTGTATATATAGGTATTCAATGTTACACAGTGTGGGCTTTAAGTACATCTATAAATTCTTTAAACTTTCTAATCGTGTATACATTCATTTCATTTTGTTTATTGGAGGAAGGAAGAAGATGGAATATAGGAGGGTAGGGTTGATTACATTAATTATACCCTTGCAGAGAAAATTCTTATCTTTTTTCGAACTATTTTTCCTAAGAAAAGTTAGATGTAAATTTGATTTGATGAAAAGGAAACTTTCTGAAACAATCGATTAAAAAATCATTCGGATTACAATAAATTTATTAATAGTTAATAATATATTGCTGATACATGTATCAATCTGCAAGAGTAAATAAAATTCGGCATGCCGATAATCATTATTAATTTGTCTCTTTTGATCTTTTGTAAAATGCATAAACATTCAGCTTAAAAACTAGAATTTGCTCTCAGCAATTTGCTCTCTTTTCCATTATGGCGCGCACACACACATTTATATATAAGTGTGGTTATATATATATATGAGTGTGTGTGTATACTGTTAATAGGTTTGTAAGTATTTGTTTTTGTGAGTGTGAAATAGCACTCATGAGTCATGACACAGGGAGGGCTTTACATTGAAATCCATAAATTGATGTAGCGACTGCTGAGTTAGTTGAGCGTATGAGTTACACTTGAGTGTGTGTATATTTGTATAAGTGTACTTTTGTTTAATTAGTTTCATGCGAGTTGTTTTTGCTGTAGTTGAAAATTTTATTTTATGCCCACATTGATTCAAGTCCAATTAAAATTCAATTAAAAATACTTGCATATACATATATGTGTCAGTATTTTTTTTCCATTTAATTTCGCATTTGATTTAATAATTTTCTTATTTTCTTGCATTTTGTTTTCGAATTAACCGCATCCCCAAATGCATTGCATGGGTGGGTTGCAACTTACAGCACATACCCGTAACCTCAGTAACCAGTCGCATCGAACAGATCCGGCAAAACGAGCGGCGGACAATTGTGCGGACTGCAGGTGACGCTGGGCAGCTCATCTGGTGTCACCGCATCGGTGCAAATACATTGCAAACAGTTGCCGGTGTCCTGTGGCAGAATTTCCCCAATTTTATACAATTTGCCTAGGAATGCGAGAGACAGAGATAAAGGGAGTGGAGAATTGTAGCAAGATAGAGATTGTTGTCGTTCTCGTTGTCGTCGTCGTCGTTGTCATTGTCATTGTTGACTCATCAACTTACCCAACACATTGCACATACGCCCCGTGGCCAATGGCGTTGTTGTTATAATCGTTGTTAGCGTGTAGGGCGGCACGCTGTGTGGATTGCTGTTGCTATTGCTGCTGCTGCTGCTGATGCCGCTGATGGCCACAAACGGCAACTGTGTTGTTGCTGTTGTTGCTGTTGTTGCTGCTGCCGTTGATGATGTTGCTGCTGCTGCTGCCGTTGCTGCCGATGGCTGCATTGTTGGTTGTCTTTCAGCTGCGTTAACGTCTGACGTTTGGTTGTCATTTGCAATTAAATCCGTTTGCCCATTGGCAGCAGCTATCGGCTCTTGTTGCTGCTGTTTCTGCCGCTGTCGTTGCTGTTTCTGTAGCTGTTGCTGTTGCTGATGTGGGTGTTTTGGATGCACATCGACTGCAGTTAGTGTAATGTCAATATTGACAACGCTGCCATTGAATTCACTGCTGTAATCATTGTACGAGCTACGAAAGAACACGGCATCTGCATTGTCAGCTATGTTGTTGCCATGCCTGTTGCCATTGTCTTTCGGATTGACAGCAATGCTGCCATTGTTGTTGCTGTATTTTGCTGCTGCTGCTGCTGCTGTGTTAACGCCAACATCATCGATTATTGTTGATGCTGGCGTTTCCTGCTCTACGGCAACGGCTGGGAAGTTATCGTCAAGCGTGTTTGTACTGTCAACATTGAGTTCCGTCGATGTCAGCCAACGATGAAATGCATCGTCAGTGTCCTCAATTTCGTCAGTTCGATGCTGCACTTGTTCCAGCTACAACCCCAAGCAAATATGTATACGCAATTTAATGGTTACCCACAACTCTCTCCACCCCAAGACTCCGCCCAGGACTAATGGATACTAAATATTCTTCATAAACTTGCCAACTTTTCTTCTTTTTCCACTTTGGTTTTCCTTTCCATTGGAGGAATCTTTCATAAGCATTAAAATGAAATAAATAATAAAACGAGTCGTGCATGAAAAATTCAATTGCAAGAAGCAACGGACTACAGATATTGCTCAGAAATGTGTCTCATAAACTGGACGATGTTTAGCCAGAAAGGGAGTATATTATCGACAAGCCGAAGACTAGTTGCCCTTTCTGATTTCGACTGAATTTGAATTACAAATGGAAATTAAAGTCTCTCATATCAAAACTAATATTAGTTTTTTCCTGATTTTTAATTAACACTAGTTTAGTTTTAAAAAAAACTTCTTTTAATTTTTTAAAGTCTTTCAGTTTGTTAAGCTGATAACTCAATATATATATTTTTAAATTAAAATGTTATTGTTTTCAGTGATTATTCTATTCTATTGTGGCCTAATGAGGAATATAATTTTCTTCATATTTTTCCTCATTTAAAGAGAGAACTAGTCAACTCTCAGCCAGGTCAAATAAAATAAAAGAAGGATTCTTAAAACTTAAACAACAGCAATCACTTGACACGGAACTGCAACCGGTTAAATTTGCTGCCGCTCGAGTGGCTTAATACTCACATTTGTATTGGCCATGGCAACCACTGTGGCAGTATGTTCGCTACGCGGCGTTGTCGTCATTTCAATTGTTGTTGCTACAGCTATTGTTGTCGCCTTGTTGTTGCTGTTAGCATTGCTGATGTGACCAGTGCTGCTGCTGCTGCTGCTGTCACTGCTCGCTGTAGATGTGGTTGTTGTTGGTCGCTTTGTTGGTGGCTCGGGCAAAATATCGCTGTCGGTTTCCGACTCATCAAAGTTTTTATCATTTCCCAAGTCTGTGCCGAGTTCAACGTCTGTGTTCGCCTTTTGTAGCTGCTGCTGTTGTTGCTGCTGTTGTTGCTGCTGTTGTTGCTGCTGTTGTTGCTGTTGCTGTTGCTGTTGCAAGCGCTGTTGTTGCTGCTGTCGCTGCTTTTCATGCAGCAAATGCTGCTGATGATGCTGGTGCTGATGATGTTCATGCTCCTCGGTCTTGTAGTCATAATAAAGTAGAGCCGGCAAGTTTTCGGGAAAATTTAAAATCTTGCTGGACGAATGCGGTTGATGGGTGTGCAAATGTTGCTGCTGCTGTTCATGTTGCGGATGTGCCTGCTGCTCATTCTCTTGCTGCTGTTGAGGCGTTGGCAATTGGTGCTGATAATGCGCTTCCCTTGCAGCCTGATTAACAGCTGTTACTGCCACCACATGAAGTTGCTGCAGCTGCGGCTTTGGCGGCTGTTGTTGTTGCTGTTGCAGCTGCTGCTGATGTTGCTGATGGGACGCTGCTGTTGCCAACTTAAGCTGCTGCTGCTGCTGTTGCTGTTCGTGTTTATGTTGCTTGATTATATTGTAGTTGCTGCTGTGGCTGGCATCGTTGCTCTTTTGTTTTTGTTTTTGTTGCTGTATGTCTGGCTTTTTATAATCCGTCGCCTGCTGACGGCTATGGTAAACTTCATAGTCATTAAAATTCTTTTGATTCTTGTGATGCTTATGCCGCTTGCCAACTTTCCTCTCCGTTTTATGCAGTTTTGTTGATTTTCGCGTTGTGGTCTCATGCCGATACGGATCTGAATAGTCTCCCCCAGTTACTGCACTGTTCGCAGTCGCCTTATCTACAAAGCAGAACGAGCACAAAACTTTCATCTAGCATTAACTCATAAAACTCAATTCAAACTAACCGCATTTCTCCCACCAGCAAAAGATTTCACCGTCCATGCAGAGGCAAACCTCACAGGCATCCAAACGCGGCACCTGTCGCCAAAAGACAAAATACACATACAAAATAAATAATAAATGAAAAAAAACCGGAGAAAAGATAACAGCAAAACATGGGTTAAACAAATCCACCAAAAATGACATGGTTTGCGTAATGTCACGTTGTTTGTAGTTTTGCAAATTCGAGTATGTATATATTTTGACTATATTTCTGGGCAGCCAAAGAGCCGAAATGATTTCAAATGAATTCAGTAACACATTTCTCTGAATACGGTTTACAATGTGTATCTACAAGCTTTTTTGGACAGATGTGCAGACATCATTATCTGCTAATACTCTTTTTAAGTCCCAAACAAACCATTATTTAACAGTTATGCACCAACTAGTTCTAGCTGATGAACAAATATTATTTATTTACATTAGTAGCGAAATGCAAAGAGATTTCTCAAATTTATCTTTGAACTCTCATAATTCTGTCAAAACTCAACCGATTTTAACTCCGAATACCATTTTGATCATGATTTGGCCTCCAAATTGATTCTGCATTAAAATATTATTTAATTGGAAAAATTTATTTTTTTCGATAATTATCGGATTTTCCATACCTACCCCTTTACATTTTTTCAAAAATTTTGATTTCTCATAATTTTGTCAAAACTCAACCGATTTTCAAGCGGAATGTCAATTTGATCATGATTTGACCTCCAAATTGATTCTACATTTAAATATTTTTCATTTAGAAAAATAAATTTTTTTCGACAATTTTCCAATTTTCCATACCTACCCCTTTACATTTTTTCAAAGACTTTGAACTCTCATAATTCTGTCAAAACTCAACCGATTTTAACTCCGAATACCATTTTAATCATGATTTGGCCCCCAAATTGATTCTGCATTAAAATTTTATTAAATTGGGAAAATAAATTTTTTTCGACAATTTTCCGAATTTCCATACCTACCCCTTTACATTTTTTTAAAAACTTTGAACTCTCATAATTCTGTCAAAACTCAACCGATTTTGACTCCGAATACCATTTTGATCATGATTTGCCCCCAAATTGATTCTGCATTAAAATTTTATTAAATTGGGAAAATAAATTTTTTCGACAATTTTCCGATTTTCCCTTTACATTTTTTAAAAACTTTGAACTCTCATAATTCTGTCAAAACTCAACCGATTTTGACTCCGAATACCATTTTGATCATGATTTGCCCCCAAATTGATTCTGCATTAAAATATTATTTAATTGGAAAAAATTAATTTTTTTCGGCTATCGTCTAATATTTCATATTTTTTCAAAAACTTTGACCTCTCAAAACTTAAATTCTCTTTTTCCATATGTCAATTTTATCCCTATTATCATTTATTTTAATTTATATAAATTTCAACATAATCAATATTGTGAGATTGAATTATCGCTATTTTTCCTCCTCCATTTAAATCTTTAATTCAAGTCTCTCATAGATTGTCATTTTATTGTGATAAATAAAATGTTCAAATTGACAGAAAACAGCTACAGAGTTGTTTTCGATAAATATAGCAATAGCGCAATTACTGTTGCAATAATAATAAACTGGCTATACATCTAACGATAAAAGCAATGACTGACTAAGTCATATACTTGTAATGCCCATAAGTCACAGCTGAGAACTAAAGCAAACCTGAGTCGCATATGAATATTCGTACAGGTAATATACACAGGTGTGGCAAATGTGCACAAGCCAAAGGGGAATAAAATGATAGACACACACACACACATTTAGTGTTACCGCATACCTTCTGTCCATGTGTGTACTTGTGGCCATTTGTAAAACAAGCCGCAGCTCTGCTATGTGGCTCCAAGTCATCCTCAGCTGGCGTGGAGTCAACGAAACCAGCTGTCGACTGCGCTCGGTTGTCAGACTTAGAGTCAGAGTTTGCCCTTAATGTTGGAGTTGGCGTTGACGGCATCGTTGGAGTTGGAGTTGGAGCTGTAGCTGTTGCCGGATTCGATATCTGCTCTTTGCTGGAGCTCAGCGTCGCTCAACATTTGCTCGGAGAGCAGACGTGCATCGTATTTGGCCTGGGACTGCGCTTCATCCAGGTCGTAGTTGAAGTCATCCTCGTGCTCCTCTAAGTACTCAAAGGGCAGAGCTAAACGTTGAAGGGCGGATGGAAGGTGGGGCGGAAAAGAAAGGCAAAAAGGCGAAATAAGCCGTTGTTGAGTTGGCTTTTGGCATTCTTTTTTGGCATTAAGCATTCAAGTGGTGTTGTTGCTTAAAGGTTTACTAACTTGGTCTAAAACCATTTTGTGGCGTATTATTAGGGACTAAGCTGTAATCAGCAGGCTGTTGCCACCTTTTTCGATATGCAACGTGTTGCCCATAAACTCGATCCGTGCTCGTATTTTTGATAAATTATCATATAAAATGAAAAGCACTTGGAAATAAATCAAAAGCGTGCATAAAACGCAAACACAAACACATACAGAGAGAGTATATGTGTGAATGTGTGTTTGCGTGTGTTTTATGGCAGCCCATGGCATTTGTCATTAAATCAAAAGGCTGCGCTCATTATGACATAAAATGTTGAACGTCAAATCACAAATGTAAAATATAAAACACATTTCGAGCATCGTTTTTTTCTGTTTTCTTTGCACAGATTTAATTTTGTGGCTATAAAATGTATGCATATAGGGAAAGTCTTTAAGATTTAGGGACTCACCCTCTGCCAAGTGCTGCTCGAGACGAAGTAATCCAAATATGTTGCAGCTGTGGCAGAGCAGCAAACAAAACCACACGCAATTGATGCTTGTCATGGCTGCTGCCCCCTCTGCTAATAAATCCCGCTGGAATTTGACGTTTTCCTTAACGTTTTCTCCTCTTTCACTTTTCGTTTCACGTTTCCCGTTGCGTTAGGTTTCTCTTTGTTTCTTCGCTTGTTTCTCAGTTATCTTGCTTGTTCGTGGATTTCGTGCACTTAGTCGCACATTCTTTACAAAATAAACACGCAACCTTCGCACACACAGGTTACAGTTGTCGTTGCCGTTATTGTTGTTGTGGTTGTTTATTTTCGTACAAGTGTTGCAGTTGTTTGTTAGCTGTAAGATTTTGTTGTTATTTTTATCAACATCCGTGCACTCACACTACACTGGCAAATTTATTACCGTTGCGCTTAAGAGTAGGCAACAGTTCTTATTTATATTATTTTCCACTGCTCTGAAAAGTAGGCAATGCTTTAAGAACTTCAAGATATTTCTGCTCCGCTTAAGAGTAGACAGTAATTTTATATGCTGTTGCCAATGGTATTTAAATTTAAACTGCTCCTTGACTGAAGACCTGATAGACCGGGACTTCACTTAAATAACTTCATATTAGCTCATAATCATTTCTTTCCATAGTACGCATTTTATGTATTCTTGTAAATAACATACATATATATTAAAATAGTTTTAATAGTAATGATTAGATAATGTTGTCCAAAAAAGGGTAATAGTACGCTAGTCCAATTAAGAAATTTTGTTAAATTAATAATTGCTAGACTGCCCTTAAATGCATTTTCTAAATGCATCCTATTTTCGCTGCCCACATAAGTAGGCAACAGTTTTCTCCTAAACAATTTATTACTCTATGGCTGTTACTTTCATCTTAACTTCAATTATCATACCCATTGCTCGTATTCAATTCATTCATAGCAAGTTCGTAATCGCGCAACTGTGATTTGGCCTCGCTGCTACGTGCCAGACAACCCCAGCTAATATCCAACTAAAACCAACCCAACCAACAAGTGTTTTCTCGCCTTCCCGCTACGTGCCTTACGTAACGCGAGCACAAGTTGGGGCAAAACAGGCAAACGGCAGCTGCCAGAGTATGGCAAATAAATTGAAATGAAATAAACGCCATTAACTAATCAGAAGCAATCGTTGTGGGCTTCCTTCTCTAGTACTTGAACTTTTTCCCTGCGGCAAAACGTTAACAAACCGTTGAATAACATTGAAAGTGTTTGCCAAGTTTAAATTAGTCGATTACGAATCATCTACTTAGCATACTAATTAATGAAATGATAATACCGTCTAATTTATGTACTTTTATTAAAATATTAAAATAATAACAGTGCATATTCAACTGGTTTATGCAATGTTCCCTTGGCAACTGATTTAATAATGATATTAAAACCATTTTGATTCATTAACTTCTCAGCCAACTCTGAAATATTAAAATCTCTTAAGATCTCGCATAACATTAAGCATATTTATGCTACTGAAGGTATCAAGAGCTAATATAGCGTTATGCTGAATGGGTTACCTGGCTAAGTCATAGATAAAGTCAGTTTCAGATTCAGAGCGCTAATGTAGAGCTCAAATACGCATAAAGTGTTTATCGGCAAACAATGCGAAAGTAAATGCACTGTCAGAGTGCTTAATTTATGGAACAAAAGGCGAATCAGAGTAAGAGCGAGGAGCAGATGGAGATGGCGATGTATTAAGGGAGGAGCAAGGTGATAAAGAACAGAAGCAAACACAAAACACTTGAGCTAAACAATTCGCCAGCGGCATGCGGAAGTGAAAAGCCAGAGCAAAAGAGAAAAAAAATAGCAGAAAGCAGGAAATCAGAACGTGAACGAAGTGAAAGCATCCCGTAAAAGGCAAAACGGAAATTCATTGCCAGACGTTTGAAGTGTGAGAAATTAGCACAGTGCTCAGACACTCACATATACTCAGACACACACACTCTCACACACACTCACAGACACTCGACTGTCGCTAAAAACAAAGCGCTGAGTGTGAAGTCAGTTTTATAACTTTTAGTTAGATTGCCATACACTAGAGAATTCAGACACAACTCCATTAGTTGGTGGCGTATACGCAATACTTTATACACTTTTAATTTGTCACTATTTCCGCTACAGACGTCCAGTGACAGATTAAATTGCATTTCTATATATATATATACTCAGGATAGACACACACACACGTGCAATTCTGTTTGCCTTTAATAAAAACTTGATGTTAGTTATATTATTATATCTGTTGTTTATCACATGCAGAAAGTGAGCAGTTTATTTCTTCTTTTACCACACAGCACACAAAAAACGCACTCAGAATTTACGTGGACAGACGAATTCGCAGTCTGTCTATTGCTTTGTCTCTCACACGCGGCGGCTACGTAATAACTGAGTTAAAGCAATCGTCGCACAGGCTCCACGTTCTGTCGCCCACTGTTGCCGCTTGATGCTATGCACTGCGTATTTATATTCTGGCCAAAAGCAACACGGTAACAGCATCCATCTTGGCCAAGCATTTCTCGCTGGCTCTCTCTCTCTCTCTTCTCGTTTACTTTGCGCTCTCAGAGAGAGTGTGTCAGCTCTCTGGTTTGCTTTTTATGAATGAGTTTTTGTGCGTTAAACACAGCAAGAATGAGAGATGCTCTTAACAGACTGTTAACAGTCACTGTTAACTGCATTATTGTGCTTGCCTGTGTGTGTATATATGTGTGTGCGTGTGTGTGTTGGCGACTTGTAAATTGCATTAAAATGATTCAGTTTAGTGCAACCAGCTCTTGCCGCCTTTTCTCTCTGCTCTTTTGTGGCAAATTGCATTCTGTACCGCCTTTAGGCATGTTGTCACACATTTTGCGTTAACATTGCAACAGTTCAGCGACCACACACACACACACACACACACACACACACACACACACACGTACACACTCAAACCCAATTTAAATATGAGTATGTAAATATGTCCTGACACACACATAAGTTTGACTGACGCTGACTGACTGACAGGCGATGTGAAGTTGATGCGGAGACGAAGTCGAGAGATGGAGACGACGACGGAGACTAAGGCTGTCGCTTGTTAGACATGACAATGCGTGTTTGTGTCAGGATAACTGTCAACAGTTGCCGCCTGCGTTTCAGCCTTCTTTTACATTGTGTTTTCTTTGCTTCCATCTTGTATTCGTTTTTCCAGCTGCTAATTTCTTTTATAAATTTCATGTGCTTGCATTTACATAAAATACTCATAACAATCATTTTCATATTCATCAAGTGTCGCTGTCAAGCTCCAAATGCGAGTATTAGAAATATGAATTTATGCTGTCCCGAATCAAATACGCAACAGTTGGCACACTTGTACGAGGATTCTATGCGACTTATATGCCATATGATATATGGCATAGATATGTCATAAATGTGTAACACCATGCCAAATCGATCTCCTTCCGGTCTCTCCTCTCTCTCTCTCTCTCTCTCTCTGTCTCTCTCTCTGTCTCTCTCCCACCCGAAAAGTCAGCCAACTAAACGGAAATCAATGTGCCTTGACATCTGAAAAATGTCAATTGCTATTCAGACAACAGCAACATGGAGAGTCGAGGCTTCTACGTGGCATTACAAGTCATAACAGCTTGACATATTTCGTTGGGCATATTTTATGCCCATAATAATTTATCTGCAATAAAATATTTGCTTATAATTTATCAAATCAAAATTGCCTTGAATACTATAAAACATTTATTTATACATTCATATAATATTGTTAAATGGCAATTGAATAAATTGAAAATGCCACTTCAACTAATGCTAAGAATAACATTAAAATGTTTGAATGCTCTCCCAATTTTTATCAATGTTGGAGATCCTGGACAGTGGATTACTGTCAAAATTACCCAAATTCAGCACATCTAAAATAACTGTGATATACCTTTAAAATATTCCCGCTGCTCTATAATCTGCAAATTGACGGCTGTTGTCGAGTTCTTCTTTCTATTCTAAATAGGATTTGCCGGCGAGTGAGCTCAAAATTTGAAATCACTAGAGCAATTGTTTTAAAGCAACCAATTCCGACTGTACCACTTACCCTCTTTCCTCCTCAGGCATCCGATATATAAATATATATACACATTTTTGCCTATGAATTACAACGAGGCCGAGCTCGGCCGAAATTTAATAAAACTGTCAAATGCCTTTGTTTCATTTTATTAGGCATAATAATCGTATTTATTATGATTTTCATTCAAATCCTTTGCTGAGACCCCGCTAAGGAAAATGTCACAAAGTTATGCCATAAATATTAAAATATACTTGTTTTAAAATTTAAACTTGCCCAAAAGATTTATAAATTAGCCAGAAACTCAGCTGTGTGTCGTTTTAGAAGGCCATAAAAATGATTCATATTATTGGACATGAGTATGCAATTCTATCTAAGACAAGACAGGGGAGGATGAGATTACAGGGGGTTAGCTAAGGGTTAAACAGGTTTTAAGTTTATGCAAATTAAATAACAATTATAAATTCTAAATTCAAAAGGACAGCCTTTGTCTTGTGTAGAAAAGTCTTTGGGGACGAGGTCAACAGCTAAAACAAAGCTCGGGGCCTGTAAATGCAAATACCGTATGTAAATATTTAAAATGTGTAAAGTACGAGTACCCGTATATTTGACACATACACACACACACACACACACACACACACCCATCATCATCGTGCACTTGTCCCACTGTGCAGCAGCACTTTTCACTTTATGCAAATTGGACAGCAAACGTTGTGGCAAGCAGTCGTTGCAGACACTTGTCAATGGCATTGAAAGAGCTAATGCCAGATTTGTCTCGTTGAAAACAAAACACTTGGCATGCTGCATTCATTAAAAACAGTTTTAGGCCAATTTACTTGTGGCCAGCTTACCACAAAAGCTGCATTTAATTTAATTAGCATGGCTTAGTTGTTTTGTAGCTTCGACTTGACCATATTTGAATATCTAATGAAATAAGCCACAATAATTCGCTGCAGCTGTAACTAAATTTATATTTCGACATGTGGCTGGCTATGGCTGTGATATATCAGTCAGTGATGACAAAGCATTTTATATATATAGACCTAGGCTTTATCTGCCATTTTAATGTTAATTTAAAAGCAATTTGTTTATTTTTGACTTTTCCATTGAAACGAAAACAAAAGCATTGAAAACTGCTGCTCAAAAATATGCTTGGTATGATAAAACTACTTAAATGAAGTGCTAAAAATGTGGCAAGTTTTGACCTTGTTGCCAAGAAAAGTTGACAAACAAACTTGCAACGCACACACACACACACACACACACGCACATTTAGAAAGTTGTGTAAACTATCAACAAAATGGGCACCCAGTTGTATCACAACAAACTTTTCGTTTGTTCATTCCACAAGAGGCATTTTAATCTTAGTATTTTTATTGTTTTTCCCTTGGAAAGACCCAACCAATGAGCCTGATTATAGGAAAAGTGTGTATTAAAAGAGTAAACCTGAAATCAAATCATTTGCCCCTTTTAATTACAAAGAAAAAGAATAACAGTAATTGCAATTTGCAAAAGAAAACTGAAAAACTTATCTAAAAGTACCTGCAATTAAGGATCGCGCTAAAAACTAAAGCAAGAGGCGACCATTAGATGAGGCAACGGAAAATAAAGGAAGGAGTTTCAAAAGAGTGAAAGAAACTATGAGAGATTACTAAAAGCAATTTGATAACAACAGTATTTGGTAACTGTAGACAAAATGCAAAAAGTTGCAAGAAGCGCGTTTCAAGTTGCCATTGCAGTTGCCGTTGCCATGGCAATTATAAGGCGAGAGAGCTGCCAAGTGGCCAACAAGAAGGCTAAGACATTGGCATCGGCATTCAGCCGTCATATCAGCCATATCAGCCCACGGCGAGCAGTTTCAATTTACCAGCAAAGTGTGTGGTTAACAAAGTATCACAAAATTGGGAAATCAATATATAAAATTAATCAATATCAGATTCAATTAAAACTTATGCCGTACTAAATTTGGGTAAATCCGTTAGGTTTGCCTCAAATAATTCTATGACAATCGTTTTGAACATAAGTTAAGAACAACATCAAAAGAGTCTTTAATATATTGCCTGATCAAATCTACAATTTAATGTAGCATAGATTTATAGAATTATCAGTATATAATTTTTTTGTAATATAAGCAACTTGCATAGCACACCTCGTACTTAGCTTTGCTCTAAGACAATGCGTTACTTTGTGCACTTTGATGAAGTTTATTAAAGTGCACAGTGAGCGCACCTGCGGTTGAGACACTGCGGATGCTTCGGGGCAGATAGTTGTGGCATAGTTACGAGTATATATATATGTATATATGTATGCACTTATTATTATATCTCCGGGTGGAGTATCCAATTTGGCTTAGCTGTCGTTTGAGCTAAAACTCTAAGCTTATGGGCTTATAGGCTTATGAAATATGCATTGAGCATAATTAAAATGTCGCCAGGATAATAAAAAATCACATAAAAAGCCGAAGTACACCTACACAATAAACCTGACACAAAAAAATAATCAGGGGCAATCCCTTTTTTAACTCAGGCCTCTTAATAAAGGGTCCATAAACAAATAAGCAAACATTTAGCGGTCCACCTGCAAGCAATTAAGTTGGATAAACAATGTGAATTTAGATTTGATTCAACTGTGTTTACTTTGCATTAACCGGTTTGCCTTAAAATTAACCAAATGCGCAATGCTCGACGAGGCCCAAACAACAATTATTGGCAGCAACATAAAGCATGAGTTTGTAATAAATGTGTGTCTCTATGCATGTATTTATTTATTTATATGTGTGCGTGTACCTGGAATAAACAAATGTGCGACTTGTTGTTGGCTTTTTATTGGTAGCCATAAAAAAAGCAGCGCCATTCAACAGAGTCTCATAGGTTGCAAGTGGGAGTCTAGTCCGTGTTTTATGGCGCATAAATCTCAGTAAATGTCACAGATACAACTGCAATTCAATTGCCATAGAAGTTATGGCCAAGTACCGACACAATGACAATGCTTGGCCGAAATGGGATTGACAAAGAATCCTTGAATTTAAGTATTAAATAAATGGCAAAATGGCAATTGCAGGTAATTGATAAATTTGTAATTATGCTGACACTTTGTGTTGATTAATAATTTAATAATTGATCCCGTGGGAATTCAATTTGTATACATAAGCGTGTATATTGCGTATTCGCCGTGTGAGCACAGCCCGCTAATTGTTTTCATTGCGAATAAAACAGGATTATAATTGTTTGTTATTTTTGCATTGCGTGCATGTCTGGCATAATGAATGTGCTGACTGAGATGGAGATCTGGTTGACAGCTAATAAACAACACGCTGTTTCAATTAAATCACTTTCTTTCACTCTCTCATTTTAATTGGCAGCTTGCTTAAACTTTTGCACAATGCGGCTGAAATTGAAAAGTGCAAACTGCAAACTGCAAACTGCAGTTGCCGTTGCCGTTGCCGTTGCAGTTCCTGTTGCAGTTGCAATTGTGACATTGGTCATGTGCAAACAGCTTAAATAAAAGAAATACGCGACATATGGCAACCAACTTCGATAAATTGCAAGCTCGTAAATAAAATGCGAGTGCAGAAATCACAGCGAAATCACAGCGTGGAATCGTGTCAACAACAGCATATCCCACAGCCATGAAAAGTGCGACTACGAGTACCAGTACTTTACCCACATAAGATACTACATATATGTATGGTATGTGGTATATACGCTCATGTATATAAATGTATCTACTCATCTTGTGTATCTGTGTGTGGGTCTGCTCTGTTTATATTTAAGTATAGCAGCAGCTTCATAATGATGTGGTGGCCATCGCAACTGTGACAACTCGCTCTTAGCCATGCGGCTGCAATAACTGTGGCGGCTCTGATTAAGCTCCGTAAAATTGCACTTTAACAAAGTACTCGACTAACAGTTACTCTTCGTATAAATCACAACTTACTTAACAGCTTTACATAATTTTTATTTTAATTTGGAGCAGAAATTAATGCTCCACATTTTCGTTGCTCGTTCTGCTCTTCCAAAATACCGGAGTTCAATAAATTATGCAGCATACTTTTGTGCGACACAATTTAAAGACAGAAATGCAACAATACAAAGAATTGTTGCATACTTTAAAGCGTCTCACAAATGCAGCAATCTTTCAATTGGTCCGCATTCTTATTGGGGAGTAAAAACATATTCATCGCAGTTGGATGAATTTGATTTGAGTAACAGTTAGTCAATTAAACGAAACTGTTTAAATTTTATAACATCCTAAATTAATATGGCTTTAAGCTAAATACAAAAATCCCCTTGTCGCTCCATCTATCGGTATTAAATATTTTATTTTCATTTTGACTTTGTTACCAGCCTCAACGCTGTCCAGCTGACGGCATGAAACAATTTGCAGTTAAATAATTGTTATGCAGTTTAATGAAACTTACGGGGGGATCGAGGCACTGCCAGACAAAGAAAACGAGCAGCAACATGTCTGTTAAATAAATGAAAACTGTAAATAATAAACACGGCAAATGTTGCATAAAATTCATTTAATATGAGCAGCAACATTCAGACAAAAGGCACACACATGAAAAATAACTAAAGTCAGTGACAGAGCATGTCAATAAAATACGAAAAATTAATATATAAAATGTATACTAAAAATGATTTCAATCAGGAATATTGCAATTGCAGATTAAAATAAATTGTATATTCAGAATACAATCAAAAGCCTATTTCTCTACTTATAAATGTGAATATACATTTTGCTCCATATAAAATCCGTAAATATAGATTTTTTCAGAATATAAAACTTAAAGCGAGATAAGTTGGCTAAGATTTTGTGTGGATGTTGAACGTAACGTTACATTTCAATTTCAATTCATTGTTGTTAGCAAAGTTACTCGTAAATTTCGCTGACAAAACTGAACTCGAGGCACGTTTTATTGCCATTCTGTTATGTAGTGACGCACTTCTAAGCGTAATTGATTGATTGATGGCTGGATTGGCCGACTGACTGGCTGCATCTGGAAACGATGTCCAGCTGCTTCACAACAATCAGTACGGGTATTAAAGCCAAGTTCAGCTGCCAAAAGGCCGCACATTTTAGCGCATTTAATCTTTAATTAAGGGAAATTCTATATTAGACATCGTCTTCTTCAATTTGCCGCTTAATTCCCTCCTGTGCCCTCTTGGGTCAGATGTCAGCAGCTTAAATGATGCGTTAAGACCCCCTAAACTGGCTTGTGGCCGCTTTAACCGCAACGAACTTCAATTTGCCTGACACAAAAATATATAGAGAGCTACAAGCTAAAACAAAGGGCAACATGATGGAGAAATCTTTTCACTTTCACCAAACATTTTGCGAGCATTGCAAATAAATTGAATTACGAGAGAACAAAATAAGTAAAAGCCAAAGGGCGCAAAAGTTGCGCAACTGAAACGACAAATATGCAAATGGACACTTGACAATCGACGAAAGAGGGAGCTAAGGAGAAGGAGAAAAATAAGGAGGAGAAAGAGGTTAACAGCAGCTGCAAGACTACACTTCTCTGCTAACGTGGCCCAAAGGCGGCAGGCAGCCAGTTTGGGCCAAGGCGAAATCCTATTAAAATTCAATTGCCTGTAAATGAAGAGAGAGCGAGTCGAACTTCTGGGTTCAAAGGGACAGGGACAACATTGAACGATCCAACGGATGTTGTTTGTCACTTAATTAAGGTTAATGTGAGCAAGACAGGATGGAACAAGCTGACTGACTGACTGACTGACTGACTCACTGTCTAACTGACTGAATGACTGAGTAAGGATTAACTTTGGATTTGTAAACAAGTTTCATGCGTAATTTAATTTCCAATGAAAATTTTCACCCAGTCAGCTGCGGGCAACATTTATTGCATTTAACTATGACATTTAGACACGTTTAGGGGCAGGTTGTGGAGACTCAAACATAATGGGCAACGGAATTAACCATTCGGCGAGCCATTTGTGAGCTTATGTGACCGCAAATGTCAGTCAAAATGGCTGAAAATCAATTTTGAAAGTTTATTTTTCGTCTCACAGCTTAACGGAACGTGAAATTATTTTAAAGTTGGCTAACTGTAAATTTAATTATGGCCGCAACTCAAACAAATGGCTCTAACTAAGCACTGTCAACTTTCCTAAAGCACACACACTCACACACACAACCACACACTCACAGTGATACATGAATTGTAAAATTCAAAGGAAAGTTTCGCAAGTTGCCGAATATATGCGCATATCTAATGTTGATTGTTGCATGTCTCTTCAAAGTGTCTGCCACTTGCTGTGGCACTCAGTTTTGCATACGCTGTCAAATTGCTTGCAGCAACTGCCAAAACTGAAATCCTCATAATTTTCACAGCAAAATTAAAGACAAACCAAGTGAAAAGTAGTAGCAATGGGGATTGATCGTCTAAACTCGCGATAAGTATGCTACAGGAAGAGAAAATTTTAGTTGATATCTTTTCTGAAGATTGATAGTGATTGATAATGAAATATTTTTATAGTATATTCAGGTTATATTCAAATAAACATCAATAGCTTCGATTTTGATAGAAATCTACTATTGTTTGATGACAACTAGAAGTTGTACTAGCCCAAACCACCCGACAAGTGTCTTATTTACAAGGTATAATTAAAGCTATGCAAAACATCAACTGAAACTGAGTCGCGTGCCGTTACTCAGTCCCAGTCTCCCAGTCTTCCAGAAGCCCCAACTCCCAATGTTCCCAGAATGCCTATAAAGGTCGCCAGAAAGTTTTAGTCCCATATCCTTATTGCGAAATACTTGGCCAAGTATTTGATATTATGAGCGCTTTCAATGCTTATCAGCTACAGTTGAAGTTGTGTCAAAGTTTCTGATTTTCTTGCGTTGATAAGTGCCGCCTAAGGAAGGAAAGCCGGGGCAGAAACTGGCCAGAAACTGGGGCAGTTACAATTCTCAACACATGGGGTAAAGGCAATGATTTCAATGTTTTAGCCAACTCACTTTATGGCTCGCACACTTTCAGTTTTTTCTTCTATTGTTTGTGGCCAATTGTAACAGTACACAAAAGTTTAAGTTGGCACAGTTTTATTTGTTGTATACTATATATTTCATTTGATTCTTTTTTTATTTGATTTTTTAATGCCGTTGCTTAAAAAAACTTTTCTCATTAGTCACTATTTTTTAGCTGATGTTTAATTGTTACACACACCCAGCCGGTAAACTTTCTAAGTAGTTAAAGTTGTTTTCAATTTTGTAATTTTATTTTCTTTGCATTTTTCTTCTCTCATTTCTGAGCTCAACTCAAACAAAATGCCACTCGCTGTGTGGCAAGAATTGTGTAAACAAATTAAACCTGCTACACGCTTCCACCTCCAAGCTGGAATACCAGAAAAATGGCATGCAAAAAGAACTACGATCGATAAACTGAATACCAAATACTCTCTACCGCAATGCATAATTCTTTTTAAAGTTAAGCCGATTTTGGGAAGAATGAATAAGAAATATGGTATGTATCTAGAACATGGTATTGTAAGTTTTTTCATTCAAACTCCTAATGTCTAAATAGCCTTTGAAAGGGTATATAAAACTAACGAGCATTGGGTTGGTAGCACAGGTCTAATGAGGCCCAAATAAATTTCACTGGCAACTGCAAAAAGATAAAAAAAAGGCAAAGTTTGGTTGCCGCTTTGCCAAAAACAAGTACGAGTATATTGGCTCCTAAGCGCCCCAAACAATTAAAGCCAGGTTGCAATAAACACGTAGAAAGAATGTGTTCAAAGCAGGTGGGGGTCATTCGGTAATTACGCAGAGAGAGAGAAAGCTGAGAAACACGTGAGCAATGCCTTTAATGTCGACAGACTAAAATATGATGATGGGGGAGAGAGAGAGCATCTTTTACCCTACAGCTCTATATACTTGTGCCCCCAAAAGTTGAAGCACTGCAATTTCATCTATTTTGCAAGCAATTCCTTGTCCCAAAATGTAGCAAGCATGCCTATTCTGTCAGTCAGTCAACAGCGGCTTTTAATTAAGTGCGTGCCTGTCGACTTCGTTGCCAAATATGAACTCCTTATGCAAACATCCTTTACAAAGACATGCATAAGGACATTGCCAGACATACTATGCGTATGCGTATTTATGGTTGTGGAAATAAATACATTTTGCAGTCTGCTTTGCAATTGCAACATTACATTCATTTGCTTCCAACTGGAATTCAGTTAAATTACAAAATGAAATGAAATGAAATTTCCAAATGAAATGCCTGTCAGTATAATAGTATCTTCAGCTTCAATTCATTTTAATTGGAGTTCTGTAAATGCTTTTAATGAGCTTATCTAGTCAAAACGCCCCCTACACCCACACACACACACACACACACACACACACACACACACACACACACACACACACACACACACACACACTTGTAGCAACTCTCGATAGCAAATGAAAATCACTTTTCAACTATTGCCCAAAACAATGCGGCAAATGGGTGAGAAATTTTAATTGTCTATCTGCCAACAATTTCAATAATTGAGGTTCGTAATGAATTTTACATATAAACATTTAAAATTTCTTCTGTGCAACGCATTTATTTCAAAATTCAGAAAGAGAACTGGAAAAACTGGACGTAAAAAACGGTAACTTATACAAAATAGTTTACATTCATATTCATTTTACATGATCTTCAGTTAAATTGGTAATTGCAAAACATTCTGTTTATAGCATTATTTCAAAAGTAGTAAAAATAGGATATACATTACAACTTATAGTGTAACAACAATAGTATTTAGTTAGTACAACTAATTAGTTAACTATTTTTGGACTGCCTTTCTAAACTTAGTTTGTGTGTTGCTTCGAGATATGTATAATTGCATTCAAATCGAGATATATATTTATATCTATTTCATTAATTCAGTTGAGTTTTTAATTTTTTTCCTATTGTGATTCCAATTATAAATAATTCATAAATTGAACTTAACTTAAGTTTAAGTTAGTTAATTAACTATATAGCAAGCATATGGCTAAGTTAAGCGATTTACTATGACTATTTATAGTTTAAAACGTTATACAAAAATGGCAAGAGAACAATTTAAAATAAACTTGCAACGTTTTTCTCTCTGCATTGTGCTTGGGATTAGGACTAAATCTTAATAAATAATATAGGACACAATAGTTTGGACAGGATCTAACTTACTTATAGGCTATCTAAGTATATACAAATTCTACTTATCAATCGTTGTCCAACTAATTTTCACAATATAGACTCTTATTTGCTCTAGCCTAATCATTTCATTAGCATAGTTTTGCTGTAAGTAGCTGTTGTTCCTCCATTTGTTCCTTTTTAAGGCACTGACATTATATATGTACACCAGACTTATGACTACGCAGTATACAGTATACAGTTGAAGAGTTCTGAGAAGCGAGGGGACAATCTCTACGAGGCTGGCGGTTTGCCATGCACTCGGAAACGATATAAACACGTATAATCCGGCTGGCCATGATTCGTCTCGATGCGCAGCTCAACAATCTCGTAGGGCCGTTTGATGTCCACATTATGTACGACAAAGTATTGCAGAGCCGCATTATTATCCTGATATTCATACTCACCGAAAAGTACAGGTTCCTGATCCTTTTCATGGTCGAGACCCTTTAATATATATATGTTTGTAATGGATATAAAAAGAGCCCTGATTTCGTAGTCTTACCCAGACCGTGAAGTTGCGCGGCGCAGAGTCAATGCGTCCGGTGGGTGACAGACTCTTGGAGATGTGCTCCAGCGTGAATCCCGTAACATAGACCATCGAATTAAGTTTCAGCACTGCATAAAATTTGAAAATTGCAAAGTAATTGCATATGCAGCGACTCTCGTTTACCTACCAAGAAAACCGGGGAATCCCTGAAAGGCCCAGCACTCGCCGGGCTGTACATTGGGTGAGATGGCAACCCTGGGCGTATTGGTCGGATACCAGAGTGGTATGCCAAAGACAGAGATCTGGGCCGATTTCGTCTGATAGCTTTCCGTGCAACGTGTGGACAGAATTTGTCCACCCGCCGATTCCAGGGCAAAATCAACGAGTCCCGTTTTATCGGCATCATAAATGGCCAGCACGGACTTAACTATTGTGCGCACCTGCTCCTCCTGCACCTGCAGCTTCTCCGCCTGGCTGCTCTCATTGTGCTTGGCCTCCACGGCGAGCAGAATTTCCCGCTTGAGTCGCTCGCTGATGTCCGTCATCAGTACAATGCTGGAGCGTTCGATCTCCTCGCGAATGTTGTTGTCCGTCCGCTTGTTCAGCTCGAGCAGCTGCTGCTCCAGATAATCCTTGGCCACAAACACGCTGCGCACCCAATTCTGCAGATCCAAGTCATCCAAGGAGGCATCCGACTCTCTTTTAAAGCCAAGAATCTCCACCAGCGTGAGCTTCACCTGCTTGTTGAGCAACGCAAATTGTGAGTCATTCAATGATTGCAATTTGCTCTCAATCTCGGCTAGAAGTCCGCTAAAACGCTGATCCTGGGCCAACTCATGCTGCTGCATGCGCGTCAGCAGATCGTCCTGTGTGAGTTTCAGAGTGCTTATGGATTGCTGCAGATCCGCGTTCTCTGCATGCTTATCCGACAACGCCAGCTTGATGAATGCTATCTCCCGGTTCAAATGATCTATTTGCTGCTCATCCACAGACTGGGCAGATCCCTCCACCTGCTGCTGCAGCGCCAAAGCGATGCGGGCATCTACAAATTCCCTCATTTCTGACGCACCAAGCAGACGCCTCAGTAGCGCCGTCAAATCAATCCTCTCCAGCAACAGCGTGTAGTGGGTATCTTCTAGTTTAACCTCCGCCTTGATCAAACGTGTAATCTCCTCCAGTTGTGCCTCGGTTAGACTCACCTGCGGTTGTACCTGCCACTCGCCCGACTGTTGCAGCTGCAATTTCAACTGCAGCGCGAGATCCGCCAACTGTTCTTCACTTAACTGCGTCTTTTGTGCCGCAAATTGTTGAAGATTCTCTCGCATCAGTTGGACAATAATTTTAATTTGTTGCGGCGACAACTGCTGCTGCTGCGTCTCGTGTTGCTGTTGCAACTTCAACGCCAACAACTGTTGCACGTAGCTGTTTACATGATTTAAAATATTCTCATATTCCTCCGGCGACAGGGACTTTTGCATATTCTGTTGCACTTGCTCCATTTGCAGCTTGATTGCAGCCGCTTCCTGTGGCTGTTCAACGACCGGAGGTTGCACCAATGACTTAAGGGCAGCTCCAGCCTGCGACAGCTGCCCACGCAATGTAGCAAACAATGTCAGCGGCAGTGGCAGCAATGCCTCCGACCGTTGCACATACGCCAAACGCTGATCCTGCGGCATCTGCAGCCAACCTGGAAACCACAAAGAAACAACATTAGTTGGCACCAACAGAATATATCCTTCTACATTTTGCCATATATTTATGGAACTGTTCATAAGGGGTATATTGGAAATGGGACGACGCCAAATGCAGAAGGATAGAGTTCTATTCTGTTCGGTATTTGTTTCTGGCCAACTAATATTGATCTTTAAAAATTTTACTTACCATTTGATCTCGCTTTCGGATTAACATCTTAATAAAATGGCAAATAAAACAAACTACTCTTTTTTTTTTTATTATTTTCTTAATGAAAATGTTTGCATTTTTTTATTAGTTAAATTTTTTTAAACAATTACAAAGGCAAACAAAAATGATAGAATTACAAGAAAAAACTGAACGTTGTTTGACAACAAAAATTATGATTATTTAGGCAAAAAATAAATGTTATAAGCAATTATTATTAATATGAAATCAATAACAATTTGCACATTTAAATTTCATTTCGACTACAACAAATGTTCGACAAAAAGAATGATGTATATTTTAAATGTAAACTTGATTAAATTCTGCAGATTCGAACAGCGCTGCGATCTCTATCCTTCTTTCCACCTGGCGTCATTAAGAGGTCGAGTGAGAGGGGGAAAAGGGACGGTTTGGAGATGGGAGATGGATGGATAAGATGGATTTTGATGTCATGTGTATGATTTGTATAGGTGGGTTATAGCTAAACCAAATGCTATATAATTTGTACTTGAAAATTGATCATATTGAAAAAATAGTTTGTCTCTTTTTTAGATGAGCAACTGTTGCAGAAGCTCGTAAACGAAACGATAACAAAAATGTAGAAAATAATCTTTAGAGACGCTCATAATATTGTTCATTATTGGCCTGAAATAACTGGCGTCCCTTATTGGCCACATTCTGACCGATCTTTTGCAAATACAACAAGTAATCATCGGCCCAATCGCGAAGCCTTACAGCCTGTTCAACGGTTTGGGAACGCCATGATTCATACTGAGCGCTATTCAAATAGGCGCTAATGTCTAACTTGGGCAACTCAGGGAGGGTGAAGGTGTTGAGATTGAGGGTGCTGGGCGGGAAGGTTTCATTGGGATGTAGATAATAGAACAGACCTGCAATGTTTAGGAAGTGGCAATGAGCAATGGTTAGTTAAGTGTAAATATAACAGCATGATCCGAGGAATGTTCAAAATGTCTATACAAGACAAGATATAAAATGTTTTCAGATACTTTACTTTAAAATAACTATTTTAATTTTAAGAAAAATAATTATCTTTCGAATTTTTTACATGTAGACTCTTTGAACAGTCGGAAACAGGCATCAGTACAGTATAAAATCAAATATTTTTTCATGTCTGCTGACGTCATGAGCTGTGACAAGTTTAGCTAAAGGTGAACTATGAATATGCCTGCGGCATGCTCCAAGGTCAACCTGTAGTTGTCAATGCTCAAAGTCAAGGTAGACCATGTATTTATATTTAATTTTACATTGAGACTATTTAAATTATTTTCACTCACCCGCCAGCAATAGCAATGGCAGAAGTATTAGCAGAAAGATGAGAAAACGTTTCTTCGACTTGTTCTCCGCATTGCCAGATTTCAATAGCCAAGTGTCCAGACAGAGCACCGATGCAATGCCCACATAAATGTATCGATAGAGACTCAATAGGCTGCTGGCCAAGATTCCGTGTTGCTGTTGACGCTGCTGGTTGGCATAGTAATTGTGATATGCATTGGTTTCCGTATTCGAAATGCTGGTAAGACGTGTCCAGGTGGTGCTAACATTGCTCACAATTAAGCTAATGAATCGCAGTAGCCACCAGCTTTCCTTTTGCTGTTGGCCGAAATGCGTAATGTCTACCTCATCGCTGGAATCGTAATTCAAATGCTCGAGCTTCGCCTGATAACGACGACGAATGAACTCCTCCTGGGCGGGATTCTGTTGTACCATGAAATCAACGCGTTCATCATGATTCGCCAGACTGCGACGTGACATATTCGGCATGGCCACAATGCCAGGTGCTAACTGACGACGATGCGGCGACAGTTCCGAGTACGTGTAATCCGTCTTGGGTGTCTTGCTGTGAAACAGAAAGATTATTAATAACAGAAAGGAACTCTATAAATTAAAATTGCCTATTGAGAGCCTACTCACTTCCAGTATTCACCCGCATCTCTGTACTCCATGTAGGCAATGTGATCTTGACTTAAATTGGCATCGCCATTTAATCGTTTGCTGCTCCTCTGTTCCTGGGTTGAGTTGAGCACATTTTGTGTTGTCTCCAATTGACTCCGCGGTGTTGAAGTTGCAGCTGTCAAACTGCTGAGAGCATTGCCCAATCTCTTGCTGGTGTTGGTGAACATCGTGGTCACCGTGGACTTGGTTGTGCTTGTTGCCCCTTTACGCGTGCCCTCGGGCGTGCCATCATCACTTGAATAATCCGATGTTAGCTGAGCAAATCCCTTCGAGCGCGTCGCTTTATTATTGATATTCCGATTGATGGTGCTACTGCTGCTGCTGGTGCGGGTTTCCACCACGTGCTCCTCCACAATAGTTCTGTAAATATGTAAATCATTTAGTAATGTTTGCGGAAATCACATCACCCAAAATGTAAATCAAAACAAACTACAAAATAGTGTGAGCATGCTCATAAATGAGTTACAAATAGAAACCCGTCTGACCTTCATTCAGAAAATAATATCGAGAGCCAACGGCATTTGGTTTTGTGGCTTTAAGCGAAACAAAAAACAAACGTGAAAACAAATCTCTCAATGCCAAGTTTGCCCCGATCCCTCACGCGATGATGTCGTCATCAACGAAACGAGCAGCTATCCATTAAAATGCAAGCCTCAAAACACACGTTCAATTCAATTTACGCGCCAAAACAAATGTTTCTGTGCAAGCACATTTGCATTTGTATCAGAGCTTAACTATGGATATGCGAATTGAACTAAATATACAATATACTTATATCCATTTTATTGAGATTAATGGATAAAGTTCAAATTTTAAGAAACAATTCTAATTAGATATCAATATTATTGATTATTACTCCTGATGTATATTTAAAAGCTTTAAGCAGTTTTCATAATTTTTTAATTAAATAAAAGTACTTTCATTTATTTAATAATCTTAAAATCATATCACGTTGCAATACAGTGACTGCGTACGCAGTCACCGTGATTGTGTGCTCATCTCTAGTTTAGATTGCGATTTCAGCTGCTCATTTTATTAAGAATTTCGCTGAGAGCGTGAATAACAAGCCGATGACGTCATGGTCATAGGCATACACACATTCAAACAGGGTGACCATGTGCGTTCTATTTATGACGCTTGAGTTTGTTTTAAAAAATAACGTTTATTGTTTTTAGCTTGAGATCGCGTGCTTGGTAGCATGACATCTAAAAATTATCTTTAATTATGCACAGATAGCGGCGACATTTTCAAGTGATAAGCTCAAGGTCTCTTTTGGGTTAATGTGAAAAAGATAAATTTACATATACATATGTAATACTTACTGCACAGTTGGTGCCATCGATTGCTTCTTCTTCTTGTGATGCACATGCCCCTCCTCGCCGGCATGCTCACAATTTTCATGATCGCAGCTGGAGCGCAGAAACGGCGTCTTGGAGCGCGAACGCCGGCGCGTCTCTATCTGATAAATATCCCCACTCATAGTTACTTAGTAGTGTTTACTGCAATTGAAGAAAAAAAATGGACAGAAAAGCCATTAACTTATTGCAGGGGGAAATTGCTAATTAAACAAATGTTTGTTTATACGCGTGTGTGTTTATATGTGTGTGTGCTACAGGGTGTGGGTTGTTTACAATACACAACATAGATTTCACTTCAAGTGCCAGGGGGCGGGGTAGCCGAAACGAGCTACAATTGTTAATGGAACTCGCTCTGACGAAACTCTTTACACACTTATATACATACACAGACACCGTCTCATAGATACTAATGTGAATGTATCTGTATATGCTACGCAGTTTCTACACCCGGTTTCTTTTCAATGCTCGAGTGCTTCACAAATCATGCAGTTGGCCCAAAACATTAACATTACCAATTATGCAATGCGTGTGTGGAAATGAGTTCAATTGCTTGAGTTTTAATTAGATTGCAATGAGAGCGCAGCGGATGCTAAAAATAACAACAACTGCACATCACGCATTGCCGGTGGGCCGCATATCTGCAACTTAAAGCGGCACTAATGCATATGCAATAAGGGCCAGCATTAAACAGCAGCAAAAGGAGATTATGACAGGGTGGCCACGCCATAAACAAACACTCGTTGTCTGGTGTTAATCGATAAAATACTTCGCGTCACCCTTCTGTAAGTTAATCCATTAAAACATTCCTCTTTTTGCCTAAAATGCGTGAAAATCCAAACAAGTTTTCCGCCCCGCAACTGCGACACTAAATGACGCGTTGTGGTTGTTGTTGCGGGCGAAAAGAAAAAGAGGCATACACAAGCACGTACGTATACGTATACATACACACACACAAGCGAAACTACAGAGCGAAATATGAATTCTCTTACTTTTTACACATTCAATTTGTGTAGCACGAAAATACAGTTTTATTTTAATGTGCTTTTGCACTGTTTTTTATTTACTGGCCGTCGCGACGCGTTATAAATAGACTTTGCACAGCGAAAAGAAAACACGTCCGATTCCAGCGAACAGAAAAATACGAATGACTCGATAGACAAGCAGATATACGTTCGATAGTTAATAAACAAACAGTTTACGACATATCGATATGATTTACCAGTCCGGCACTTTTTATACCCAGGTTGCGAAATAGTTATTTTATTTCAGTATGCAGCTCTTGCCAGATAAAAAAGGCTCAAAGAAATATTTTATTATATAAAATTACAGATTTTAACTCTTAATGCTGCCAAACTCCCCGATATTTATTAAAATCTAACGACATTTATATTGTTTTTCCTTTCATTGGCACACCATGTATTAGAATAACTAAACGCATTGTTAATTTAAAACTTTGTAATTGGTTATATCTACACATAATGTTTTTATAGGAAAGAGTAAAAAAGATACTTCATATTTGTTTAGGGCGAGTAAACTATTGGTAGTACAGCTCCAGATTCATGCCGTCGTGAATTTCATCTGGAAGTGTATAAAGGTTATTCAAATGATTTCCCGAACATAATTTAGTTTAATGCACGCACAGTCAGATAGACGAATGGGATCCTTATAGATTGTGTACCACTTTTTCAAAACAATCTTCTCGTGCTTTGTTCCCGTTTGAGCCGCAATCAGTTTTTTGAGGTCGCCAATGGTGTCGTCAGGATTGCATTTGACGCGCACCTGCAATGTGCATATTCGATGTTAGAAAATATTCACTCATCATATGAATTACCCTACCTTTTTGCCCAGACGATCGTTGCAAGTTATCTCAATCATTGTCTTTTTTATTTTCTCCTTTCAATGCAACAACAATAAACACAATTCGATTGCCGCATGCCGACGATTGCCGCATGCGATATAAAACTTATCGATACATAGCGTTTCAAGGCTGCCAGACTGTCGTCACAATTCGCTGGCAGAAAAAAGTACATAAACAAAATAAACGGCATACGCTTTTCACACTAATAAAAAATATCGAAAAGGGACGCAAAAATGTCCATGATTCCATTCTTTCCAAATCTGAAGCCATCGGTAGCTAACAGATTTTGGTTTGACATGACAAATGATGATGAGGTACAGACGAAGCGCTATGAGGATGAACGAAGGAATTGGGTATGTCTGATATTCAGTATATAAAGTAATTGTTTTGACATAGAAAAATATGCGTACTTTGAATTTTGTAAGTTAATCACCTGTACATGGTTTTATATCTGCTTCTTACAATATTATATTTATTTTTTAAAAATAATCCACGCAATTATTTCGCATACAATGGGTGAATATTGATTTCAATCATTTAAAATCCTTTGTAGCGTGAATCTCTGAAGACAGCCGCCACAGATCTGCAGCCACTTGGCAAGGTGCTGACGATGCCGGGCATTGAGACCGACGACGAGGACGGTAAGTGACAAACGATGAAAAATAAATATATAGTGTATACAAACAATAAACATTAATTTGTACAGCAAACGATGATAGCGAGGACACGGACAGTCACGATGAGGAGGATGATGAGACCAACGATCGTGTTATTCCAGTTGCACAGGATTTCTACTCAGCCGATGACATTCAAATGAATGATGAGACATCGCCAACAGCTCCATAATGAAACGCATTTCATAGTTACACCATTTAGTTAATTACTTTTTGCGACTACAAGGTTCCCTTTACAAACTGTAATAACAAATTGTCGTTTACTTTAAGCTTAAATAAATTAAAAACATAAGCAAAAATGTTGGAGCAGTGCCCACTGGCTACTAAGGTTATCAGCTGCTGCCAGTGGTGAACTGAACTGGTCAAGGGAGCAGATTCACAAACAAAGAGTGTGATAGGTTAACAAATTCTCTACTTGTGCAGCGCTGCCGTCTCCAATTTGGGCTCTGGTTTCGAGGCCAGACCAGAGAGCAACTTCTTGATTTCGGCAATAGCACGTCCTGGATTCAGACCCTTAGGACAAGTGCGTGTGCAGTTCATGATGGTGTGACAACGATAAACGCTGAACGGATCCTTCAACTTGCTTAGACGCTCTACGGTGTTCTCATCACGGGAATCAATAATCCAGCGATAGGCCTGCATCAGCACAGCTGGGCCCAGATACTTCTCGGCATTCCACCAGTACGATGGGCACGATGTTGAGCAGCAAGCACACATGATGCACTCGTAGAGGCCATCCAACTTGGAGCGATCCTCGACAGACTGCAAGTACTGTGCCTTGCCCTTCTTCTCACCAGCTTCGTTTCTAAAAGAGAAAAGGATTAATGTCAAGCCTAGGAATAAACACTTGATTACTCACTTGCGCTGCAGCCAAGGTTGAATATTTTTGTACTGCTGGTAGAAGTTGTTCATGTCCGGAACCAGATCACGCACCACATACATATGAGGCAAAGGATACACTTTCAATGGCTTCGAGCTGGTTGCATCGATCTTGCTAATGCACGCCAAGGTGTTGATGCCACCAATGTTCATGGAGCAGGAACCGCAAATGCCCTCGCGACATGATCGACGGAATGTCAGCGTGGGATCCATTTCATTCTTGATCTTAATGAGAGCATCCAGCACCATGGGGCCGCATTCCCGCATGTTAACCTCATAGGTCTGCATGAAGGGCTTCTCGCCGGCATTATCTGGATTCCAGCGATAGATCTCAAACTTCTTGATCTGCGGCTCCAATTCCTCCTGTGGCTTCGCCTGCTGTTCCACATGAGTTGTGTTGCTGATAGCACGCAGCTGCAAAATTACACAAATTATTTAAAAGCTCTTCTCTCTAGTCACGTTATGCCAATTTTGTCTTTTGGCCATTGCAAAAACGTTTACATAATCGTCAGTAGCAATATTCTCAAGACGCATATAAGTGGAATTTTATCGTTAATTATCTTGTTTTACTAATATTTTCGTTTAATCTTATATAATGAGAATGTCTCAAAGAGTCAACATATACACCCCTCCCTCTCCGATCAGGAGACAACTTTTGCATTTGCTGCTCACCTGATGACGTGCCGCCAAGGAGCTGACGCGGCTCAATACTTGTCTGGCTTCGTTGACCAACATTTTTCACTGTTAATTACGTTTAAATTGAAACGACACTGCGTTTGCAATTGTTTTGTGTTTTAAATCAAACAATTCGTCGTTTTCCGTGTGGAAAATCAAGTTGCAATCACAAAGTTGCACGGCGAAGAGCTGTGTAACAGAGCTGCCACCTTATCGTTATCGATGACCACATATCGGCAAATGGAAAATCAATACCAACACAACCTTTGAGATATTTGCAAATAATTATTGATTATAAATAAAATATCTGTATTAAATCAAATCGTAAACATACATATTTCATTGTTCAAATTATCGATCTGAAATATTTACCTAAATAAATCAGTCTGGCAGCGCAAATACTAGAATATCGAGACTTAAGACAATCGATAATCAATCAGCTGACAGTTAGAGTGACCATCTTTCGCAGTTTCACTTCAAATTTGCTAACAATAACAAGACTAATAAAATCTGATAAGATAATAGTCATTTAATAATGTGTTTAGATTTGACTAACTGTTTCCACTGCTCCTTCGTGGTTTTGATGCATGGGCCTCTTTTCATCGCTTCTGGGCAGAATGCTCATATCTGCAGCAGGTGCATTTTCATTGTTTAAAACTCTTTGTTCAGTAGTTTGATTAGTTGGTATATATGTGCTAAAATTATAGTTTAGGTATAATCATTGTTATAATTATTTAAGTAAAATACTTACCTAGGCGCTGCCGTCAACTGAACTGTAACTTGGCTATTTAAAACATAATTATGTTAGAGATATTAACGACTTTTACTGTAAGTCAACTTACCCAGAGGTTGGATAAGAAAAGGCATTATGTTGATAACTTGGAGGTGGATACTGTACTACGGGGACTCCCCCTTGTGTATAATGTGCAGCAGTAACACTTGGTCGTTGGTAGTGTGTTTGGGGAATCCCAACAGGTGCAACAATACGTGCTGTTGAGACAATGAAAAATATTTCAAATTCATTTAAAGTTAAGATCTATTCAGATAATAATAACTCACCGCTACTATCGTTGATGACATAGCCTACATTTTGGTTCCCTCGACGCCTTTTCATAATCACCATAGCGGAAATTATAAAAAATATGGAAAATCCAACACTATATGCAATAATAAGAAATGCAATCATTTTAAATGTTTCATGGAAATGCTTAGCAAAACAAAACCTTCAATTGAAGTGTCAATATAAACTGAGCAATAGACTGTCTCGAGAATAGCATTGGGTTAGTTCGCTCATGTTTAATCAATTGACTATATGGATAGAGATAACAGCCGATAACTCTCATTTTGATCCACATGTATTGTTGATAGCAATAACAAAAGCTAAAATATTAGTCATACATTCATTGCAGAGTTGTTGGACAATATATATGTGTATACAGAAGCACGTAACTGTATCTTCGATGTTAACTGGTTAAAGTAATTAAGCGTTTATATGTAGCATTATGAAGCTTATATTAACATATTTCGGATTAAATTTGTTTTTTAATGGTATATATTGTACGCTTAAGTTTTTAGGGAAGCCAGTCGAATTTAACGTCTAATAGACCGCATAGAAACCATAAGAACTAGAGTGATGAAATTTTATTCACAATACAGACAAATGTAAATATATAGAATGATCACTTGTAGTACTACAAAAATTATAAGCAAATAGCTCAACCAATATTATAAAAATTTATCAATTTTTTACACTATGTCTTGGATTTAACTGAGCAACTGCCAATAATTTGCAAGCTTTTATTAAGCGTAGAGCATTAAAAGCAACGCAGTCAACTCCATTATTGTTGTCGTCCGAAGTGAAAAAGAACATAGAAATAGCTAAGAAATCCCCGCAATTTTAATGGCCAACTCAACTTGCCAAGTGTCAACAAACTATAATATAAAACTTTTTAAATGCCATTTATGCAGTGGATTTGAGAACAAGAACGCAACAAGACTTTGTCAATTACTCATTGACCTTTTTGTTGTAGCTTGTACATTATATACTTATTAAGTATATGGAACTTTCTTTCTTTATGAAAGTGAGACCTAAAGTTTGAGTCTCATTCTCACCTAGGCAATGGGAATGCTAACAACTGAAGAGGAATAAAAACCTCAGCGAGTGGAAAAGTTGAAAAGTCCGTCGAGCGCTTTATGAGTCCGAATCGAACCGAAAAAAAAGTTTTTCAATGTTAAAGCAAACAGAGCATCGCACAAAAGTTGAGGTTAAAAGTAAATTGAGGGTGTTTCTCGACTGCCAGTTCGCATTAAAGGCAAATATATGTATAAACAATGCAAAAACTTAAATAAAACGTTCGGGAGAAGAAACCAGGTGAGGCCATTCCCTCTGCTCACTCAGAGTCTTGTTTACAGACGAGGTAAAAGAAAACACACACACACACACACACACACACACTGAGAAACTGGCAACAAAATTCCGTAAGAATTGGCAGAACAAAAGGCTAAAGTTTTAGCCCGTAGAGTGAGAAGGAGAGGGGGTGGGGTAGAGGGACTATGGGACTATTGTTGTAAATGATTGTGATTGAAATTTGAGGCATTCTGAGTGCATGCAAATGACGTCAATGATGAGCGCCAGGTAATTAACAGAGCGTGCCAAAGTGCCTTTAAACTTTCAGCTCACAAATCGTCACAAATAAAACAAGGCCTAAAAGTGGGCTAACATTTTGCTACGAGTGCCAACTTGGTCCATAAAAGTTGACAAAATCAATATAAAATGTACTGAAAACGAATCAAATGAATGGGCCCTATAGACGTTTAGATTTGCCAAATTGAGCGAACCACTTGATAAATGTTTGTGGTGCGTCAAATACACATTTTCATCAGGCAACCACCCCTCTCCTCCTCAACCCACGCTCTCTTAGCCATTCTGTTCTGCTGTCTATCTATAACAGTTTTGCGTGTGCCATTTCAGACATGACGCATGCACACACAGATACGATTTCGATATGTGCTTATGTGTGAGTCGCATTTAGATAGACATACGTAACAGCTTGAATAACTTTCTCTGTCTATCAATAGACACAGGCAGGCGTCACAAAAATAGCATATAGATTTCACTGATGTTCAACTGTTCAACAATATTGCAAAAGTTCTTTTTGTGTCTATGAAAATGACTTTCATAAAGCGTCATTTCCCTGGGGTGCCATAAATTGTCAAGTACACATGTGTATACAGACATATTCGTACATTCACATACATATTCATAGACACTCAGTAGACAAGTATTCAATATCCTAAATCATTAATGCTTGCTTAAAGGCTGCGGATCAAGTGCAGTAAACATCGATTGACGATGGCTCATTATGTTTGTCAATCTGTTATTTAATGTATCATTAAAACAACAACACTTTATTCCACTTATACACAACATTTTACATGGCCATTTAGTGCTTGTCAATTGGTCACAAATTGTTTACAAATTATTACGCATTCGACGCGTGGGTTGCGAGAAAACTTTTGATGTGTTGTTGAAAATCACATACGTGTAAGTGGGCATTAAACTGACAGACGAAATTGATTATACCTCAATGACACTGGTTGTAAGTAGTTAAGCACTTGAAAGTACACCTTTAAAAGCACTCGGAAGTTTCAAAGCTTACACTGCAAATTAACTAAGCTACTTGAGAATCAAAGTGTCACTTCTATAAATGGATCAGTCTACTAAGCACTTGAAAATGGCAGTGAAAGCACTTTAAAGCTTCAAGTGAAATTAAGTGCAAGGCACTAAAGCAATTAGTCGCATTAAAAGAACAAAATCCCGGTTAAGTTTTACGCTTAAAAGTTTTTAAGCTTCTTGCAAATCGAAAAGTCTAGTAAGCACTTAAAAGCACATCTTTAAAGGCACTAGTAACATTTACTCTTACCATATAAAGTATCAAGTTTGTTAAAAATCTTCTGTCAATACAGCATCATTTAGTCTCTGAAAAGACTGGAGAGTTTCATTTAAAGCATAAAATGCTCTTTAAAAAAGCTATCAGCTCGTGTCATTGCCACATTTCAAAGCTCTTGCCAATTTCTGAGACGACAGGTGTGCTTCTCATAAATGCCAGTTAACGCACTGAGTGTAAAATCTTGTTGTAATTTCAGCAAGACAATTTTATGTGCTCTCTCCTGTTTGATGTACATTTTCATTACTTGCCTTCAAGTGCATCACATTTTATGTGGTAGCAAGAAAGCGAAGCGAAACAGAAAAATTCAAGTAAATATAAAAGAACTTTAAGAGCTAGAGGCAAGAATTTTAAAGCAAAGCGAAAAATGAAAAAGAAATGATCAACCGCGACGCTTGGGAAATTTTGCACCTGTGTCTGTGTGGGCGTCTTTCAGTTACAGCTGACAAATAATAAAAAGAAATACTACTAGCAAACAATTGTGTCAGCTGTGTGTATCTGTGTGTAAAATCGTTGAGCTTGTTTTTAATTTCAATCAACTTACGGCTGACAGGCGCGTGTAATTGCAAGACACAACTGTGAAACTATTCATCAACCTGATGGCGTCAACTTGTCGTCAAGCCACGCCGCATGTATCTTCAGACTCCTGTCTCCTGTCTCCTGTCAACGACAACAACGACAACAAGAAAAAGAATAAGAACAAACAGTTGTCAGTTGGTAGAGGACAAACAAGTTATCAAAAACGCATCAGTCGAAGGAAGCGGCCCAAGAGTCTGAATACTTTGGTCACGCACTGTGCTCAGATAGCAGATAGCAGATAGCAACACGTACCAAACTCAATACTTGACTTTATTGTAGGACACGAACGGCATAAATGAAGCTATACAGTCCACACAACCAAATGGTGTCAGCTTTAATCTCATACTCAGATGTGATAGAAGATAGGCAGCAAAAAGTTGAAACTACTTAAGTATGCTTGGAATTTGCATAATATCTGGCCTGTCTGTCTCCGAGCAGACAAAACAATGCATTAAGAACTCTGCTCCGAGTGTCCTTTGTGTCTTACCTTCGCCAACGCTTTACAAATAACCGTTTAAAGGACTCGACTCGACTCAACTCAACTCGACTCCGATTGCGATTGTGTCTCTGACTCTGACAGGCTTAACTTGACTTAACTTTAGTTGCAGGTTGCGCCATAAAAGCAGCTTACAACTCAATTTTGTAACAAGTTTTGGCTTAAACTTTAATTTTGTGAGCTTCATAAACCTTATATGGCTTGATAACTATAAAGTCCTGTAAGCCCAAAGGCAAAAAAGAGTTCAATTAAAATTGCGTTAGGATGAGGCATTTATATCCTCGTATTATACATCTTAGTATTAGTAATTAAGACGCTGCTCGTAAAATAAATGCTGCAAATGAAAATTCGAATTTTATGCTTATCGAATAATTGAAAGAAAAAGAAGTTTAAACAGCTACCAACTAATTATCGTAACTAACGCTCGTATAATATTTATGAATATGAGAACATTCATTTCAATTACTATTAGAGCAACGACAATCATTTAGAGATGATGTGTCGTAAAAGCGTTTTATGTCAGTAACATTTTTATGGTACAATTTTTAGCACCACTTCGAGCTTTGTACAAGTAAGATATGTGTGCTTGTTTTTGTTTCTTTCTCTCTTTCTGCGTTCATATTTGTCACTCTGGGGACAGTAAATTATTCAAATTAATTTACATATTTTAGCTGGGAAGTTCTCATTAAATTCTCATAAATAAGTGAGGCAATAAGTAGGTCATGAAGATAAGAAAAAAGACGACCATTTTGCCAGAAAGCGTCAACTTAACTTATGCAAATACGTGTAAACTAACCTTGAATACATATTACACACAATATATATGTACATTCATATATATAGAATTGGGACAGGCCAGTTACAAATATTTGCACATTTAACGGCCGTTGGCGGCCTTGATTAAATCGCCAAACAAGACAAAGCACAAAATCACTGAGATTTGCACGATAAACACACACAAGGTCGAGGGCTGAGTGATAAGTAAGCGGAATTTTTGTCAACTCTTATATTACTACTCAATTTTCAGTTTAACTTGATGATATTTAAGAAAATAATACTTTTGTAACTTAATAGAAATTCTTATGAACAAACGAGCCAATTGTCTTTTCTAATGACGATAAGGGGAATCGATAAAAATGACGATAAACCAATATATTATCGATCGGTAATAAAACAAAGTTTCTCATATTTTAATGTTACTGATATTTATTAATAATAAATGATAAAAATATCACGAGTAAGTAAAAATAAAACAATGTGAAGTTACTTAGCTTTCAGAAATTGTATGCAGTAACTTATTGATCGACCCTCGCATGTGTGCTTACTCATGTGACATGCCTGGCCGAGCTAATCAAACAGTTACCAACAAAACAGTTAAGTAAGACCAACATAAGGCGCCCACCCAAAAAGCTATGTAAATAGCCAAGAAGCAGCAGCAACAACAACCACAACTACAACAACAGTAATGATGGCAGCACAAAGAATGGTAGCTGGAAAATCACAGTTATGCCACGCACAAGTCGAAGGCATGGTTATTTATGTAGGCAGTCAAACCTCCCGTTTGGAAGAGGAGTCTTAATGCGATTTTCATGCGAATGCGATAAGCGTCGCATAAACGCAATAAGCTGCAAATAATCAGCAGCAAGACAAGAGATCTACACAGTCTACACACAGACAGCGCCCAAACACACCCACACACACACAGGCACCTGCCTGAAGTGCCCATAAAACTTGAGCGGAATTGCGTCTCGCACGCAGAAAAGTATGCTACGTTTTTTTTTTTTTTTTTGCTGAAATCGCGTAGAGGCAAACAGGGCTTTAATGGCAACGCTTCAGTTGCTGTTGACTGGTTTAGTCACTAGCTGCGAGGTCGTTTATTAAAGCGTTGACTTCACGTTGGCCATGTTGTTGTTGTTTATGCAAATGTATGTAAAGTGTTGATGCGTTGCCAAACAATTTAGCTGAGGCCCCAAATGAAGTGAGAAATATAAAATTAAAAGCCGAGCATCTTCTTGTTCTCTATTTAAGCATTGTCCGTGAATCAAAGGCTCACAAAAAAAAAAACCATAATCAACCTGACCAACTAAACAAAAAAAAGGGAAAGAAAAAGGAAAATGAAAAGCCTGTTATGGGGAGACTAAAGGTAAACAAAATGTAAATTGCTTTGCTGGTTTCCTTTCTTTTTTTGACCAATGCCAATAGCTGATAACGTGCAATGCACCCGATTTGAATGGCTTTTCGGCTCATTCGGGGTGTGTGTGCTTGTTTGTATTTTTTATGCACAGTCGAAAAACCCATTAAAGACACCATCGAACGCTATTGAACCTGCCAGCAGAATTTGGCTCTTGGCTGATATTAGTATGGGAACCAGGTGGCGTATACGCAATTTATTTTCAACAGCGCACTTAAATTTTGAGTGGCTTTTTTCTGCGCTCGGCGCATAAATATTTCAAGTTTAATAAATGTATAAAAAACTATGAAAATATTTGAATATTCCTCAATCTGCTGCTGAACACAAATCCCTTTGCAAATCAAATGTAAATAAACGCAAAGCTTTTTAGTCATTTGAATAAGCCAAAAGTTGGTTTGTGGAGGGGAAGCAAAAGGGGAAGGGGCTTATGCTTAATGAGCTCAATGAAATGTGTTTTAAAATTAACTTTTGGCTAGCAACAACAGCAACAACAACGTTGTCATCTGTCTGTTGTCCTTGGTCCTTGGCTGGCAGCTGTTGCTCAGAGAGCGACATGCTCATAATTACGCATATAATTTGGCAAGCAGCTTAAGATGACTAAAAAGCAAAAGCAGCAAAGGGGTTGTCTTGGCCAACAGAGACATAGACAGATGAGTGAGAGACATGGAGGGAGATCAAGACAAGGACTGGTGATTACTTCAATAATTAAGGCACTCAAAAATCAGAATTAAGCTCAAAAACAAGACTCTCAAGAGACAGATAAAGATGGAGACATATATAGAGAGATAGAGAGAGGAAGAGAGAGCGAGAAATTGTCTGAAACAAAAGACAATGTTAGCTTAGCCAGGCATGAAATTCATCATGCATTCACACACACACACACACACACGCAGTGGGACAGAAAGAGAACGGTGGCATGTGGCATGGCACTTCGCGCTGGGGAAAATGTCGTCATCTGCATGCGGCAAACTGCAAACGATGCGTCTCCTGTCGCTTCTCATTTTTGTTTGCCAAAGAACAGAGATGGAGAGGAGCTCAGTCTGAGGCAGGAGATGCAGAAGACACAGAGGGATGCGGAAGGGGGAGGGGAATGGGGAGCGGGATCATTTTATGGCCGCCTGCGACACTTGACACTGTTGACAGCAGCAAATGTTGCTACTAAAAAACTAATTTCTCGCTCTGTTGCGCATAATTTTATGCAATTGTTTTTAGATTGAATTTGAAGCATTGAAAGTTGAAAAAATGTTTGTTTAATTCATGAACCTTAATTGCATTACCAATTTTTTGTTGCAGCCACTTTTAACACTGCACTGTTGTGTGTATGAGTTTCGCACTTAATAACATCACTTTGCACTCGTTTATATCAGCTACTTATTCTTGGTTGTGCACAGACGTTGACCAGACCACATGTTGTATGCGTTATGCACGTTTAATTAATTTCATTAATTAATGGGAACACACACATACCCCCAAAGCTGCTTAAAATATGCACACAAGTTTCTGATTAATTGATTTTTTTTTAAATTCCTATTTAGCCATCATTTATCATCATTTGCCAATTCGTGGACGCAAAAACAATTTGTCAATTAAGCATAAAGGCTTAGAAAGAAATAAATTTCAGGCATACTTAAAAAAGTACTTAAACAATTTGCCAAATAACTGGCATAAATAAACCCAGAGCAGCCTCTGAAGATACCCTTGCAAGAATTTTGTATTTCGACATCAACAATTTCCAACTTATCAACACCAAAATTTAATTTTATTAAAGTTGCGCTGTACAAAAGGTATATGTTTATATTCACATTTTTATGCTGCACTGCTGTTGACATTTCATGTGCATTTTTAATACACACAGTCGACAGATTCACTTTATGAAATATGACAGTAAATATTCATTTGCTGTGCATATTTGTAAATACAATTATTAATCTTGAATTTACAAAAATGTTCTGGAAGCATGGAATATAATTTAGTAAATTTAATTTGTTGACATTGACAGTTTATCAAAAACTTCGAATTCTCATAGCTTCGTTAACAATCAACCGATTTTCAATTGGATTATCATTTTCATTGATTCTGCATTTGAGCAAATGTATCAGCTTTATTGATTATGTATAATTGACATGAACAATGCTTTGATTTTATTATTTATATACACAGACTCCGTTAAGTGTTCGATTACAGCAGGCCATTTATTAGCCATGTCCATGGTCTAATCAAATTACTTGGCCATAATTTACACAGGTATATGTAAAGGCGCGATTTAATTGGTAATTTGCCCTAAACGATGATTGAATAAGCATTAATGCAACACTCATTGAGTAAAGTGTTAGGACCAATTCACATACACACACATACACACATATAAACACTGTTAAAATGACATCAACTGTCAATCATAGCTTGAACACGTGCCTTGCCAACTGACTCATCGATTGAACACTTGACTCTCTGCTGTCCTGGGTTGTCTTTTCACCTGGACACGTACAACAACTGCAGCAGCTTAACAACAACAACAACAACTTGAACTAACGTCATTTTGTGTGCTAATGGCCAGTTGTACAGGAAATGCCATTAGCACAGTTTTCACGACAAGAAAATGCATTAACGTGGCTCGGAAGTTGGCTTAGAACGTTAGACATTGTTGGTGGCACACGGTCAGTTACCAAACATTATGAAGACCTAATGACAGCGTCTCCTACAGAGTTACATCTACAGAGTTTATTAGAAGCACATTTATCATAATTAACGCCAGTCAAGGGAATATCAACATCTATGGAAAGAATGATCCCCAACTTGCATGCAAGACTCAACAAAAACGACAACAACAACATCTAATAAATATCAACAGGCAAAGTACGAGTAAAAGCCCATTAAATGTCCGGAATTTCATTGTTAAAGCTGCCGAAATGCCAACGCCAATGCCAGCGTCGAGTCGAGTCGAGTGGGCCAAAAACGACGACAACAGCTCATAAAAAATGTGCTGGGAGAAAGGACAACGTGGAAGGCCTATGACAGTCAAGTAGGAAAATGAGAGAAACGGGAGCGGAAATGAGAGAAATAAGGAAAAATAAAAACAAGACCGATGGCTTCTCTTGTGACACGCCGCATATTTGATACGCTTGCTGAGCACTGCATTTAATTTAAACTGATTGTTGCTATGAGAACTATATAGCAATTTGGTCCTATCACAAACTAATAAGTTTATCATACAAATTTCGATATTTTACCGAGCTATGAGATATGGTTATTCGATTAGGTTGATTATAAATAACTAAAACATATATATTTACTTTATATATTTTAAATTATATTGTATTCTTTATTGCAAGACACATTTCGTGGCAAAATGTTCATGTCCTCAGCTAGAGTATAAAAAGGAATTTATACGTAGAGTAGCGGCAAATGATTCATGCGGAAATAAAGGCACTCGTGAGTGTTTTGAATATTGCTGCAGCGACCGCAGCGACAATTTTTGCACTTACATTTCTCACATTTCCATTTACACCTGTTTCCTTTTGGCAGTTGCCTTATAAACCAAAGGAAACTCTTTCCTGATGGATCAAAGCAAACTAACCATACAACAGATACAATTTCCTTAAGTTGTCTTTGTTTTTACTCGGACTGTAGTTGTTGCTGTTGTTGTTGTGCATATATAAATTGACACTTTGATTGTTTCGCAGCGCGATTTCATTTTCATGTGCAATTCACGCATACGACTGACTGACAGCAGGCTGAGAGATATGACAGGGGGAGAGCGGGCGGTGTCGTGTGTATAGAGGGAAAAGAGTGAATAGGGGGGATGGGGGGAGAGCGATACTAAAGGGGTGGCGGGTAGACAAGCAACTGTTGAAGTGCTGCGCCAGTGCGTCGACTCACCAAATGAGCGCTCAACAGTTTGTTGCACAGAGAAAACACACAGCGTATAAATAGAAGGGGAGAGCGAGAGAGGAAGAGAAAGAAAAAGAGCGCAGACGAATATGTGGCAGCAACATGTTGCGAATTGGAATCTAGACTGTTTCAAAGGCCAAACCTAAATAAATATTTAATAGAACAAAAAATAAAGATATTAGCAAATTCAACTAAATAATAAATAAACTTTCCCTTTAAAATATTTATAATTATTTTCATTTAATATTTAAGTAACATTTGATTTCGAAAGTCTTCACAATATGAGAATCTGAATAGCTGAACATAGAATTAAATTCACCTTAATAAAACTAAATTCAATGCAAACGTTTACCAGATGTAAACAAACTAATTCACTTTAGTGGCACGCATTTTAATTTGTGTCAATTTGATGAGTTTTAAACCACTGTGGCAACCGTCAAACTTGTTGCTAAAAACGCGCCAAAACATATCGAGAAAAACACATGCAAGAAAGATCTAAGGAAGGCGACCAAAATGCGCACCGCAACCGTCAACACTGCAGCCATTGAAATGAGAAATTTTCACCACCCAAAACAGAGTCCAACCAACCGCACCACCTAAACCACACCAAGCCAAAAAGGTAACCCAGCTGGGAGTAGAGAGTAAGAAAACTCACCTGTTAGGCACAGGATGCCTGGCCAGAAGCAGCCTCTAGCTGCCGAATTGATGGTGAATAGAGTAGCTCGGCAATTTGACAGCTCGGCTCTCGGGCCAAAACAGTTGCGACGCGACTAAGAAACGTAACGGACGTGCGAGCGCTGTAAAATATAAAACTAACTAAAAAGTTTCTGAAACAATATAAAAAAATTTTAAAAATTATTTAAAATAAAATAATTTATTTTATATGCTGTGAAATAAAAATCGAAATAATTCAAGTATAAAATTTGTGAAACGTGTGCCGAGTTTCAGTTTGTGTCGAGTTCTCAGTTCGCCGTCGACTCTTGAACCCAACGAACGTGCTTTAGTTTATTGGGGATCAAGAAAGTGTTTTCAAATAAATAAATTCGGTAAATTAGTTAGATGAAAGCTGTATATAATAATTGCATTCTGCATTCTATTTTCAACAATAATTCCAATTATTAACCATTTTGCACGCACTTTCTATGCATTGTCCAAATTAATACTAATCAAACCATAAACCTATTACGAATTACTTTCCAACCTATATTGTAAATAAGTTTTTTGAGCTTGTAGTTCTTAGGCCTCCGACATAAGTATATATATATATAGTATATATATTCGTATTCATGTTAAACGAGGCGCTTTATCGCATTTTAGACGATTTGAGTTTTCGGCTTTATTGCTTTACATTCCTGATTATCATTTTCACTATCTATTATATATGCCGTCTCTGGCCAATGTCGCCCAGGATCAAGATACTGCCACGTAAGTATTACAAACTTTTCTCTCAACTCATTGAATTTCTCAATTTCTTAGTTTCATTTATTTTATTTCTGTTGGGCATCAATTAGTTCAACTGCAGTTGGCAACTGAAACTTAAATTACATTTGCAAAAGTTTCATCAGACTAATTGCATTTTGGCTGTTGACGAACTACAGTGAAAACTCGGCAAAACAGTCTGACGTCTCTTCCAACTAACCATGAGAGGGTAGAGATTTGATAAGGCTCTTATCAGAGTACACCCACGCACGATTCACGTTGATAACAATGATAATAGCAATGACAAATCATATTTCCGATAGTTTTGCTCAATTTTTTCCTGATATCTTTGTTCGAACTGCGAAATAAGCTACAAATGCAATGAGGCAATGAATTGAAATACGTCGAATGTATTGTAGTATACACAAAGGCGCTTTGACTCTATAAGGAAATAGTTTGGCTTAATTGAGGTTGCAGCTTTGTGGTTTTAGTGGATTTGAATTGATTAATATTGAGATGAAAGATACTTGTACATTATAACAGCTATCTATTACATGTACATATAATATAATGTTACATACCTGTCAGCCTTTGTTCTCAATTGAAAGTTAGTTAGGCGCACAGCTTGCACAACATATCAAGTATTCGCAGTGTGAAAAGCAATGTCAAATGCGTCATACGTCAGCGCCTCTTGTTGTTTTTTCAACCACTTTGTTGAATAGAGATAGGGAATGAGATGGAGATAGAGAGGATACTTACAGCATAATGATAACATATGAAACATTTGCTTTGTTTAGGACCAACATGCATTAAGCCTTCTAGGCAACTGTCAGTCACATTAACAGACACACACACACACACATACACATACAATCACATGCTCGAACTCACACACATATGTATTGTAGGAGAACCCTTTACAGCTCACTCGAATAATAACAATAAGCATTAGTTTGCTTTTCATTTGTAGCAAAACAAATAGAAGATGGTTTTGTAGCTGCATTCGGTGCTGTTAAAGCCCTCTTAACTGTTATGGCTTTTAGCTTTAGCATTTTGTTCGCCTGCCATTTTGTGCTCTTTACACACATTTATTGTGTACATTAAGTTTGTGACGTTAGCCCAATTTAATATTGTTAACAACTTCATTTACAGCTGCAGCCAAGGGAGCCGAAAGCAACTTGAAGCCATGTTTATGCCACAACGATGCCACGTTGAAGCCAATTAACGAAATGGCCAATGAATAACGAAAATTCAGTTGCAAAACGACATGAAATCGCGGCAACAATTTAAAATTGTTTAAACTGTTAACTGTAATTGTATCTGACGGCTTTAATTTACCGCGAGTGTGTGAAACAAACCAAAAAGAAAGAACAACTAAAATGTCTTACATTTCTTTTAATGCAATTCACAAAGAAATCCTGAATTAAAAAGCCACGTTGAGTGCTGTTAACACAATCAGCTTTTAGGTTGGGCCACAACTTTTCCGGCGTTTTCTTTTCAAGCGCATTGAAATGCAACATTTATTTGACGTTAACAATTTACGAGCTCTTTGGCCAAGGACATTTGAATATCGTTACACTTACAATTTGTGTTAATCATCTTCAAAAGTTGTGGCGTGGTCAAAGTTTTATTTCGATTTCGAATTATTATCAAAACATTAAAACAACAAATTTAAATTAATTTAATAACAAAATTAAATAAAACAATAATCTCAAAACATATTAAGTGTTAATACAAATTAAATAAAATATATAAACAGAATGGCAATGGAATGGATAACTGCCATGGACAAACGGTGAGTTATCAGAGATATGTTATTTATTTAAAATAGACTGAAAAGAGTATTTTATTTTGATGTAAATATATGTCAATAGGAACATATATTTCCTACTCTTATAGTGCTCCTTCTTTTCCAAAGATTCCCTTGATTTGCATATGTCTCTGTCACAAAATGATATGAACCCGAATTAAAGCATCCTTTCAGATTTAATGCTCCGGTAATATCACCTTTTAGTTTTACCTTTTGGCATCGAAGTTGCCTCTCTTTTACTGCTTAATTTAATTTGTTTCGACGTTTATTTTTTAAACTTTGCGAATCATGAAAACATTTATTTTTTCAAGAAAAATGTTGCCAATTATTCCAAAAGTTCTTGCAGAGCGTGAAAAATTGCTATGAAATAAATAACAATGCAAATGTCAACAATTTTCATGCTTGAAATTTCTTACTTTTATTTAATATAACTTTAAATTCAAAACTTGAGGCAAATGTTGTTTTACCTTGTGAGAATACATTACGGGAATACGTATACGTAATATTTTAAATGTTTATTTGATACTCGACATCCATCTGTCAAAAGGCAACAGCTGTAACTGCCATTAATTCACGCTTCAACACAGCCGGCAACCATGAAGGGAATTAAGAGGTCCTGACAACCAAGATTCAGGCTACAAGCAAATCCAAATATAAGTCAAAATGCTGGACACGGCTTGCTTCAAATTATACGCTTTATTGAATTACAATGCCAAATTTAAAGCTCTTTTCTTGGGCTACAATGCAATTATATTACAAAGCTGCTGGTCACTTTTTCCTCTTCTGTTCACTTCTCTTTATTTTTTATATTTTTGAAGTCTCAATGTTTGCTCCAATCTCGAGTCCTGGTACGGTACTTTCCAGTTGATTAGCGCACTGAAGCGGCGAAAATTGAGAGGCAGCAAATAGCTCAAATAGAAATTGGAGGGATTCAATTTTTCAAGGGCCGCACTCAAGCGAAAATTGTGCTCATTACAAGCTGTTTACAGTACTCTTAACGGGCTTTGAAATACCTAATGAAAGACCTTCAGCATACCCTGTAAAGCAATGAAATAGTGGATTAAATAATTTATTTGTAATAAATTATTTATATTCAGTATATGTATGCACTCTTTTATGAGTTATAAAGGTGTGATCGACGGGTAAAAGACGATGTAAATATATATAATGTAATTTTATAGCTCCTTTAACAAGTTTGAGGAATTATTGCGTTAGCTTATTGTGTAGACTGCATATGTAGATAGAATATAGGCAGGTGTTTAGCATTTACAAATATATATTTTCTACTTAATAAAGATGCCTGCCTACTTACCTAACTCTTACTCTAAACAGGGTATAACAACTAGAGAGTTAACTACTCATGTTTGTAGCAGTTGGAGAACCAGGCATCATTAACACAAGTGGCAGCCTTGTAAATGGGCTAAACGTAGAGGTTTTCAGAGAGAAAGCAGCAGCTGCTTCATGTGTTTCAGTGCAAAGTGCTCGAAATAGCTGCAATAAAATGATATCTAGGGGCGTGACTGAACCCAGCCACGCCCCCTGCAATCAATCAGAGCTTTAGCCGCTGGCAATCGGGGCTTAAATGAACAGCGAGTCGTGCACGGCAACCTGCCGAAATCAAAAGGATACACAGGGTCAGGTCAGCTAGTAAAAAGGTCAAAAGTAAAGGACTCTAAGCACACACATACTCGTATTCATTGTTTGCTTTGTGATTTTGTGTGTGTGTGTGTTTATTTTGAGCAAATATTTGTACCTTCCGCATTTGTTGAACTCGCATTTGGATGCCAACTGAAATAAACATCACGTCCAGCAATTGCAACTTGCAGCTTAAACAAAAAATATCACAAGTTATTTATATGCATAATTGAAACGTTTCAGTTTTCTTCAGAAACTAATTTGCATTTATGAGACGAACAAAAGTTTTGCGCACGAAGGCAGGGCAATAAAACAATGTCAAAGTGTCGAAATTGTCTCACCGCAATTGCCACAAAATAAATGATTTAATTTACTGCAAATTAATGGCTGCCATTGCAAAGTCACGCAGCCAAATCTTTCTGGCTTGTAATGCGGCAATTTGGTGAATCTGGCAAGAAAGTAAAATGATTCGGATATCCACAGAATTGCCGAGCTGGCTGGCTACTGGCAATTGATATTGATGATGGCATCGAAGCTGGTCCTAGTCCTCGTTTCTCTACTCTGACTTTGTCTGAGGTTGAGTTGCCGCATATTTATCATACGTCACGTGTGCAGCTCCAAAGGAGAATCATCGACTAAAGTTGTATTTAAAGTTAAGTTATTTATGCTGCCGGTTTGTTGCTTACATGGCAATTAGAAAAAAGCAGCTTTGCATTTTATAAAACCTCAAAATGCTATTATAATAAACAACAAGACGAGAGACGGTGGGCGTGAACCTCAACGCGCTTCCGGCTTTGGCAGCCCTCCATGCCGAATTCTTCACTTCCTTTTCTGCATTTTACATCCTCCCATATAGACATGGCACTTAGCCGTACCGCTGTTTGGTTAACGACAACAACCAACGCCCAGCCGCTGTGGGCCCTTATACAACCGTGGCCTATAAATTATGTATGAGTGGGGCAAAGACGGCCTTACGACTCACCTTCAACAGTGGCTGGCGAAAGTTGCTCAACGCCAGAGCCAAAAAGTAGACACTACAATATTAAAGTAGCTTCTCTGGCAAACTCACACACACACACACACTTTCTCTCTCTCTCTCTTCATTGTAAGTCTCATTCAAAAGCAGCTTTGTTGGTTTTGATTTAGAGTAAAATTTCACTTGTTTCCTCTGACGGCTTTATGGAATTTTTAATTAGGAAATGAATACAAAGATTCCAGTTAAGAGCTGACAGAGAGAAAGAGAAAAGCGACATTCAGGATGATAGAGAAAGAGAGAGTGGGAGACAGACATAGAATGTCTGACGATTTGCTCTTTTGCTGTTTTCATAAATTTTCAAATGCAGCTGAGCTTTGTTCAAAAAAGTTGAAACAATAAGAAAGTGGTACTTAAACCTTACATTATTCCTGCATAAACAAATCAATTTGAAGAAGCCTTAAACAGTTAACAATGTATTCAGTTTTAGACAAGGATCTTAGGGTATTTTCTAGACATAAATTTACTGCGAATAATTTTTTTAAAATTAAAATTTCTAAAGGTATAAAAGTATAAGTATAATGTACAATTTCTGAGGTGCTTTTAAGAGCTTTTAAACGTTTTCAGCCAAACCACAGCTAAGAAAAATGGCAAGTAAACGGGGACTTCAATTTAAAACCAAGTTTTCTGCTTCTTAAAAAAATGTCTTATTAAGCTCTGATAAATGCAAGCAGTAATTAGGACTTTCAGATACTATATAGTTCAAAAATGTGTTTTTGAAAAATAAAGAAGCATTCAAGTTACATTCAGCTGTTGTCAATTGTTGCTTAACATTGTTCGGACATTGCCACAAACTGTGGCAGCTCAGACTTCACAAGTGCCCCTCCCTAAAAGCGAAGAAGAACAACCAGAGCCGAATATAAACTTGTCTAAAGTTGAACACTTGGCAATTAGTTGTTAGCTCTTTCTTGACATTCACCTTCATCTTATTTTGCTTTAGACCAACATCCCCTTTTTGGCCACTTGGCCGAATGTTTGGCCCATTCTCAAAAGTATTTATTTATGCATTTTTATGTTCCAAATACATTGAATAGAAAACAGAGGAAGTACATAAAACAGAGCTAACAATATTTGCATATTTAATTTGAGCCCAACAAGCCATTGCCAAACGGCATTCAATTGCTTTTTTATTTTTACAATTTTCTCTCTTAATTTTAGCATTGTTGTATTTTGCATTTGCATTTCTTCCGATGTCATTTTTTCATATTTCCTTTGGCCTTGTCCACTCGCAGCAGTTTTCTTTGAATGGCACTGAATTAAGAACTGCAAATACTCATTCCCTTTTACAATCTCATTCCATTCTTGTTTTGTCGTATGAATTTGTCCTATGTGCATTTTTTTTCTGAAAAGTCTATTGGGTCTATTTGCTTGAAGTTTTTTCTATACATAAAAAGTTTAGAATTTCTTCTTCTGCTTTCCCAGAAAAACGCATTGAGTTTATAAAACTGCAATAATACTTAATTTATAGCTATGATGGTTAAAATTATAACAGGTGGAATGCGAACCAGTGAAAATTATTGGAAGAACTGAAATATGTTATGTGATGTGGAAAATTGAAAAGTTGTGGAGCAATTTTAAATTTATTGTACACTCTAATAAAATGTTCATTCGTTGCATTTAAAATGCCAGACGTTTTCTCCATTCAATATATTTATCTAAGAATTTCATGTTTCGTTGTCGAAAGTTAAGAAATTTATGGAAATATGAATATATAAAAAGCTTACTGAAAATAAAATATTTGAAATATTAGCGAACTTTACAAATATTTAAATTCACTAAAATACACAACTATGTTAAAAAGGAACCCAAATATAATGTTTCAATTTCAGCAAAAATGTTCAATAAAATGCTGCTTACATTGGTTTGTTTACATTGCGTATTTATGTTGTTTTTGTGCAATTTTTGCAGTCCTTGTGATCGAAACTTACGTGATGTGGAACTAATATCCTGTCGCTTGCGTCGCGTGGAGCCGCTGTGTCGTCTGCCAGGCTCGGCCTTGCAGCAATTGGCCATGTGCGGTTTCTACGAGGACTTGGAAAAGGGCGTGACACGTAAGTGACATTAATGCATTAATTATGTTCTGTTTTTCTCTTATCAAAATGAAGCTCAATTTGTTAATCCATTAGCAGTGTGAGTTTTTTTTTTATTAATATTCTTAAACCATTTTTCCCCTCTTTTTCTATCTGTTTGTGTAGTTTTTCGCGCAGGGGAACAAGGACGATTCTGGTATGCCGTGTTGGGTGGCTCCTTGGAGGTTCGTTACCACGCGCATTCCGATGCCGATGGCAAGGTAAGTGCACCCATAAATATGGAATGTATTGGAAATATATGGAGTCTATGGAATGTGTGAATAGTGTCGGGCCATTGTCAGACGGCTTACAAGCGAAACCTGCTGTCATGTCATGTGAAAACAATGCACGGTTTGAACAATATAATTGATGGCGATTATATACCCAGGATACGTACCGAATACAAGTCTGTGGCACAAAAAATTGTTATGCATGGATGAGCTGAATACGATGTGGAAAGCGAGGAGGCAACGAGCTGCGGGCTTGAGGATTGCATGTTCAATATGTCGTTTCAATTGCCAAGTGGGTTTTCTGTGTGTGTGTGTGTGTCTGTGTATTGTGTGTGGTTTATAACCCTGCGGCCTGCCTTTTATCTGTCGTTATGTCCCCAAAACTGCTGACAGCAGCATTGTGCATTCAGATCCTTGTGGCATGGCTCAGTCCTCCCATTATCCCCCGGCATACAATATCCGTGTATCATTTTTTTCTTTTTCTTCTATTTTCCCAATTTCTTGTGCTGCTTTTGTCCGGACCCGCAGCCACAGCACATTAATTTCCGCACGGATATTGGCCAGTCGTTTTTACGGCCTGTCGATGCCATTTTTGCTGCCGGTTCCCTCAGTGCATGGTCGAGTTCATTTTTTGCACGGTCCTTTCAGCGTGTGTCGACCCGAAAGGTGTTGGCTAATTGAAATAGGCTCCTCGACAGACCAAGCTGTAAGCTATTCTCTTGTGTGTGTGTGGTGTAGTTTGTGCAATTGAAATTTGAGCTTTATGAATAAGCGAGACATGAAGGACGTTTGCTGGTAACACGAACTCAAAGCTAATCAGCGCTGCGGTTGCCATTGGTCCGACTGTAAAATTCACTACTGAGCGTATTCCATAAAACAAATTCTCACTATTTCCACTTAGAACAACATTGAAGTAAAATGTTTCCAAATTTGATTGCAATCTATCTTTGGTATGTTACTATTCCTATTTTCGATTCAATTTGCCTAAGTTGGTTGTTTGAATTGATTTTTAAATAAAATTCAGTAAATTTAAAAAATGTTTAAATTATTTTGACACAATTTTGAAAATGATTTCGTTGGGAAATAATTAAAAGCACTTATAGCCATGATAAAAACTTAATCTAGTTAATTTTTCCGTTCAATTTCAGGTATGCAGAACATTTTCAAATGTTTTTGATAGATTTTTAAATTATTCGTCATTTATTTTCGGAATTTCTTAAACTTCCCATACGTGTAGCTTTGTCAAAACAATAAAGTCTTATTGATTCTTCAATTAAATTTGGTTTAATGCATTCAATAAATCTTCTAAAAGTATCAAATTGTAAAATTGAATAAAAATCTTAATTTAAAAAGCCTAAGGTCAGTTGAACTGACCCCGATCAGTGTCCGAGCCATTTTTCTGACCCAATTTCGTACAACGCATTTGCATAATTTTTCCCTTGATTTATTTAGAGGGAAAAACATTAGAAAAATTTGCCAGTGGCGAACAGCGGCAATTACAGGCTCATAAATTATGCACAAATTTGCGGTCTGCAGGCAGTAAAAACTTGGATGAGTAGCAGAAAGGCAGCAACTGTATTTGTCACTTTATAAAAATGAAATGAAGATGAAGTAAAACAAGGCAAATTTAATGAATGAGCGACGCGCAAGTTGAAGTTGCACGATGAATCGTGTGGCATTTGGCGTGTGGCGTGCGACACGCAAAACCCAATTTCATTTCACGGGCTAAATATTTAAATTTGAAGCAGGGAAAAGCCAAAATAAAAATAAGAAGAAGTAGTAGAAATAACCTCACAACAAACAAGAGCAAACATAACAAAAAGGGGAAGTCATAGACGACAGACGATAGACTTTAGACTGTAGAGTGAAGACCTATCAATAGCCACACAATTTATTTCGAGTGGTGCCGCAGCTGATAGCGAGATGATGAGAGGGGCAAGTGGAGCGAAGTGAACTCATCATCAAAACAAAAAAATATAATAATAATAATAGACAACGATGCGAGCTGAAATATTTTTCGAAATAAAAACAAATTTATGTGCGACTTGCAGGCAGCGTCCATTTGGTGTGAGTTCCGCTCAACCGGATTTCCCTCACAGTTCACGTGACAGAGCAGAGAAGGGGGATGGGGGAAGGGGGGGGTCGAGTGAGTGCTAGTTGCCTGCTTGATGATTTGAACTCACGTCATCTAATTTTGATCTAATGCAATACGAGTGCCAGTTCGGACTGGCAACAGATACAAATTGCAATACATTTATAAGAGTCGCCGTTTTGACTTGTCTGCCAAGTTAAGAGCGAGGGCGGGGGCGTGGCTGCACTCACTAATTAGAGCACCCATAAGCCGTTATAACTGAATAGCATTCAGCTGGCGGTGCAGCGGCCTTCAACTTAGCTGTCGAGTATCTTGTAGCTAGTATATTGTATCTATTAGGTTGCTGCTAGCTTGTAGCTGTCTTAAATTACACAATTAATCTTTGTTCTATGTGTGTGTGTGTGTGTGTGAGTGTGTTGCTGACACGGCTCCAATTAAAATTATGATATAATTATAGCCGGCACCGCCTGGCCATCAAATTAGTCTCGGTGCGGCGTGTATATTTTAAATGTTGTTCCTAAACTCATCAAACTAATGAAAATGTTTTCAAAACAAAAACAACTTAACCCACATATAATTAGACGTCATTAGGCAGCTCAGCAACTTCCTCTTGATAGAGTATCGCTTGGTATCTATGCATCTTTCCGTCTTGGTGTCTTGGTATCTCAATATCGTATCGTTTCGTTTCGTTCCATTGATGGCCACCCAACACGAGCTGCAGATTCATTTTCAAGTTCAGATACATTTTCAACTGTAGGTGTTCAAAACTGGCAGCTTTACGACTTTTCTACAACAGAGAGCATACAGAAATATTGTCGGCCAGCGTTTTGTGGGCGACAGTTCACAGTTAAAACGGAATGCGGGTTTCACCTTTCATATTCGAGCAGAAAGATTCTATTAAAATTCAAAACTAGAGCAAGTAAGAGAAATATTTTAATATTGCAGCTGCCACAGAGTCGCGTGCAATTTCCGTCTCTGTCGCATAAAAGCCGGAAGCATTCCACTTTCGGCTAAAAAGCCACACAAACTGTCAGCCAAACAGACAGACAGACAGACAGACAGACAGGAAAATAAACAAATACTGTTGGCCCCATTTGGAAATCTTTAATTAGTTAATAAGTCGAGCTATGAGAAAAGCGCTTAGCCAAGTTGGTAGATTTTATGGCCAACATTTGCATACAACGTTTGCCATATTTGAGAACAACAAAAGAAAAACCTGTAAATCGACATTTCTTACCTGTAATCAAAATCAGAATTGGAATTAAAATCAGAAATAGACAGAAGATTGAAAGTCGTTAATCAAAAAGTGTTTACAGCTAGAGGAATGTTAATAGTCAGTCAGTTCGTCAGTTCGACAGTTCGACAGTTCATCAGTTCGACAGTTCGACAGTTCGTTAGTGGTAACAGTGATTATAATAGAAAAAGAGAATGGCAATTTCCTTTGGTCTATCTAATCATTTGCTTTAATTAAACACACATTTGCACACTAACTGCCAATTAATCGCTGTGCAAATAATCGTGTATCTGAAGGAAAGACTGATAGCTGAATGAGTTGTTAGACAACCAAAGAGGAACTGCACAAATAAATAGAAAGAACTCAAATATGCTGTTGATTATGCTGCAGTGACACTAGCTGACTTGTATAAATAAAAATACAGAAGTTCTCTTGCTTGCTAGTTTAATTTAAGTGCTCAAGTCTAACTTTCAGCTGGTATCATTGCCAGTGGTTGGGGAAGATGCTGCCGAATGCGAAGCAGACACACTGGAAGAGAAATGCTTCCAGCAAACGGCGGCTACTTGAGACAGCAATAACAACAATTTTGTCGCTTTTCATTAAAAGCAATGCCATAATAGAGACACGAGAGACAGAGACACACTTTCATCTGGCGAAGAGGAACACAGATTGGGGGAAATGTAAATGTAAACATCCAACAATGAACAGTCAACAATCAGAGCAATATGCTCTCGTCTTGACTCTTCTGTCAAACAAGTTGCGTTAATCTCAGGCTGATCGGAGTCTCAACAACAACAACAGCAGCAGCAACAACAGCAACAACAAACAGAAATGAATACACGTATATTCGTATGTTGTCGTATGAATACATGCGCTTGTGCGCAGCCGAATGTATCTTTTGGATACTTTTGCTGCCGCTACAGAAATTAATACGTGTTGAACACTTCAACAGCGCACACACAACTCGCTCGAGACGAGTTGAATCGAGTTCGAATCGAGAGTCGGTTACACGTCGGTCTGGTTTGAGTCTCAGTCTCAGCTTCAGTTTCAGCTTCAGTCTCAGATTGTGATTGAGATTCAGTTGGAGTTTTGAGGCGCCGGCAAAGAAGCGCGTTGCAAGTATCTGTGGTCGGGACATTGCTATATAGCTGTATAGCAATTGTTTATCTCACCTTACATTCAAAGTAATCGAAGTTAACGAGTGTTCCGCATGTGAGGCGTCGTCGTTATCGTCGTCGTCGTCGTCGTCGTCGTCTTTTCATTAACATCTTCAACGTGGGCGACGTTCAAACCACGCGCGGGCGTTGCAAGTTCCTCCTTCCCCTCGCGACGTTTCACGTTGCACGTTCGCCTTTCAACATTGCGTGTGTAAATATTTATTTAACTAAAGGAAAACTACAACAAAGCATATGCGAAAATAAAGCAGTTAAATTATTATGGCTGTAAATGCTATCGAAATACCTGTACGAGTTGCATTGCCAATAACGAAAACGAAACAAGTGTAAATACAACTACAACAAAAACAAAAACAACAACAACAACGAGTGCAAGGCATTGCAATTGTTAATGCAACAACAAAAGCAAGAAAAGCTTAAATTTACTTGTGATTAACAATTTATGGCCTAAATATGTATATATATGTATATGTATATATCATTCGATTTTATACGCAATCACTGCTGTACAAAACGTAAACAAATGCAAGTGAATTATTTATGTGTGCATTTAAAGCATTCATTCATCGCAACGAAGGCTAACTAAACTATCGAGTAAAAATTCAAAATAATTATAAATTAAATCAAAGCACAATTAAAGTTTAACAACACCTGCAATAACGAATGGAAATCAACAAAGAATGGATTTTAGGTTTGTAATTTTGTTTGTTTATTTCACATGCGATACTGGAATTTACCTTAGAAACAATTGAAAGATAAGAAAACAACTTTGTTCAACAACAGTGGGCTGTATAAGTATTCTCAAGCAGTCAACTTGTGTATGACAGTGGGAAGTCAGGGTATTTATTAGCACTTCCGGTTGAATGACTAAGAGAAAGATACAGCTACAGAAACAACAATTAAAAGTACATAAAAAAAGAAACTCTCAAAATATTATATAAAATATACATCTTCCCCTTTCACTCTGAAATTAATCAGTCTGCAATTTTATGTGATAATCCATATGCATAATTAATGTTAAGCATATTCAATGAATTATTTAAAATATTGTTAAATCATAATAAATGTCGCATTGAATACGATTTGCATAATATTTCCAATAAATATATCATGATTGAATGATTTCAGCTGCCATTTTAGCTGCTTCTGCACTTGATTCAAGCGGAATCGAATTTATCAAAATAAATAAAGAGAGCGAAAGACTAGAATATACTCTGTAATCAAAGTTTCTTTGGATATTCCAATTTATAATGATCATTTTTATTTCTTCACGTATTATTTTCGAGTTTTTGTGGAGACTTTAATTATAAAGATTCTTAAAAAATAGTTATTTTTATTTTTGAGGGACAGGAAATTCGACCAATTATCTGCAGCTATAAGAGACAGAATAATTTGATCGTACTTCCCTTGGCTATAGAACAAATTCTTGCATTGTTTGTTACCAACTTGGGCCTAATCCAATTATGCCCGTTTCTAAACATTTCTTAGCTTAGGGGTAAACAAATGCTGAAAGAAAAGGCGTTTGCTTTGAATATGATTGATGGTACTTTGGTACTTTGCTTACCAAATTGCCAACCAGTCAATAAAAAAAATGCATAGATGAATGAACAAAACCGGCAACAAGATGAATGGCGTCGACCAAGACAATGGCTTTATCAGCCCCACAACATTATCAAATATATATAAATAAAATATATAATGAAGGGGATATGTTGCGAGCATATAAAGATATATGATTATTAGCTGATCATCGATAAATCGAAACGAAATCTATTTTATTGAGATTTATGTGAGTTTCTTAATTAAAATTGATGATAACTAATTAATATGCTGAAGCACTTTGAAGATTGTGGTCTTCAAAAGTGAGGCAATAACCAGCAAAGAGTGCTGCGAGTGTGTCTGCTGTCGCAGCTGTTGTGTTGCAACAACCTTGACAAAGGTCAAAGGTGCGTTAGTGGCAATATCTATATCCATCTTTCGATGCACATTTTCCCACTTGCCCTGAGGCTGTATAAGCCCTGTTAAGTGGATGATGTTGCTGCTGCTCTCTCAGGCACATCAAATACTAATAATGCTCATGTTTTATATTTTTTATGGATCAATAAGTTTCCGTGCGTGCGTGCAGCAACAGCAGGCACCGTAGAGCGAGCAGAGAAGGACCAACTGAGATCAAGGCGCTTTTAATAATCTTTAATAGGCCATATATATGTAAGTGGTGTGTGTGTGCGTGGGTGTGTGGGCTGCAATAAAATTACCACATGCCCCAACACAGCTTGTGGCTAGCCGAGGTGTATGCACATGAAATGTTTATGCCGCGCTTATCAAAATAACAGCATTTTATATTATTTTATCTGACAACAAGAACAACAACAAAAGAGCACATACATTTAACGTGTGTGTATGCATACTTTTAGCTTTGTTAATTTGCTTCGCAACAGCCAAAAGCGGTTCAGAATTGTTTTTCCATTTCCAGCCACCACATGGCCCAAAAAGAACATCATGAAAGTGCTGGGAAAACTTTCTCACACTCGCATACTATATACACATATATACTATATATCCCCCTTTCACTTTTCTTAAAAACCAACAGCTAAGTCCTCTCACTCAACATTTGATGGAGAGTTTCGCTTTGCAAATGTTGCATGCAACTTAAAGTTTGCTAATTGCTGCACAGTTTTTTTTTTTTCTTTTTCCCAGTTAACAAAATAAACAGATATCAATATCTGCAGCTAAAAAAAAGTGTTAATAAAAGTTTTCTAGCAACCAAAACAGTGCAGACTAATTATAAAATAATACAGATTATTTTCGTTAAATTTCCCCAACATTTTTGGATTCAATAAAAATAATAAAGTTGGTAAGCCTTAAGCCAAAATTTTAATTGAAAACAATGATTTATGATTCGTTCTCTGCATTAAATTAATTGTTAGCTTACAAAGCTAACTTATTTGAATTCCACTTAATTACTGATCGAGAATTAAATGGAGCATTTAATTGCATATTAATATTAAGCAACAGGTAGCTTATCATTTATTGATTTAACCAAATTTCGAATGTTTCATTTTATTAGATAAGCCAGAAATTGAATGTGCTAAAAGCTTTGTTTGTTTGCCTTATCGAACCTTGAATACATAATTCATTAGATAAGCTCATCACATGTGCCATAAAACCTTCAACCTAAATGCTGATAAAAATTGAGATTCGAAAAACTATTCACCATTTATGCAAATTCTCGTAATATATGTAATTCGTATGACTGATAACGTGCTAAAAAAACGTGCAACTAAATCTGGTATTGTCGTTGCAAACAAACAAATTAGAGCAAAAAATGTTTAAGAAAAAACAGTTTGAAAAAATGAGAGAGTGAAAGAGGTGCTGGAAAACGTGTTGCTCATAATTTTGAGCACGTTCAAATTCAAAACGTGGTAAATATAAAAAAACCGCCCACAACACATGCGAATTTCTCATATATCTACAGTAATTCTACTCAAGCGTGTGTGTGCGGTGTGTGGGTGTGTGTGTGTGTGTGTGCGCTTGTTTGTTAGGCCTACAAACAGCAACAAACACAAGAACATCAACAACAACAATAATCGTCGTATGAAAACATTTATATATGAGACCCGGGCTGCTTTCCATGCCAATAAGCTTAATGCCAGCATTTGATGTCGATTACCATAAATACGAAAATGGCATAAAAAAAACAAGGATAATCTATATAGACTACAGCGAAGTCGAAATACTCTAATATATTACATTTATTTTGGTTTTTTTGTCAATTAAATGCAGTTTACAAATAATTTAGAAGTTTAATTTCAAAATTATTTAAAAACATAAAAACAACCAAACAAACAAACAATCGGTATACATAATTTCCAATAATCAATCGAAAATTTTAATCAATTACACATTTGATGGCTAAACTCAGCTACCCTCCGTTTAGGTGAAATAAATAAATAATAATATGCAACATGACACGACAAATGGAGGCGTTGGATGTCGAAACACGAATTAGGAAATATATTTGAGGCCGGTTTTTGTTAACCTTGCCCCCGACATTTGTCAAGTTCAGTGGCATGCGAAATGTTGTTAATCTTTTTGGAAACGCTTGGAAAAATTTAAGAAGCTCTGCAAACATGTCTAACTTATTGCTCTTCGTGAATTAGAAAAGCGAATTTTTGGAGCAGCTGCAAAATAAAATAAAACTCCTGCAAGTAAAATCAATATTTATTAAATAAAAGTAGCAAAACAAAAGAGGAGAAAAATGAATGGAATGAAAAAAAAATTGAGTTGCGTTGCATGTGCTGAATTGATTTAAACAATATTTCTTTTCTGCCAGGCAAAAGTTTGTTTTCCCCAGTGTCTCTGCTCCATTTGCATTTGGGGTCATAACAACGCCGGAGATTGGCTAAAAGCTGAAAGGTGAAGAGCCTGGGAGCTGGAGAGTTGGAGAGCCACTTTGGTAGCGACAACTTCAAAAGGTTTTGCCCCTGAAACATAAAAGACAAACGTAAAATCAATTGCACAATTGTTGCTGTGAAAGAAGAATACGAGATAATAAATCAAGGAGTAGCAATTCAATATATATATTTCAATGTTCTCTGCCCCGTATTATAAGTGATTGTGTATACTAGTTAATACTAGAATAATAGAATAGGTATACTAAAGTATATTCAAATAAATTTAGTACTCAATTGTGCAGTAATTTTAATAAATAAAATTGAAATAAATAAAATGAAAACAAAAGATTAAGTTGGCTGTAAAAAGATTCTTTAGTTTGTCTTTAATTGGGTATTTGCTATTCTGTGAATTAACTTGTATGTGAAATGGCATAAAAAGACAATTGAAAAGCACTTGCAGTAATTATAAATCCCATTCTACGAACGATACTTTGGCTTTGGTCAAGTTATAAATAATTGATAGCCATTTCAATATGCAGTTCTCGTCTTACCACTGAGTTGAGTGTGTAATTTAGCCACAGTCAAAACATATCGATTTTCAGCCGCCCAAAGATGTCAGTCTGTTGGCCAGATTACACATATACACATGTAAGTGTATTTGTGTTTTTGGCCTGTTGAAATATGTTTGGGGTTTTATGTCTATGCGGCGCACATGTTTATGTCTGCTATGCGGCACAACGTGGCCTAATAAAATTTCAGTTAACGAATATAAACGCGTTGAGTTATGCAGCCGGGTGAAGGTTGGGGTATTGAGGGGGGTTTATAGCGCCTAGTGAGAATTACGGACGAGCAATAATACCGCAATTCCGAATCCCAAATAATAAATATTATGTTGATTTTGCAGCCATTTTGGGTGGGATCCTTTTTAAAATACACTAACAAGGATTAGACCGACTCAAACAACAAGTTGGTGAAAAGATTGTGAATCTAAATTAAATAAACTTGTAATGAGAACAATTTCTTATACTCTATTTATTTATCTCAATACGTAATTTCTCTGCTTCATATGTATTTTTATTGTATGTTTGATATATGTGATTATCTTTTGGATATATTTATTTGATTATTAACTTTCGACTAAGGAAATACTCTTCATAAATATCTCACATTATGTGAAAATATCTAAGCCAAATTAGAAATTTTAGAAACCTCTGGTGAGAGTATCTCAACTTTTTTAGCAGAAGTTTTTCCCTCTATTTGTTCTTCCACATGTAGTAATAATTCATTTGAAACGACTTTTACAACTATTTGTTCATGTCTTAAGGGCTAACCTCTTTTTCAGAATTTATTTCTGCATTTTGTGTAGCTCACATGGCTTTTTCCGGTTTCGGCTTTTCCCTTGGTTCTAAAAGTATGCCGCAGTTACTTTTCTTTTATCGGCCAGCAGCTCTCACTTTTCTTATACGACAAATAAAAAATCGAAAATTTTATCACCCAATAACCCAGAAATTTGTTAGCTTTGCGCTCGTTTTGTAGCATCGTAAAAAGCTCAGATTGCGTTATTGTTGCAAGAAGAGTCAAAGAATCAGCGAGTGAACAGAGAAGCAACAATGGACAACAGACATCAGACAACAGGCAACCGACAAGCGACAACATAAATCATCATTTGTCAAACAAATGTCCGGTCTCTGTATCTATTGTGGTCTCGATCTCGGTTTAACAAGTCCACTGGGTCGACTGGTAATTTGCTCAACCCTGAACAACGACATTCAGTCAGTCAGTCGGTCAGTCACTCAGAATGTCAGTCAGCCTGTCATTCATTGCCTGCTCTATGAGTTTGATTTTTATTGCAAGTTGCTCAATGAACTTGTCATCGAGTCGTTTATTGAAAACAGTTTCATAAATAATAATAATATTACATGCTCGAATCGTACTCGCAGTTGAACACACACTTGGATGCATGCGAGCGTTTTTATTGTTGCCACAAATTCTGCAAATTGTAGCAAAATGAGAGCATCGAATCAATATTAAGTAGCCGCCACAGTGGCTCCCCATCGCAGTTGGGCCATCGAGCACGCGCCATCGAGGTTGTCGTCATGTCAAACAATCCGAATAACGCATATGTCACATGGGGAAGTCAATCAACATTTCAGGCGATGAACTTGTCAGGCGGCAAGTCGTGCGATTTTCCCCAGCTGATGTCGCATCCATTTGATATCCTGACAATTTAAAACCACACTCACAGACAGCACTCGCATACATATACAATCATATGTATGTTCTCTGTCAATGTTGTTTGGCAGCTAATTATTCGTAGCAGCATTAGGTACGATTTTCCATTGTCAAATGCCACAAATGATATTGCGACAGCTTTTAAAGTGAACTCAACTCAATGGAATCCCTCTCAGTTGGCTCATATAACATCAATCACGAGAGAAACCCACTCAGTTTTAGCCATGTTACACGATTTGACAGATAGTCTAATCTCAAAGTTGTTTTTATGAGAGAGTTTGCTTAGTTTTATAACCTGCTCTACTCGCTGACTTTGTCTGCCACAAATATTAAAATATGTTCTCTCTGTCCACAATATGAGAGCGTAACTTTTACCTAACGATTTCTCACAATTCTTATCAAACAAGCAAATGAGAATTTCACTCTCCTGATAAAAATTGCACCAGCAAAAAAACTCAATGCGGCGCAGTAAAAGTTGCTTTATCACGCTGAAAACCAGAATACAATTGGAAATTTGCTCAATCGACGATATACCAGAAATAAATATAACTGGTTTGTCACAGTCGAATTCAGTGTTAGCCGGGAAGTCATTGAAATCTGTTCGCAAAATGATGTTCCTTATATATTTGGTGATCGCGATATCAACGCTGATTGCGTATATTCTGTATCGCAATACAACGTACTGGAAAAATCGGGGGAATACCTCAGGAGCCACCACATCCATTCTTTGGCAATCTGATCGGATTCAGAAAGACACACACAGTGCACAGAATTCTTGAGGAATACTACAACAAATTCCGGAAGACCAATCATCCATTTGTCGGATTCCACTTTCTACATAGACGAAGCGCCTTTATAATGGACATTAAATTGGCAAAGAATATTTTGATTAAAGACTTCAATAATTTCGCCGATCGCGGACAGTTCCACAATGTACGCGATGATCCGTTGACTGGTAACCTCTTCAACCTGGACGGCAAACGTTGGAGGGAGATGAGACAGAGATTGTCCCCCACTTTCACCTCTGGCAAAATGAAGTTCATGTTTCCGACTGTAATTAAGGTGTCTGAGGAATTCGTCAAGGTTATGCTTGAAGAGGTTTCCGCTAAGTCTGGAGGCTCAGTTATCGAGATCAAAGATCTTATGGCTCGCTTCACCACCGATGTCATTGGCACCTGTGCCTTTGGTATTGAGTGCAACACTCTACGGTCTCCGGAGTCCGACTTCCGCAAAATGGGAAGCAAGGTTTTCACCGACCTTCGGCACGGTGTTTTCCTCACCGCACTTACGTTCAGTTTCCCCACTTTGGCAGCCAAGTTGCGAATGAGGATGATGCCCCAAGATGTCCATGAATTCTTCATGGGTCTTGTTAACGAAACAATTGCGTATCGGGAGAAGGAGAAGATCAAACGCAACGACTTCATGGAGATGCTGATCGAGATGAAGCAGAAGGGAAGTTACACTCTGGAAAGTGGCGAAGTAGTGGAAGGATTAAACATTGGTGAGCTTGCTGCCCAGGTCTTTGTATTCTATCTGGCTGGATTCGAAACCTCCTCCTCTACCATGAGTTACTGTCTGTATGAACTTGCCCAGCATATTGATATTCAAGATAAGCTGAGGGAAGAGATTAATAATGTGTTGGAGCAACACGATGGAAAAATAACATACGAAAGTATTAAAGCCATGCATTACTTGGATCAGGTCATATCAGGTAAGATTAAACACATATCCCGAACACAATGGATACTGTAACTAAGTTTGCCTTGACAGAAACCCTTCGTCTTTACACTATTGTTCCACATATTGAACGCAAGGCTCTGAAGGATTACGTTGTTCCTGGTCACCCAAATTTAGTGATAGAAGCTGGAACTCAGATTATAATACCTGCAGCTGCCTATCACCGTGATGAAGATTTCTATCCGGAACCTGAGAAGTTCGATCCGGAGAGATTCTCAGCTGAAGAAGTCGCTGCTCGGGACTCTGTGGAGTGGTTGCCCTTTGGAGATGGCCCAAGGAATTGCATTGGAATGCGTTTTGGCCAAATGCAAGCGCGTGTTGGAATGGCTCAGCTGATAACGAACTTTAAGTTCTCAGTTTGTGATAAGACAGATATTCCTCTGATTTACAATCCCGTATCGTTTGTCATGGGCACAATTGGAGGCATCTATTTGCGTGCCGAGCGGGTTTAACAATTTATAAAGAAGAGTATTATTTCTGGTTGAGAAATAGTAAATTGACATTAAAATGTCTCTTGCAGTTAATTAGATTGGAAGATTTTAAGTGTTATGTTTGAATTAATAATGGCTGCAGATTTCAGTTTATTTTAATCATATAGAGCTTAACTGTAAAGCTTTAATAAGCTTTCAAAGCGGCTGATAAATGATTTCTTATCACAAAAAAAATAAACCGTATATTCTGATTTAGCTTAAAACAATTCAGAGTTCAATGTTTATATATTAAACAGTTGTCTGCATAAAGCTTTAATAAGCTTACAAAGAAGCTAACCATCGACATATAAGAACATATGTTAAGCTTTCTATGATTCATAAGCTGACAGTAAAAGCTACACATATCATAAAGCTTTCAATTAGATACCTTAATGTGCTTTAAAAGCGGCTGCTGAAAGGCCTTTAATTACATGTCAAGTGTCATTGGTTCTGATTACATTTTTATCATTGATATACGCATATTGGGAAACTTGGGCTTGTCTGCAACGGAAACCGGAAGGAAGGCAGCTTCAATTTGCCTCACTGCCTTGCCACATGCAATTGACAAAATGCCACAAAAGGGAAAAAATGAGAATAACGCACACGCACACGCACAGAACATGTAGGAGTACATGTACTTATACCTACACATGTATATACGTGTATGTTTTTTATATATTTTTTTTTATTATTATTTGCCGAAGCCAACGCCATCCAATTTCAGCAACAATTGCTCGACATGACTTAACTCGAGTTGGCTTTGGATTTTGCTTTTGAATTTTGCCTTTTCCCTTTTCCTATGCTCAGTTGCAGTGTGTGTGAGTGTGTCTTAGTGTGTGTGTTAGTGTGTGTGTTAGTGTGTGTGTCAGTGTGTATTTATATACTCATAAAAGGAAAGGGCCTGCCCTTGAGCCTTTGCTTTTGGGACACGTATTTGAAGCCGAAATGGGTAATCACTTCTGCTTACATGATGCGGATTTCTTATTGTGATTTCGTTTTTTCGAAATTTACATAATGTGGCAGAGTCTTGATGCTGCTGCTGCCACAGCAACGTTTTGTCACACAACACACAACACACAACACACAACATACAGGAAATGCGCACTACTCCCCATTCACAGCTCACAGTTCACAATTTGTTTAAAGTGACTGCTCGGGGGTAGCTGTCAGACACAAACAAAACTAATTTATGCAACGCACTGGCAGACAGTCAGACAGAGAAAGAGACAGACAGACAGTCAGATAGTCAGAGAGACATCTAGAAAGACAGCGCACACCTTGAGCTGCAGATGAGGAAAAGATGTTGGGACCCTTTTTCTTCCATTTGCATTTAAAAGAGCTCTCTTCGCAGCGGGCTTAACACCTTCTACAGTCTCAGCTTGTCTGCTCTTAGCCCTTCGCTCCCGCTTCCTCTCACCTCCTTTGCAGTCCAAACAATTAGCTGTCTGTTTACATGAATCCAAAAGAGATGCTGAAGCCTGAGTTTGCGTAATTAGCAACGCCCCTCAGCTCAAGACTTTGAATGATGATGAGGGGTATAAAGTAGATTCAGAGGGGGGCAGCCAATTGTTTATCTGTCTTGCTGGCACCTTGGCAGACAACTAAGTCAAGAACAAAACACCAACAGCATGTCTATCTGAATGCAGCAGTTTTAGTTTCAGTTGCAGATACAAATGCAGATACAATTGTGGCACCTTATTTCAAATATCCCGTAAATGTCCGCATGTCACTTTGCAAAGAATGTTAAATACTTGAAATTCCGGACGTTTTCTTAAGAAGTATAAAGTTTTTAAAATTCAAAGGTGTATTGTATGATAAAAAACATTTTCATTCATCTCTCTTTTCATACTTAAAATACACATTGTTAAATATATTCAAAATTAGTGAATACATATTTAAGTCCAGTTCAATATTATGTTACTTGATTGATACTTTTGAATTTTAGATTAATTACTTTACATTTTACATAAAAATACATCTTAATGTGGTTTCTGTAAAATATTTTCTCCAGCCTTTTTTTTAAATAATGTTTTATTTTAAAACAAGAATGCAGAAGTTTATGAAATATATATTTTGCCAATCAACAGAACAGGAAATTTGTTTATATAGATTTAATAAAATATTTGTATAAATATTTACACGGTATCTGTCCGTTGTTAACTCTCAAATTAACCCTTTGCTCAGTGTTTTTCTTAGCTATTCTCGAGGTTTTTCTTTGTTCCCTCTTAGTTTTTTGCCCACATTTATATAGTTATTCGCAGTCGCTCTTCTGTTACATTTAGATTTACATTTGCATTTTTATTTAGCTCATAAGTGAGGTCGCTGCAGTCTACTTTAGCTTTTTTCAGCTGTTTCCATTTTTATTTAGCTTTTTATGTTTCTTAGTTGCGTCTTGACGAGATGAATGAATGAATGCATTCTTTTTGTTCTAAGTACTCATGCATTCATTATGGATAAGAACGTCACCTTCTTCTGCTTGGTTGAGTTTTTTTATATTATTTACTTAGTTGCCGTTCACACGACTTGGCCAAGAACTGGGGCGAACTCAAGGTCAGATTAAAGACATGCCAAGGAAGAGAGATAGAGAAAGAAGGAGGCCGAGAGAGAGAGAGAGAAAGAAATTGTTAAGTAAGCTCGCCCATTAAATGTTATTTATAATTGAGCACTTTTCACACGCTTTCTCAATGAAAATCCCTCACATAATTAAATAAACGTCAACTGAACTCTATTTGTTGGTGCTACGAATGTTTACATTTAAGCCGCACACGTTTAAGTCCCGTTCCTTCTGCTCTTCTCTCCCCCTCTGCTGTCAGTTGAGGTCGAAGGACACAAGCATAACAGATAGTGAAGAACATACAGAAAAACACAGTGAAACTGTAATACAGTTTACAGAGACAGACAGACAGTCAGACAGACAGACAGACGATAATTGCGGCAGCTTTTAAAGTGAACTCAACTCAATGGAATTCCCTCTCAGTTGGCTCATATAACATCAATCACAAGAGAAACCCACTCAGTTTTAGCCATGTTACACGATTTGACAGATAGTCTAATCTCAAAGTTGTTTTTTGAGAGAGTTTGCTTAGTTTTATAACCTGCTCTGCTCGCTGACTTTGTCTGCCACAAATATTAAAATATGTTCTCTCTGTCCACAATATGAGAGCGTAACTTTTACCTAACGATTTCTCACAATTGTTATCGAACAAGCAAATGAGAATTTCACTCTCCTGATAAAAATTGCACCAGCAAAAAAACTCAAAGCGACATAGTAAAAGTTGCTTTATCACGCTGAAAACCAGAATACAACTTGAAATTCGCTCAATCGACGATATACCAGAAATAAATATAACAAGTTTCTCTCGGACAATTCAGTGTGAGCGGAGAAGTCATTGAGAGCTGTTCGCAAAATGATGTTCCTTATATATTTGGTGATCGCGATATCAACGCTGATTGCGTATATTCTGTATCGCAATACAACGTACTGGAAAAATCGGGGAATACCTCAGGAGCCACCACATCCATTCTTTGGCAATCTGATCGGATTCAGAAAGACACACACAGTGCACAGAATTCTTGAGGAATACTACAACAAATTCCGGAAAACCAATCATCCATTTGTCGGATTCCACTTTCTACATAGACGAAGCGCCTTTATAATGGACATTAAATTGGCAAAGAATATTTTGATTAAAGACTTCAATAATTTCGCCGATCGCGGACAGTTCCACAATGTACGCGATGATCCGTTGACTGGTAACCTCTTCAACCTGGACGGCAAACGTTGGAGGGAGATGAGACAGAGATTGTCCCCCACTTTCACCTCTGGCAAAATGAAGTTCATGTTCCCGACTGTAATTAAGGTGTCTGAGGAATTCGTCAAGGTTATGTTTGAAGAGGTTTCCGCTAAGTCTGGAGGTTCAGTTATCGAGATCAAAGATCTTATGGCTCGCTTCACCACCGATGTCATTGGCACCTGTGCCTTTGGTATTGAGTGCAACACTCTACGGTCTCCGGAGTCCGACTTCCGCAAAATGGGAAGCAAGGTTTTTACCGACGTTCGGCACGGTGCTTTCCTCACCGCACTTACAGTCAGTTTTCCTAATTTGGCAGCCAAGTTGCGAATGAGGATAATGCCCCAAGATGTCCATGAATTCTTTATGGGTCTTGTTAACGAAACAATTGCGTATCGGGAAAAGGAGAAGATCAAACGCAACGACTTCATGGAGATGCTGATCGAGATGAAGCAGAAGGGAAGTTACACTCTCGAAAGTGGCGAAGTAGTTGAAGGATTAAACATTGGTGAGCTGGCAGCTCAGGTCTTTGTATTCTATCTGGCTGGATTCGAAACCTCCTCCTCTACCATGAGTTACTGTCTGTATGAACTTGCCCAGCATATTGATATTCAAGATAAGCTGAGGGAAGAGATTAATAATGTGTTGGAGCAACACGATGGAAAAATAACATACGAAAGTATTAAAGCCATGCATTACTTGGATCAGGTCATATCAGGTAAGATTAGACACATATCCCGAACACAATGGATACTGTAACTAAGTTTGCCTTGACAGAAACCCTTCGTCTTTACACTATTGTTCCACATATTGAACGCAAGGCTCTGAAGGATTACGTTGTTCCTGGTCACCCAAATTTAGTGATAGAAGCTGGAACTCAGATTATAATACCTGCAGCTGCCTATCACCGTGATGAAGATTTCTATCCGGAACCTGAGAAGTTCGATCCGGAGAGATTCTCAGCTGAAGAAGTCGCTGCTCGGGACTCTGTGGAGTGGTTGCCCTTTGGAGATGGCCCAAGGAATTGCATTGGAATGCGTTTTGGCCAAATGCAAGCGCGTGTTGGAATGGCTCAGCTGATAACGAACTTTAAGTTCTCAGTTTGTGATAAGACAGATATTCCTCTGATTTACAATCCCGAATCGTTTGTCATGGGCACAATTGGAGGCATCTATTTGCGTGCCGAGCGGGTTTAACAATTAATAAATAAGAGTATTATATCTGGTTGAGAAAAAGTAATTTCTTAGACTTCAAAATATGTTATGCAATAAAATGTAAATAAATCAACGAGATTCTCCTTTACTTTTTATAACATGCAGACCTTGAAGCGGATTCCAATTCCTAATCCAATTCCACTCCAACATTTAATTTGGTTCTGTTACCAATGACTATTAGGCGATAGCGTTTATCTTACAAATCCTCTCTAGCCTATCAGACATCTTCCACAGTCTAATCGACTGATAATTGCACTCTCTACAATAACAAAGCAGATAATATTAGTTTACTTAATCATGCTAAAAAACTATAATAAATGAGTACAACTTGTTTGTCACAGTCAAATTGAATGTGGCCGGAAAGTTCATTGAGAGCTGTTTGTGATAAGATAGATAATTAATTCTCTTATCTTATCTGCAAGCAATCAAAGTGAATTAATTATGTTCTACGTTTTGAAAGAATTTATATTCGGAAAAATTTAATTCAATTAAAAGTGTGTAACAAATTTCTTCTGTGTGTTTTACGATTAATATAAACAATTCCCTATCTATACTATATTTAATATTAGAATTAATATGGAGAAAGATACAGTTTTTCAAATTGAATTTATATTTAAGAAAAAATCTATTTGAGTACATCTTTAGAGCTCTTTTTAATAAATTTTAAATAAATAGTTAAATTATAAGACAATTATTTACTCTGTCTTAAAATATGTATAAGAAATATGCCGAATCTTGGTGTGAAAGATTAATGACTATTTTGTTGGGATAGGAGAGTGAGAGAGAAAGCGAGAGAGGGTGAGAGAGATAATAAACGTTTGAGAGTCTGACTTGCAAATGAATATTGAATTAAAGCATGACTACTGCCTTTGACCATTATCAAATTTGCTATCAGTTTGTTTTAAAAATATTTACATTCGGACTGGGGTTACATATAAGTAGAATCATGTGGACTAACACAATAAATAAATTATGCTTATTCATGCTGAGTAACTCATAAAACTATATAAAATAGCAGACATTTGTCTTTGCTCCCACAGTATCTCTTGAAAGTTTATTCGAAACTGATCTCAAAATGTGGTTATTATTATATTTCTTGTTTGCGATTCCCGCTTTATTGGCATACATTTTATATCGCAACTTGAACTATTGGAGGCATCGTGGAATACCTCAAGAGTCGCCGCATCCACTCTATGGAAACATTGAGGGATTTAAAAAGAATCGAGTATTGCACCACATTCACCAGGAATATTACAATAAATTCCGCAAGTCTGGCTTCCCATTTGTGGGCTTCCATTTTCTGCACAAACGAAGTGCCTACATAATCGACACCAAGTTGGCCAAGAACGTGCTCATTAAAGACTTTTCAAACTTCACCGATCGTGGTCTATTCCACAATGAACGTGACGATCCCCTTTCGGCGCATCTCTTCAACCTGGACGGCAAACGTTGGAAGGAGATGAGACAGAGATTGTCCCCCACTTTCACCTCGGGCAAAATGAAGTTCATGTTTCCCACTGTCATTAAAGTCTCGGAGGAATTCATCAAGGTTCTGTTTGAACAAGTTCCCGCTGAATCTGGAGGTTCGATAATTGAGATCAAGGAACTTATGGCTCGATTTACCACAGACGTCATTGGCTGCTGTGCCTTTGGTATTGAGTGCAATACTCTCCGCACTCCTGAGACTGACTTCCGCAAAATGGCACAGAAATCTCTTACCCAGCTGCGCAACGGGAAACTCCTTACGTTCCTCATCTTCAGTTTCCCCAATCTGGCCCGTAAGCTACGGTTACGAAGAACCTGCGACGATGTCCATGAGTTCTTCATGAGATTGGTTAAGGATACAATGGCATATCGGGAAAAGGAGAAGATCAAACGCAATGACTTCATGGAGATGCTGATCGAGATGAAACAAAAGGGAAGTTACACTCTGGAAAGTGGCGAGATTGTCAAAGGATTGGACATTGGTGAACTGGCAGCTCAGGTCTTTGTCTTCTATCTGGCAGGATTCGAAACCTCCTCCTCAACCATGAGTTACTGTCTGTATGAACTTGCCCAGCACATTGATATTCAGCAAAAACTGAGAGAAGAAGTTTTGAGTGCTCTGGAGAATCACAATGGAAAACTGACCTATGAGTGCATCAAGGATATGCGTTACTTGGATCAAGTCATATCAGAAACTCTGCGGCTTTACACGATTGTTCCACACCTTGAACGCAAGGCTACAAATGATTACGTTGTTCCTGGTCATCCAAAGTTTGTGATAAAGAAGGGCACTCCAGTGATAATACCTGCAGCTGCCTATCACCGGGATGAAGATCTCTATCCCGATCCTGAGAAGTTCGATCCGGAGAGATTCTCAGCTGAAGAAGTCGCTGCTCGGGATTCTGTGGAGTGGTTGCCCTTTGGAGATGGCCCAAGGAATTGCATTGGAATGCGTTTTGGTCAAATGCAGACACGTATTGGCCTGGCCCAGCTGATAAGGAACTTTAGATTCTCGGTGTGCGAAAAGACTGAAATACCCCTGGCCTACGATCCGAGGACTTTTGTGTTGGGCACAGTTAATGGCATCAATTTGCGTGTGGAGCGAGTTTAGAGATTAAGTTTTATAATTGATATAATTTAAGGTGTGCATAATCAAGATCAATAAATAAAAAAATAAAAAAAAAACTACATTTAATAACAAATTTGATTTCTCATTTACTCATGAGTAAGAGAGTCTCTCAGCTTTTTCTCTTATCAGGATTGAAAGGGATTTGCTGCTTGAGGGAAAGAAGTTCTCAGTTTAGGAGAAATTTTATACAAAAACACAAATAATGTACGATTTATTGGGTTCTTTGTTTGCAAATTACTGTTTTCAAAGCATGATACGAGTAACTATTATCAAAATAACACTGCACTACACGCCTACAAAGTACACACTACTGCATCGTTATCTCTCAGGCATATTTGGCATTTTGCCAACTCATTCTGATGTTTGTTAAACAAATCTCACAACGTGCTGTTGATTGAAGAACATTAAATTCCAGTTGCTGGGCTCGACAACGATCAAAGTCTATTTAAAAGTCGCTGTAAACAGTTTCCCAACAATAATATAGTGATAGATATAATACCTGCAGCTGCCTATCACCGTGATAAAGATCTCTATTCCGAACCCGAGAGGTTCCATCCGGAGAGATTCTAAGCTGATAAAACGCTGTGGAGTATTTGGCTTTTGGAGATGGTCAAAGAAATTGCATCGGAATGCGTTTTGGCCAAATGCAAACATGTGTTGGCCTGGCCCAGCTGATAAAGAGCTTCAAGTTCTCGGTTTGCGATAAGACATTCCGATTGATATTCTTAAATACGATCCTATGTCGGTTGTTTTGGGCACAGTCGGATATTAATACCTTCGTGTGGAACGTGTTTAGCAATTATATTTTCAGACATTAAATTATTACGTCATTGTTTGGTGGCTTTGAGATGTTGCTTACATTGATGTCGGATTTGCTGAAGCGGGTATAATTATATATTCTCATTTGTGTTAACATCAAGTATATATAATTATAGCTTGTATATATGTACACAGAAATTATAAAAAAAATTATAATTAAATAGAATTAATAAAAAATGAACTTGTTGAAATGTTTCTGTCTTGTTCGTAAATTAATAAATATTTTTTGTTATAACATAACTATTTATTCTTGCTATAATAGTTGGAACTTATCATATCGAAGGTTGTTTACTTTATATCTTACAAATGATTTAACTTGTATAGATTTTTTTAACAACCATGCTTAATAAGCTTAAGTTAATAATAGTTTTTAGTTTTGATACCATTAATTCATATTTAGGTTTGTTAGACAATAAAGATTTTGCTCTGACTAAAAGTACTTAAGTTAAGTGCGCATTTTAAACAAGAATTTGTGAAACATTTCTCATCTACTCAGTTTGTATTTCTCCGAACAGAGCCGAGTTCGTTTACTCTATCTGTTTATTTTCTCTCTCTCGCCCTCTCTATTTATATATGTTTGACTGACTGAGACAATATTTTCATTCACTCAACTCAAGAGCGCAAATATTTGCATTTGAAATGTTATGAGATCATATATGGTATATATGGTATTCTAAGCATAAATTTACTCTCTGACTGATTTGAATTAAATAAAAGTTTTCTATGCATGAATGGACATTTGATACCCTATTAATACTTATCAAAATTGAGATTGAACTAAAATGCAGACTCACGTGGAATCAATGAAATTTTACAATCTCTCTAGTTTATATTGATAATGTAATTTAAATAAGATTATCTATAAATTAAGGTGAAAATTACCTTTTCTTTTGCCAATTTTCCATTTACAAATTGACTCTCAATGATAACTAAAAACTTATTTACATAATGTAAAGACTATCTCAATATTAAAATTGTTAAGCAGCAAGTGTCGATTCCTATCAAAAATTTACATAGTAAATTATATGACAGCAGCTTTAAGCGTAAATAATAAATATTTTTTTAAAGTAAAAATTTATACAACCTAAATACTCAAATGGTTATTGCCAACACATTTAGAAAGACTGACTTACACATTTTAAATGGAAACCAGCTGGAGATTTTTATTATATTCTTAAACATGCTGAGACTGTAACTTTTCCCTCTGCTAACCTATGCACTGCTTTACTTTCCCGTTCAAATTGTTATTTTCACAGCTTTTCTCTGCAGTTGGGGGAAAAAAAAAACTTTTGGCAAGCAAATAAAAATATATTCTTTTCCGTTGTCAGTTTATCTGTGAAGCGTTTTTCGCTTCAACTATTTGGGTTATTTACATTCGAATTGGCACTGGCTGAGCATAAAGCAAATGGAAATTTTTTTTCTATTTTCTTCATACATGTGCATAGTTCAGGTTATAAAATATATTGTATGCCGAAGGTCGAGTTCATCTTCACATTAAATGCACATTTTCTCCCCAATGGAAAACTCTCAGTGCTCTTTGTGCGTAAATTAAATCATAAAGTATCTGCATATTAAAATTCAACATGTTCTTTTTTTCTGTTTTAATTATGCGCGACAACATGAAAAAGCTTCTTTTATCTGATGTCATCACAACATGCAACATGCAACTCGTGGAAAATGAGGCATGTGCAGCAAAACAGAAAACTGCATTAAAAGCTTTTTCCTCCGCCCAAAGGCATGGAAAATTTCTATCTAACGGTGCAACTGAAATTGTCATGAAAAATATTCCCATACCTTTTGCGGTACTGTCTGATTATTTTTTTTGTCGCCCATATTTAATTATGTTATTTTAATTATTAAACATTTTTAAAACAAATCAATTCAAAAGCCACAAACTAACTATTAAATGTATTCATAATTAATGCAGCAGAATTATTTTGAGCCACATTAAATATGTATCAATAATTATATAATTAAATTAAAACAGACGCATATAAAGCATTAAGTATTTAGATAGAATAAAATATTTATGACTCTGAGATATCCTAGAATGCAATGTTTGAAGTGGTATTTATTTGGCATTTAAAATGTGGATAATTTTAGATTAATTCACCAAATCATAAATAACAAACGAAACAATTTCGTACTGTGAATGCAAATTAAATACTTACCTTAGAGTTCAGAATGTATCTGACGGATACATGCAGCTTGTTCATGAAATGTTTTTAGCTGCGCTTACTCATTTATCGTGAGAAGTCATTGACTTGCTTGGACTTGGATTTAAACCCGATTCGCAGTCAGAAAGCACAGACTGAAGCAAAATTAATTACAAATCTCACAAAACCAAACGCGCAAAGCACAAGTGAAAATGCAAAAAGAGAAAAGAGAAGTGAATTAAATGGGAGCTTGAAAATAGAGCCAATTTGGTTTATGGTATAAAGAGATTGGCAGGTTGTTCAACCTTAACATTGACAAGACCTTGCCCAATTGCAATTATAATGATCTGAGAAATGCCAGTAACAATACAAGTTGCCTCATTAAAGGAAGAAATCAGACAGTATATGTAAATAGACTGACAAAAGAGATGAAGGGAATTCCGCTTTAAATTGTTATGAAATACAAAAGAAATTGCAATTAATTAATTGGTAATTCATTAGTTTATGCAATTTGCTGCCTTTTACTTAATTTGTGACACAATGTGACTTTTGTCTCAGTGCAGGCAATCACTTCACACATCATATATTCAATTTCCCATTGGATCATGGCAATTGCTTTTAGCCTCGAAGGTCTTAGCCACTCCCAGATTCCTCTTTTGTGCAGCAGGCAACAGCAACATTGGCCCTGAGAGTAAACAACGACAATGCTCGAATTGCAATTGCAGTTGCAGCTACGGCAGCAACAGCTGCTACCAGAGACGGAAGTGCTGCTCGTATGTGCGTAGGAAATTCTTCAAGCGCAGCAGCAACAGCTGGACATGTGGCCAGTCAGGCAAGGGGAGGGAATGAAGCAGTGGCAGGGGAAGGAAGAAGGGAATGGCATTGTATTAATTGCAGTTGATGCCTGCGTCAGTGAAAGCTTCAACTTACAACCTGCAACAAAAACAAACAGAGCTGAAACTTTGCTGACAATTTTATCTGTTGCAAATGTTGCTTTTTTGTTTGCAGTTGTTGCTGATGTCTTGTTGTTGTTGTTGTTGCAACAGATTCGTTGACCAGTCCAAGATATGAGATATGCGTATTTTGCATGCCTGATTGAAACTGTTGCTGCTCCAATTTGCAACACGGTACGACTGCAAGTTGTTGTTGCTGCCATTGTTGCTGCCACACTTCAGCAACTGCCAGTCGTGTTGCACAAAGACTCGCACACACACACACACACTCAGAGAGATACAGTTGGTGTTATGTCGCCTGTTGTTGCTAATTCAAACTCAGCCGTGTGACGGCGGCAAGTTTCAGACTTCAGTCGAGCTTTAAACGCGACGCCGCGCGGTTGCACAACACGAGAAGCAACATTAAGACCACATCTGTTGCCGTTGCCGTTGCCGTCGCCGTTGCTGTTGCCGTGTTTCCAATTTCAATACATTTTTGGTGCTTTTTAGCTGCCAATTAAGGCCCGCATTTCTGGCCGCAAATCGAAAGTGGTACGCGCTAAATGAACCACAGTTAATTATTATTAATAATAACAATAATAATAATCATGTTAATAATAATAAAACTTACATGACCACAAAACTCGTACATGTGGCATGCAAATGTGCTTTGTACATGTTTTTTGTGCCAATAGCACAATTGTTGCTGTTGCTTTTATTGTTGCTGTTGCTGTTGCAGTTGTTGCTGTTGCTGTTATTAGTTTTAGCCATAACAATATGTGGCGCCGTGCACGCTTGACCCGGCTATTTATCACTTGGTCAAAAACAAAACAAACACAAAACCCGCATGAATATTTCATTGGACTTAGCTTTGGCTTGCGGCATATTTAATACTCTTTATCAGATATAATATTTGACAAACATATATGTTATCAAATTTGAACAGAAATCCAATAAATACTTTATTATATAACCAGGAAATTCAACTAAAAAGAACTTGAATATTTCTTCCCTCAATAGTTCCATGTTTTAAAAATTATTTCTGTGATAGATGAGTATTTAGCAGACATTATTAATTTGTTCAGACTATTTAGAAATTAATAATAAAAAAACAATTTAGTCGAGATGACTTCAAAGTAGAATAAATATTCATTCAAAATTATAATTTAGTTGCCAACACCTTAATAATCATAATTTTATAATATTTTTATAATTTTATGTAATGTGATTCAAACAATCTTTACTAAATTGCAACATCAGTAACATTTAACCGGTAGACAGAGAGATATTTAATTTGAGTTCACCAAAACTTGTTGTGCCAATAAAACATATATTTATATTTATCTATATATAATCCCACGAAATGTCTTATTTTAATGGCGTCAAATAATACGTAACAAAATTATAGTACCTTGTCCCAGCAGGTGGCAGTGAGTTTCGATCATTTTATTGTTTTTTTTTTGAGTCATAAACGAAGCGAACACGTTTCGCGATTTTCATTCAGAAATAAATACAACACACATAACAACAACAACAAGAACAGCATCAGCATTAACAACAACAACAACATCGACAACACTTTGCATATTGTTTTTATGTTATAGGGATTTAAAAATTGTTACAGCATTTCAAAAATTGTAAAATTGTCGCTGACTGTGCAAAACTGAAGAAAAAGAAACAACAAACATTGAGAAATTATTGTCAAATCAAATTTAATAAAAGAAAGAGATAGACAACGAGAAAGAGAGAGGGAGAGAGAGAGAGTGAGAAGAGAAATGTTATTTCGTCGCAGTTGTACGTATAATGTGGAGCAATCGACGCGACATTATGCAAAGGTAAAAAAGTGCATTGCATTTACGAGTAAAAAATAAAGAAATGTACGTGCCTCACATTAATGCCAGATAAACTGAACACACATAGATATAAGTTGTGAACATGAATATGAATATACATTCGCATTTATGAGTTTGTCTCGTTAACAGATATGAGTAGAAAGCAGCAATGATTATTAAAATATGCAAATATCTTCTTACATTTTTGTGCGGTAATTTTTGTCCGATTGTGCAACGTGTTAAACGCGTTGTTGTCAATGTGTGTGTGTGTGTGTGTGTGTAGCATAATTACAAGTGTGTTTCCATTTATGAGTGGTTTGCATATGTCATTAATTTAAAGTATTCATTACGGAAATCCAGAGTCAATGACACAAATATTTCGTCTTTAAAAATGTAGAATTAAAACCTACTTGAAAATCAAACGAAAACTTCTTTAAGACCTATCTAAAGTTTTCTTAGGCACCACAAACAATTGGGATTTAGTATATGACATCAGCAAAACCTATGCAATCCCTTCTATAAATTGTAAATAAACTTTGTGATGGAAAACCACTTAAGGGGCTTCATTCTGTTCGTGTTTTGAGTTCTTTTCTTACGTCAGTTTCCAATTAAAATGTACACAGCACCCACGTCTAAACTCTGTCATAACAAAGACTAAGAAAAATCAATTGGGAATGAAAAAGGGGCAGTAAATCGAAACCCTTTTGAATACAACTATCAATGGGAATTCAAAATGGCAGGCGAGTTTCTTAAAAAACTATAATAAACATTGAAAAAGTAAAAAAAAATAAAGAAAGGCGAAGAAACAATAGAACAATCAAGTAGTGTGTTTTCAGATATAAAAAAGATAGTATATTCATTAGATAAACACATAAAATGATAATGATACATAAGTACATTTAATGGTAGCTGACTATAATTATCTGCCCAATGTTGCAGTTGAATCGATACTAATCTTTGAACATTTAAATGAATTACAGAAAACTAAACAAATATTTATTTGATCCCCTTTTCCGACAGTGCAAACTCATTAAGGGATACACAAAATAAAGAACTTCAAAAGCAAATTTCAACCATAGACAAAGGTGATTTCACATTTAGTTTTATTTTCACCAAAGACCGCTAAAAATTGCAATTAAAATGTTTTCCAAGTAATTCTCAATTTTATGATGTTTATATTGTGCGTGTGTGTGTGTGTGTGTGTGTGTAGGAAGTTCAATTGAATAAACGCAATGAAAATTATCTAAATATTTGGCCAAAATACCGCTCTTTAGACCAACTGTGGAAACAAATTAGAAAGCAATCAAAAATTCTAACGTGAAGGGAGACCGACAAAAAGAGGGACAGCGAGAGGAAGAGGGAAGAGGGGAAGAGAAGAACAGCAAAAGAGGCAAGTGGAAAATACTTTTGGCATGTCAAAAACAAGAGTCGCCATAAATCAAATGGAAGTAAATGAAATTTCTAAGTGGATCGCGTGAAATTCAACTCAGCACTTGACCAACAAAAATAACAACAGCAACAGCAACAACAATCACTACAACCAATGTAATTACGCGTTGCAGAAATGATTAAAATATGTTTTATAGCGGATCCCAAGTCTTTGATGCTGTTGTTGTTTTTGTTGTTGATGTAGCATTTACCTCCGACCTGCTGCATGTGTAATAACTGTAAAGAAAACTCAAGCACAACAAGAACAACAACAGCAATAACAAGAACAACACACATACCGCCAACTAATGCGAGTTTAACAATTTTGCGGTCGTGTTTAAGTCTTGTTAAGCCAATTATATGCATTGCCTCTCAGATACCCTCAGCTTTCCTCGGCTACAAAGACAGGCCCAGACCCAAAGACACAGCCAAAGACAGAGCCAGACTTAAGCCAACTGAAATGAGGCTGGGCCCTCGGGAGCTGCCAAGAAGTTGTCTTCTGGGAAATGAAAACAATCAGCAACAGCAACAACAGCAACAGCAACATGAACAGCGAAGCACAAACAAACAAACAAACAAACGAACCACAGATGCTAACTTAGAACTTAGAAATCTTTCGAAATGCCCAATAGGCAATGCACGACTTCACAATACCATGGAAAACTAAAAGCATCAACTAATTTTTATGCGGCAAACAAATTTTAATATTGAAATCCATTGTTTTGCTTATTTTCTTTTTGGCATTTCATTGCAAAGCTCAAACTGTTATAGCTTTGTCAAATCTCAACCGATTTTACTGTGGAATATAAATTTTATCATTACTTGGTCTCTTTTTTGATCCTGCATTTAAAATTTATTTATTAAATTAGAAAATTTTATTTTTTTTCGTCAATCGTCTAATTTTCTATACCCCTTTAAATTTTTTCAAAAACTTTGAACTCTCATAATTTCGTCAAAACTCAACCGATGTTAACTCCGAATACCATTTTGATCATGATTTGACCCACAAATTGATTCTGCATTAAAATATTATTAAAATGGAAAAATAAATTTTTTTCGACAATTTTCCGATTTTCCATACCTACCCCTTTACATATTTTCAAAAATTTTGACTTCTCATAATTTCGTCAAAACTCAACCGATTTTAACTCCGAATACCATTTTGATCATGATTTGGCCTCCAAATTGATTCTACATTTAAATATTTTTCATTTTGAGAAATCTATTTTTTTTCGAAAATTTTCCGATTTTCCATACCTACCCCTTTACATTTTTTCAAAATTTTGACTTCTCATAATTTCGTCAAAACTCAACCGATTTTCAAGCGGGATGTCATTTTGATCATGATTTGGCATCCAAATTAATTCTGCATTCAAAATTTATTGATTCAGAAAATTTAATTTTTTTTCGAAAATCATCCAATTTTCCATACCTACCCCTTTACATTTTTTTAATAATTTTGACTTCTCATAATTTCGTCAAAACTCAACCGATTTTAACTCCGAATACCATTTTGATCATGATTTGGCCTCCAAATTGATTCTACATTTAAATATTTTTCATTTTGAGAAATCTATTTTTTTCGAAAATTTTCCGATTTTCCATACCTACCCCTTTACATTTTTTCAAAAATTTTGACTTCTCATAATTTCGTCAAAACTCAACCGATTTTCAAGCGGGATGTCATTTTGATCATGATTTGGCATCCAAATTAATTCTGCATTCAAAATTTATTGATTCAGAAAATTTAATTTTTTTTCGAAAATCATCCAATTTTCCATACCTACCCCTTTACATTTTTTTAATAATTTTGACTTCTCATAATTTCGTCAAAACTCAACCGATTTTAACTCCGAATACCATTTTGATCATGATTTGGCCTCCAAATTGATTCTACATTTAAATATTTTTCATTTTGAGAAATCTATTTTTTTCGAAAATTTTCCGATTTTCCATACCTACCCCTTTACATTTTTTCAAAAATTTTGACTTCACATAATTTCGTCAAAACTCAGCCGATTTTCAAGCGGAATGTCATTTTGATCATGTTTTGGCATTCAAATTTATTCTGCATTTAAAATTGATTGATTCAGAAAATTTAAATTTTTTCGATTTTAATCATTCAATTTTCCATACCTTACATAACTTCGTCGAATATCAACCGATTTTAGTTGGACATGCCATTTTCTTTATAAAATGGGCTGCAAATTAATTCTGCATTTAAATTGTTTGTTTATTTATTAGTATTATAGTTTACAACTATCAATGACGCTTTCCAAAAAAATTGGAACTCTCACAACTTTATAAAAACTTAACCAGTTTCCAGGAAAATTCTGAAGTTTGTTACAGGTCTCATTTACATTTTAAATATATGTTTTATAGCATTTTTTGTTCCTCACTGTACACATATTTTCCTTGAACAATTTTAAATTGTTATAGTTGACTCCACAGTATGCAAACTCTCTGCAGGGTATTAAACGCAGCTATGCAGAATTTGGGTTTGTCGAGTGACGGGAAATGAAATGTCATTTCAAAGTTGAGGTTAAGTCGGATCTTAGTGAATACTTTGCGAATTTTGGGAAAACTGTCAACTGAATTGCATTTTTGGGTCAGTTTTCAGATTGTTGTAACTGTTGTTGTTTCTGTTGCTGTTGTCATTATCAGTGGGATCCGGATTTAGAGAGAGTTAAGCAACTTCCGTTGCGGAAATGATTGAAAAATTGTGTGTGCAATAAAGCGATTACAGTTTGTAAGCAAATGTTTGCTAGCAATGTAACCACAAAGATACTGCAACAAATTGTGGCACATTGAGCAATTAGTACACACACAGTGAAAGGACACTCTGTAAAATGTAAACAAAGTTTGCTGCTGTCTACGTGTGTGTGTTTGTGTGAGAGTGAGTGTGTGTATCTGTGTGTTTTCGTTGAATCAACCGCAAAATGTTTAATCTTCAGCTACAACTAAAGTTTAGCAGCTTTTAACTTATGCCCCACATTATTTCCCCCTCCTCGCTTGTTTTCCATTCACTTTCACCGTCGTCTGGTTTTTCTCACTCTTTGCAGAGCTCCGTCACTTTGTGTAATCTTGGCGTGGGCGCCACATTTGGCGAATCAATACTACACGACTTGCCACGCGACAGCACCGTGGTAACGAAGACAACCTGCGAGTTGCTGCGCGTCGAGCAGCAGGATTTTCGACTCATCTGGGAGGTAAGCAAAATTGTGAACCGACTCACACTTAAGTGTCTTTCTAAGTACAGATATACATAAATATTTAATTCCACGTCAACTCAAGTGTCATGGGCGCTGTCTTACCTAAGAAATGACACTAGTTTAGCTACAGATCCTTTCAAATATTATTCGACTTTTAACTGCCTGAGTAAACCTTAAGAAGTTTCAGTAAAAAAGAATTTTACATATTTTATAGAACTTAACCAACATTTGAAAACGCTTAACTTAACTTTAAAACGTTTCAATTTTAATATCTATTTATCATACTTAGTATTTTTATGCTCATTAAAATATTTAAATAAATTGAAAAAAGCTTATTTTAATTAGAAATTTTAACAAGCTTGAAAGCTTCTGTAAGCATCAACTACATCATATACGAAATATAAGAAATATATAAGAAATTGTATTTAAAGTTGATTAAAACTTAACTTAAGTTCTTTTTGTTTGTTATACATTCTTAAAACTTAACCTGCAACTTGATTGCTATTTTAAGTTCACAGTCATTGTGACTAAGGCGTTGGCGCTTTTCTTAATCGTTTGTTGAGCGCTCATTAAAACCAACACAGACACACACACACACACACACACCCTCTGTGTGTGAGTTCACACTCCAGATATGTTAACGAGCAGCTGTGTGGCAAATACTTGAAGCAGGAGGGGATATTGTTATCCTTCTAACTTTGCCAAACATTTGCGGTATTTGCGTCACTGTCGAAGTATTTAATTAAAATTTCAATTAACAATTAATGATACGACCGCCAGGCCACGTAACTTGCTTTCCTAGTTTAACCGGCACATAAACCCAGCTCGCAAGGACTGAGCATATGGCCAGGACAGCCATCGGTTCCTGGGGCAGACTTAAGTAAATGTGGCATAAGTAAATGAAACTGTCGACTTATTGGCCACATTTGGTAATTATTTTTTGGCAACGCAATTACCAAATTGAATTAAAGTCAAATGACAAGTCTGAAACGGGCTAATCGATTGTTTTAACTAATGGTTAGACGATTATAATAATATCGAATGAATCCCATACATACATCAGCTTAATTAGAGAATCGAGATGGAAAATTCATTGATTGCAGGCAAAGCTCTTAGGATTATTGAAAGCTAATTGTATTGAATGCGTATGGGGCAATATTGAAACTGACTTGCAACTAGACAATCTAATCAGATTCAATCAGATGCCATTATATTTGCATTAGACTAGCTTTTGAGCAGAAAACCCAAAATGAAAAGCCACAGAAATTTTTGGGCAACAAAGTTTTCAATGTGAATGACAAAATACCAAATATTTGATAGGAGAAACCCCAAAGCACACACACACAAACACACAGGGATACATAACATAGTTGCCAGTTTTCAGAAGATACACACACGCACACACACACAAAGGTATACAGCCACCAAACTGTGGCATTGCCTTGTCCCTCGAGGGCAACAATACTTCAGCATTGAATGCGAACACGCACAAAAGGTATAAACTAAACACACACACACACACACACAGAAACATACACAGGGACCGAAGATGAATGAATGCATATTTACCTTTTAGGTTACAAACCTCAAATTGGGGCAACATTGGCTAACCCGACAGTGGAAGTTAGTTTGCCACTTGCCACGGTAAAATACTTGATGGGTAGCGATAACAAAGTAGCTGCCGCACGCAGCGCACACATTACGTATACGCAGTGTGCAACAATGAAGTTAAGCGACTGCCACATAAAATGTTGCCACTGCCACACTGCAACAATGCAACACTTGCTGCTGCTGCTTCTGGTGCCAGCAAATGCGATAAAATCAGTTTAAATTGATAATAAATAACGCGAACAGTTGTCACTGCAGATTTCTTACGCTCCGCTGCTTGTGAGTGCAGGTGTGTGTATGTGTGGGTGTGTGTGTGTCTCGTAGTTGTGTGACCAAGTGTGTATTAGTGTGAATGTTTATGGTGAATATTAAGTAACTTAGGATGGCATAATGTAAGTTGAAGTTTTGATTTCTAAAGCAGAATGGAAGAATAAAAAGAGAGCTGCAAAAGAAAAAGAGAATATGAGTCAGAGACAGAGACAGAGAAAGAGTGGACAATATAAGCGGATTATGTGGACTCTTTGACTTACTTTTGTCCCTTTTCATGCCACAAACTAGAGCTAAACTGCTTAAAATCGAATTAGATTCATTCTGCCTTTGGACTTTATCAATAAATGCCACACAAATGAAGATATACATATTTGAGTATGCCACAAAGCAGTGGCAAGTGGCAGCAATTCAATTGCCAACAAACTAACTGACTAACTGTCTTTGGCCTGACCCTTGACCACTTTCAACTATTGCAAACAGTTAAACAGTTAAACAGCTCTCGATGCGCGTGGCAAGCACACAATTATTTCATTTTCACACACACATAAATAATCAAAGTTGGCAGGTGGTAAAGTGGCAAGTGGCAAGTGGCTGGTGATAGGTGGCAGCTGGCTGTCTGCGAAATGTAGACTCGGCATTTGCGGCTGCCACTAAATGTGGCAGATTGCAATTGAAATACGTATACGAAACTTGCTCGTGTTCATTTGTAACTCAATTATTTGCTATAATGCGGAGTGTTGCATGCAGCAAACAAGCTACAAACAAGCTACGAACAACAAGCAACAAGCTACATAATTTCAAAGCCAATCGATTCTAAAATATTTGCATTTAATTTGCGACACGCTGCAATGCATAATTCTCCCCCAAAAACGGACGAGGGAGCAAACGCTCGGCCATAACAATTACTCTCGGGCACACATGTGGTATACGTAACGTGCAGTCCATAAATAATGGAATAGCGCAACGGCATTCGCTTTGCCCAGCTGCACAACATGCGACAACAACAACAATAACATTAATAGCATACACACACATATGTATATACACATATATATATACATACTCTTGGCAGTTGCGTGTCCGTGGACATTGTGGTTATTTATTTATGCACAAACGCAAATGCAACTACAACTTAGAACGAGAACATGCCACACATGATGCACACACACACACAAACACGCTCACACATACACTCAGAGATGAGAATAAACAATTGTGAGGAAATAAATTGCATTACATCAGAAATAAGACATTCTTAGAACTTTAATAACTTAACACAACTCAAATAATTCTTTTCATTACCTATACGACTAATCATATAACTGTGAATACGAGCTGTGTTCATTTAGAAATGAAGTAATTACTTAGCATACCCTTAATGAAATAAATGAAATTCATAAAATAAATCAAGCAATTGTAATATGTGTAATATAATAACTATACAAATTAAATAAAGCGCATAATTGTTGCACTTTAACATACTTAAGTAATTAAACAATTCTACATAATTGAGTACAATTAATAATGAAATCGAGTACTTGATTAACTAATGCGAATAGTTAATTGATAGAATGCATTTACATGCTTCAAACAATTGTATTGAATCTACTCAGAACTCAATTATAATCAATATCAGTAAATATCAATAACAATTCTCTGGCTGCACATAAACAAAGGATAAAACATAATTGGTCGCCAATTAAAAAGCTTGCTTCTAGTTCTAAGCTCTGACTCAATGAATACCAGGAATTGGATTGAATGAGTATGAGTCTATGAGTATTATTATCAGACTGCGCTATTGTATTCAAGGCGAAGGCGAAGGCTAAGACTTTTCATAGTCATTGCCTTCACCTTCAACTGTAAGTCTTCATCTCATTGTCTTACTTTATCTCTATGCCCTTCTCCCTCTTACTCTGTCTGTCTCTCTCTTGCTCCCGCGTGTTGTCATTCATATCTAACAACAATTGTGTATCGCCCTCTCATTGGTCCCGCTGTACGTTGTGATAAGTGAATGAGTTTAATTAGCGTAGACGCCAACGCTAGCTACGCTTATCAGCTGCGTGCCAAGTGTTGCCAAGCGTCACCAACTTTTGTGGCATGCGGGTCAGTCGCCTGCCTCTCACCCACCCCCACCCCCACCCCCACCCTCATCCCCCGCTCATCCTCTGTTCCTTGTCATTTGCTATGTATTGTCAATGCCCTTACCCTTGATTCTGCACTTGCCTTGATTGTTTATTAGAATGACGCAACAAATGAGCGGCTATTAATAGAGCGTGCAGTGGCAACTCTAGCCAACTGCCTGATAAGGCGTACAGCAAGCGGAAGAGAGCGCAGAAATAAACTGAAAAGAAAAACAATGAAACGGTGAAACATGAAACATGAAACATGCAGTGGCAAAACGTTTTCAGACTGCGATCCAAGTGGCAGCGTTATCAGTGTATGCGACAACGTTTGACAGCAATTACCTGCCGAATGCTCCGCAAATAAAGAGGAAAACAAATGAGCCAGCAAATTGTTGAGCATTTCAAGTGAAAGTGTTGATGAAAAACAAATGAGTGCAAATGTCAAAGAGAGAACAGTTGCTGCAGCGTCGCTCTGCCCAATTTGTGGCAAGTGATGAGGCGGCCTTGTGTGTATTGTTGCGCTATCGACGTCACAGTGACAGCGACAAGCAGCTGTTGGCAGCAGCAACAGCAGCAACAGCAACAGCAACAACAACTGCAACAATTGCAGCTGGCGCCACTTCCGCTGTTGTCAAGCTGCGACGTCGTGTGCAACGTCAGCAGCGACCGCAGTCAACGGCATTTGAAATGAGCAATGTAGGTGCTAGATGAGCAATACAGCAACAACAACAACAACAACAGCATTTACAGCAAACACTCACAACAAAAACTATAACTATATAACAACTATAACTAAGCACACTAAGTTGCCCTTGCTAAAATGTCTATCTACTTTATTTCTATTTGCAGAAAAACAAGGAGTTGATGAATGACATTATCACCAATTGCAAATTGAAGAATGGTATGTAAATCCGCCTGCCACAATATTTACCTGTAAACAACAACAAACAACTTCGATTAAAAGCTCATTAAATTTTAATTATGACATGCGTAATTTAAAAAAGAAAACAAAAAGTGTTGCCTACCCTTAGGCGCCCAATTAAATGAGTTTGTATATGCAACAGAATTAAGCAGTTATTGCCACAGCTATTGAGCATTATGCATATTAATTGTAATTATTATTTAAATAATCAATATTATTGTTTTTTATTAGGTTTTGGTCCTGGCGTACAGCCCGCAGCTGCCACATCCCCAACAAAACGACCACTGAGTCCGGATCATCCGAATCCAGCGCTGCCCATAACCGAGGTAAGCACAAACACTCTGTGTGTATGTGTGTGTGTGTGTGTGTGCGTGTGTGTGCGTGTATACACAAGTGTGTGTATATGTTAGTAAATCAACAAAGTACATGCACACACAAACATTTAGACAGTCAACTTGCTACTTTTGATATAAAGTTGCAACTTCATTAATTCAATTAAATTTATACGAAACTTTCGCAAGAATATTAAGCGAGAAATAATATAAAATTATATATAGCTTGTTATGTATATCAACTTTGTTTGAAGGCAGCTATATAACATAAATAATAATATATAAGAAGTTATACTTAAATTAAGTATATGAAAGCTCATTACATTTGTTTTAAGTTAATCAAAAACTAAAATTGCAGACAACCTCAATATAAATTGTTAAATTTATTTAGTTTTTTCCACTAAGGAGGAAAAAATGTCCTAAGCATATGAAACTTGTAATAATTTTATATATATTTAACACTTTTTATACTCGAGCTTAGTTATAATTTTAATAAATCTGTGAAACGTTATCCAAAATGTTCAAAAGTTTGCAATTAAAATGATCTATTTTTATAGTATAACACATGTCAAAATATTTAAAATAATTCGAAAGCAACTTTAATATTTTACAATAAAATTTAACATTGAATTTCACTAGATACGCAACTTTTTGAACTTTCGCAATATAGAGCAAAAGGAAGTTTTTAAAGAAAAGTGAAATAGTTGAAAGCGATAAGTTCTTGAGAGTTGTTAAAGAGCAGCAAAGTTTTTCTTAAGAATTGTATTTGTATTTTTTTTATTTTTTACAAGTATTTTCCATTACATTTATCTCTTCTTTTTTGACAGACGCCGAGTCCTGCTATGAACCGCATGGGCTGGGCATTGCGAACATTATTGGTAGTCGATAACTCAAGCTGCTTGAAGGATCGCAAGGTGAGTGACGCTTTTGGCCAACTAACTTATTGAGTCATGCAGTCAGTAATTGAACACGACTACACGTGTACTCGGACTCTCTCGCACAGGTATCGGGCAAGTTAATACGCAAGTGTGCGCCGGGAACGGAGCTGGTCGACTGGTTGGTCAACTTAGCGCCAATTGTTCACACACGCGCCCAGGCGGCGGGCATGTGGCAAGCGCTCCTCGAAGAGGGTGTACTGACGCATGGTGAGTTGGTGCTGTTTTCTGCAATTACCTGCAATATTTTTCACACATTGGCTTAATTAACCCGCTTGTCGTAGTCAACAAGGAGCAGCCGTTCAAGGATAAATGCTTTCTGTATCGATTTCGATTGGATGAAGAGGGAGGTGCACCGGCAGCTGGGATACCGCAAGCTGAGGATCTCAATGCAGCTAATGAGCACATACGTGAGGCATTAAGTGCACTCTTTCAACGTGGCCCCGATGCCACATTGCGTATGATATTGCGCAAGCCGTAAGTATTAAACAATATAACAAACACACTGCGTATGATTGATATTCGCTTGCATCTACTATGTTTTGACCTGCCATTTTGGCCAATTAGCAATATAATTGCGACCCCAAAATCAAGCCACAATTGCCCTTATTTGTTTTTAATCAATCCGAACACACACACATGCATACGAGTATATCTATATGTATTCACAGCTCACATGAACGTACACCCGAGGAACTGGAGCTGGTATTCGAGGAACTCGTGCATATCGCCGCCCTCTCACATCTATCGACCAGCATTAAGCGAGAATTATCCTCGATAATTGTATTCGAAGCACACGCCCAGGCGGGCACAATATGTGAGTACAATGAAACCGACAAAATCCAAATCGAAATCGAAGTCGAAATCGAAACGCAAATCGGCAACAATTTGCATTAATTACGAGCATCAGTTGCTCAATTGCTCAGCAAATTTTCCAACTGAAAATTAAGCAAACTTTGTGCAAGTTTATTTTATTTTATATTGATTTTTCTTGCAATTAAATTAGCAGCAATTTGAGCTAATTGTGTTGCATGCCATTTTTAATCCCTTTATCTTCTGTATCTATCCATCGATTTTCATGGCCTCGCAGTGTTCAATCAAGGCGACGAGGGACGCTCTTGGTATATATTACTCAAAGGCTCCGTGGATGTTGTGATACATGGCAAAGGGACCGTTGCCACTCTGAAGACTGGCGATGATTTTGGCAAATTGGCTTTGATAAACGACGCACCCAGGTAAGTGGCAAGCTCTTAGTGCCCCTTCTCTCTGCCTCTCCCTTCTTCTCTCACGATCCCGGTTTATCCGTGTCTGTGTCTGTGTCAATCCTTTGCAACAATTTAAACTGTCAGTTGCTTGCCTAAAAGTTGTTTTTCTTCTTCGTAAAAGTTTGTAGACATCGAGCAATGGCCATTGACAATTCTCTTTACATCGTTTTCATCTTGCAGTGCCGATGAGTTAGGCAGCTTCTTTCTATCACATTTGTTGCTTTAAACCGACAGAACAACATAATAGGGCCACAAAACTCTTGCACTTGGCCAAGCAAACAACAATGAACAAAAAGATTCAAAGCAAGTGCGGCAAATAATAGCATTAGATACTTTGTTGCCCCCAGTCCAAGAGATAACAACAAAAACAACAACAACAATAGCAACAACAACAGCAACATCAGCAGCAACAGCAGCCACAACATAAATGGCAGATAACAACAGACATTGTGAGGGCATTTAGAGCAAACAATTCAGAATTGAAACAAAATAATATAAAATTGCTGGGCATTAGCTTTCTGCTGTATGTTGCGTGTGCGTGTGTGTGTGTGTGTGTGTGTTTCTGTGTGTGTGCTGTCTTAAAGAGTGTGGCATATGTGGCACTTACAACTTGGCCTAATTTAAATCAACAATTGCCAAACATGGAAAGCAGAATTTTTAATTGTTTTGAAACTAAACTAAAATTTTAAGTTAGAAAATTATTCTAGATAAATTGTTAAATTTGAATCGTTTAAAAATCGGTTCTGTATTAACAAAGTTATGAAAGTTTACAACTTAATAACTTAAGTTATTAAATCGTTATTTCTTTGAAAAGCCATCTAGTATATTAAATGCTTTCCACCCACAGCTTAAATAGTTCTAGTCCATCATCAGCAAAAGACTTTTGTAGTTAACAATTAAAAAAATCACAGTGATTGCATTACAGAAAACCACATAAAATGCATTGAAATACACTCAATATTAATTGAAATAAACAATTTACCCTGAGAACATTAACTATACACACAACGCCCGCAGAAAGCTGTTGTATATGTTGTATATGTGATAAAAGGCATGGCATCTGTGGTAAATTGGTAAATAAAATTCATTTTCATTTTTACCCAGTCATCGATTGATTTTTTGTTAACTGAAAAAATGTGATTTTCGTGTCGCAACGGGCAAAAATGCATCACTTGCTGTTATGCAAATTCCAAAGTCACTGAAATCTCGTTTAAAAATAAGAGTGTGATCGACAAAATGATACTCTCAGCAAATAGGTTAAATTTTAATTATACTATTTACCATGAAATGACCATTATATGTCTGTGGAAAGGAAAACAAAGAGAAAGTGAGATAGACATGTAAATACTCTTTACTGAAAATATTTTTAATTTTCTTCTCTATACAGTTAAAAGCCCCACAATATCATAGTTGGGATTCAGGGTATAGAATTATAAAAGGCAGCGGCAAATGACAGAGCGAGTGAAAGGGAAAGAGGAAGCGAAAGTGGAAGTGGAAGGGAAGATGCGATTGAAAGTGTTGCAAAATTTGTCAACAGTTTGTCAAAATCTAATTAACAAAATGCACTTTGTCAAACATAATTTATTAAAAGTTTGTTTGCTCGCTTAAAGTTTATCCTGTCAGCAGATTTGTGATGCACTTTGTTAGGAATTCGGTGCTTTGATTAAATATGATTTATGCAGATTACGTATACGTAACAAATTGTTGTCACTTCTCATCTTGTTACAGAGCTGCCACAATCGTTTTGAAGGAGAACAATTGCCATTTACTGCGCGTGGACAAGGAACACTTTAATCGCATCCTGCGCGATGTGGAGGCCAATACACTAAGATTGCAGGAGCACGGCAAGGATGTTTTAGTACTCGAGCGTGTGGCCAAACAACGTGGACAGCACTCCGCATTTAAGTGAGTGGCAATTGCGTAAACGAACATCAAAATTAAATTGAAATCGAAAGAGAAATAGAAACCGAAACAGAAACAGAATGTGATACAGAATGTGATACACAAAGTGAAACCTCTTAAATTTTATAGCGCTTTTATTGCCTAATTACACGTGACTTCATTTCCATATATATACTATATATATATATATATATATATCCTTTATGTCCATGTACAGATATACCGTGATGTCGGGCACACCAGCCAAAATGCTGGAACATCTACTGGAGACACGTCTCGGACAGACTGTGAGCGGCATGGATCCATTTCTCGATGACTTCCTGCTCACACACATTGTGTTTATGCCCGTCGTGCAGCTCGTTGACGAATTGGCCAACTAATATCCTTTTACAAAACAAACTCCATTTTATAGACTAACATCTAATTTTGCAGTAAATCTTCCCTTATCTGTTATTAGTCTTAACTTTTACTATTTTGAGTCTGTTAAAACATATTGTATTTATTCTATTGTTGATCCTTAAGGTGCTTCGTATTTAGTCAGGTTTTTGAACTCCTCTTAGATTAAATTAAAGCTTAGATTCATTAAACAACTTTTTACTCTTTCCTTCTCTATTTCTGCATATCTTTTCTCACCTTTTGTCACTTTTGTCCGCTGCCAAATTCAATTTGAAGCCAAAAAGTAAAACAACAATCCACTTTCCGTTTACAATTCCCAACTGGATTGGGCTTTTAGAGCTTGTTATTTCGAAGCTAACTTTAGCATTTGATTTGCCGCATATAAAACAGAAAAACAAAAATTATTCAAAATTTAATTGAATTTGTTGAGCCGCATTTTATACATGCAGGCCACGTGCTAGAGCTTAACTGAAATTTGAGGCAGACGCTTTAAAAGAGCATTTCCCTAAAAATGGAACCACTTTAAAAATGGGCAACCTCCATTTGCACAGTGCTACAGTTGGACTAGAGGCTGATATAAAAGTCACGTACACTTAGGAGACCGGGAAGGGGGAGAACAAGTACGGGCAGAGTCAGCAAACATATCCACAGCGACAGTTTAAGTGTTGGCAGCATGCAAACCACATATACATCACACACACACACACACACACACACACACACTCATAGGGGCAAAACATGGAGTCAGGTTCGTGACTTGAAAATGTCAAGTGAGGCAAAATATATTAACTAAGGGATGAGTAGCAGTTGCTTTTCAGAGAGTAACAAAGTAACTGTTAAGCTCTCCGAAAACAAAAGCCACAATGAAGTTGAGGAACAAATAGAGAGAGAGAGAGAGGGACAGATAGTCAGTGTTAGAGAGAGCGAGAGGGAGAGACACAGAGTCCTTGAGCATTGGGTCAACAATTTGATAATGTGCAGTTGAATGTGCTTCTATTGGCAGCTTTCACTTGTATCTGCTTCAATGATGCTTGAAACTAATCTCCAATCTGCATTGGAATACGTGATGTGCTTATTAAGTAGACAAAAACAATTCAAAACCCTCCCCTTGCCACTCACCTCCTGGTGCGTGACATTTCCAATTTGAGGCAACTTGAGAACTTGCAATTTGATTGGGAAATTCCTTAACCACAGTGCACCTTTCATTGTGATGCCCACGAGGAGGCGCAAACGCCCGAGGATCGGGAGTATATAATCAACTTTAAGAAACGCGTTATACAATTCATGCAAAAATGGGTCATGGCTGTCCGACATGCGGCCTTCGAGGAGCCAAGTGTCTGCGATTTTATCGAGGATCTGGCAGCGGAAGTCGAAGCAGATCCCGATTTAAATGAGGAGGCAAGCATCATACACAATGTCCTCACACAAATGGCACGTTATCAGGAGGATCGCAATCAGAATGCCGGACAGAAGTGGAAATTGCCAACGAATGGACAGCCAATTTGTCTATTTAGTGGCAATGCGACGCCCTCAAAGACCGTCATTCGACCGGATGATGATAGTAAGTTCAATGCGGAAATCCGCATGCAAATGAATGTTGTCTACATTTAATTGCCATCTTTCTACCTGCTCTTCCAGTCATTTTCCGTGTCTATTGCGCCGACCACACGTATTGCACCCTGCGCTTTCCCATGCACACCACGGCGGAGTTAATCAAGGCGTGTGCCGCCGACAAATTGCAATTGAATCGTGGTCCCGATGACTTGTGCCTCGTTGAGGTCAAATCGAATGGCGAACGTTCTGTATTCAAGGATAACGATGTTAGCATACCAACGGGTCTAACGCTCAACGGACGTTTGTTTGTCTCCGTCAAGGATCATCTGGATGCCTTGGTAAGTCTCCATTCCATTCCCCCACACAAATGTCAACAGCATGTGCCTAATATAGTGTTCATGTGATACAGACGCAGCTGCCGGAGCAGGAATGCCCCACAGATGGTGTCGACGTCGATTTGGAAATCTTGAGCACCAAAGAGCTTGCCTATCACATCACCATCTTTGAATGGGATTTGTTCTGGGCGGTGCACGAGTACGAGCTGCTCTATCACACCTTTGGGCGGCATCATTTTGGCAAGGTACACTATAAAAAAACAATAATAAGAATTTTCTACTTTCTTTTAAAATCGATGAGCAAATTCAATGAGAAGTCCAGGAAATATCAAATACCATATATTTCCCCAATATAAAACTGTTCATTTTACACATATTTGGCAAGACTATTCTTGTAGTGATATGCTAAAAAATTACTGTTAATATTTATAATAACAGTGGAAAATAAATTATTTTTATTTACATTATGCAGTTAAGTTTAAACATAGTAAAATTATTACTTTCCAATCATAAGTGGCATATAAAAATTAACATTGAATTAACAGATACAGTGAAAGATTCATTTAAATAATTCATGAGACTTGAAAAAATGTATTTATTTTTTTATACTACGTATTTATATCCTCTAAGTAACATATTTAGATTTTAGTCTAGGTGTAAACTAGGATCAGCAAATTAAATAAAAGTTATTACAAAATTTAAGTTAACTTTTAATGATTACTGAAGTTTGAATAAGCAGCTAAAAATGGTTTATCGATTTATTTTATATTGTGTACTAAAATAAAAGATTGACTAGGGAATTTTATGTTTGGAAGTTAAAGTTAAACTCAATAATTCAAACTATTCTCACAGTGCATGCAAAAATGGGCGAGGCAAATAGAAAATGCCTCTTTAGCCATTATTTCATCTATGCCTCTGGCTGCATTGTTTGGCAGAAGTTTTAAAAGCCTTTCGGCTAATTAGTCTGCCTGGCACCCGCCACTCCCTGTTGCCCCCTGTGCTCCCTGTGCCAACTTACCACAGCGCTCTTTCCAAAAGTTCCCTCCCCTTCAGTCAATAGGCACAAGTTGGCTGGCAACTAGTTAGAAGTCTGGCATTTGTCATGTGGCTGCAAATTGAGTTTTGCCATGAGCTCTGAGGGCGTCTCTTTCAGGGTCTCTCTCTTGAGAATTCTCAAGCAATTAAAGCTTACCAAAATGTGTTGTCTAACTTTCGTTTATTAACGTTTCCCACGCTTAGATAACTGCCAATTTGGATGTCTTCCTTCGTCGCTTCAATGAGGTGCAATACTGGATTGTCACCGAGCTCGTCTCCACCCAAAGTCTGAGCAAACGAGTTGGATTGGTGCGCAAATTCATCAAGCTGGCCGCTTAGTAAGTGTTTAGCAGCTTTATGACTTCTATGACACTAATTAATGTGCTTCACTTTCACTTCTTCTCACGCTTTAGCTGCAAGGAGTATCAGAATCTGAATGCCTTCTTTGCCATCGTCATGGGCCTCTCGAATATGGCCGTAACGCGACTGCATCAGACTTGGGAGAAGATACCATCGAAATTTCGCAAGATATTTCAAGAATTCGAAGCTCTCATCGATCCCAGTCGCAATCATCGAGCCTATCGTGTGTTTGTCGGCAAACTGCAGCCGCCATTGATTCCCTTTATGCCACTGCTGCTCAAGGACATGACCTTTGCCCATGAGGGCAACAAAACGAGTCTTGATGGGCTGGTCAACTTTGAGAAAATGCACATGATGGCCCAGACAATGCGCACCATTCGCTTCTGTCGCTCGCGGAGTTTGGGTAAGTGATGAAAATGATGCTTAGATGTTGGATTGATCTTTAAGTCGAGTATAAAAGGGGCTAAGAAAAAGTTTGAAATGAATTTAGTGATTAAAAAAAAATTTTAATATAAAAAAAAAAAAAAATTTTATTTTTTTTTTTTATACTTCTTTATTCAACTTATGCCTTGAAAGTTCTTAAAATATGCGCTAAAAATGTACTTAAATAACTCAGTTAAACTCTTTTAAAGCTATAAGCTAACTACTCCAACTGAATATTAATCCCAACCCTATTTACATTACAGGTCTTGAGCCACCATCCCCCAAGAGCGAGGGTGAAGTACGTTCGTACATCAGCAGCTTTCGTGTGATTGACAATCAGCGTGTTTTAACCGCCATGTCCCAGAAAGTGGAGCCGACCAGGAAGCTAAACTAAATACCCATCAAAAGTTATATAGATTATTTAAATTAGCGCGTAATTAGTGTCTATAAAAGAGTATTTAACGGGGTTAATAGCAGCCCCTTCCTTAAAAATATATATAGTATAAAAATAAGAAAGTTTAAATGAAAAACTGTAATTAGCTGCACAGTTATGAGCTTAGCTGAGTTGTTTTTAGCTGCCCCGCAGATTACCAACCAGTGCATTCTAAAAAACTAAGCGCCAAAAACCCCGCAGAAACTAATAAGCTAACTTTATTTATATATATTATATTAGCCAGATTCTAAGTAATATTTATGTATGTAAGCTTAGCGAGAATAACGAAATAACTATCTCCAACATTTTCAAGTGAAATGGAACTACATTTTATTGCAGCCAATTCCGTTAAACTTTTCTATTTAGTACAAACAAAATAAACAAAAATTGGCACAAAAAAGGGAAGGAAATTTCATAATTCAATGAACAAAATAAATATAAATAAAATGGGCGTGTGTGATACTAAACATTTAGAGAAAGCAACAACAAGCAACAACAACAAGAAAAAGTGTACTAATCTATAGCCTGCAACTTTACTAAATATTTGTTAATAACAATTGAAAAAGCTCCACTCGAGCGGAAGAGAGCAAAAGAGACAGAAATAAATGGAATTTATTTTTATAAAAAAAAAAGAACGAGAAAATGAAGAGCGTAATAATACGAATAATTGATAAAGGAAGAGGCGACTAACAAAATATAATCAAATCTAGTTAAAGCTAGTTATTACCATATAAGTTATCTAGTTACCTAGTCCTAAGTCATTACATATTTAATTAACATTTTGTTTTCACTTTTCACATATGCTTAAGTTATGCAAATCATAAATAAATTACACCTACACATACATAGATACAAATGTATACTTATTAATTCAAACATTTTTCAGTTGTTTCATTTTGAGTTTTGTTACGTTAGCAAAAGAAATACCTTATTTATATATATTTATAAAATAAAAATATAAAAACACTGGAGAGGGACCTTATTAGTTTGTAGAATATGTACAAACGATGTTATCATCCAATTGAACATATATAAAAATAGAATTATGTACTTTAGGCGAGAATATGTGCAACATTTATGGGGCCTCCCTTATCTATACAAGAGTTGATATCTCACAAAGAGCGGCACTTGATAAAAAACAAAAAAAATACAAAACTAAAGCAAGTTCTTTGTATTATTGTAGCTATTTATTCTAGGCATTGTAGTATCCAATACTAAACCAAATCCTCTCCCAAAAAGGTCTCTCAAACAACGACATTACCACTTAGACAAGAACCACTTTATAGGCTACTAACCACACCTAATCTAAACAAACCAAAAACACACACAGATCGTAGAATAAATATAATGATTTACTCATACTCTTCAGCATTATTCAAATTTTTACATGAAATAGATCATTTACAGGTTTCCCCCAAAAAAAAACAGACGAACGAATTTTGAATGTAACTTTTATATATGCGGAAATACTTAGAACGAAGAACGATTCTTTAATTTGTTAAGTAAATAATCAATTTTGAATTGATTTACATACAACGCAAGACACCAATTTTTTAGATCAAGAAACAGAATGTAAGAATATTAAAAGCCTTTAATTACTTTATCTACCAAATAATAAGAAAACCAAATAAAAAATGGAAAGTTTACGCCAGAGTCGTCCATTTAATATTGCTATTTAACAATAATAATGAACAATTTTCACAAAATAAAAAAATAAAGACAACTCATCTATGTAGATTAAATGTTGATTTAGATGTAGACCAAGGCGTTGTCTAAATGGAACGGGTTTATAGAATAATACTTAACCACAATAAACATTTTAGATTTATTTAGCTTAAGAAAAGTTTCCAACCTTATTGTGTCAAATATTTAGATATACGACTCTTTCACTCTATATATACCATATATACATATATATTTTGTAGCATTTCTATGTTGGAATCTAATATACACACAAGTCTATAAAATAAAATACATTTATATAGATTTAAAGAAATACTAAAAATAAGTTAAAATTTCCAATTTTAAATTGTGATTCGATTTGACAATCTTAATAGAATCTCTACAACATTTATTTACATTTACGAAACTTTATTAATGATTTCTTCTTTGATTATAATTTTCATATTGACACTTTGCATAAATTTATATAAATAGTGTAGAGAAAAAATAATATACCTCCGTTTAAAAATACCAGGCACAAAAGTAACCAAATAATATTCAGAAAAAAATCAATCAATGTTCAAAAACCATCTAACTAAATGTTCAAATCAATGTTTACATGTCTAACGAAAACAATCTTGACAATTTTATCCCGTAATGCTAATTCAAATTAATATCAAAATGAGAACAATTTATAATAGTAAAAATAGTATTAATAAAATGTTCAGCAGAGCTCACAGTAAGAAATACAACACCAAGAAATAACAATTAGAAGAAGCCCAAAGAAAGGCGATCTAACGTTAATTATAATGATATATCTTAAAGAAATAGCATTGTATAAGATTAACGATGGAGCAAAATCTTTTAACCCATTACAATTACAATAACAATAACATTTATGCAAAGCTAAAAAATATTTTAACAGTAATCTTTAAATGTTGCAAACAAACTAAGCGTATGAACACATGTAACTTTAAATGTCTAACATTTTGAACTTTAACTAATATTCAAATAAAATTTATGTGTTAGCAAGAAACAACAAAAAACAATGTTAATTAAAGTCCAGCAAAATATTCAATTCAATTTGCGCGCGTCACGCTGCAAAAAGCTCATGGGCGAAAGCTTTCGTGTGTAACGCAAGGGAAAAAACCGCAACTTGACGGCGGAGTGTGACTGTGAGTGCGAGTGTGCGTGTGTGACCTCATCGAATGACTCAGCGGAACGAGTGAGAGAGCATTAGTGAAAAGAACGCAACTCTTAGCTACCCTTTAAATAGCTCTTATGAGTGGTTTTTCAATGACAACTTATTTTTGATCTACTACTCCTAAAAATTGCAAACTAAAAATATTTTTGGTTTATTTAATGAAAGGAAGGCATAGAGACAAAGAATTGTTTAACATGAATTGGTTCAATAAACGACGATCTATAAGATCTTTTACACGAATAAAAAAACTTGGACTAATAAGAGGGACAATTTGTTTAAGGCCAAACAAATATTATTTGTATTATTCAATTATTATGGTATTTAATTCTTTAATGTGACACTGATTTAGTTACTCCAATATGCTGGCTATCATGCTCTTATATATATATATTATATATTATTCCCAGGGTATATGCGAGCTGCGAACTTATTAAAATGCGGGCTAGCCGCTGAATCACATAATGGAACCGGCTGAGAGTCAGACACGTTAGTTGCTCACCAAACCTGGAACTTGCTGGGACACATACTATATCAGTGTCGAACGCAACGAAACGAAACGGAAACGAAATTGGAAGCGCGTCAGCAATCAGATTATTAATTTGTAGTTAATTATCAACAAAATGCCAAATCTTGCGACGAAAATCAAACTAAACAATGGCCAGGAGATGCCAGTTCTGGGTCTGGGCACCTGGAGATCGTTCGAATCGGATGCTTATCAGGCAACATGTAAAGCGATCGACGTTGGCTACAGACACATTGACACCGCATTCGTCTACGAGAACGAACAGGAGGTGGGCAAGGCGGTGAGGGAGAAGATTGCCCAGGGCGTAATCAAGCGGGAGGAGATCTTTGTGACCACCAAACTGGGTGGCATTCATCACGATCCCGAGATTGTTGAGCGCGCCTTTCGTTTGAGCCTCAGTAACTTGGGTTTGGAGTATGTTGATTTGTATTTAATGCATTTACCGATCGGACAAAAGTTTCACAATGACAACAATGTGCATGGAACTTTGGAACTGACCGATGTCGATTATCTGGATACATGGCGTGAAATGGAGAAACTGGTCGATCTGGGACTCGCTCGCAGTATTGGACTGTCCAATTTCAATGCTGCTCAAACGGAGCGCGTTCTGCAGAATTGTCGCATTAAGCCCGTGGTGAATCAAGTGGAGTGTCATCCGGCATTCCAGCAGCGCCAACTGCGTCAACATGCCAAGGAACACAATCTCGTGATTTGCGCCTACTGCCCCCTGGCACGTCCACAACCCGCCCGCCACTGGCCGCCATTCCTGTACGATGACCATGCTCAGCAGCTGGCCAAGAAATACGGTCGTACTTCGGCCCAAATATGCCTGCGCTTTCTCATACAAATCGGAGTTGTGCCGCTGCCAAAATCATCGAATCCATCACGCATTGCCGAGAACTTTAATGTATTTGATTTCGAGCTGAAACCGGAGGATGTGGCATCCATGGAAAGATATCATACCGGTGTACGCACAGTTCCATTCAGCGGCATGGCCAACCATAAATATTATCCATTTAATACAGAGTTCTAGTCTTAAATTAAATTACTTTTTAAATAAATGGTGGCTTAGTATTTTCAAGAAACACACTAAGTTGTATTAAACTAAAGTCAAATAATAATTATTGGGGTCGCTTACTCACATTTAGCATCTTATCTTGAGTATCTTACGTAAAGAGGCTTGCAAAAGCAACAGAGTTATATTCATTTCCAGTCTGAATAGCTCAAAGATTGCTTATGACGATAAAGCGTTCAAGTTAGCTAATGCAATGTTTATGCTTTAATTGTGATTACTTATATTCCAGACGCATTAAAATCATATCTACTACATGCTGTCTCTTTTTTTGTCGCCTGGGATTTGAAGTGTCTGTCTTATCAGTTAACAGATTTGTAGTTTATTGTGAAATCGCACGAACGACCTTGAGTACTAGAGAAAATACTAAATTTAAATTCCGCGGTAGCATGTTCTCGTATTGGTATTATATTTTCAGCGTATGCACACACTCTTTATTGGCCAGAGTGACCGTGCATATTTATTTTTAATATATAGGGCAACACTTGGTCAACAATCAGATGTTTTAATGTTAAAATCGTTTTGTAAAAATGTCGATTATATTAAGACGTAACCTGCAAGCGCCTTGGCTTTTAAAGGTAATTGACCGCATATCAATGTAGTTATCTGTCACGTTCATACAATTGCTGTTATTACAGCAAATTTGCTATAGTTCCAGCGCCAAAGCGAGCGGCGATGTCGCGGCCACTGAAAAATCGGTACCCAAAAATCTGCTCGAGGATAAGCAAACAGCTAATTTGCAAAAAGAAAATGGTGCAATATTCGATAAGAAGCCATTTAAAATTCAACTGGACAAGGGTGAGTTTAAAGTTGTTTACAAAATAAACAGATATAAATGTTTACATAATCAACAACACACATGTTGCAACTTTTACAGATAAAACCTACAGCTGGTGTCTGTGCGGCAAGTCCAAATCTCAACCACTGTGCGATGGCACGCACAAGAACGTATTTCTTAAGCTGAAGCTAAGGTAATTGGGCCCAACTAATAATAACATAGATAATATTACACAGTCTCGACTGTCCACAGGCCTGTGCGCTTTAAGGTGGAGAAATCCGGCGATTATTGGCTGTGCAACTGCAAACAAACAACGCATCGTCCCTTCTGCGATGGCACCCACAAACAGCCTGAGATTCAGTCGGCGGTTAAATAATAAACCTAAGCTTAATCACGCATTTTTGTTAATAAAAAGCATTTTATACAATGTATTCGAAAATGAAAATGAGGCAAATTTGGAATCAAAGCAACACATGTTTTTTGTTTTTATTCTAGTTTATACACACACTATATGCTTATTATGTAGTCCAATAACATACATTTTATGTAAATTTATATACTTTATGCAGATTTCAATTACGAATACATAAGCATCAACAAAATATTTACAGCGTCTCATTAATTATTAATAGAAAAAATATAAAAAGCTTTTCAATCCAACCTAAAAGAAAATATAGAATGAATGTAAATCATAAACAAAATCATTTAATTTGTTTTAGAAATTAGAAAGTAGCATTTGTTTTTATTTAAATTTTGTAACGTTCGGATTTTTACACATAAATTATAAAGAATTGAGAGCAAAATGGCTTAAAGACTACTATCTTCATAATATAATGCAATTGCATGTTTTTTTTTGTTATAGAAATTGAAAAATTCAGAAATTATATATATATATATTATATCATGAATGCAATGCCATATTATATCATATATCGTGTCATCTCCATCCCCCCTTTATCATCACGAGTACTTCACATTGTACAATTTCGGACTGGTTACTACACACAACACTCAAAACGATTACAAATTTTAAATTGTTATTTAAAATAATTAAATTCATTTTTGTTTTCTAGTTAATCGTACAATATACGATTTTATAATACAGGATAAACTAATTGTTATTTGCATTACATGTAAACGATTCTATAACAATTCTTTTAGAGTCCTTTGAAAAACTACTTGTATCAATCGTGTTTTATTTCGTTTACCTACAACAAGAAATTTAGATACAAAATATGTCGATGTTACCTTCGAGTCAACCAAACAGCAAAAACAGCAAACGAATGAACATGAATTTGTCAAGACAGCGCCTGTTGTTATTGTTGTTACATATATATGTTTATTATTTTAAGTAGGTTAAATAATTATGTTTTCGTATTAAATGCCAGGCAACATAACGTAACACAGCTTTGTCTTCAAACAAAATTGAGCAGTTTTAACGCGTTTTATATACTATAAAATGGGTAATACAGGTTCATGTTCAATCAGATGCTGCTGTTTGCCATTTAGAAATCAGTTTGAGTAACATGATTAAATTAAAATTTAGTTGATATTGATATTGTTGTTGTTGTAGCTTCGATACGTGTTCTTTTAACTGTTACTAACTAATGTACATATGAATGTATGTGTGTGTGTGTGTTTGTATGTTTACTGTATTATTTGTTATAAAGTCTGTATGCTGTATGTGTATTGTTGCTTCTCGTTGGTTAATTGGTTCCTTTTGTAGTTGTTGTTATTTTAGTTGAGTTTAGTTTAGATTTTAGAGCAGCAATTTGACTTAAATGTAATCCGTATTGTTTTGAATAGATGTATGCAGCAAACAGCTTATCAATGTTGATTGTGGTCTGTGAACTGCGCTCTAGTACTCTTCGTCCTCTGGTGGTGCATCGTCTGGTGGCGCAAAGCCATCCTGTAGTGCCAAAACAAATTGATTATGCAAGTTGCCGAATTACAAAGTCTCTCTCGCTTACCTCAGTTGCATACAGTATATCCAAAATCTTTTGAATTAACTGAGCTGGATCAGCATCATCGGCTTCCTGGCAACTGTAATTGATAATAGTGGTTACAATTATGGGTGAATAAGCAGTTTTCTCTAATACTCACAGTATTTCAATGTCGCGCAGCTTGGAGAAGTAGAAATCACGCTCCTTCTCCAAACCTTCCAGATTCAAACGCATATCCATTACCTAAGTAAGGTGATATGAACAAACCAAATCGTAATAAATAATGCAAGTTTAGTTGGACTACCTCTGGACGAACCTGGTTGGACAGCTCCTCGATCTGATGATTGGATGCCGCACCAGCCGCATCGTTCTTCTTCACAGCTCCCGTGGTGCCTGATACCAATCTATTTGGCGGCGTCGCATTGGTTGTGCGTGGCGGCACCTTAGAGACTGCTTGGATTGGATAAAGACAAATTAAATAACGTTAATCTCTTGCTGCAAATGCACATTCTTCATATACAAAAATATACATTTATATATATTGTAAATATATTTAACAAACGTGAAGCACGTCAAAATGGCTTTGTTTCATTGTGTAGATTGTGCATTCAGTTTTGTTAAATTATAGTTTAAAATAATTATGAATGGAAAAGTAAATGTATTTACAAGAATGTTTTTAAATGATTACAACTATGAATGTAATTAGTTGATAGTATTTTGTTGTGTCTGTTGGGATTTACTGCAAAACTAAACCAAACCAAGAGAACCTACTGGGCTTTGGGGCTGACGGTGTTGCTGCTGGTCGCGTTGATGTGGCCGTTGTCACACGCCTATAGGAGCTGGCAACTCCACTGCCGCCTGTGCCTGGCAGAGATTTACCAGCACCGGAGCCGAAGCCCATGGGCGCACCTTCACGTACGGCGCTCGCATCGTAATCTCTGCCATCGTAATTGGCGTCGAAGAACTTTTTGAACCATTGCAAAAATTCGAAATTATCTTGGAAGCGACCCTTTATCAATTTGTCAATGGGTATTATCTAAAAGTAAAATGTGTGAAATAGAAGAGAATAATATGCAGTGTAATTTTTTTGTTGAAGTGAATATGATGAAAAACAACCAAGAAAATAAGACGGGTTAACAAGTTCCATAAATAAAAGACAAAAACAAAAGATGTGCATACAAAACAAGGACAATAAACTAAACAACAAATAAATAACGATGTCAGTGTGTGTGCGTGTGTGTGAACGGTGCTGGGATGTGTGCATTTGGTGGATTGTGGTTTTTTTTTTCATTTTTTTGGGTGCACAGAGCCTTTTCCAGGGCATATGTTGTTCTGTGTTTGCCTAAAGACGCGCGCTTCACGTTCGTTTGCTCCACAACAACACAGAGTATAATTTAAACGATATTTATATATATATAAGTATATATATATATATAGAAGAAATCAAATCGCATACAGCGACTATCACCGTCACCAGCTTCTTTATCATTATCAACACCAATTTGACAGTCTTTTGCAATACTCTTCGTCGAGCCCATACCAATTTGATTGCGCAATGATGGATTTGTTCCCATTCGACCATTATTGGCCACATGGGGATGTGGATGCTGCTGTTGTGGATGGTGCTGCTGTGGATGCTGTTGCTGTGGCCGACGATGCATCAGATGCAGATCATTGTTGCTGCTGCCACCGCCGCTGCCGGTATGACTACCACCGCCGTTGCCATTGCCATTGCCCAGCTTGACGCCGCCACGTTGGGCCAACGGATCATAATCACGTCCATCATAATTGGCATCGAAAAACTTCTTGAACCATTGGAGAAACTCAAAATTGTCTTGGAAACGTCCCTTAATAAGCTTGTCAACTGGTATTATCTGTTATGGTTGTTCACATTATTATTGTTGTTGTTGTTTGACATCAGATCATTCGTTGTTTGTTGATGTTGTTGATTTGTAACGGAAATGTCAGTTAATTACACACATATTAAGATTATTGTACAATAAAACGTGTCTTTTGGAATTTGCACCCCGCCCCAAATAAAAATTGTATTTTCATTACAAAAACAAATTATAAATTATCAGTTCTATTAGCCTAAAACGTTTCTTATTATTGGTTAGTTTGTTAATCTTACGAAAGACCTACAGGGAAATTTTAACATTTATTATTTAGTTCTTTGATTTCAATTATATTAAATTTTATGGATTTCGGCATCTATTCTATATTTTATAATATAGTCTTTAGATTCGTTTGATATCTGCATAATATAGTATTTACAACGGAAGGGAACGCGTATACTACATAATAAGTTCCTAAAAATTTTAATATGTTAATATGGCATAACTTTCAAAAATCTCCGCCGATTTTTTGCGGAATATACGAATTTTCTCCCTATTTGGACACTATTTTGATTCTGCATGAAAATTTGAAAATACTTTGTTGCTTACTGTCCATTTTTTCTATACTTTCCCCCCCTTGATGCTATTTCCAATCATTGTCCATTTTATCCATTATTTAATAAAATATAAAGACTAATGGTTATCAGATTCGATTCAACTATATAACTATATATGATAACTGAAATTGATTGGGAGTTGAGTTTGCCAGGAATACGACTAATTATATTTAAAATTATAGAAAAATTGGGATTTAAATACATCAATTTAAGTATTCGATAGGATTGTTCAAAAATTAAATAATTCAGTGCCATTGAAACGCGTCATATAATAATGGATAAAGGATCATCCCAAACACACACAGGGCTGAGCTAATTACTAAGTAAATAATTAATCTATGTAATCATGGAAGTGTGCAAACTTGTGTTTGTTAATTTTAAAATCAAAAAAGGGCAAATAAAATGCACAAATCAATTGGAACAATATACGTACTATGAAAATAAAAGTAAGTCATATAAATTACCTTATCGACCGACATCTTTTTAAAGCCCGCCTGCAAGATCTTAAAATTCTGTATATATTCATGCTCCAGATTTGTACGGAATTTGACACGCTTGACGGGCACTGAATTTGGGAACAACATGTCCATGAACTGACAGTAAGCGGCACCTAAATATGGGAAAAAAAAATTTAATGAAATACAGGAAAAAAATGTTACGATCAATAAATAAACATATAATCGATCAATCGGAGAATCATAGAGGTGAGACTGAGTCTCGAACTTACCCGTGCATAGTTCCTCAATTTTGGAGAATTGAGATTGCAGGCAATCATTTACCCAGGCCAACATGTCATGACGTGACAAATTCTCTGACGTCACATTTGTGGAGTATACGTTAACAGCCATGTCTCTATAATCTGCTCTCTTGTTGCTCGATGCTGTTGATTATAATTTGAAGTGAAAAAGACGTTTCATTAGCTTACATACATATATGGCTGAGGTGTGTGGGAGTGGCAAATTGTTAATAATTAAAGGTCTGCTTTATAATTGTTTATATTTTTTCGGTTATTTGTGTGCATTGAAGCGTCGCACATGTGCGTGCCTCAATATCAAGATCACGATAATCACAAAAACAGAAGCAGAAACAGACATCAAACAACATTAAATAAAAAATAGGAATGAATGCAATAACTATGTGTGCGGTATGTGGCATGCGGCACGATAGTTTAACTTAAACACACGAAAGTTGTACGCGGACTTTTCCTTTTAATTGTTTTTGCTTGTTTTCAAAATGTTTTACAGTTTAAATGCCATCGATTTCGCCACTTCATTTTTAACTTCATTTTAAGCTATACATACGGTTTAATATTAATGGTCTCTTGATAAAAAGATTCGATGAAAAAAATGCTTTTTGTATTTTTGTAAAAATTTGTATTTTTTTTCAAATTTTTTGCTTGCTACTATGAGTTTTCAATGAATTTAAACAACACATTGGAATGACTGATCAAGAGGAAACATAGATCTCAGCCTACTTTAAAGCCCACCCACTCATCATATACAAATATGCAAAAGACCTTGTTCAGATACGACTACATTATCATATCAATTTCATTATTGTATGTTAAGAGATATGGATGTTTACACGACCGCTGCTAAACTTAATAAACAACACAACGAAATACAAGAGTATTTAAATTTTAGAAAGTAAAATAAGTTATGAATCAGCCGAGAGCTCAATTTTGCAAGTTTCTAAATCAAATTTCCTGATAAGCAGAGTAATACAGATTCATACTTAAATTATATTTATTTAAAATAGATTTCTTTTGTTACAAAATTTCTGGAAAATTTAAACTATTATGATATACACTATTGTGATATATAATAATAATTTATATAAACAAAAATTACCTGTCATTAAATTATTTCAAATTTCAACCATAATACATGAGAGAAATAAATTGTTTAAGTATTCAATTCAAACTTTAATTCGTTTGTATATTGATCAAATCTAACAACAAATATTTTGACAGTTGCTCTTGTCTTATAAGAGATTTGTAGAACAAGCCTTATAAATTATCTATTGCCAGTTAGTTGCAGTGAAAAAGCACTTTTCAGGAAGATTACTTTAAGTGGGAAATGTTTGCAAATTGAAGTAAACTTACGAGAGCGTAAAATGCAATGCCAAGACACAATCACAAAAAATTAAAATTGGAATGAAAAATGAAGTAAAACACGAGAAAATAAACTGAGAGACCAGCAACAGCCACAAGAGGAACAGAAACAAAAATAACAGCAACAGCAACAACAACAACAACAACAAGAGTAACGCACAAGCAAAATGTGACGATAGCGGCGCAATCCGTGCGAGACTCGAGACTGGAGCCAACGAACAATGAACTTGGACTGTGCCTGCTCAGTCGACGATGCTGGGCGGGTTGTCAACGCTTCGCTGCCGATGTCGATGCTTCTTGAGCAGCAGCATCAGCAGAAACAGCAACAGCGTCAGCCGCAACGGCCATGTTAGTCATTGCAACTGCGTCAGCTATTTGGCATTATCAAGAGCTAAAAACATGACCAATGCCACAAACGTGGGCACAGAGAAACACACGTTGATAAAAAAAAATTGTATTAGCCGGCATTTTGGGGAGACGACGCCGAAATGTGCCTATAAATATCAGGCCATAGCTCTCAGTATGCGTGTGTGCTGTGTGTGTAAAGTTTTGCCACGTTGTAGCTTAGTGGCAAGTGCAATGAACCCAACAAAAAAAAAAAATAACAGAAAAGGGCGGGCTGAAGTTGAGACCGGAACTTATATACAAATGCGAGTTATTTCTCTCTTTCTCCTGCTGCTGCCACTGTTCCGTATTGTTGCAGCAATTGGTATTGTTGTTGTTGTTTATTGATTGAAGTGCGCCAACTATGTATGGCAAGCAAAGCTGCCCCAAATACAACAAGTTGAAAACTCATTACGAGGGATTTGTTTTGTTTGCCATGTCGATGGCTGATGATTAGTGTGTGTGGGCGGAGAGGTTTGCCCGTGATTTATCTGCATGTGTGTGTATTGCAGCGGAAATTGTGGCAAGCGGCACGTTGCTTGAAATATAATTTACCACATCTTCAAATTTAAATATTATATGGGGCGACAATTTTGCGATTTTTTGATCGATATCATCAAGGTTATCGGCATCTTTCAATGTTCTAATTATATATCGCTCGATCGTAGATCGTAGTAGCAAAAATATGAGCTGCATATCACACCTAAACACAATCACACAAATGCGTGTGTGTGTGTGTGAGCATTTGAGCTTGGTCTGCGAGTGTGTGTAAAGAAACCGGCATGTTTTGAGAGCGTCGGCGTCAACGGCTCCGTTGGCTCAGCAATTTTAATGAAGGCAATAAAAACAGTGGCCAGCAAAAAGAAAACAAGCCAAGGCGTATACTTTGGTTGTTATTGTTAGTTGTTTAAACACCTCTATCAGTAATGCACACAAACAAACAAGCACACATATACTACCATACTACAACAGCAATTGATTGGACAACAATGTGCGGGGGTTGACAGATAGACCCCATAAGAGTTGACATACAAGCCGATGACGTCATGCGAGATAATTGGAATTGGCAGTAACAGAAATCAAGAAATATGAGGCAAGCACCTCAACCTGAGAATGAGGCACAGGAAATGGCTGGAAATATGGTAACCCTAGTCGAACAGGTAGAAATGCATGTGGCAAATAACACAAAAAAAATAACGTAACGGAATTGACACAGCAGATTAGCCGCAATGAATGGCCTGACGGGTTGTAATTGCAATGCGGCAGTGGAATTTTTATGGCTGTTCCTGTTGCAAGAGAGCAGTAAGGCAGAAGCCACACACACACACTCAAAGACATCACGCACACATTTTATTTTTGGGCGCACACTCGCAAACATACAGACAGACGCCTGCAACACGGGCGACATTTAAATGCGTACAACAGAGAGTCACACACACACACTCACACTGATGCACCATTTGCGCAGCATGTACAGATATTTTCTCCTACTTTGCGCTCAAGTGTGCACTTGAAGTTTTCGGCAGGCTATTTTAAAACCATCACATACTCGCACAACTCTCACAATTTTTTTTGCCGTTGAACTTTCTTTTCTGCTGACGCTACTTCTAGATTTTGCCATGCACACAGTCAAGATGAAGCACAAAAAAAGGCAAAAGTGCCGCCGTAGCCGCAACATTCACCAGCACACACTTATACACTTAAATAACGCTGGCTTTTCCGCAAAATGCCTCTATTAATATGATTGGCATTTAAGCACTCACCTATTTAAATGATATATTTATAGTCTTTGATTTAATTTAAGCCGTACTTTTTATTATTTCAACGATATTAGCGACAAAGGAATCCCAAATTCTATGACGAACCGTTTTCACGTAGTGTTGTCGAACTTGCTAACTAGTGTTGTGTACAGTATTGCCAATTTAGTTCGAGGAAAAATAAAGCTGTTCCTGACATCCGAAAAATAGCTGGCAGCCTCGAATTCCAGACAAATAAATTACCGATGGTTTAAACGTCTGGCAACCTTCTTATTCGAAAAACTAGATTCTTTCGTGACAACGATATAAATAGTTCATAGAAGATCGATATGCAGTACTGTATTTTGAATATTCAGTTACAGTATTTTTTATTTACATTTTAAAAGATTTCCAGGCCACGCCTATAAATTGAATAACATATGACAAATTCACAAAAACAACTTTTTGCTTAACTCTAATAAATGCAGTAGTTTCAACAGTTTGAGCATTAAATGCTCTGAAATGCACAAAATCTCCTTTTTACATGCGGAAAACGCCGAATTTGGTATCGTGTCCGGCATTATTAAGTGCCGCTTTTAGACTGAGACCCAGAACTTGTCGTGTATTAGCAGGATCAATGATGCCATCATCCCACAAGCGGGCAGTGCTATAGTATGGAGATCCCTCCTTCTCAAACATTTCCACAATGGGTGTCTTGATCTTCTGCGCCTCTGCCTCGGTAAAATCCTTGCCTGCACGCTTGCGTTGATCCTCTGTGATTTGAGCCAACACATTGGCTGCCTGTGTGCCACCCATCACCGAGATCCGAGAGTTGGGCCACATGTAAAGAAATCTTGGCGAATAGGCTCGTCCACACATGCCATAGTTTCCAGCTCCATAAGATCCGCCAATGATCACCGTAAATTTGGGAACATTGGCGCAGGCCACAGCAGTAACCATCTTGGCACCATTCTTGGCAATGCCATTAGCTTCCGCATCGCGACCAACCATAAATCCTAAAAAAAAAACAAAATTGAACAATACTCTAGACATTATTTCTGATGATTAGATTCTTACCCGTAATATTCTGCAGAAAGACAAGGGGAATTTTCCGCTGTGCGCAGAGCTGAATGAAATGTGCACCCTTAAGAGCGCTTTCCGAGAAGAGGACACCATTGTTACCCACAATTCCCACTGTGCGGCCGTAGAGCTTGGCAAAGCCACAGACCAGAGTCTCTCCATAGAGTTTCTTGAACTCCGTGAAACGACTGCCATCCACAATGCGTGCAATAACTTCGCGCACATCAAAACTCTTGGTTAGATTGGGACCAACAATGCCGTACAGATCACGTGGATCGTAAACAGGTTCCTCGACAGCTCCTCCATCAGTTGGAGAATTTATTCTAAAGTTCTGCTGGCTGGATTGCAGCAGCTGGTCGTTGTAATTGTTGGTAGCAGGCAAATTTAAATTGCTAACTACCTGGCGTGCCAAATAGAGAGCATGCTCATCATCCACAGCATAGTGATCTGTCACTCCGGACGTCTTGCAATGCAGATCAGCGCCACCCAAATCCTCGGCAGAGACCTCTTCACCTGTCGCCGCCTTAACTAATGGTGGTCCAGCCAGAAATATGGTGCCCTGCCGCTTCACAATGATGCTCTCATCCGCCATGGCGGGTACATAGGCACCTCCTGCTGTGCAGCTGCCCATGACGACGGCAATCTGTGGAATGCCCTGAGCGGACATGTTTGCCTGGTTGTAGAATATGCGTCCAAAGTGCAGCTTGTCGGGAAACACTTCCGCTTGACGTGGTAAATTGGCACCACCCGAATCTACCAGATAAATGCAAGGCAATCGATTCTCCTGAGCAATTTCCTGTGCTCGCAAATGCTTCTTTACGGTTATGGGATAGTAGCTGCCGCCCTTGACGGTAGCATCATTAGCCACCACAACACACTCGGTGCTAAACACATGATAAGATAATGGATTCGCTCTAGAATTGATTAAATTTGTCACTTACCCGCAGACACGTCCAACGCCGGTGACAATGCCACCTGAATTAATCACCTCGTCGCCATAGAGCTCATGGCCAGCCAATGTGCTGAGCTCCAGGAAGGGAGATCCCTTGTCCAGCAACAGATTGATGCGTTCCCTTGCCAACAATTTGCCCCGTGATGTGTGACGATCGTTGGCCTTATCGCCGCCTCCAGTCAACACCTGGCTGGTCAGACCTCGCAGCTGGTTGACCAGCTTGCTCATCTCGCTAGCATTGTCCTGCAGTGGTACATTATTATTATTAACCTCGGCATATGCAAATTGTTTATACCTTGAACTCGGCCGATTGTTTATCAACTTCGCTGGCCAAAACATTCGCCTCGCCCACATGCAACATACGCGTCTGGCTGCGTATTAGCTGTGTGGCCATCGAATGCCGCAGCACTTTGGTCAATTGGAGCTTCAGCATGGTGTTAAATAACTGAAATTTCGGGGATCGATCACAGAAATTGGTAAATGCTGTTACGTCAGGTGTGTGCGGCGTGTGTGTAAACTCTGGTCACACTCACTACACGATCAGCTGTCTCTCTAGTACTTAAGGCTAGTACGCTGTTTAGGCATATAAAATTCTTATCAAACTTGTTACTGGCTTTGGTACATTTTATTAATTTTCTCGTTAATTTTGAATTGAACTTGTGAGTTGATAACGCAATAACTAGTTATGTTACCGTAATTAAATTATGATTGTGCACGACGCTCTAATATGTGTACGTGTGTGTGGGTTTATATTTATGTAATAGGACTTTATTAAATATTAGTTTGTAGGAATTACAATTTAAGTAGTTAACGCTGGCTAAACAATCACATGACAAACATAAACGTTGGCTTACTTAATTTATTACTATTAAAATTTGTATTATGTATATAAAAACTATATTTAGGTAATTTAGATATTTGTAGGTTCCTTCCTTAAAGCATTTCAAAAAATTGTACTACAAAAATATAACATTTGCCTGGCCCATGGATCGATGATCGTTCCACTCCGTTCACACCATAGTTAACTTTCCATGTTTTGGCTTACTTAATTTTAATTTTGTGTAGCTTCAGTTTAAAGCCAAGCACCTCGCTCAATACACCGGAGAGTGCCGATAGGATGACCACTTTGATGGTTGTGAACAGATAGGGATTGGCACTGAGACCAGAGATCTTGAATGGCGTTTCCAGTTCCTTTAGCAGATCAGCTGCCAATTTTAGTACACTATTTGAGACCATTAATTCCTCCTTTTTCTTAGGTTTCTGCTCAATTTGCAAATACAAATTGATTTGTTCAGTTATCAGCACGGAAACACTGCGATATTTGTGCTGAATCTTCTGACCGAGTGTCATGAAACGTAGTAGATAGATGCCAATGGTTATAGACCAGATCAACGCCTCCAGCGTTAAATGAGTGTGCAAATGCACCGAATCCTTTAACCATTCCACACTCAAAAAGGCCAACAGGAGCAGAGTGACAATAAATGCGGCCGATACAATAATGTCCACTGAACGCTGCGGACCGCGTTTCTAGAAATATATTAAAACAGTTAAAGGTGTACTGTAAATGTTGATATGAGGAACTACCTTTAGATACGATCGTACACTTAGCCAGGTCTTAATATTCCGCACTTTATTGAGACGAAAGTGTGGCAGATTCGATTTGCGAGCACGACGTGATGAAGTCAGATGTGAAAAGAGTTTAGCGTACAGAAATCTAAGATGGAAACCAAACTTATCGAACCTCATAAAATATAGCCAAGTTATTTTATTTACCGCTGCTTGAAGGTTCGTTCCGCGACGGCAAAGATGATGAATAGTATGAGCGTGAGACATAGACGTTGGACAAAGCCCAAGGCCAAGACAGTGCGTTCCCATTGCGCCTCACCAAAGGCAAAGCCCAATAGTGTAAAAAACGAGGACGATGACTTCTCCCACAACAACTGTGGCATATAAAAGTAGCTTATCTCGCTGGCCTTATCCGCATCAATTGTGATCTGCAAGTGAGCATTTAATCAAACATGTGGCGCTTTAGTTTGCCAAGCGAGTCACGTACCTCGCACAGCCGACAAAATGTTGGAATCAATGTCAGCAGAAAGGAGAAGAAGACGCCAATGTATATATAATCGTTGGTCACGCCCAGCGAATCGACGCGCTCGATGATGCACGAGGCAATCTCCAGCACAGATAGTTGCGCCTTCTTCGTATCTCGTTGATCCCAAATGGTGCAGCTAACTGGGAGATAAGTGAATACAATATATAGTATTGGTATTAATAATTTTTATACAGTATTGCTTAAAAATCTTTTATTTAATTTTATAAATACAAACAATTTATTTACAATTTTTATTTTATTTGATATTTATTATGTACTTACTGCGATCCATGCTGCTGTGAGGATTTAATATAGTTGTGGGCGTTATGTCCAGCTCTGGCAGTTCCTCATCGCTGCACGGCTGATGTTTATATCCGCCATCCGATTGATCCAGTTCGGAGGTATAACTGCAATCCTCACTATTTGTTGTTACGCCCAACCAATCGGTTGCAGAAGTATTACATTCCTGTGTGCCTGCCGAGGCAGGACTTGATATAATGTCCGCATCGTCGCATTCATCTGATTCGGCACAGCTGCTGCTTGATTCGCGGGACATTTTTTCAGTTGTTGCTACATTGCTGCTGTTGTTATTAGAGGTGTTGTTGCTGTTTACATTAAGACGCAATCGCAGTTGCGATGGCTGTGTTATAGTAGCTGTCGCATTGCCAGCGACAACATTGGGTGAATGATTATTGTCCTCGCCACTGGAACTTTTACCATTGAGGCTCTCAAAGCCATCGTCTTCGCCAATGCGATAACTGGGCTGCAATCTTGATCCACTTGACGATGGGATGGCACTGCTCAGATCTATGCTGGATGAGGGCAATTCATTCTGATCGAATGTGGCACAAATTTGTATGGGAGTGTGCCAGTTGACATTACGCTTCTTATGGGGACTTTCGGGTACATCAGTTGCTATCTTTCTGAGATCATAGAGTGGTTCTTTGAGGATTTTGATATCGTCAGCTTCAGTTTGATGAAGTACGGTTATGGCAGTCGTGGTTGGGAAGTTTTCCTCACTGGGAACGGGTGAACAATTGCAGGGTTGAAGGTCTGTTGTGGTCCCTGGAGTTGGATCAACGGTCATGGATGTCACTTTGGCACGTCGTGTACTTATGGAGTGATTACTGCTCGCCTGTGATATGTCCGTCTCTGGCTGTCGCATGCTGTAGTTAAAGAATACTATTAAATAAATGATTTTTTGCTGATAATACCTTTGCAGAGAATATTCTAAAGCTTTAGTATGAAAAACTCAATTGTTTCTTGAGATATCGCGTAATTAATGTAGTTGCTATTGTTAAATATATTCTGCACATTCTGTTTGGTTAAAAACGGACAACTAAATCATAAAACTGCAATAGGAATGATTAGTAAAAGAGAATACAGGACTCTGCAGAGGTATCAAATCTTGGGCGTGCGGAATAATCCATCTGCTTCCTTTTGAACTTAAAACTTGCCGCACAAACTTCTTGCGCCGCCTCAAACGCTGTTCCCTAGGCGCATTCGGTTTTTCACTGAAGCTGGTTATGGAGAAACGTCGCAGTTTGTTTTTAGTGCTGCTTCCTGGAGCCATATTTGTTGCCACAATCTGCGAGTGAATTAGACTAATCAGTAAGCTAAGCGCACAGGGTATTAACAATGCGCTAAGCAAATCTGCATTCTCCTCCGACTGCTGCTTATCAGCCGCAGTCGTCGCATCATCGACATTTGTTGCATTCACTTCCTGATCGTAGACAAGTGGCGCAATTCGATTGCTGTGCATGATATATATGGCCCAATTGATTAGTTGTGTGAGATATAGACAGAGAATAAACCCAAAGGCATTCGGTGTCGTCTGCTTGACCCACCATTGTGCATAAAGTGGCAACAGCAGGTAACGCAATATCGCCAAACGTATGACAGTAAGTAGAGTTTGTTTTGGCTTTGCTTTCGGAAATGTTGAACCTGTTTAAGTAAAGTCATGTAATTAGTTTCTGTTATTTTCTAATAATTTAGACTTGTTTAAGTCACCTCGCACCAGATCCACATCAATGAGTTCCGTTTTAAGCTTTGTGTTTTTCAAATTAACGCTATTGAAGCCATCCAAAATACGTTGTTCGACGGTTTTTTCCCATTCTTGCTTATCATAGGTGCCGATTCGTTTCTGGTACCTATAAAAATATATTTAAAATAATTTAAATGATTTAATATAAAATAACAAGTGCTTACCATGCAACAATTTCATCCAATTTCATAGTAAAAATGACATAAAATCCGCCAAATTTGTCACGCGCGCAGCTGTTGAAATATCAACAAAAGCATCAGATTAAATTAAAAGCTCGAATTAAATTAGCTATACAGTTACAGACAGCTCTACAATGGCAGTCCTTAATTGAAGTCGATGGTTAGATTTTTCTTTCTTTCTTATAATGTAAATATAAACTGCATTGAATCAGTTTTCTAGATAAGCAAATGTTTATCCAAGAGCGCAATGTGTTTAGCAGCTGTTTGAATTAAACTGAAACTAGTTTTTAAGCCGGTTAAAACAGACAATATACACAAAGGAAGTAAAGTTGCAAGTAGCACGATAAACTTTCCGTGATAAACGGAAAAACCCCCATAGAAATCGGATGTATTTTGTATGCTGATTAAAAATAATTCATTTTCAGTAGAGTAACGAAGTTATTTAGTCAATTAAGTCTTACAAATAGTAATTATTCAGTGCTCTTTAAAACTTATAAATAATGGATATTTCTAATTGTTTATTAATAAATATGTTTAAAAATATAATTCTCATATTTCAAATATTCTACATGTATTTATTATCAAAATTTATTATTGGAAACTTATTTAGTGAATTAAGTTAATAGGTGGCACTTAGTAAGTTCTCTTTAAGACTAGATTTTTGAATAATGGATATTATTTACTATAATTAATTAATATTTATATATTTAAACATTAATAAATAGAGGAAGGGTATTAAAATGTCGCCTTTGCTTTTATATTTAGCTAATGTAAATTGCAACTACCAAAACAATTAAATCAGCTGATAACTTTCACCTTCACATTGAAATGCGATAAAGAGCTGAAGACAAAGTGAATGAGTCTTGTCAGTTTTCTCGAACAGCCGTTAAAAATCAATATACATATGTAAATAACTGAAAAACACTAAAATAAAAGAGGCGCAACATGAAAATGCACAGAAATTCTTGTATTATTTATTGCTTTAGTAAGCGAGGCGGACATTGGGTCGTAGTTTTTGCAATGCATAGGGTTCAAGGTGAACCATTTCTATGTTGAGGGTGTTGTTGGTCGGCCACTTTTCAGTTACATTTATGCAAATATGTTTAAAACAATGCACCTTACATTCATAAATTTTCAGTTTACCTCAAATTTCACAAATGCTAATCGATTTTTATGCACTTCCAACAGGCGCGCAGTAACTTTACACTGTTAACGCGTTGACGACGCAAAAACTTTTCAAATTTTAAATAATCTAGAGACTTAACATGCACTACGCACACACTATCCTCGTTTAGATGGTGATTTGCACTTGCAATAATGGCCAAATAATAAAAATACCAGAGTCAAACACGAAGAAACGTCTTCCTCCCACAAAATTTGGAAGATATGTGCTGAATGATTCGATTTTATATCGATGAAAACTATTAAAAATTAATCGATTTAGATTTAAGAAATTTGGTATTTGGTATTTTCTGTTAATCTGTGGTCACACTATGATAACAGTTCTAGAGGGCGCACAACTAAAATTTCTATTATGTTTATATTGAGCAATAAATTGTCAAAAAATAAACAATTTAATGAACATTTATATATATTCAAACTCAGCGGTAGAAATGGCCATCCGACATGCAAGCCTGACAGCCCGATTTTGGGCTAAGGCTGCCAACCCGTTTTACCTATTTCCACTAACGGAAAGCCGCCATATTTGCATGTTAATTTGAGAAGTTTCATATATATTTTTAAATGTATAGCAATATTTTACACTATATTGTTTATTTTATATTAATTTTCAATTTAAAATTAATAAACCGAACAAGTTTAATTATTGAAATTTAATATTGTTAAGCTAATTGAATTAAATTAGTGCCTAACCATCGTATATAAATATATAAATATATATATATATATATATATATATATATTAATATATGTATATATATTTCTGTCTCGTTAATTATACAATTCGAATTTGTTTTGCTTCTGAAGCGGTCGCAGCTGTTGTGATTTGGATACTTACGCATTTCCGAATTTCTCATTACACTTTCATTTTCTTTATATATATAGATGTAGATATAGATGTAGGTACTTTTGCCTGTTTTGTTTTTACAAGAAGTTTCGTAAGACCACCGACCGTCGTCTCTTGTATATATAAGTTTTGAGATGCATAAACAAAGAACTGCAACGCAAAGAGGAGTCAAAAATAGCTCTCGCTCATTTTAGGCAATTTTCACCATACTTTTTGAAAGTAGATGCAGCGTCTCGTATCTCGCTCTCTCGCTCATTCCGCAAAAGCTACATCGAAAAGCTAAAAAAGCCCCGAAATACAAGATCCCTAAAGCTTGACGAGGCCTCTTCAATGGAACGAAATGTTCACCAAATGTCTTTCAGTTGCGAGCGGACCTCTGCACGAAGTGGAACAAAAATTAAAAACTAGAAGAGTACAGTCCGCGGAAAACATTCAATTAATAGATCAAAATATACATATATATATATATATATATAAATATATGTATATATTTATATATATAATCTAATTTTCTCATATATACCCTATATATATTTTTGCCTGTATATATATGCGCACAAAATATATGTATTAGTGTACGCGAAAGAAATAAGATTTTTCAACTAAAAATAGTGCCTAAATTTTGAAATTATTATAATTTTTTAATAACGACAAACGCTGCTAAACGACGAATTTCTCAACTAACTAAATCAATTAAAAGGAAAGAAAAATAATAATAATAATAAAAAGCAATATCATAACCAACACACACGCACGCATGTTTGAGTTAAGAGTTTGAAAAATCAAGAAAATCAAAATCGCAACGGCCAAGTCAAAGTAATTCGATAAGAAAGTATTGAAGGAAATCGAAAGATGACTTTCACGCGATTAAAAACTCTGACACTGCTCGTGTGTACGTTGCTGGCACTCAGTTTTCCCGGATATGTGAATTGCGCTAACAAAAAAGGATCACAACCAGCTGCTGCGGCGGCGCCGCCGCTTGAACCCGAGGCCGTCATCGAGGAGGTCAATGCCAAGCAGTTGGAGAAACTATTGGCCGACAAGGATTACGTTGCCGTTTTCTGGTGTAAGTACCCAGAAGACATACATACAATCACATTCGTTGTGGTCGCTGTTGTTGTAGATAGTAATACTCAAGATCCGGGCGTTTGATATAATCCTCAAGCAACGCACGATGGCCATGCGACTCGAAATAGTAACAGAAGCCATATTATATAAATTTTCTCTAGTGAAAATTCTAAAAATTCGCATACAAGTGAAAATATGTGAAAAATTTCGTTGTACGAAATGTCTTGAGATTTTCATTCGGTTTAGTTTTCTTTTTTTTTTTTTTTCATTTTGATTTTTTTGTTGTATTTTTTTGTGTGTCTTTTTGTTTCTATTTTCCCCCTTGCGCTATCTTTGCGTTCTGTTTATGAGTAGAAATCGCTTTGGCTGTGAGAAACTGCCGACGTTGTTGTTTTTCTTATTTTCGTGCCTTCTATTTTTTTGTGCAATATATGTGAGAGAGTTTATGTTTGTGTGTGTGTGTCGCCAACATAGTTTTTGTTGCTTTGCTTAGACGAATTTGGCGCAATCTGTGAGTTGGCTAACTACAAAAATTAGCCAAAAATTCGAGACGTGGCCAGAAAATGAAAGATCCCTCCAGTTACTGTCAGCAATATTCCTAATAATATTTAAAATTTCAAAGAACTTAATTGGCAAAAGTTTACTTTCTCCGTTATGTAGGAATTTCTATTTTATGTGTATGACCATTAAAATTTTAATTGAATAATTTCAGCGCATAGAACAAATACGCGGATTTCTCATAAACAAATGCCCGCTGGGTTATAATTTATCAGATTAAAAATAGCTTCCATAAACATGTTAATCACCTTCGGATATTGGATATTGTTTCACTCAAAAACAAGACGAAGGTTCTTTTTTCGAGCTGTCCATTCATATCTTAGATATATACGCATGTATATGAATATGTGTATTTATAATTGAAGAATATTACTTCAATGCCAGCAGTTAATATCAAAAATTATCTTGTAAATTATCAAAATGCATTTGGAAAAATTTTGAACAGCATTGGACGTCTGACAACGCCTACCATATTCCATAAATGATTTTTTGATGTTGCTGACACTGAAATATATATTTTGTGCATATGAACAGTCATGAAAAACTCAAACGCAATGACTTATACAAACAAATAGAAGCGAAGAGAAGAAAAAAAAAGAAAAATTCGATGTACTACGCAAATGGCAGCTCATTGAATTTGGCAAAGAAATTGGCAATAAAAGTCAACAGCTGTTTGTTGTTTCAAGTAAATGCTATTAATGTTATTGCTGAGCATTGTGAAAATATTGTTAGAAGATAATATCAACCTGTGTAACACCTACCAAAATAATAGTCAATTAATCTTGTCCAACATTGCGTATACGTAATATGGACTGAGCATCTGTTCCCAGTAATTGACGGTCATATAAAGCCATAAAGGCAGATCCAAACAGACTCGGAGGCGCCGAGTGTTTAATTTTCTTTTTCTCAAAAAAAAAATGGACTTAAATTATATAAACAAGAAGTAGAAATGCTATCCAGTAGTAGAAGTAGAAATAAATCCAGAACAAACCAATTCAAATCCAAATAGATCAAGATCTTATTTACTTACGATTAAGAGAAGCAAATGGGTATATAGGGAAAGTGAAAAAGATATATAGAGAGAGAGTATGCTAGACTGAAAGATACCCAGCAACGATTTAAAATCTATTCACATGCATGCATTCTCAGCATTTAGTATTAAACAAAATTAAAATAATCCATTTTCATGTTTTATTAAAAAAATGGAATATTTTACTGGCATATTAAGAAAAAATTCATTATCAAAAGAAAGGCGATTTTATTAAGTTAATAATTCCTACAGAGTATTGAACAATGCGCCAAATGAGCAATTATATATTTATACAGCTTATAGATTGTATAATAGATGAGGCGTGCAACCACCCAAAACCGACAAGAGATGACGAAGTACGCCAACACATTGGCAGAATCTTTGTACTCTTTTGAATGCATTTCCCTAATAGTGTCTGCATTGGATTTTTATGAATTAATTTAGCAAAATGCTGTTGGCAGTTGTGCACACATTAATAGCTAACCATATTAGTCACATACACACATATACCCACATATATACCCAAGTATAGCAAACATACACGTATATCTGAGTATATACGAGTATTCGATGCAATTTCTCTGCTGCTGCTGTCATTTCATTCACTAGCCTGGTTCTGGGCCCAAAATGCCATTGGCGGTTCTTGCTCTCTATATATGACTTAAAGCGGGCGGCAGATAGAGTAATGTAGAGAGGGGTTTTGAGAGGTGAAGGGAAAAATGTTACCGATGATGCATACTGAACTGCTATGAATAATCGCGACGGCATTTGGCGTCACACGCGACAGTTGCTAGCCGTCAATTGATGTTGGTATCTCTATGCAGTTTTATCTGCGAAACTGCGTATAATGAATATTATTAATTGAACTGACAGATATATGTAAACATATATGTAATCATTTGTTTTCTATTTTTCCCCAATTTTCTTTGTTTTTTTTTTTTTTTTTGTTGGGCAATTGCTTAATTGCTTGCAGATGCGCGTAGCTGTGTGACCTGTGATAAGGTTTTAGCGGAACTCGAAAAAATCGACGATGACACCGATTCCTTTGGTGTGGACTTTGTGAAAATTAACGACAAACGACTAGCTAAACAATATGGCATCAAAACCTTCCCGGCGCTCACCTACTTCAGGTAAAAAACTCAACAATAAATCCAATAAAAAAGTAGACATAAATGCAATCTTCACACAATCAATTTCTATAAATTTTGTTAGGGAAAAGGAACCGATCATCTATGATGGTGATCTTATGGATGAGGAGGGCGTGCTCGATTTTCTCACTTCGCTCGAGGCCATGGATCTGCCCGATCGCATCGAGGAGGTAAACTCTAAGATATTGCATAAGATAATCGAGGATACCGATTTTGTTGCCGTGCTATTCTGTGAGTACAAACTATGCTTAGTTTTAAACAAATCAAACTTTTCTCTCTCTCTATCAATCAATCTATCTATCTATCTATCTATCTATCCTTATTACAATTACTATTTATTCATATTGGTGGAACATTCTGATTATGTTTACTTCAAAGCAGTTGCAGTTTTTAGCGTACAAATTAAAACACAAAGCAAAACAAAAATCCAGTTAAGCTCTCTTGTGACTAAAATTCATTCAACCTAGGTACAAACTACATATTTACTTAGTCTATGTACATATCAATTGATATCTCTATTAATATTAATTGTACTATCTATCTTGTAACTAACATAAGCAATAGACAAACGGTGGCATTTTAAATATGTATATCTATATAATACTATAAAACGTCGGTTCTAAGCCTATTCACATAAGCAAATATTGTATTTGTATGCGTTGTATCTATTTAAACGACAAACAGGTCCTGATCATGAAACATGCCCACCCAGGGTAATGGGTAAGTTTGTGCATATGTTATTTAGGTTGTTCTTTTGACTTGCCAGCCACTTGTCCCACGTTTTTCCCCAATTTCAATTTCCCCGTATTAAAACCAATCCTTAAATCCTATCAATCCCATATCGTTTCCACCTCTAAATCAATTTTCCCCGACAACAGTAAACTACATATGCACAAAAGCCTCACAAAAAAAAATTAAATAAATAAATAAACCCGCCGTCACGTAATACCAATGTATTTATATGTAAATACGTATAACATTTCTTCCTAGCTGCCTGTATATATTCCTCTATATGTCTGAATGTCTATATATACTGCCCACGCTCTTCTAATAAGAATGTCTTGCACTAAACTCTTCAACTTATTCAAATCAAATTTAATGTAGGGATAAATAAATAGACTTTATGAAATATTTTAATTTTATAATTACATTTTTGTTTATTATACTATAGATATATAAATCATAACTATTTACATTTAAAAATAGTGTTGCTTAAAGTAATTTTACAGGCGGACGTAAATATTTAGTTTCGTCAGATCTGAAACTTTCGAATGAACTGAATTATTTGTGATATTAATCTTTAGAAGAAGTTAAAAATGCTCTCAAATCCTGATAGGATAAATTTCTCAAAAAATAAATTCGTAATAGCAGATATATTTTTGTAGAAACACTACAATTTAATTAGCAAAAGCAACGGCTTTATCATAAATTTTAAGTTTTCACTTATTCTAAGATTAATTCTATGCATTCACTATTTCCTTTTTTTTCTTCCACGTATATAGTTCTATATATATTTAAGTAGCATATCTAATACGAATATAAACTTAGCACAGTTGCTAGATAAATATATAGATAAAACAGATTATGCCTTTTAGAGGATATATACTATAGTTTCTAGTTATTATAAAGATATCTCTGTTGCTTAATGAACATTTAACTGGCAAACAAATTGGCATATATCAAACAACAGAAAAGAAACAAATAGGAATAAATAAATAGATATTACGTATACGTATAAAAATAAGATTACAACAACATAAATGTCTGGGCTCTGCGCCAGACCATGTTTGTGGCCCCGGCCGTTGGTCGCAATCAACCCAACCAACCAAGTGCTATAGAAAACACATCAAAAGCAACAAAATCTATTTTTTTTTTTTTTGAAACCAAATGTCCGTCCATCTGTCAGTCAGTACATCAGTTCAACTAACAATTTGTAAGAGCAAATCGAATTTGTTTGGCATATGGGAGTATCAAGCATAAATTGCATTTATGATATAATTGTTAGTCTAAAGATCAGTCTGAAGAGTACCGAAATACTTGTATCTAAATATAAGTTGAATGTGGAAACATTTTGGCCACAATTGATGGAACAAAGGAAATGAATTTGCTTCTATAGAAAGCATAAACTTAACATTGTATGGCCAGAAGAGATGTATTTGTATTTGTATTTGTATTGGCTTTACAAAGCAAAAGCAGCAACACCAACAACAACAATGTATGGCAGTTTTATTTATTTGTTGTTGCTGTTATTGCCGCTGCTTTTGTTGTATTTTTCAACACATTTGAGCCACCTACAATTTTGTAGGTCTATAAATAGGAACTCGAAGCAGTTGGTTGGCCAACAAAATGATTTTTCGCTGCTGTTATTTTTGCTCAATTTTCAAACAACTAACTGTATACGCGCGTGCATATATATCACCACACACACACACACACACACACACACACACACACATACGCACAAATATGTGTGTGTATGTGTAGTACATGTATTTTTATCAAGCGCAGACAGCACACAAAGGTCTTCACATAGATGATCAGCATGTAGGTGAGACACGAACAACATATTCTGCCTTCTTTCATCCATTGTTCTGCCCGAAATTTCTGTCGAAAATGCAAAGCGCATCGACCACAACACACCACTCAATACCCTCTAAAATAAGCCAAAAACCTTTAACTGCATTTGGTGTGAGAACTGGAATTATAATAGTAACTTTTTCTTTTTAATTAAATTTCAATAAATTTATAGTTTACATAGTTTTTATATCTGTAGTATTTTTATTATACAATAAATATTTCTAAGATCCTGCTTTGGCAGTTCTGACTAACATGAAGATATATATTTCAGTTATTTATATTTCAACTAAATTGGATATTTTCACGAAAATTGGTTTTTAGATATCAACTCTATTCTAGAAATGGTCATATTTTCTAGTAAGCTCATACATCTTACTGACACTTCAGTAATAAGTATAATTAAATTATTTGACTTATTTTCTTTGACTTATCAGAGCATGAGATACTTTTATATAAAATTCGTTAAAGGAATAGTTCAGTTTATCTGTAGCCTGTTTTCCCACTTTGCAGGGTATCTCAGAATGTACTACAACATGCTGTAACAATATTTTTTGTGCTGCTTGCATAGAACTGCAGACAGACAGCAGTTTTAATTGCTTTTGCATACAGCAATACATCAAGATGCTGGCGCACACGAGCCGGCATGGATGTCATTATGGGCAGCTCTTTAGTTGCAGCCAAATGCAATTTTACATAATATTACATATATATATAAATAAATGCAGAGTATATGGCAAGCGTGTGTGTGTGTGTGTGTGTGTGGTTGTAGCCAACTGACTTGCACTATTTTTAGTATTTACCCAAGTCTGCCACAAAATTCATTAATGCATTTCGCATACTAAATGTAAATTTACAACAAGAAAAACCGAAGCGAAACGAAACGAAAAAACTGTCAAAACTATAAACATAAACAAGTTTAGTCACTGTCGCCATACAGTAATGTCTCTCTATGTGTTTCTTGTGGGTGTGTAGGTGTGTGTATATGTGCGTGAGTGTGTGTGCGAGTGTGTGTGTGTGTGGCCTTGCCACCTTGGCGACACCCACTCACCCAAGCAAAAATATATTGCCTTAAATTTACGAGTTTGCTCGAATTTTCAACAAGAAATTTTTGCGCTTGAGTAAATTAAATTGTTTAAATTCTCCTATTAAACATTTTATAACAATTAAATGCAAAATATTTAAATACGAAGAAATACTAGATTATCTGATTTAATTTGACTTAAACGCAAGTTATTAACAATTAAAAATATTTCCAACTTGAATTCAAATTAGAATACTTCTAAGAAAGTACATATAAAACAACTAAGAATGTTCCACTTGACTATGTTGGACTGACAGATACTCTACAGATACGTCTCTGCGCTTATTTTTAAGATATACTTAGTTTTATTTATATGCCAACGATTCTCGTACTATATACAATATGCATTTATTACACTTTAATATCCTATAGAGCAACTGTCGGTTAGTTCTGACTGTAATATATATATAATTTTTATCAATTTCTCAATTAGTTTAGGAATTTAATTTATAGCAGTACTCTAGGGCTATTAAAAATTACGTATACGCAGCGATGTCAAAGCAAAAGCTTGCCAAAGAAAAAGGCAAAGCTTAAATTGATAAATCTAGAGGTCCAAATATAGATGACAAAGAAGGAGCTTTTATTTATCTGCAGAAATAAAAGAATTGAGGGAAATGCAAATCAAGTTATCTATATTTTACTTATAAGCAGAGTTCTGACATCTTTTTGTTTTGTTTTAGCATAAACAGTGCGAGAAACACTTTGAACAATTATTTTGTTCATTGAATACATTTCCTTTACAGCGCATTTTGCAACAGGTTGTATACAAAGATTATTATTATGATTATCAATTTTTTTTTTTGTGGTTTTTCTTTCATTTTGTAAACAAAAGCGTATAAATAAACAACGATTTGATTTGATTGGGTAATGCGATTTTCAACACCATTGCTGGCTACCAAATGGTCTAATACAATTTCCAATTGCATTGATCTCACTCTCAACTATACCTGTTCGATTCTATTCTTGTCTTGCATGCGAAACATTGTCGTAAATCTATTTTGTTCTTGTATTAACCTTAACCTTACAGTTGCACACACGAGAATGATACGATAAAACACACAGCGTATACTTAATATCTATTTGTATTGAATGCCCCTTACCACCTTACCCCTTACCAAAATAAAAAAAACAAAAGCGCACCCATTAAAAAGCGAAACTAAATGTGTACCTGCAACTATCCAAGAACCAAGTCTAATGTCAACCTACTGATGGACTGCAATAAATGAGCTGCAATAAATGATATCTAATATTATCGTAATATCGTAATCGTCTATCAGATAAACAGCAATGCCGGAAATGCGCCAAGGCCCTGCAAGAATTGGAGAATATTGACGATGAAGCTGATCAACTTGGCATCGGTTTTGTCAAAATACACGACGAGGCATTGGCCGATGAATACAACTTGGGCAATCTGCCGGCATTGGTCTACTATCGCCATCAAACTCCGATCATCTATGAAGGTATATCAAATACCAGAGAATCTCTCTATCCCACTACCACAATCCACATCAAATCACTTTGTCTATCCACATAAACTGTGTCTATTGTGCCGCAGGTGAACTACAGCGTGAGGAGGATGTCTTGGAATGGTTGGTTCAAAATAAATCGACCGGTGATGAGGATGATGTTATCGAGGATGTTACCACCAAGACGCTGTCAACGCTGATCAGCAATATTGATAATTTGGTTGTGCTATTCTGTATGTATACAAAATCCAATCGATGTGTTTAGATCGATTGCAAAGATTCACATCATCTACAGATGATCATGGCAACGATGATTCGATGACCGTGTTGGAAGAGCTAGAGCAAATCGACGATGACTGCGATAAACATGGCATACAGTTTGTGAAAATCGATGATGCCAAGGCGGCAGCCGATTATGGAATCGATTCGGTACGATTTCGACAAACATACATTTTCGATTAGCAGATATATCGTTAACGATATACGTATACGTGATATTTGTAGATTCCGGCCATTGTATACTTTGAGAAAGAAATTCCAAACGTTTACGACGGCGATCTCATGGATGAGGAACAAATACTGAAATGGTTGTTGGGACAGTTGGAACGTGATGAAATCGAGGATGTCACCGATGAAATGCTCGATACAATGATTAAAGAAGGACGCGTCATTGCAGTGCTGTTCTGTAAATATAAATACATTGAAAATACCAATTCGAAGAATTGGCGCATTTTGATCCATAAGCTGTTTTCCAGACGACAACAACGACAAGAAATCGCAAAAGGTGCTTGAAGAGCTTGAGAACATTGACGACGAATGCGACGCTTTGGGCATTACTTTCGTTAAAATCGACAATCCCGAGGAGGCCGTTGAATATGGCATCAATAAAGTTCCTAAACTGATATACTTTGAAAAAGGCATTCCAACTATATACGAAGGCAATCTGGAGGATGAGGAGAAGCTATTGAAATGGCTCGAAGAACAAACGAGCTCCGATCAAATCGAAGACATTACCGATGAAATGTTGGATTTGATCATTGAGAAAATGCCACATGTTGCTGTGCTGTTCTGTAAGTGATTTCTGGGACAGGGACGAATATCCTCGTCACCTTGTCCCCTCGTCCCATCCATCCAATTATCCATCCAAAGGATCGCAGCTGTAGATACTGTATAGATCGTGTACATCGTATATATATATGTATATACATATAGTTGTTGTACCTTTTTAATATCGGGGTGTGTCTGAGTGTCTGCCATATTTGTAACACTGCTCGATGTGCTTCAAAATTTTAAATTTATTAATTTTACAAGCGCTTCAACTAATCCACGAAACTAAACCGGATACAGGATCAAGAAAGTGCTGGGTAGTTTTCCCCTTGAATTTCCTATAGGTACTTTAGGAGTCTCCGTAGTATGAAAGCAGTTACTATAGTTGAGAGCTATTTCGGTAGTAATAGGGTCTGAATAATTCAGAAGGCCTCTATTGCGTTTTCCCATTGGTACAATCATTTATGAGAACCTTGAATGACCGTTGATAATCTTTCGCAGATGATAAAGATCAAAAGAAATCACAGAAAATCCTCGCAGAATTGGAAAACATCGACGATGAGTGCGATCAGAATGATATTGCTTTTGTCAAGATCGATGATGATAAGGAAGCCAAAGAATGGGGTATCGATGAGATACCATCGATTGTACTCTTTGAACGTGGTATTCCACATATCTACGAGGGTGATCTGATGAAAGAAGATGAATTACTTGGCTGGCTGGTGCATCAGAAGCGTTATTCGGAAATTCCCGAAGTAACTGATGAAATGAAGGACAAATTGGTCGAGAACACTGAACATTTGGCGGTTATCTTTTGTAAGTCTTTCAAATAGCATTAAGATCATTGACTTTTCTATATCGAGTATCTTTTTCAGACGACAAAGAAGATAAACAAGATATGCGCATATTGAACGAACTGGAAAACATTGACGATGAACTCGAAAAGGAGGGCATCGTCATTGTGCGCATCGATAATGCTGCCGAAGCTAAGGAATATGGTCTCGATCATTTGCCCGCATTGATCTACTTTGAGAATAAGATCCCTGCTTTGTATGAGGGTGATCTAATGAACGAGGATGAGGTCCTTGAATGGCTGCTGGTGCAGAAGAAGACTGCAACGATTGAGGAGGTTACCGATGAGATACTGGTCAATCTGATCAATGAGCACGAGTATGTTGTTGTATTCTTTACGGGTCCCTGCGAACCGGGAGAGACCTGTGACCACACACTGAATGCCCTGGAAAGCATCGACGATGAGTTGGACGAGGCTGGCATCATTTTTGTTACCACCGAGGATACCGGCATCGCTAAGAAAAATAATGTCAAGGCCTATCCACGGCTGGTGTTCTTCAGAAATCGTGATCCGTTGCACTTTACCGGGGATCTGGATGACGAGGACGAAGTCTTGGCCTGGATCACCGATGACGAAACACTCGAGATTCCCGGCAAAATCGAGGAAGTCAACGTCAAAATGTTGGATAAAATTTTGTCCGAAAACGATCATGTTGTCGTGTTCTTCTGTAAGTGAACACCTCAATTCCAATGATATTATTTCCATAATTAACTATTTCTATTTCAATCGACAGACGCAGAGGGGGATAAGAAAGGCACAGAAGATCCTCAACGAATTGGAGAACATCGATGACGAGTGCGAGGAAAAAGACATCGACTTTGTAAAGACATCCGATGACGATATTGATAAGGAATACGATTTGCCCGGTTTGCCGGCACTTGCATTTTATAGACATAAGTTTAGAACAATTTACACCGGTAAGTAACTATTAATTGTATCTTTAAGATACGTCGATAACAAACTGGATTATTCGCAGGTGATCTGATGAAAGAAGAGGAAATCTTGGAATGGGTTATCGAATTGCACGAATCGACTGCTGATGTTATCGAATCGGTAGACCGTAAGACACTGCAAGTGTTGATCAACGACGTTGAACATCTCGCTGTTTACTTCTGTGCGTCTTTTAGAAATCTAATATTTATCACATGAAATATTAAATGACTCCATTTGTAACAACTAGATGATGATGAGTGCGAAACCTGTGCTGGCATTCTGGAAGAGCTGGAGAATATCGATGATGATACCGATAAACATGGCATTCAGTTTGTCAAATCGAATGATGTCAAGTTGGCTCATGAAATTGGCATTTTCGCATTCCCAGCCTTAGTCTACTACGAGACAGGCGTTCCGATTATGTATGATGGTAAGTGAAGAGCATAACTGAATACTTAAGGGTTGCTTTATCAATTGCTTCATCAATTTCAGGTAATCTCAAAAATGAAAATCGAGTGCTGCAGTGGTTAATCAATCAAAAGAGTAAGCGTTCTTGTTTCCAATGTTATCTCTGCTTTCTAACTCACGCTCATAAGCCAAACATTCAATACAATATCAGTTGAGACCACAATTTCTTGGCTTAAACCAAGAGATAAAATAATCAAACAAATTAAACGAGATCGCATATCAAATTCAAGCAAGTCGGATATATCCAAATATCATTCTACCCGTTTAAAATGACATTTATAAAGTGCAAAACGTAATGAATACTTTCGATATATGATATACTAGGCAACGATGACGATGGAAGTGATGAGAAAATTGTTAAATTGAGCTATCCTAAAGAAAGTGATGCGGATAAAAGACAAAGATTAAAGCGTCTTCAACAAACGATCCGAAATGAAAGATTACGAAAACATTCGCGAAATGACGATGACGATAATGACGATGACGATGATGACGATGACGATGATGATGATGATGACAATAATAATGACAATGATAACGACGACGATGACGAAAATGATGACGATGACGATGACGAAAATGATAAGGACATTGATTTCGATAACGAAGATGACGATGAGGATAATAACGAAGACGATGACGATAATGATGAAGAAGATGAAGATGATGATAATGAAAAAGAGGATGATAATGATGACGATGATGATGATGACAATGATGACGACGACGAAGACAAGGACGATAACAATGACGATGACGATGACGATGACGAAAATGACGACGACGAAGATGACGATGATAATGAAGAAGATGAAGAAAATGATGATGAAGATGATGACAAAAACGGCGAAGATGATGATGAAAATAATGACGAAGATGATGAAGAAAACGATGACGAAGATGACAATGAAGACGAAGACGATAATAACAACGATGACGACGATGAAAACGATGACGAGGACGAGGACGAAGACGAAGACGACGATGAAGATGAAGACGATGACGAGAACAATATTGAAGATGACGACGACGACGACGAAGATAATGAAGACGATGACGAAAATAACGACGACGACGACGACGACGACGACGAGGACGACGATGAGGACGACGAAAATGACAAGGAGAACAATGACGATGATGACGATGACGAAAACGACGACGATAACGACGACGATAACGACGACGATGTCGACGAAGAAGAAGATATCAGCAAGCAAATATATAAACACAAATCTAAAGGCAGAACGATACATCGGCTTTCTGATCTATGCCACGGTGATCTTATAGATGAAATAGGTAATACGTGAATGTGAGTTGCCATTTCCGCACTAACTGAAGTTGTTTAACGTTATGAACTCCTTCCTGACCCATCCAAGTACTACGCTGAATTTATATATATATTCATTCAAAACACGATATACAAATCCGAATAACGCACACACTACAGAATTATTTAATTGTCTATCTACAGACTTGGTTAAAAGGAATACCAAATATGCATTTCCCAAAGGTAACAAAACCATGAAATCTTTCTTTATGTGTAGCTTTTGTGCTAAAGCAAAAAATCATCAACAGAAATTGGAGAAATAGTATATATAGTGAATGTACAAACTCAAGCACACAAAACACACACACGCACACCAAAAATAGAAACCACGTCAATGTTTGCCCTGATGAATGTTATATATCACCCACCCAATGCTTCGATCTATTCCTACAAAGTTGTTTGAAGTTCCCAATCCCATAACTTCTCTTCTTCTGCTCAAAAATAAAAAAAGTGAACAAATTTGGTACAAAAAAATCAATAAAAATAATGCAAAAATCATAGCTGACACAATGTTTGAAAAATATATTGATTAAAAAAATATTGATTATAATTTTAATAATACTATGAAAAGTTCTTTAATATAATATTTGGAAAAAAAACCAAAACAACCACAACATAAATAATGTGAACGAGAAAATTGTTAATAACTTGATTGTTTTGATTATTGATATAATTATTATCATTTAATACTTTAAGTAATCGTTTTTATTTGTTAATTATAATTAATATCAAACCCGCTCTACTGAAAATAATTAAAATTAATTATTTTTTAACGAAAAAAAATTAGTAATAATAATGATAAAAGAAACTTGAAAAATGTACATCGATCGAAAACATTGAACAAACTGAATTAGATTCAATCAACCTGTACAGTCAGCATCAAAAGCATTTTGTCAGTTATTAGCTAAATAGTAAAATCAATGTTAAACAAACGAATTAAATTAAATTAAAGTTTTGTTCATTCATAAAGCACGCTTCTATACTCTAGTTCTTGAACAAGAAATCAATCTATCAAATATAAAAATATTAAAATTATTATGAATACTTAATGAAAATTATACTAACTGCTCTTTGTGGTAATTTTTTCAAAGGTGTTGAAAAATAAAAGCAACTTTACGACTTTTATTTTGTATTTCTCGCCTACTCTTTATGCACTTTTGTTTACTTTTGATTCTTGTTAGTGATTTCTTAAAATAAAAAATATAAATAAAAAAAATACAAAAAAAAAAAAAAAAAAAATAAATACCAAAATCCAAAATTAAGAACTAAACTAAATCTGACAAAATGTTTTTGTTTGTTTGCTCACAACAGATGACGAATGTTTCTATGTTGGATTGGGTCACGACGGCCATTCAGCTAAGCGCGGCAACAATTTTGTGCCCAACGATTACAAACCATTCCAATGCTGTCCAACCAAATTGGAGAAGTCAACGAAAGTTCCTAAAATGACGGCCCAACGCATCGGACATAGTGACGGTGAATCGATCAAGCGTCAGAGTGGCAACTTTAAATTTGCCTCAACATCGAGCACTCCGAGCAAACCTGCCCCAAAGTCCGTCTCCCACAAGAAGCCGACCAAGTCCAGCAACAACAACAACAACAACAACAACGATGATGATGATGATGACGACGAGGACAACGATGATGATGAGCCCCTCGTGAAGGTCTCCTATGCCAACAAGCGTTCAGGTCAATCGTCTAAAAAGCCCATCCCAAAGCTGCAGCAACAACAGGATGAAGATGAATCCGTTGAGGTGGCAAAGACTAAGAAATCGTCCAAGAAGTCGACCAACAATAAGCTGAATGTTAAAACCGGTACGTCGCGTTACCCAAATTAGTTTCAAAAAGATATTTTTTATAGCCACACCTTATGATTTAAATTTTTTTTTTTTTTTGTCAAAATTGTAAGACACAAACAGTGAATTTTCCGTAGATTATTTTTATAGTAATTGTTGTTGTGCACACACATATACACACAAAACCACAGTCATATCTGGATGTAATTTGATTTGTTTATTTCTCTCTCTTTTTTTCTTTGTGTCTTGCAGGCGTTAATTTTTTCCAAAATCGACTAAAAAATTTGTATGACCTCATTTTTCAGGATATCTCTCTGTGGGAGTAAGGCAACATTTTTTAAAAACTCACAAAAACTAAATCCAATTAAATAAATTACAAGAAAAACGAGAAATGAAGCAATTAAATTCAATGATTGTATGAACTCAATGATATGCAATAATTAAAGTAGCACGTATACGCAATGTTGTTAAGCAAATGTCAAAATGAACAAGAAACACAATAACAACAACAAAAAACAACATGAACAACAACAGCAAGAAAAAACCACCATAAAACTTAAGAACTAAAAACAATTCTTTTGTAAAAGCCTTGAATAACAGGTTTCTATGTACCTATAGATCATAATGTCTGATTTTCGATTGTCATAAATTGTAAGAGCAAAAGACAACAACAATAACAAGAAAAAGAAAAATAGAAGCCCATATTGTTATAGCTAACTCATTTGGTTGTGTAATTAATTTCAATGAGTTTTGCCAGGCGAAATGCGTCACTTTAATTGTAAATATTACTCATACGCTCTCCGACACACCAGATCGTAATGTAAATGTTAATAACATATGTAAACAACAACAACGAACCGTACTCTTTGTTCCACACGAAATGCAGCGGTTAATGCAATATCGAAATGCCAGCATAATTATTGATTTAATTATGCTCGGCACGCAACTCAAAAAAAAAAAAAAATCTGTAACTAATTCAATTTTTGTTGAACTAAACGTAACTTGGTACTTTTGCACTTTTGACTATTTTCTGTTGAGGCTGCCGCTCGCTGTAAACTATATACTCGTAACTAAAAAACAAAAAAAACTATAACTTAACTAAAATTTGTTGCATTTTGTCAATGGATTTCAATAGCGCAAAATAAACTTTGTTCAAATTTAAAGCAATTACTGCAACAACAATCTTACTATTAACACTCAAATAATAAAAAAAAAAAATGATTTAACTATCTTCGGTCTGCCGAAGATAAAATACCCTTGCAATAGCAGCAAGGGTACGTAAATAATATATATTTTCAGAACTTCAGGTCTATATATTTAGCTAATAATGAATAATGATTCATTTATTTCTATTGCAATGGAAATTCGTAATTAACAAACAAACGAACAAAAGAAAATCAATGTCAATAACTGAGCATAAACTTTTTTGATACTACTTACTACTTTTTGTTACAATATACAATTTACATATGTATAAGTCTAAACACAAAATATTTTTTAAACAATTTTACAAAAAGTGAAACGCAAACCACAAAACTACATACTACTTACTATTTACATAGACTAACTGTAAACAGCCAACTATATATATTTACATAAATATATATGTGTAAAATCGATTAATTGTTGTTGTGACAAGAAGCACAAAGAAGCAAGCGAAATACGAATAAAATTAATGAAAGCTCGCTCTTACCCATAACATACAGTTCGTATACTTAATATTATGAATGGCTGGCAAATCTCTCAATGGCCTCGCACATAATGCCGTGTCATATTTGTTTCACCATGTTTTTATATTTCTGCCGCCTCCGGCTAACTGTTGATTTGTTATCGATATTTGCAAAATATCGAACACTATTTTCTAATTTTGTAAGCCTTTCGATAACTGAGAGTCACAATCTTTTTCTAAGAATTTTTAATATATCTAATTGTTGTTGAACAGCAGCTGTAAAAAACAAATGTATTTTGTTAAAGTTTTTATCTATACTTTTAATATTTTACTTAAATGAACAATTAAGCAATACACAAAATTTTTTGTAAAATTGATAAATCAATTGTAAATTTCACATAATTCAAACAAAATTAGGTTCTTTTTTAATAATCTTAAGCGTTCGCATAAATACAAGACGAAATTTAAAAAATAAACAAAAAAATTGATTATGTTTTGGTTGTTTCTAGCGGTAAATATTCTCCTCATTGAGCAGAGTTGTAAAATTTATAAAATATTGAGAGAAAAAAAATGATTTTGCATTATTTTTCAATATCTTTTGTACCTCTCTATAATGAATTAGAAAGTAAACCAAGAGAACAAATGCAAAAATTAAACCAAGGGGGAAAATACATTGAAAAACTGAACAATAGAATGGTTTATAAAAACTCCAAATGTGAGAAAAACTCATGATTGATTGATCGACTGCAGCCAACAGGTATGTTTGACTATAAAAATCGAAATCGACAATATATATTAAATTAAACAATAAATTTAGATGTAACTAAAAGTTTTAATATTTGATATGCAGGTAATCTTGAGAATAATCATGAGGTTTTCAACTGGATACTGGAACAAAAGGCCGATCAGAGCATTGAGCTGATCAATCGGGATCAGCTCATTGAATATATAGACACCAAAGACTTTTTAGCGGTTGTATTTTGTAAGTATGTGCAAAAACATTAAGGTATATGCTAAGTATCAAGTTTTCAACGGTATAATGACTAAGTGCGCCCACTAAAAACTGTAACTGCCCAAACAACATCAACAGCAATAAATGCTAAAATTATATCAAAATTTCAAAAATTTTATAAACATTTTCAGCTTTGATCAAAGTGAAATATTTATATATTAATTGCCTGTTAATTGCAGACAAAGAGGACGATCCGGATTCACCACGTGTGCTGAGACACATTGAGTTAATTGATGACGAGGCTACCGAATATGGCATTTATATAGTCAAAATGCACGATAAGCTGATGGCCAAGAAATATGGTTTTCGAAATCCACCAGGTCTGACATATTTCCGCAAGGGAAAGTATATCAATTACGATGGCGATATCGATGACGAAGAGGAGATTCTAGACTGGTTGACGAGTCCGGCCAACATGGAAATGACTGATCATATCGAGCAGGTCAATCGCAAGATGTTTGAGAAAATACGCAAGAATTCCGATTATGTGGCCGTCATATTCTGTACGTTTATACAAGAGAATTTATCAACTAATCCAGCATTATAATTATTGTATCTCCAACTTTAGACAGCGACGAGTGCAAACAGTGTCCACGTGTCTTGGCCGAAGTGGAGCACATTGACGATGATGCGGATAAGGCGGGTATTGATTTTGTCAAGATCGACGATAAGCAAATGGCCAAGGAATACGGCGTCTTTGCACTGCCAGCCATTGTTTTCTTCAAGCCAACGTCCAAGGAGCCAGTTATATACGCCGGTTAGTCCCTTTTATATTTATGATAAATAATGTGTTATAAACAATAATACTTTGTCACTTTTGCAGGTGATCTTTATGAAGAAGAACAGATCCTAACTTGGTTACTTACGCAAAAGGATCCAAGTGGAGATGTTATTGAAGATCTCGAAGGCGAAAGACTTGTTCATTTAATCGAAGAGTCTGGCTCAATTGCTGTGTATTTCTGTAAGTTCAATAGACCCGGAAAACGTGAGATATATTTAACAAATTGACAAATATACGAGTATATTTAGAAATTTGTTAAACCTATCAAGCGTTTACCAGCTGCAATCGGTTTGGTGACATAAATTTATATTGAGCACAACAAAAATTGAAAGCCAATAATTTCGGCATGTCGGAGTTACAATACTTTTGCAGAGTATCTATCTAGATATTTATTAATGGCAGACTGAGATGACTGAAGAGACGGAACTGATTCAACGGGGGGCTCTGGGGAAATGCCAATTTGTCTATATATTCACTGCAGGAGTATTTCAATTTAATAGCATACTTTGCAGCGCATTCAATGTTGTGGCTCATCATCATCGTTCAACAATTTATTTAATAATGTGCTTAATTTTAATTTATGCTCACTCTTTTGCGCAAACAGTTTGCAGTAATTCATTTCTTTTAGGTATTTTCTAAACGTAATTTAAACATAATTTCTAAGCAATTTTAATAGCGCTCTAATGTATCTAACCTACAAGACTTTTTACAACATTTATATTTCTATTTAAAAAAAATTTTAAAACAAAAAAAAAAAAACCACTCGTAATATTGCCCAAAAAAAATACAACAACAACAACAACAACCACAAACTTAGGGAATAAAACGAAGTGCGATCTTTGCAATTCGAAAGCGGCGCGAAAGGCGCGTCTGAAAAAGGAACGCGAACAGCATCAACAGGATGGTGGGACCGCCAGTGCTGCCGCCGCTTTTGGCAGCGATCCAGAGGGCGGAGGAGCTGCTGCCGAGGCTGGTGGTGCTGGTGGTGGCGATGGTGCAGCCATGGATGCCGCCGCTGCGGCCAAACATGATGATGGTAGAGCGCAAATTCGTGCAAATCTAATAACATTTGTATAGCCACCAAATGGAATGAGTCCAAGAATGTTTAACCACACCACCGAACCCACGCACACACACCACACACACACACCACACACACACGTGACCATGCACATGCACATATATACATACAAATACATACACACACATTCACATCCAATTGTATGAGAATGTCTTACCCGTAAACTTTGCTGTAGCGCATCTGAGAGCTCCCATCACTTGTTACTCTCTATCACTCGCTCTTACTCTCACTCTTTCTATATACACGTATACTCTATGTATATTTGTTTATCTCTCTGTATCTTTATCTGTCCACTTCTATTGCACCTCGTGCCGTTCTACCTATCGTACTATGTTTTATACTATATACTTTTGCTTTTTCTCAACACTCTGTTCCCCACTTTGTGCTTAGTTTATATTATTTAAATGTAGTGCTTGCTCGTAGTCTGTTCTATTGCCGCTCTCTCCCCCCTTGTCTAGTGTGCAGTCTTTGTTATAATATTTGCATATTCGCCTTGCCCAAAATCAACACTTTCCTATAGATGCCGATGGCTGTGAACAGTGCACCAAAGTATTGGAAGAACTTGAGAATATTGATGATGATTGCGATAAACATGGCATTACATTTGTCAAGACTCGTGATTTCTCCGTGGCCGATGGCTATGGTGTTCACGAGTATCCAGCCCTGGTCTACTTCGAGGGTGGCATACCAAACGTATTTGAAGGTGAGTCCCAAACGATATCAAACGATTTCAAAAAAGCACTGTTGATCGATCGATAATCGATACTGCTTTAAGACTGTCAAGCAACAACTTTACAGTTTATACAGTTTTTATGTTAACTTAGTACTAAAATAATTTATTTTTTTAATAGTTTAATAAACCAAAATTGAAAAATAACAATAAATTATTTAAAAAATTACAGCAAATTAAAAAAGAAGTGTAAGGAAATTATAAATCCGTTAAGCCTACAAAAATCTATCATTTAAATAAATATTCAAAAAGTAGTTAGAAGAAAAGTCAAAAGTTGAAATGCTAAATTGAAATCCAATACTATTAATAATTTGCAGGTGAACTCAGCGAGGAGGAGGAAGTTTTGCAATGGCTGATAACACAGAAAACTGAAGATCGCATTGAGTTGATTACACGTCAAATGCTTGAAACAATGGTGGAGGAGACACAATATCTGGCGGTCTACTTCTGTAAGTTGCGAGCAATTCCAAAAGATTTTCCCCAAATAAGCATTTCTCATAATATCACACAATATGTACTATATATCAATTATATACCCTGGCACGTTTATCCACCAATGCACTGCACCACCGCACAACACAAAATCTCTCTGCACCAACACCAAAAAACAATCCAATATCAATTCGATATAATTATATATCCTATCACACAAAACCAAAAATCAAACCAATATCCGTAACGTCTCAGTACCGGTTGAGCGAAAGGGAAAGCCACCGGCTTACTGTCGAAGTTTCTGTTCCCCTTCTAGTCTTGTAGAAAGCAACCTGACCACCACCAAACACTCATCCAGCCAATTCGTACAAAACTACATTTCGCGTAAAAGAAAACGTATCCAAAAACAAGGTATTCCGTGTGTACAAATCGCAACTTAATTCAGCTCAATTAAAATACAAATAAGATAGAAAGCCAAATTAAATAAATGTGCATGTTTTGAGCTCTAACCAGTAAAACAATTGTATTTGTCTACTTTGCCTATCTAAATTTCTAATACTAAACATGGCTTTTAATTGTATTATCGACCAAACTAAATTCCTTCCATTTTAAAGTATCCCAAAAAAAGTTGCGAATTTGTTGTAACAATTGTAAAATTTAGTTTGGGCGCGAATACCTGTTGTTTTGGCGTTTTCTGTATCACTTTCTGCGATGCCTCTTATAACTCTTCTAACTTAATAACTAGACAGCCTAAGCTTCACATTCTATAATCATAACTAAACGGCGAAGCATAATATAATATATTTAATATAATTTTTATATTGATATTGGCAGACAAAATCAACTGTAATATCTGTGATCAGATATTGGAGGGCCTGGAACTGATTGATGATGAGTGTGATGTTTTTGGAATACATATGGTTAAGATTCAAGATCCTCAACTGGCCAAACGCTATTCCATCAAGACCTTCCCAGCTTTGGTCTACTTCCGGTATGGGCTTAAAGATCTTTATGTTTTATGATATATAGAGAAATTATCGCTGAATTTTAATTCCTAGCAACGGAAATCCATTACTCTTTGAGGGAGATCTGCAGAATGAACAGTCGGTGCTGGAATGGTTAATAGATGACGACAATCGCGAGTTGGCCGATGAAATTGAGGAGGTGAATGAGCGAATGTTGGATCGCCTAATGGCTGAATCCACACTGCTGGTTGTGTTCTTCTGTAAGTCGATATAATATCATATTATAATGCTAGAGAATTTACAAGATCTATATCTATAGATGATGACGATTGTGCCGAATGCGAGGAAATACTTGAGGATCTCGAGGAGATTGATGGCGAGGCTGATATGTTTGGCATTGACTTTGTTAAGATTGCCAGCGTTGAGGCGGCCAAGAAATACGAAATTGTTAATATACCATCGCTGGTATATTTCCGGTTAGTAAAGTATTTTAAAATATCTTGAGACTGTTTTACAAAGTATCCTTTCATTTACCATAGAAAGCAAGTGCCCGTGCTGTATGATGGTGATATGCATCAGCATGACAAGGTCATCACCTGGCTGACATCTCAGGATGTGTTCGAAATTAAAAACGAAATCGAGGAAGTTAATCGTAAAATGCTTGACAAGTTGCTTGAGGAAAACGAATTTATATCCGTGTTCTTTTGTAAGTACAAAGTTCGTCCAACTTGTGAGTAATTTATTAGTAGCTTCAAAATTCTTACAGATGAACACAATCAGGTGGACAGCACAGCGGCATTGGAGAAATTGGAGAACATTGACAGTGAAACGGATAATTTGGATATAACATTCGTGAAAATGGCCGATTCGCGATATGCCAAGAAATGGGGAGTTACCAAATTGCCAGCCATGGTCTATTTCCGTCGCCGTTTTCCTAGCATCTATAGAGGTAAATCAAGTATACGTGCATATTAAGAGGTTTTCACAAATTAAGTAACACAAATATGTGATTTTTTCAGGTGATTTGCTGTCTGAGGATGAAGTGCTCGAGTGGCTGCGCAAGAATCGCTTCCGTCAGCCGGAACTGAATATATTCATGTATGCTCTGATAGCTCTGGCTTTGGCATTCGTTGTCTACACGGCCTTCCTGCTGCAGTGCTTCAAGCCAGCGCCTCCGCCGCCTGTCCAGCATCCAAAGCAGTCGTGATCAGTTGCAGTTAATAACTGATAAACTGCTGGGCTACATTTTCTGATGCTGTGAAAACTAGAAATTGTTAAAAGAACATACGATACATACTACTTACAACTACTACAAAGGCCTGCCTGCGTGTAGAAAGAGAGTGGAAGAACGAGAACGAGAACGAGAACGATAACGAGAATGTGAGAGACAAAGAGAGCAAATGAATATTGAAAAAAAAAACGAAACGAAAAAAACACACACACACACACACACCAAGCACAAACATACACACACACACACATCATCATCAATATCGAAATATCATCATGGAATTCGTCTAAATTAGACGACGATAAGAAATGCCTTAATAAAGAGAGAGAGTGAGAGAGAGAGCCGAATATGCTGCCCCAAGTATTGTTTGAGAGAGTGAAAGTAAGAGAGAAAGAGAAAGAAAAGAGTCCCTGGTGAGGAAACATTGCAAATATTATATAGATATATGTACATCTATTATTATAATAATTGACAATCCGTTGGCTCCACAGTTAAACAATCAAGAGAGTCAACTTTCTGCCTGCTTCCATATCAATTTATCAATATGAATATAAATCATTTGACTTCACAATAATGTACTTAAATAAATAAATAATAAATCAACACTCAAGTCATAGTAATTACTTTTAAAATTATATTTAAATACAATTACAATAATATTATATGATTAAAGAAACAAACATAATAATTTTTACAGAAAACTATTACGGATCAATAAAAAACAAAATAATTAAAATTCTTGAATAATATTTAAACAAGCTCTTTATCTTGGAATCCGTCTGAAATTTCAACAGGTAAACAAAAAGCTTTATGGCTTGCCCTCGTATCACCGTTAGTAACAAAACTAGCAAAGCTTTTGCAGTCGGCGAAATTTCAGTGCGACAGCCCCTTGACACTGTCGATTTATTGGATGTTCTATTTGTAAATAGATGTACTCAAAGATAATGTGCTGATATTGACAATGTTATTATAATCTATTTGATATAAATTATTTTCTTTTGCGTGCAAAGGGAGATACCACAGCACATGAATATATAAGCACACTTACTGGCAACTATGAAGTTATCAGTCTGAATTTTCAACAGTAAAACAATGGGCTTTGAGGCTCAACTGTTGAACACATGACGAACCGCAACTTAGGCCCCAGACACCCGATAGGGACTCTACCGCTGACTATCTTTAGCACAAATTTCAGCTTGGCAGCTCCAATGAATTACAGTACGACTACACTACAATGAAAAAGTGTATGATTTATTGGGAAAGCAATATATAAAAAGAGTACAGTTTAAAATATAGGAAATACATAAACAGTTCTGTTGTATTTTAATAAATGAATTAATTAATTAAAAATTATGCTAATAAGTAGGTAGTCAATTTAAATTGAATGTAATCGAAATGTATAAGATATTACTAAATAAACTAACTGTGAGTTTGATTAAAGTACTCATTAGATTTTTATATATCCGAAGAAAACTCAACGTTTTTTCTATTAATGGGTTAAAGTGCGAAATTTCCGCTTTCTACTTCTACTTCTGTTTAAATATAATATTAGATATACATATTATATTCCAGATGTAAGATATCTGCAGTAAAAGACACTTACTCAATTAAATGTCTTAACGCGAAGTTCTACTGTACTTTTTACATATTTTCAGTCGGGCAGCTTTATATACTGATTTTTAAGACAAAACTTAAGAGCTTTGGATGGATAATGCGAGTACTTACTGAAAAAACTAGATATGGCTAAATAAAAGGTATATAACGTTAGCTAGGAGAGCATTAAAAATTAGAGAGTTGCCATTGCTGCCATCGCCATGAACGATCACCAATTGCTGGTTGCCAAAATTGTGGTTATTGTGGTGCTGCTGGTGGTCACATTAATATTCTGTTTCATTCCCTATGTGCTGAATCGTTGGTTCAAATGGACCAGCCGAAAGGTGAGCAATGCTCGAGAATTTCTGGCCGTGCTTTGCCTGTTGAACTTTGGCGGTGGTGTCCTAATTGCCACCACATTCATCCACATGCTGCCATTGGTTATTAATGTTGTGGATGCCCTGCAACATTGCCAAATGCTGGTGAAAACGCCATTTGCCTTGCCCGAGATGTTGATGTGCACAGGCTTCTTTCTCATGTATGGAATTGAGGAGTTCATGTACTTTGTGGTTGGACGGCAGCAGCGAAAGAAACAACAGATACTGCAGCAGGCACTGGAAGAGGGACCAGAGCATGAGATGGGGGAGAAAGAGCTGCAGGAGGTGAAGGAGGTAAAGGAACCGGAGCAACCCAACTGGATGCGTGGCCTGGGTATTATTGTGGCTCTATCCTTGCACGAACTCTTTGGTGGCATGGCCATTGGATTGGAGGAGAGTGTGGACACGGTTTGGTTTATGTGCGGCGCAATTGCGGCTCATAAACTTGTTTTGGCCTTCTGCATTGGCATGGAAATTATGATGGCCCAAACGCGTTGGCTAATTGCCGTCATCTATCTGGTTGTCTTCTCCATTGTAACGCCCATTGGTGTTGGCATTGGGATTGCGGTCAGTGAGACTTCCAGTGCGAATCAACCCAGCATTCCAGCAGGTATTCTACAGGGTATTGCCTGCGGCACATTGCTCTATGTGGTCTACTATGAGATTGTGGCCAAGAATCATGCTGGCTGGCGTATTTTCCTATGCTCTCTGGGCGGTTTTCTCCTCATGTTTGGCTTGCAAATTGCAGGTAAGTTTTGATTTCTTCAGTTGCCTTCATTTAAATTTACCCTTCAATCTCTTGCAGTGGTTGAAGCAAGTGGAAAAGGCTCCTATGAGTGCCCCAACCCTCAGATTAAAAGTGCAGCATAATTTCAAGTCTAGTTTTCGAATAAAACAACACTATTTTATTTGTTTTTATTTATTTAAAAACAGCTTTTTAAGCATAAGTTTAAGTATGAAATTCTTAATTTATATTAAAACTTAAGGCTGTAAGCTTTATTTAAATTTATTATGAACATATCTTGAAAATAAGAAAAGCATTTTCCATTACTTTTACTGTGTTGCGAATTTACTACTTACAAATCAGCACAAGCAATTTAAAGTGAATCTTAAAGTATGCAGAAATCCCAATTATAAACATATTTAGAGAAAAAATAGAAAAATCTTCCACTTATCAAACAGATTTATTTCTATAAATTATTGATATTAAAGTAATTTAAGCTAATTTTATAAAAATCACTAATTTCTCGCAGTGTAACAGGAGTGAAAAGTATTAAATATTGTCTATACATGGATAAATCAGCAATAACTATTTTTAACTGCACTGACTGAAAGTCTGATACCATTTTGAACAATCAAATCAATGTTTATCAATCAGCGCGACAAAATAAAAAATAATATGAAAAGTACTCGACGATCAGTCTGGAAATGAATGAACTTCGTTCGAATAATCTGCTTCCCAGGCGCTCGTAATTTCCCCTGTCAATCAGTGCTCAGATATATAATTTATGGTTGTCTGATATGGGGTATATGTAGCTGCTCCATTGCCAATGTGGTGGCACTCGTGGTTCACATTTGGCGGTGCTAAGATGTACGAAAAGGCAACAGCTTTCTCTGAGGTTGAATTAACAGCAACTGCTATGGAAGTTCCCAAGGCGAAAGACTTTCCGGTGAATCAACATGCTTTGATTGTGGCGAAAATTGTGTCAATGGTGGTGCTAATTGTGGTGACTGTCATTTGTGGCAGTTTGCCTTATATGCTGGATCGCTGCCTCAAGTGGACACAAAAGAATCCCGAGGAGACGCGTGCCTCGACCGTGGTGCGTTGTCTGATTTACTTTGGTGGTGGTGTGCTTATCTGCACCACATTTCTGCACATGCTACCGGAGGTCATTGAGGTCGTTGAGCAACTGCAGCATTGTGGCATTCTCGGGATGACACCATTTGCTCTGCCCGAAATGCTCATGTGCTCGGGATTCTTTCTCATGTACGCTCTGGACGAGGTGATGCATGTGTTTATGCAACGTCATCAACAGAAGCTGAGCAGGAAGGAGTCGTTGGCATGCGAAGCCTTCGAACGTGGACATAGCGTCAGGCATAGTGTTCTCCTGCGGAAAAAGGACGAATCTTTAAAAGATAAACTTCCGGACCAAACGAAGCATCAGCATTGCGATCTTGAGCGTCCTGCAGCCGGACACGCTCACAATCACAGTCACATGCCAGTGGATAGCAACGGTTCCTCCATGCGTGGACTGGGCATCATTTTGGCGTTGTCCCTGCATGAACTGTTTGAGGGCATGGCCATTGGTCTGGAGGATACGGTGGGAACTGTGTGGTTCATGTTTGCCGCTGTTGCTGCCCACAAACTCGTTTTGGCCTTCTGTGTGGGCATGGAACTACTGGTTGCTCGCACCCGCAGCTCCCTCGCCATCATCTATCTCATAACATTCTCGATTGTTACTCCAATTGGCATCGGTGTGGGCATTGGAATAAGTCAGCAGACGGATGCGAATCAGCCAAGTGTTCCCTCTGGCATACTGCAAGGTATTGCCTCAGGCACACTTCTCTATGTGGTCTTCTTTGAGATCCTAACAGAGAATCACGCCGGCTGGAGAGCCTACATTGCTGCAGTTGCGGGCTTTGCTCTAATGTTTGGACTGCAAATACTTTGTAAGTAGTCTATAACAACTATCACTTGATAAGTACGAAATACGTACATTACTTTGATCGACATATGCATATCTTAAAGTATCAAGGAGCCATTTGATTGATTTCAGCTAAACGTTTGTCACGTGAAATTAGTTATTTAATTTAATAATAAATATTCTCTATTCCACAGCTGACGAAGCGGAAGGTGCTGATAGCGACTCCTGCTCTTAGGCTCTACACAATATTATGATGAGGAATATTTTCTCTTTAACTTAAGCTAGTATAATCAATTTTTATTGTATACCAATTAAAATTAAATTGAAATTTTTGAAATTTCGCGCCATTAATGTTAAATCTCTTGATATGTACACACTGTCACTCGCTCGTTTGAGCACAACATTTTGTTAACAGTATCTTTTGAGCTTAACAGCACATTGCCTTTTTTTTTGGCCGGAAAATATCTGAAAAATATCTAAAATGCTTGCTTCCTATTTAGAACAATTAATTATGTGCTACAAAATTTAAATTGCATGCGGCTTGTAGTTTATGATTCTTTTAAAAATATTGAAAATTGACTGGAATTATGCAAAAATTAAAAAAAAAGTTTAAATAATGTCAAAAATAGTTAGGTTTTTTTGGTTGTAACTAAACTTGCAGGAATTCAAATATATTAACAGTGTGAGCTGAAAATTTCTGCTGGGTGGCAATCTTTAACGACACAACAATATTTCTACACTAGTGCTGCAAACTTTTTGGCTGGAAGTTTCAAAATTAGTTTTTGGGGGTACTTTCACAGTGAGTTGAATAATATTATTAGCTAAGATATCTTATGTATATTTAAAATAGCTGTATTCCCGGTTAGTAGAAATTTTCAATTGTTTCTAGCAAACTAGATTTGAAGATAGCCAGAACTAGCTATAAAATACCTAAGGTGGCAACAATGGTCAACAGCACATCAACATTCCGTTGTCATAACAGATTGTAGTTGTGGAATCGAACGGTCGTGTTAGCGGAAGATTTTTAACTTGAATATTTAAAGCGTCAGCGCTCGAAGCTTTTGTCTCATTTATTTTCGTGTAAACGTGCTAAGTTATAAATTAAACACAAATCGCCAAATTTTCTTGAATTCTGTTCAACGTCTGAGTAGATCAATTGATGTGCGTACTTTGCGTATTTCCATATTTTCTCTTTTGCATTGTGTGAGTGTGTGTGCATTCTTGTCAGTGCATTTGTTTATTCCAACCGCCAAATACTTCTAGTGAACTTGCGTTGCTGGGCGGTGCTGTCATTGCCCCCCACCCTATCCTCGCCCTTACGTGTAGAAAAATCGAAACTCCCGCACATTGGGTGGATGAGTAGTAGTATCAGCTACAAAAAAGAGCAAAACAAGAAGCAAAAGCACACAAAGGAAAACGAGCATTAAAGCTTGAACTATAAAAAGAAATAAAAAGAAACCCCCCAAAGAGAGGAAAAAAAAACACAAATTATTATTAAAAACCAATTCGTGTCACGAACATTGCGTGTAATTTATTAAAATAAACCTTAATCTTTTTGTACTCACTTTTACATAACGAAATCGCGAAACTCAAACCTGACAATAACTGTTTACCAAAATTGTTGTGCAATTCGTATACAATCACATACAAAAGTACTTCAATAAACATTGAAAAATCTTAACAGAGCTTTAAAGTACCGTTATTTTTTTTATCTGTGGACCGTTTTGCCGTTTTCTACCCACTGTTCGAACTTTAAGTGCTTTACATTTTGTTTAAATTAAGACTGGACACAATAAAATATCAAAAAATTGCTGTTATTTGACCTAAAATGTTAAATGCTTAAACTTAACGAAATTACAAACAATAACGAATTAAATCCTACGTAAAATGGTTAATAATTAGCAAAAAAATTAACTCTCGGAATTGAAAACAACGTGGAAAGCACTTAAACTTGTAAATTTAATTGAATACAGGTATGATTCTGATAAACATTAACTTGAGTTAAGTTACTTAAGTATATTTAACAATATATTTATAACTTCACAAATAATATTCTCAATACAAACTGTCAGCACATTGACCTTGTTTCTCTGATAATTTTCTCCAAACAAATTTATTCATTGAGGTTGTGTTTAAGTACCCATATGTGCGTCATATATATAGTATATACGATATATAGTATATAAAGATGTATACATATTATTGACACATTGTATGATTAATGCTTTATTTGCTTAGCCTGGGCAAGCCGACACATGCGTTTTTAATTTGTCGCCCAGAAATAAATGTCTTCGAAATCATATGATTGCTATTTTCGGCTGATGTTGGAAAAAATCTATTGAAAACATTTTTAATATTTTGCGTCACTAAAAAGTCATATATTTTCTCAAGACGCAATTGGAAAATGCCTTATAGAAGTATTTAAAGTCTGTATGCAGGTCATTCGTGGACTTCGCAGTTGCTTTTGCAATGCTATCTCAATATTCGTCATGGGGTTTGTAAACAATATGAAACATATGATAAAAAGCTAAACAATGGAAGTGCTGATATGGAAAAATACTCCGCTATGTTATGTAAAAGTCTTTTAGCACGTTTGTTTGTATTTTTTTTAATTCTAGCAGAAGTAATTCAATTAGTTAATATATCATTTAATTATTAATTAATTATTTGATTAAGTGTTTAATTCCATTTATGACCTTGGTGTACGGTCAAATTCGCGACAAGCTGTCTGGGGAAGCTCTCTACTCTTGTGAGCCAAATTATTTGCATAAGCCAAAGTTGGGAATGGAAATAGAAATACCGCATTCAAAGTGGGGCAGAGTATTTGGTTACTGAAAACAGTCAACACACGAGCCGCCATTTTGTCGGTTTTTCTGCCTTTGTCCTCTGCTCAATTTGAGCTTTATTGTTTTTGTTTGCTCCAGCCACAATTCCCATCTACACTCCACACTCGAAGAACTACAAATAAATAGATAGATGGATAGATTTATGTCGTTGTAAATGGATTTTGGTTGGCTTTGACAGACACTTTGTGGGCTTCGACCAAATGCCATTCGATGTTTTATTTTCGGTTTATCGCTCCCTTCTTTGTCTAACTGCAAATTATATTTAACGTAATCGAATACCATTCTCCAGTCGTTGTTGTCCTTGGCCCAAAGTCTTTGTATTTTGGATATTTCTTGCCACAATGCACTTAACAGTTTTTCTTTCAAAACTGGCTTTAAGTAATGTTAGATTTTAACTTTAAAACTTGTTTCAAACTTTGCGGACTTTGTTTTTGCGAATTATACAAAACTGGCAAATACTCACAAACGAATACTGAACCTTTAATACTTTAAAGTTGTTCTTAACGCATTAAATACTATAAATATAATGAAAGCAAGAGAAGAAAAACATTTGTACTTAATTAACTTTTATTTATTAGTAAACAAATATTATCCGTACTTATTCTTATAACGTAGAAAATAATAATAAAAACCAACTGTACAGCTGATGATGATGAAACCGGTAATGACATTCGGCATTTAAATGAGCATCAAGTCTCACAAAGTGTGTCAGTGTTAAGAGCCAACAGCTGATTGCATTGTGAATACAACACACACATGCTTTGAATACATTCATATACTCAGTACAAAACGGGGGGGAAAGACGCTGAAAAATCAATAAAAAATATATATATATATTTGTGTATTTATACCTCGAACCGGTTGCCAGCAGCTGCTGCGTGAGACGGTTTAATGATTATGATAATGTTAATGATAATGACGAAGTTGTACGTTGTACATAGGTGAATATTCGTATGCACCTGACATGCACATGACATTTAAGACTAAACTGACTAATTGAGCTGTTGATATTGGTTTAGGGAAGTCAAATCGAATACCCTGCAGCTACCACTCACCACAGGGTGTTCTCTAATGAGCACTGACACTAGATAAATCTCATTAGTCGAGAACAGTAAACTGTCAAGTCTGACACTTTTAAGTTACCTGAATGGTTTGATATTAAATAATCTTATCAATTGCGTCATCTGAATAGGGAAATGCGCATACTGTAAATCATAATTTCGTTTTACGTCAACACTAATTAAACATTACGCAATAACAAATTTATTTCATAGGTTTTTTTCGTTATTCGTTTGTAAACAATCTAAAATAAAGTATCCTATTCATGGACATTATCAGACAGCGAAATGAGCGCTTTCAGAATTACGATTATTGTAATTTTCATCAATTATAACTTTTAATTCACATGCTCTTTATTATACCCTGTAGTCAAAGAATTGGCGATAAAAGGTCTAAGCGTCTAAAATATCCATCAATCTTTTCTATTCTTTACAGGTATAATATATAATAGCAAGATTTTAAGATTTCAAATTATATTATTATTTTTCTTAAAAATAAATACATTACGAGAAACAATAATAGAATAGAATTAAAGCCTAACTGCCTGGACAGCAGCTTACAATGATTGATTTATGAGCATATGCAAAAACTTTATTAAACTACTTTTCGCAATTTTGTATAATAAATGAGTTTAGCATGCAATTTGCGAATTATTTCGTTGTTCGTTTATTTCACCCCAAAAACACTTGCAACTTGTTTGCAATGTTGCCACAGGACACGCACATAAAGTTCAACCCAGATGATTGAAATGAAAAGTTTTTCTTTTTTTTGTCAGGACATGAGGGTCACGTGCTTATCGCATGTCCGTTAAGCTACCATTTGCATAATATAATAGTAGAAAACGAATGGTCCGAGTTGAGAAGAAAGAAAGAAAAAAAACACTTTCAACTAAGTAAATTTCTTATCAAACGTGCGAAATGGAAAACGCAATTCGCATGCACACGAAATGTCAACAATTTGTCAGCTCGAGAATTTTAAAAAGATTTAAATAGCAGTTGAATAAAATATATAGATAGATTTATATAATATTAATGAAAGCTGCTTAAAACACCACAAAAATTAGTATTTGAGTGATATGAAAATACTTTTTTCGATTTACAACAATTTTTAGAGAAAGAAAACTCACTCAATCTTAAGGGCATTTATAATGTCAACTGGTAAATTTCCACTGTGTCCAGCAAATCGAATTAGTGGTTGAAAATGTTAGAGAAATTAAAGGCGTTCTAACCAAACAAGATATGAACTGAACCGAGAGAGAGGAAGAGAGTTAGACAGAGAAGAGTCTAGAGAGTGGAGAGGGTGAGTGTGAAGAGTAAAGAGTGAGTGTGAGTCCGAGTGTAATGCTGCCTTCAATAATATATCCATATCTCAATCAACACAAAAAGAGACGAAGAGTCGAGAGTTGAGAGTTGTTGCTGTTCAGAACATCATCAGTCAGTTGTTATTCGATTTCAAGCTGCGATGGTTGCACAGCCACAGCAAACTTTAAAGAAAAAACAATTTCAACTTGTTTTCAATTGAGTTTTGCATTTTCATTTCCTAATCTTCTTTCTTTCCTCGACGCAAACAAAGCAAATTTATCGCAAGCGGACACAATTTGCCCAGTAAGTGGAGCAATCGAGTGTTGGAAAAGTGTGGAAAAGAATAACAAAAGAAAAACGCAAAGCGAAAAGCGAAAAAAAGGGGTAAGAAAAAGTTGGTCATGTGTTTATTGAAGCTGTGCCGCAGTTTTTAACTCTTTTCCATTTATTTTTGCGTAATTACATCACATGTCACTTGTCCTTGTTTTTCTTGGCTTGTCGAGTCCTTCGTCCTTGTTTTGCTTGGTCCTTACGTTCACGTCCTTTGGCTTATCTACATTCTGTCATCTCGATGTCGATTAAATTTCTAATTTCATGTGACCTTCTCATTTTCCTGTCCAGTTTTATAGGAAACCCCTACTAAACTCTGACTTAATGAATTAAACTATAATTAATTAGTACAAATGTAAGTTTTTATAGTGATAATTTCTTTGATCTACAATTAATTAGTATTTTTTTAATGAAGTTTGTGGATTGATACCTTGCATACAATATTCATGAATGAATTTTAAATTTGTATTAATCAATTTATTTCCAAAGTATTTTTTCAATGAATATTGATTTTATTCTATAATTTCTCGTAGTTAATTCGTTTTTCTTGTTCCGTTTGTATAATAATAATATTGATTTCCATTGTAAATTTTCAACAATTATTTCCCACTCAATGCATAAATATTTTATAAATTTTATTCAGAAAATAATGTTACTGCAAGTGTGACGGAATCAATAAAATATATAATTAGCATATTATAATTTAGTTTTTGAATTAACACATCATATAAATTATTCACGAGAACATTTTAAATTCGTTTCAGTTGAATTTCATCGTAAATTTTTTAACAATGTTTTGCCAGTTAATGCATAAATATATCATTTGAATATTGACTTTATTAATTTTATTAATCAATTAAATTTATTGCAAATTTGACTGAAACAAATAATTGTGTGAAAATTAATTGAATACAAATATTATCGAACATTAGATATTCTATATGAACAGATATTTATTTTTTTGAATAGTATCTAAGATACTTTTAAGTAAGCGTCGATTTTATCTTAGTAAATTATGTTTTTTTACAGGGTATACAAGTTTAATTTGCAATCGTATCTTGATTTCCAACTGAGTTTTCCACATTTGCATTTAAGCTAATTGCAAATTTTAAACCTAACCTTTTGATTTCTCTCGCGTGTACGTCAAAAAAACTAAAAAGCTAATGTGCATACACTTATTAATGGCACCCTTAAATTCTAGACGACCTTGAATGGGTTTCGTTTGACCATTAGCCTTAGGCAAAGTCATAAAAAAAATGTGGAAAAGTTAGATTTCCGTTTATTTTGTATTTTTCTTAGTTGTATTTATTTAAATTGAAGAATATATATAATAAAAAAAAGATTTTGAAAGCTGAGAAGTTGGTGCTTTGCATAAATCAAGACATGCGATGACTTCATGTACAGCAATTCCCAGATTTTCCGATGCTGAATAACGATTTTCCTTCTACCGAGTTGTTTATTTTACTATTATTTATTTTGAGAGAGAAATCGCAAGCGAGAAATCTCATTTAATATGCACAGGATATACACATGAATGAGCGCATGAAAACACACACTACACAAATATTCACACACATGAAAATCAATAAAAAAAATCAACAAAAAAAATTTTGTATGTATGTGACCACAAAAGTTTGTCAAGTTTAAGGCAAAAGCATAAATAATCCTTTAGCACACTCAGCATTCTCTGTCTCCCTGTCTCTTTCTGTATACTTTGTGCCGAAATATATGTATATAAAAAATGTTCTTTGGCTGCGCTTTATTGTTGCAATTTGTACGTGCCGCAAGAGGCAGCGACAAGAAAAAAAACACTCAAATAGACACACACACACACACAACACATCAAAGCATGTCGCTTCTGTGTTTGTTTGTTGTGTGCATTTGACTTTGCCACGGTGACACCTTTTTATATGCACTTGTTTGCTTGCCACACATTTTTTTTCGCTCGCCAAGCAAGTTACAAGAGGCCGCAACTACAAAAAGTCCTTTTTAGCTGAAGGATATCTAGTTAGTTTGCGGCATTTTGCATGCAGCAAGTGGCATGTGGCATGTGGCATGTGGCATGCTTGATGTTGACTTGTAGTTCTTGTGCAGGTTAAAAACCGATGAAAGAGAACTGCGTTTCTTTATACAAGTATCAATGTTGTGAATGGTTTATTATAGTAGAGCTGCCTAAAAGGGTGAAGCTTTTTTTCAGATATTATATAATTTATTAAAATAAAGCTAGTAGCTCTTTAAATGTTTCTTTGTTCAATATAACAGACACAACTGCATGGCGTTCTGTTAGTTAAATTTTAAGTTATGTTACGCAGATGTTAACTAACAGATGCTAGTTTTTTCGATGCATTCTCTGGACGTTTCTGTTTCACATATGTAGCCTTATTTAAGTTTAAACTTATAGTCAATAGTCAAATACAAAAATATCTATTGAATATGGAGTATGCTTATTTAATTGTATAATCCATGTCTTCCCATCTTTCTGCTATGAAAATAATGCCAACTACAATATTTTATTGTGTCATGCTGCAATTAAAATTAGAGATTCTATTGTATTGACAATGATATGCGCATAATTGAGACAGTTAATTGCATTGGCTAATTGTCTATGCTTTTCAGACACACAATGCGCTAAAATCTAAAAACCGCACATCATTTAACCGCTAACAATAATCGCATGGCACTTAAAGCCATGTTCAAAGTGCCTCGGACGTACATCAATTACATTACATTAATTGCGGTCACGGGTTCCAAAAGGTAATCGAATAGGTGACAGACTTAACATGCAGACAATCCCAATCTTAATCCATGGATAGCACACAAGACATTTAAAGTCAACTGAAAGTTTATTGAATTCTACACTTGGTCAATGGATTTCAGCACCTGCTAATTGTTTCGCTAACAGCAGGAAAAAGTTTGGATTATGCATAAATAAATAAATATCAAAGTTACTTACTTACTGTTATTATTTCTATTTTTATTTTCCGTGTATTCGCAAATAATTGATAAATTCGAATTAAGAGCTTTAGATATCTGAATATCAAAGCACAAATCGTATAGTAAGAGTCTCAGTTGGCAATTGAATCAATTGCATTATAATTAAATCTAGACTAAACATCGACAATTGACAATTTATTGAGAATTAAATGCAAAACCTATGGGCATATCTTCTATTTCAATTATTTCAATGCAAATGAAGATTCTTTATCAAAATGGCCTTTTCATTAACGACTGAAACTGGAAGCGAGGCCAATCACGAATTTTGTGTTTGACTGTATTTGATTATGATTGTGAATGTCAAATTACGTGTCGAAGTGAATGACTCTGCTTAGAAGTTTATTGCATTGGCCTAGTTCTTGATTTTCGGCAATCATAATTAACCATATAAAACCCAAATTAAACTGGTGTAGGTCAGCATCAAACCACTTTGCAGTGGTATTAGCACACACACATAATATATACAAATAATACACAGACGCACACAGTCCCAACGGATAATTGAAGAATAAAGCAATGAACAAAAAACATTCGCGCTTATCACGCATTTTTGGTTTATCTGAATAGATCCATAAAACAATAATAATACAAATTAAGTATTTAAAATGTTTACAATGTCGGCTCGTTTAATTGTTGTTGCTGCGCTTAATGATTAAATGGATTAGTCGAGCACTGAGCTGCTTTCCATAGACTTTTATTGTATTTATTTTTTTTATGGATAATTAAGACAACTGTCAGAAATTGCTCTAAAATCTGAGAGTAGTTTCATAACATATATGTATATACATATGTATTAGAATTAAATGCATTTAATAAAATGTCGATTGACATACCAGTAATTTATTCAGTCCTTTATTCTTTGTTTAGTATACTCTTCAGTCTTTCACTCTTTCATTTCTGTATTCGTTTTGATTACAACACTTGTTGGTTCCATTTAAACTAAATTTATACTCATTAATCTATTTTGAAGTCAACAAAACTTGTTGTTGTATTGGTCCCTTAATTATAACCAGTTTTCTAATACTGTAGGGTATGCAAAGGTCGTATTGAATAATTACCATTGATATTTCAGTTACTTTTCTTTGCTTCTGTCCCTTCGTATGATAATGAACGAGGTTTTCGTCCAAGGCGATTAATATGATTAAAAACTGTCGTCTTGTTGCTGTTATCGCAAATTACATATGGCCCCTTAATGTATTATAATTTACATTATAATTTTACGACAAATGAAATGAGCAAAGCAAAGACGAAACGAAGAAAGGAATAAAAGAAAAGGAAAGGCTGACAAGTTGACAGCGAAAGCGACGGGGATGTCAAGTGGCCTCATATGGGGCAGGTATAGCGATAACTACGATTATTCGAATATAAATATATGTACATATATACATACCATATAGTAGTATGTACATGTATAGTATATTTGTAAGCATAGTACTCTCGTGTAGTGCGACGCCTGCTGATAAGAAATTTATTAGATTAAAGCAAACGATTGACGCGATTACACACTGAGTTCAACCCGCTATGCCTCGTCTCGTCTCGTCTCTTCTCTTCTCTTCTTTTTTTTTTTGGTTCTTTTCTCCCTTTTTTCTCTTCTCTTCTTTTCTCTTCTCCTCCGTTTCATCACTCCCCGTCGCCTCTGGTCGTTTCATTTCGCTCAGTTCCGACTCGTTTTCGTCTTTCGACTGAGGCTTTTGTCACCGAATCTTTTTACTCATTTATTAGTCTGGCTGGCAACGAGCCACTGAACTGAACTGTTCTGTTCTGTTGGCCGCATCGGTCCGACGGCTTCGCAATGAAAACTTAACTGCGGGACGCCATCTACAACAATAACAATAAAAACTATAAAGCCTAATCTATTCAAACATGTGGCTTCGAGATTTGTTCGTCTTTCGATTGAAGTGTGTGTTTCCCATATAAATAAGTATTTAGTATTTCAAGTGAAAGTTCTTCACAAAGTGTTGCATAGAAATGGGCGCCTTAAGAGCATACGATGAAATACGCGTATTTTGTTCAAGTGCTGAATTTAAAAGAATATTGTTTTTCTATTACGTAAAAGATAAAACAACAGCAGTTTAAGAAAAATTGAATATACGAGTAATTTATCTTTTTGTTATTTCAATGTTAAATCATGTTAATCAGTGTTTAAACTAAAATGGAAAAATTTAAAAATGCCATTAAATATTGTCTTCAAGTGCCAAACATACTGTTACATGCTTATAAGTAAACAAATTTCCTAAGTAACCTGTACTAAATACTTCAAGTAAATCTGGTTTACACGCACTGTCAAAACATTCAAATATATCATGATAAAAGTTTAAAATTTGTATTATTGCCATACAATAATACATACACTCAATGTGTATGTAAACTAACTAATTAAAATTCAGAAATCTACTTATTAAAAAGTTCATTAAGCATTGTGTTGAGTCTACACGTGACAAAGTTCAGTATTGATTGTTAAGTAAACAATCAGTGAATTTGAATGTAGTCTTACTGAAAACATCATTTATTATACGTTTGTATGTTGTGTAAAATATAGATCTTGCTAATCAGTGTGTAAACTAAGAAATTAGAGCTCAGTAATTTGCTCTCCTTTATTTTTTGTGTTAAAGTTTACACGTGACAAAGCAAACTTATGGTGATAAGAATACAACGACATCGGCTTCTAACCTAAAGTGTTTGATTATCTACGCTTTCAAGGACTTAACCACGCATAAACTTAGCTTTGACAAAAATTTCAGATTGTCTGCGGAAGTGAGAACCAAATACACTGGAATAATCCTAATGATAAGATATTTCAAGTGAAAGTCAATACGTTGTTCACTTTACATAAACATTACAATGGCGCGTGTTTATATGTCTATAGTTGTAAGAAGTGCTCATCTTATCAGTACAATTATAGTGTTAAACAATGTTTCAATTTTATATTTGTATGTGTGCAGTACACATTGTTCATATAAAGATAATGATCACAAAAGAATCAAAAGCTACACATGTATATGTACATTAGAAGTGTAGATTATCAAGACTCAAATTGACACTTGATAAGCAACACTTTTATTGGATAGTTTATAGGACAAGATTTGCGATTTGCGATTTGCCAACTCAAATCTCAGCAAATCGTAATGTGAATCGCTTTATTTTATTTGCTTATATACTAAGAAGAGCGCCTATTTCTATAGTATAATTAAGTAAATGCAATTTCAAGTGATTTAATCGTATATTTCCCCATCGAACATTGAACTTGGCAATGTGCGAGGCGTTTATTTGAAATGCTTTGAGTGTTTTCTCACACACCAAGCTGATGCTCTCATTGATAACTGTACATTTTGGCCAAGAAGTGCAGTAAATCACAAAGAAAATTGATAACTGAGAATCACACACTTTAAGTCAAGTGATATTCGCTCGAAGTGTGTTGAATTACACGCTAGAAGTTTACATAAGGCTTTAATATGCTTTCAAATTATTTGTACAGTGCTCTACAACGTGTTATGACACGCTTCAGGCAAGTGAAACATCAAAAATTAGCTTTAATGTGCTTTGAAATTTAATTTTACAGACAATAAGCATAACGATAATTAAAATGATAGGCCTAATAACAGATTTATTTAAATTTTATGTGTTTAAAGTACTCAAAGCTCGCTTTAATGCACTTTAAGAATTGTTCAACTGGCTGAGTACACAATCGAATGACCTTTCAAATAGCATAAGCTGTTATTCAATTGATTAAGACTCTCTGCGCTTTTAAAGCTCTGCCACTTTGAAAACAATAAAATAACTTGATATTACTAAGATTCTTATCATTTCTCTAAGTGTACATGTAGAAACGCCCACATATTACTTGGCTGTTGCAATAACAAGGCTTGGACGCACAAAGTGGGCGTGTTGCACTTGTTGTACTGTTGCAAATTGACCAGCCGTAAAATGCAGGCATACATATTACAAATACTAACATATTTGGAGCTTAGTAGCATATTTCTCAATGGCTTTTGTAGCGCAAATTGAATAGAATTCTTTGTACATTGTTTGTCAATTCATCTGTAAATACATAGGTGTATATACATATGTTATATTTATAGTGTCCTTTGTGTCTGTTAATTTAGAGATACTGGTATTTTGCATTTCGAGATGAGATGTGTTGTGATATATTAAGGGAGATGCTCTTAATGGACTTGGCGCTTGTCAATTTGTGGATTATTTATTAAAATGTTTTCAACACAAATCGCAACTAATTTTTATACTCATCTCACTCTCACTTTTTCTATCTCTCTCTTTGCAGCGTTGAGACTGTGGCAATAGGAAGCAGCATCAGCTGCTAATCGACTACAACAACAATCATAAATCATCAGCAAGACAAGCAACAACAACAGCAACAACAATACGACGAAAAAATCCGCGATTTGGCTGCAAGCTGAAGAATTCACATTAATCATACGCCGCGTGTGCCGCCCTTTAAAATTACCATCGATATGTTTGCCAAAAAGCCGCACAATGCGCCGCGCACTTGACACGCGTTGAGTTCCAGTTACAGCAATTGCGTTTGTCAATCAATCAATCAATTGGTCAATTTCCCAGCAACTTTCTTTCGTTGCGTTTTTATTTTCATTTAGTTTTTCATTCGGTTTTTGTCTAAGTTTCGCATTGTTATCGAAGTGCCGCATGTGGGTGTCCGGGCTTATAACGTTATCTGGCAGCTATAACTGCAATAAAAACAACAACAGTTTTACTAACAACACCAACAACAACGACAACAACAAAGGCAGCCAGTTTAAGTTGCAGCCAATATTTGCTCAATTTATTTCTTGCCGCTCTGTGATAAATACGTTAACGTTCTTAATGAATGACTTTCGGTTCAAGTCACTTTATCGTGCCACCAAAACAAGAACAACAACAACAACTACACCAACTACAAACACTTTACCATTAACAACAACAAGTGTTGATAGCTCCATTAAAAAATCGAAGAAAATCAAACGCAACAACACGACGAAAAAATCATCAGCAACTGCAACATCAACCGCATTTGATAATAGCAACAACAACAACCCGCGTACTTACAACAACAGCAGCAAATCGAATAAAGTGTTCCTACATTATATACCACGCGATCCGCGTCTAAGAATTTTCAATAAAACCGCCACACTGAATAAACACTTGCCACATCCACTACGCACTTTAAGCGAATTGAATATAACTGAAGATTTATGCAATTATGGTGAATTAATTGGCGGCAGTGACTGTGACAGTAACAGTGACAGTGATAGTTTTAACAACTATTACTATAATAATAAAAATTTTAACAAACAATTGAAACTTCAAAGGCAACTGTTCAAGTTTTAAGCGAGAGTTCTTCAAGTTCACTTTGAACAGCTTTTTGTTTATTGAAGCTTGTTACAAGCCAAGTTTACAGGCAGTAAAAAAAAGGTAAGCCTCAAATCAATGATGTCTATGAAAAAATTATTTGTATATTTTGCAACAACTTAAATTTGCTACAATAAAAATGATAGAAAAATAAATAATTATATAAAGAATTCAAGATTGATTTAATATAAAATTTTCAGCATTTCCGAGCTATTGAAACTCAGATAATAATATAACTACTGCCCAACTGTTCAAATGTATGCTTATAGTTTAAACTATACATTTTTTAAAATATAGTTCGCAAAGTTTTTTATTTTGCATATTCTCAAATATTTTGTATTTTTATAAATCTCCCTAAATTATGTAATTATCTGTTATTGTCAATTTACATTATTATGCCAAGTCATTTTGGCCCCCTTGAAAGAGTAAAAAGCTCTATAAATAGCAGCAGACAGAGGCGTTTTGAGTGCCAAAAATTTGTACGCAAAGCGTAAACAAAACGTAAACAAAACCAACCAAACACAGTGCAGAAATTAAATAAATATTATTAAGTATTTCTGAATAATTAAGCAACAGAATCAGCTGTTGTTCGTGTGACGCAGATGCTGCGCTAGAAACTGTCAATTGAACACTGAGAGCCAAAAAAATTTGCATTCTTTTTGTGCTCTTTTAATGTGAGCTGCATTTGCATTTTGTCTATTTTTATGAGGTCAAGTTGAAGGCGATTGCCGAAATAATTTTCGCTTGGGGAAATTGCTGAAAATGCCAATTGATGAAAAACAGTTTCTGCACAAATGTGCAAAAGAAATGTTTTGTGGTTGTTGTTATTGTTGTGGCTCTATAACGTGCAACAAATGCGAAAAAAACCACAACAAATGCAAAACATATTGTTATGTCAATTTAAAACTGTGTTGCAAAGAATTACTCTTCAATATTGATTTCTACTCATCACGAATCCCTGGATTAGTGCGTAAGTTGCAGTTTTTTTGTAGCTTACTGTCAATTTTTGTCGTATTTTAACCTTGACGCTCTTTCGAAATATTCAAAAAGTCATAATCCAATTTAATTTCTATTATTACTGTCTATTTTTTCCGAGATTAGAACTACAATACACAGCTAAAGGGAGTACATAAATTTAGGATTAATTAAGGCATAAAGCATTGTTGTATACATATTATTGATTTCCTCGTAAATATAAATGTTAATGATTTTCTCCTCGTTTCTTTTAACAGTGTTGGCATTGGCGTGTTGGAATTAGGATTAGAGCAAACGAAAGCAATCCAAATCCACCTACAGCTACTTAAAACATAAAAACAATTACAATCTTTGCTGAAAACTCAATGTAACTGTGTTCACAACTAATTGCAACAACAAGTGCAAATTTTTATAAGGAAACAAAATTAGAAAAAGTTATTAGAAATTTAATCCTTAAACAAAATGGCGAAGCCAACAGCGGAAAAGATTGAGGACAACATTACTAACAACAGTCAGAGCAACAATACAAACAACAATAATAATATTAACAACAATAATAATAATAATAATAACGATAATGATCATAACGATGCAAGTAGCAAATTAAATGGAAATGTTTGTCAGCCAACGTTGCCAGCTCCGGCAAACACGCCACTGAACAAGGCCATCAAACATGATCTGTTCCCAGAGGTGACATTCTGTAATCTATCGGCGGAGGAGCTGCACGATGGAGCTGGACACAGTCGGACGACAAGGAATAGCATCATTGCCTTGGATAGCGATGGCACACTGACAATTGGATTGATGAATGGCAGTCAGGTGAAGAAGAGGAAACGTTTGATATCGAATGAATCGGGTGATTCGATTGATTCGAGTACAACGGATAAGAAGACACCCAAAATGCCAGATGGTGGCTATGGTTGGGTTGTTGTCTTTGCCTCATTGATGATCTCCCTCATTTGGGACGGTCTCTCCTTCTCCTTTGGCCTGATCAATACCGAACTCTTGGCCTATTTTGGAGAATCGAAATCGAAGACCGCTTGGATCAGTTCACTGTTCTTCTCGGTGCCGCTGCTCATGGGTCCCATTTGGTCGAATCTTGTGGATAAATATGGTTGCAGGAAGATGACCATTTTTGGTGGAGTTATCTCTGCATTGGGATTTGCGGTGTCCTCGCTCTGCAATTCGATTGAGATGCTGATGATCACATTTGGCATTATCAGTGGGTTGGGATTGGGCATTGGCTATGTCACCGCCGTGGTATCCATTGCCTTCTGGTTCGATAAGAAGCGTAGTTTCGCCACTGGCATTGGCGCCTCGGGCACTGGAATCGGCACCTTTGTCTATGCCCGTTTAACCCAATATTTAATTGATTCCTATGGCTGGCGTGGAGCTACTCTAATCCTGGGCGGCACCATGCTGAATGCCTGTGTTTGTGGCGCCCTCATGCGGGATCCCGACTGGTTGATTGAGGAGAATCGTCTCGAGAGTCGCTCGCAGAGTGTGACCACGTTTTCCAACTCGAGTGTTTGTCTGGAGGAGATCAAGAAGCTGCTGGACACGGGCATCACCAAGGAGGCCGTGCTGGACACTCTGGTGACCAAGAACAATACGGAGGCGAATCAACAGATCGATGATCCTCTCGACACGGGCCTCAAACGCTACCGCAGCGAACTCTTTCTGCCAACCTTCCTTAGCACCCATGAGCTGGACAGTGTCTGCGAGGTAAAGAGTCTGAGTCGCAGATCTTTGAGACACAAGGAAGGTGCCGAGGCGCCCTCCCGTGACAATCTGCTGTCGATGTCCTCGGGAGCAGCTGCATATGCGACGGAACCGATTCTTGGATCACCCGATGACACGCTTATGGGCGGCATTGCTCCAGAGGTTGCCGAGGCGGCCAAGAAGAGCTACCTGGCGTCGATTGAGACTCTGTCGCCATCGGAGAAACGTTCCACCATTGCTGGCACACCGAACGGATCGTTGCGATCCTCGGATGAAGGCTATCTTACCCAGAAGCATAATGAGGCCACCTATGCCAGTTCTCGGTATTCCCTAAATGAAAATCTCTTCATGGCCAAGCACAACACACCCTCGTTATCCAATCTAAAGGTCAATGGCCTACGCCACAATTCCGTGGACTTCTTAAGCGATGATATGCACAGCTATTACATGTCCATGAAGGAGGAAACCTTTGCTCTGCTCGACCAACAACCCAGGCCACAGCCTTACCAGGCAACAGCTCCTGCCGCATCCACAGTAATCGTCATACCGGAGCACGAGGAGAACAGCGAGCTGGCGTTGCGTCGTTCCCGCCTGGACAGCATTACGGGTCTGCGTCGTCTGTCCAAGACTAAGAGACCCAATCAGCATCGCTCGAATCTGCGACGCAACATCTCCATTAGGAATTCCAACTTCCTCAAGGACATGCGCATCCATCGCAATTCGATACATTATCGAGGCGCAATGCTCAACACTCATCGTTATCGATTGCGTGCCTCCTCCTGTCCCAACATTTATCGCAACTCGATGACGACCATTGCCAAGGAGGAGGAAGACGTGAGTAACTGAATTAAATTAAATTACATATGAAAAAGAATAGAGTTGCTGTCTCACATCTCTCTGCGAGAGCCTAAGTATGAAGAATGAAACTCTTTTGAATTTTTAGACACTTATTCTATTGATAACTATATTCAAAAAAGAGCATATTCTAAGTGTTTCGATCAAAGATGAGACTATATCTCAGGAGAAAAGTTAACAAAGTGTGATCATCAAAATAAGTTAAAAGTTGATCACAAGATCTTTTTGTAGAAATGAACACTTTAAAACATAGAACTTTAAACATTCACAACTTCGTCAAAATTCAACCGATTTTCAAGCGGAATGTCATTTTGATCATGATTTGACATCCAAATTAATTCTGCATTTAAAATTTATTGATTCAGAAAATTTAATTTTTTTTCGAAAATCATCCAATTTTCCATACCTACCCCTTTACATTTTTTGAAAAATTTTGACTTCTCATAATTTCGTCAAAACTCAACCGATTTTCAAGCGGAATGTCAATTTGATCATGATTTGACATCCAAATTAATTCTGCATTTAAAATTTATTGATTTAGAAAATTTAATTTTTTTTCGAAAATCATCCAATTTTCCATACCTACCCCTTTACATTTTTTGAAAAATTTTGATTTCTCATAATTTCGTCAAAAGTCAACCGATTTTAACTCCGAATACCATTTTGATCATGACTTGGCCCCCAAATTGATTCTGCATTAAAATATTATTAAATTCGAAAAATAAATTTTTTCGACAATTTTCCGATTTTCCATACCTACCCCTTTACATTTTTTCAAAAATTTTGATTTCTCATAATTTCGTCAAAACTCAACCGATTTTCAAGCGGAATGTCATTTTGATCATGATTTGACATCCAAATTAATTCGGCATTTAAAATTTAGTGATTCAAAAATTTAATTTTTTTCGAAAATCATCCAATTTTCCACAATTACCCCTTTAAATTTTTTCAAAAATTTTGATTTCTCATAATTTCGTCAAAAGTCAACCGATTTTTAAGCGGAATGTCATTTTGATCATGATTTGGCATCTAAATTAATTCTGCATTTAAAATTTATTCATTAAAAAAATTACATTTTTTTCAACCATCGCCATAAAATTTTGCTTTCCAATTTGTAACTATTCCATTTCGGTAGTGCACTAAATTCTGAAGATCTTTTGAAGCAGAGTTCAAACTTAACTCGCTCTCAACTTGTCTGACACTTATCAGACGAGGAGGCCGAGTCCAAGTCCAAGTTAATCACTCATGCTTGACAACAGCTGCTCCGCATTTGGCTCAAGGCGCAATTATCGACACTATAAATATGTGTACAAATATTATTTGTATATAACATATATAATATATAGATTTATGTGCGTACGTTTAGCTGATAAGCAGCCATTGAGACACTTGAAACGGATTTGTTTCCGTATTGCTTAATTTCGCGTCAAAATAATACATTAATACTATTTTTATTATTATTATTTATTTACAGACCTGGTATGATAGCTTTATGGACACCATGAAATCTGCCTTTGATTTTTCGCTCTTTTTGGATAGCAAATTTGCACTCTTCAATCTGTCCACATTATTCCTATTCATTTGGTAAGTCAAAGAGCTGAGAGACAAATAATGAGGGTCTTTATCTGCGTAATCTTCTAAATGCTAGTGCTAAAATTATTGGCTGTAAGAAGTCAAAAATGTCAAAGCCAAAACGGAAAATACGTCGCAATTTATTTGGCAACAGCTCAAAATTTGGTATAAATAAAATATGAAGCCTCGGTGCAGGTAGCAATTATATAATTCTCATCCAAGCAATGTAAAATAAAATCTTTTAAGATACATAATTTTTGAATTTACTACAGGGTATCTGGTAGACACCTACTTGCTGGCTATAGTTTCTCAAATAAATATAAAGTACACATATATTTCTGTAAACTTGATTAGTGTTAACAAAATACTTATAATCAATATTGCAGGGTATTTGTTAGGTTTTAAAAATATTATTACTCCTACTTTCTGATAAAAAAAAACTATGCAGTAAATTAGATGCGCTGATAAAAACCCCATTAAATTCGGTTCTAGCTGAAATCTTATCTCGATAACATCTAATAAAACGAAATGTATTACAGGTTCATCATACCCTATCTATATCTGCCCGATTACATGAAGCAATATGACTATGAGGTGAACGTAAGCGCAGTTCTGATATCGGCTATTGGAATTGCACAAACCGTGGGCATGATTGGCCTTGGCTTTCTGGGCGATCGGCCGTGGATGAACATCAACATATGCTACTCCATATGCATGTTGGGTGAGCTCAAATCATATGCTATATCATATTCAAGTATTATATTATCGATTTACTTTTGATTTCAGTTTGTGGTGCTTCGGTGTTCTTTATGCCAATGCTGATTACAAATTATAATGGCTTGATGATCATGTGCGTCATCTTTGGATTCACCTTTGCCAGCTCCTTCTCGTTTACACCCAGCATATTGGTCAGTATTGTGGATTTGGATGATTTCACTTGTGCCTATGGCTTAGTGCTGCTAATTCAGGGCGTTGGCATGATTGCCGGACCACCCATAGCAGGTGCCATATATGAATTTCTTGATGCGTAAGTTATAATTAAATTGAAGTGATTGATAATCACACACATATGATAATTTAATATATATTTATTTAATCTTTCAGTTGGGATTACGCCTTCTACTGTGCGGGCATATTTATAGCACTCTCCGGCGTCTGTTCGTATTTGATTGAGTTCTGCAAGAAGAAATCAACTAAGGAGAGTGATAGTGATGTCTCAGAGACTAAAAAAGCTCAACTTTTACATTAGTTTACTTACATGGAACACAACAAGAAAATTCAGTGAAATTTAGCAAGCACTGCGGCCTACCATTTATAATAATAATAATAATATTAATATTAATGGATTAGCATTAAATGTTATCAAGTTTCTTATGCAAATGCTGTTGCAGCTACAAAACAAAAACAAAGGAAAACTCAGAGCAAATTAGTAGATAAATAACAAAAGCGAAACTAAAATTAATCGAGTTTAAGCTATATATAGACTTGAGAACTAATTATAACAACTATATTATTAGTTAGTTAACGCACTAGGACAACTACATTATACGTATACTCCAATAAAGATATATAACAAACAACCAAAAGAGCAACAACACATACTAGCAATACATATAAGTATATATACAAATATATATATACTTATATTAATAGATATATAAAACCAATTCAATATCATTGCAGTGCATCACTGCCATGCGCAAACGGGTTCCCCAAATTGTCTTCTTTATAAACAGATTAATAATAATAATAGTTAGTAATGCCGCAAAATAACAATTATCAATCTATGATGTAACGTATGCAATAACTTAAAAAACAACAGCAATTTTGCAATCAACTAACAAATGTCTTCAAAGCAAAGAAAACATTAATAATATTAGATTATATATGTATAATACCCAAACTAAAAACAGTTTTTACAATTCAAAACCGAAACAGTTCAAGTATTATTAATAAATAAATAATATTAATTAATTAATGAATTGAAATGATAAATTCACCTAGCGCACTGAAATCAATTAAATATATATGATACATCTAATATTTAGTAATATGAAGCACACTTCAATTTAGACGAACTCAAACTAACACACACCTTCTTAACATAAATATACAACTTTAGCCTATGTAGTTGTTGTTTCAAACAAAAAAACGTAAAAAAAACTAATTTTTTAAGCAATTAGCACGAAGCGGAAATTAAATTAAAATTGCAATTCTAAAAGGTTTACAAAAATCAATTAACTAAATATTATTATACACAATTATAAATATAAATAAATGAATAAAATAAAAATGATATAAATATGTGTTTTTATATCACAGCCCCTTACAGATATCCCAATAAATTGGTTTTGTATTTTGAAATATTTATTGTGTATAGAATTATTTTATTATACTGCTTTGGGTCTGGCAAATACAAATGTTTATAAATAATTTGATCTTATGTCTTGGTTTATTATCTTCTTTTTATCTTGTGTTTTATTTAGATTTATATAAACTTCGTAATTATCGGCGAATTGATTTAGCATTATCACCACGATTTATTTTCGGTTTTTTGTATAATAACTATTTCTTAAACTTATCAAATATTTTTATTTCAATTATCCACTTGTGTATATATTGGTTTGTCGTCATGTGTAATGCAAAATATACAAAAAACAAAACAAAATAATGTTTATAACTTCGTAGCAGAGGAAAAGTAGCCACCACTAGCTGGGAGGAGATTCATCGAAAAATCAACGAATCACAATCAGAAATAATTCACATAGTATATTTAAATAGATATATATATATATATGTCTGTATGTATATGTATATATTACACGCCATCATCTGTTATCGTCCTATGTGTATAATCTTGCCTTACACAAACGTAACTAGCAAACTAACTAAATGTACACAAAAATATTATTTATACGTGTTTTTTGTTTTTTTTTTTTTTAAGTTTACAAAATTTAGAAATCACGCACGACACATTTTACAATTACAAATGTTAATCATTTAAGTTTATTAAAATTGAATTTTAACTGTATTTCTATTGTTTAGTTTCTGCGAATAATTTATTTATTAGTTACACATAGTTGTAGTTTCTTTTCAATTTGCCTTCTATTTGTTTGTTTAAACATTAAGCTTAGTGTTGAAAAGTTTTCACTAATTTCGGTTTGCTAGTATTTGTAGTTAAATTTATTACGATTATATTTTTGCTTGAATTTAAAAAAAAGAAAACAATAGATCAGCATCCACGACCTTCTAAGTGTTAGTAACCAATAGCTTTACACAGAAGCCGCTATTTGCTATCAGCTGTCGGATATCGGCTATGAGCTACATCTATCCCAAAGTGCAGGCATCGGCAAGGATTGGCTCTCTATTCCTAGCAACATCCACTATTAACTGCACCACCCGCACCGCCGGAGCCAGGCAAAGCGGGATTTGTGGGCGTTGCCTGTTGGCCAATTTTTATGCCGTTTGCCTGCAGAGCAATCAATTAATTATGTTGATAATTAAATAGCTTAATGCATCAATGCCTTATGACTCATACCTCATTATTTATATCGAAGACGCCCTCCTGTATCTTTTCATATATCTCTTTGGCTGTATTTATAAAGGCCTCCTCAACGTTGGCCGCTGTGCGTGCCGAGGTCTCCATGAAGACAAGACCATGCTCGCGTGCAAACGCCTCGCCTTCTTCCTTTTTCACCTCACGCCTCGAGTCCAAGTCGCTCTTGTTGCCAATGAGCATAATCACCATATTTGAGTTTGAATGCTGGCGAGCATCCTCCAGCCATGTGGTCAGATGATTAAATGTCTCGCGCCTTGTGATATCATATACAAGCAAAGCGCCAGCCGCACCACGATAATATGAACGTGTAATAGATCTAAATTAATTCAAATTAAACAAATATTATAACATTTTTAATTGGAATATGTAATGGAAACAAACCTGAAGGCTTCCTGGCCAGCTGTATCCCAGATTTGCAATTTAATTTGTTTGCCATCAATGGTTATCATGCGTGCTCCAAACTCCACGCCAATAGTCAGATCATGCACAGGCTGGAAGCGCTTGTCCGTAAACTGCAGCAGCAGACATGATTTGCCAACACCTTGAAAAATGCGCAAAAAGCAAAGAAAACTAATTTAGTTAATGTTCGAAATGCGCCAAAGTGAAAGTTTTTTTAATAACAATTTTACGAAATCTGCTGTAAAACAAAAGCTAATAACTATCATTATAAATAACTCAACTACATAAAAATAAAAAAAGGGAAAAATGTAAATATAATTCCCACTATTCTTATCAAAATTTATCAGCAAGTGCAAATATCTCCTTTGTTCTTACACACTTGCTTTCTTTTTACACTTTGCTTAAATAAGAGTACGAGGAAGTGAAAATGTCTTCTTTCTGTTGAAATTTTTGGGATAAATAGTTGAGTTGATCAAAGCAACAGCTGGTGAAAATTAAGAGCTCTGTCTGCATACATACATAATAAATACAGCACTGATAAGAGAGTTCGAAAGCAATGAGCCGATGACAGTTTTGTTCGTCACTACAATTTATGCTAAATGGTGTGCTCTGGGAGGACGGAGTGGGGTTGTTGGTCAAGCAAAGGTTGACTCAGTCAGCGTCAGCCCCGTCGTAGCATACGGGCGCTTCTTTACAAAACAACCCACCCCTTATTAACCCACCTCCCCAACTAGTAACTGTTAACTTCAACAGTGCAGAAGTAACGTCCGCCCCCCGCGCCCACATCGTTGTATAGAGGCGTTGTTATGGTTTTATTGATTTTTCCTTTCTGCGTGGGCTCCACCATTACTAACATACGCATCTATACTGGAAGGCGGATGGAGCTTGGGGTTCAAACGCTGTATATCGGGAATCACTTTATCGTCACAAGGCAGGTTGCCCTTTCTTAGCCTTTGTTTTGTTGTTAGTGCACAATTTGTGTGACAAATGCATGAAATTTTCACTCTCATATGGCGAAATGCCAGCAAGCAGCAGTCATCACACTCACCAGTGTCGCCAATGATAATATATTTGAACAAATACGCGTAGGACATTTTTGGAGTTAGTTAATTAGTTGACAAACTCTTGAATAATTATGAGCGTAATAATTAGCAAAAATAATAATACGCAATTCCAATACGAATGAGATTTGCAAGCTGACTGATGATGACGACTGGTTTCAATAATCGATAACGATAGCTAGAGATACTGGACAGGGCTTCAATAAACAAAGACAACGAACAGGGCTACCAGCAGGCTAGAGTTTAATCGCACAATCGTTTCGATAACCCAGCCCTATATGTATGTATGTAGCAGTTTTGTCAGAAATTTTCTCGCACAAAGCGAAAAGTGCTTAGCTCAATTTATAATTAATTAGATGTGAAATGTGTAAACGAAAATAGTTGATACGATAGATTGTTAACCATAATATCTGCATTTGGCTTACCACGAACAAAACGCCTCGAAATTGTAGAGCGTTTCTCCGTTCCTGGTTGTCTTTAAATTTTTCTCAAATTCGTTGTCTACACAACTCGCTCCAAAGGCGTAGGCAAAGGTGTGTGTGTATGTGAATGTTGTTTTGCTCCTTTCGACTGAGGCAAGGTGAAACATGAAGATGGCTGACGGCTCGACAATATTGCGTAGGAACCGACCAGGCACAAAATCAAAGGTATGTCATCAATTCACATATATACAAAACAAAAAAAAAAAAACATTTGCCGTCTGTAACTTTCGCCTTTAGGATTTCTGTCGCTGGCCCGATGAACCGCTCGAGGAGATGGACAGTACACTGGCTGTGCAGCAATATATACAGCAATTGATCAAACGTGATCCCTCGAATGTTGAACTAATACTGACCATGCCCGAGGCTCAGGATGAAGGGGTCTGGAAGTATGAGCATTTGAGGCAGTTTTGCATGGAATTGAACGGACTGGCTGTGCGTCTCCAGAAACAATGTTCACCCTCAACGTGCACGCAGATGACGGCAACCGATCAATGGATATTCTTGTGTGCGGCACACAAAACGCCCAAAGAGTGTCCAGCGATTGATTATACGCGTCATACACTGGATGGCGCTGCTTGTCTGCTCAATAGCAACAAATACTTTCCAAGCAGGTATGTTGGAATAACATTGTCGAAGCAACTAGCCACATATTGAGTCAAGTGTTCAACTTACCCACAGAGTTTCCATCAAGGAATCGTCGGTGACTAAGCTGGGCTCGGTGTGTCGACGCGTCTATCGCATATTCTCGCACGCATACTTTCATCATCGTCGTATATTCGATGAGTTTGAGGCTGAAACGTATCTTTGCCACCGATTTACGCACTTCGTCACTAAATACAATCTCATGTCTAAGGAGAATCTGATTGTGCCCATCAATGAGGACGAAAACACTGCACCCGGCGAGAGTGAAGCCTAAATGGCCAACAATATAAACTCACAAAACCAACAAACAAACAAAACATACAGCATAAGAAGTTATTGACGAACAGAAAATGCAGTCATTTATACAGAACTCACTTAAACATATTTATAATATATATATTTACTAATAGCTTGCATTAGATTCAAGGTAAACGCATAAATTTTGTTTTTTCGGGTAACAGACACACACATACACACACATAGAGCAAGAGAAAGAGAGAGTAGTGAAGAGGGGGGCATCTAAAAAAGATAAGATCAACTTAATTTTAAATTTTTTGTATGTACTTCACGCGACAAATACATAAAGCTCTATATATAAAATCATCAATATGATAAATCCGACCACTGAACAGATTCCCACACACACAACTCCCTTAATTCCGTAAAGTTATAATAATGATTATGTTTAAATTATTATTTTAAATAAATTATATGTAGACACACACAAATCGACCTGCAAATTTGGCCAAAATAGAAAAAGGAAAACGCAGACGTACGACAAACTAATAAAAGAATTTTACTTTCCACAACTATATACAAGAAGAAAGATAACAATAAATGGGTTGAGCATGTCGAAGTCATCTTTTAGACAATATTCACCTCCAGCATCGGTTTTTGCGCCACCAGTCGCTTAAATCCCAAGCGACTTAAATCCAAGGTCTTGTATTTACCCTCTAGGATTAGCTCTGAGATGGCACGTCCCACAGCTGGTGTTTGTTGTATGCCATGTCCACTGAATCCCGCGGCTATGTACAGATTTTTGTAGTGGGGATGTTGGCCAATAACACCATTGGCATCGAAGCAATTGTGATCATAGTAACCAGCCCAACTGCTTTGCACCTTAACCGACTCAAAGGCGGGCACACGAGTGGCCAAAGTGGGCCAGACATTTGACTCAAAGTAGCCATGATCCACATCGAGAGTGTCACACTCCGGCTCCTCATCGTCCGAGGGACTGCGACCGCACAGAAAATTACCACCCAAACCATCGCGACGGAAGTACGTGCCATCGGGATCGATGGTAAGTGGAGTTGCGAGGCCAGGACAATTCCGGCCCTGTGTATTAATGACGTACACATAACGCTTGCGCGGTTCCACTGGCAGCGGCACACTCAGCAAATCCTGGCCAGTTCCAATCTTGGCCAGACGTGCCACGTGCCCGGAATGGGCCCCCGCAGCCAGTACACAAGTATCGAAGCGGACTATGCGCTGATTCCCATCGCCGGAGGACACAACGGCACCAGAGAGCTCACCAGCTGGATTCCACTCGAAGCCAATCACCTCGCCATTGGCAAACTGGGCGCCATATGCACGGGCCTGCTTCTTGAAGCCCATTAGTAATGCCCATGGATCGAACCAGCCTTCCTTATCCGTGCCATAACAGCCCAGTGTGATGCCATCCGTGGAGAGCCATGGGAAGCGACTGCGCATTGCATCTGGACTGAGGAGCTCATTGCAGGCGCCCAGTTCATTTTGCAGCTTGGAGTTGCGGCTCAACGTTTCAGCACCTTTGTCACTGGCCAAAATGAGATATCCATGTGACTGCAAGTTCAAATCCACATCCCCCAAATAGTTGCGACCAGTCGAAATGAAATCGTAGCCAAACAGTGACATTTGAATGTTCTCCGCCAGCGAAAACTGTTGACGCACTCCACCCACCGACAGCACAGTGGATGCACTTATATACTAATTAGATTTAATTAACTTATGATTGTTTTTTTTGGTAGATTGCACAGCTTAACTTACGCGCGAATCCCGCTCTACAACCAGCACATTGAGATTCTCCTTTTGTGTCTTGCTTTTGAGCCAATAAGCGGAGGATGCGCCCATGCCACCTCCACCAATGATCAGGACATCACAGCGATCCGGCAGCGCATCTCCACGTGCACTGGGTGCAACTGTAGCCAGGCAGCGTTGTACCTGCTGCTGCACAGCACCCAATCGCAAGACTCGTCCCAGTCGCAACATTTTTCAAACTGACCCACCCATTTCGCTTTGGAGCTGATAAATAACAAAATGAGATTAGATTCTCAGTCGAGTTATCTTAATAACAAAATAAACTCGAGTACAACAAATATATACCTAACAATACAACAATTGAGACTGCCTATGGATTGCTTATCTCAATTATTAAACCATTTTTCGCTCACTGTTAGCGTAAGGGGTATTCCAAAAAATGCCATGGGTCATTCCCAATTTGGTTGTTATTTGCAATTGATGTTTAATAGAGCAACTTTGTATTAATTTTAGTTAGGTGTCGGTTTCCATTTTTAATTCAGCCTACAATCTTTCATTGAACGAATACAATAATAAACTCAATCTGAAGAAGCATCCATATTAAAAAATAAAGCTGAAAAGAGTATACGCAGGAAGAATTTCTTAATTTTTCTGTAGTGAAAATTCTGATATTGTAATAATATTTAGGCAGACCTTATACACAAAATGTAGCATATTTAAATTTCGTCTACAGCTTAATTTTTGTAGAGCAACCATCATTTGATTCTTATCATAAGCGTTAACTTTTATAAGACTAAATTAAAACGTAGTTTGTGATCACTGTTACTGATAAGATCAGATTAATAAGCTGTAATCACACGTGCCCGCTGTCAATGTCAGATTTGAGTTGGTTTTCCATATGTTGCTCTTGTTGCTGATATCGCATGTGTTCTTGTTGTTGTTGTTGTGGCTGATTTGTCGTCTTATTATTACTACGCTCAGTTCTTGGTCGTTTATTTGTGCGTCCTGGAGTCCCCCTTGGTCGATTGCCTCCCTTTGTCTCCTCGTGCTGCCAAAAATCACTGGTTGTATTAGGAATTTGCACTCTGAAAAAATAAGATTAATTTAATCTCAGAAAAGGTTTACAATATTTTCCCTGCGCCGTCTGTTACCCTTCAATGCCTTCGGGCAGAGCATCCAGACTCATTAGTATGTGCAGTGTGGGTATTTGGCGTGTGGCAATTATCTCCTCCAGACCATCCATTTGTGGCTTCCAATGCTCCTCAACGCTGCAAGAAACATTACAATTACATAACTATCAAAAATGTTTGAAAAATATAATTTTAAAAATGTTTGAATAAATATAACTCAATTTAAAAATATAACTTTTTAAAATCGGTCAAGATATGACAAAGGGATGCGACTTTAAAGTTTTTGCAAATAGATATGTCATTATTCACCTGGTGTACGCCATGCGTGTAAGCTGGTAAAGTGGATAGTTGCGTTTCAGCACCTCTGCACAGGATATAGTCTTGATAACGCCGCCACCGGAACCACTCCAAACCAGACTACGATATTCTCCTTTGTCCAGCGCCGATTTCGCGTAATCAACAACATTGCTCAGTTTAGTGCCACCCTTAACCTGTATGCAAGTATATAGTTTAATTTATTCGAACAAGAATATGTTTATTCATACATACATGCATCCATAGGAAATCCTTGTGGTCCTTTGGCAAACAATTCTCAAAGGGTAAATCACTTTTACTCAGCTCCTGCTCCACATTCTCCGCCTTGCGGTAGTGCATCATTTTTGTAAGTCTATAAAAATTAAAGGCAACTTGATTAGTGGATGAATTTTTGTGTGCCTCAAGCGGCAACCTTGAACCAGAATTGGATATATAGAACAACAACAGCAACAAGAACAGCGGTTATGAAAAATCTGTATAACTATGCTGTGAATACTCTTGGCTAAAATAGAAGGAAGCTTGAGTGCTCATCCAATTCACTCTTAAACTGTCTTGCGCAGTTATTGCCACGTCAGTCGCTGCAAATTGAATAATTGCCGCTTTATGAGACGACAGCAAAGCCCCTCATAATTCTCGCCTTCATTTTCCAAAGAGTCGGAAAAACCGCCCAACGAGTCTCTCGCGATGTTGAGTTTCGGCTGTGACGAACTGAAGGAAAGCTACTACCAATTATTGTTAATATAAATTAAATATATACAGTTCGTATATGACCATTGTTCATTTTCTATATTAACTGGAATTAGCAAGAATATTGTATATTATATCAAATTCCGAAGTTTGGATAGAAAAAACGAGTGATTGTTAGATGGTTAGTCAATAAACAACTGACATTGACTAGAAATTAGTCCATCTATTACCTTATTTAATAAGCTTATAACAATTTAGATATTATATATTATTTAAAAATTGCATTTAAAGTCCCGTATAATCTAAATTCATCAGTTTCCGGCATTAAGCTTGAAAGTTCAGTATCACCTAAATTCCGGCGATAAACTCGACTTAAATAAGTTTTCGGCTCTCTACCTTGAGTCAAACCACTTGTTCGCACTGATTTACCTTGAGGCTACAGCGCATGAGGAGAAGTTCAAGTAATAGTCAATAAAAAAGCATTTCCACAGCAATTAAATGCGCGCGGCTGCAGCAGAAATTTTCTATTAAATAAAATGCTGGTGTTGTCGGGTCTCTAGACAACAAGGCTGACAACCATCGCGAGTGTGCCGAGGATGTGAAAACAGCCTCTCCTCTTCCACCACAAACAGAACGAAGCATGCCACTTGTTGAAGCTAAACAATATTTCGTTGAGGGCAGAGAGAAAGAAAGCAAGAGAGAGAGAGAGAGAGAGAATGAACCGCAGATATAGCTCTGAATTCGACAGCAAAACGAAAGTTTATTAATGAACTTTTCACAGAATTGTGGCTGTAGGCGGGTAGATATTGTGACCCAGTCACGCACCAACAGCCCCCAAAACACACACCCCCAACCACACACACACATATACACACAACCGCCCACACACACAATTATCGCATGTCCTATAGAAAGATGAAAACGAAGACAATTCTAAGATTCAATGCAGCAGAAATAGAAAAATAAACTGGGGAGAAAGGCGTTGTTTAGGAATGTTACCGAGGAATGCCTTCAAAATACCAAATGACAGGCGCTTCTCTGACTGTCTCATTGAGAACGTCATCGCCTTTGTTATCATCATCGTAACTGGGAACATCATCATCATCATCCGCGGCATCGTCGTCATTCTTATCAAGTTCGTTCTGTACATAAGACACAGAGCAACAGGTAATTAAATTTAAATTCATATACTCCGAATTTAAAGAGTAATTACAATTACGCTTTAATATTAATTCTTTTAGTAACTTGGCATAAATCTATCAATTTATATATTTTGAAAGGGTAAAATGGTTTCTTCATATATTATACATCCAATTACTAATAATTGCGTTAGTATTTAATATATTTTAAGTAATTACACCTCTAAAAATTACATTACAATCACTTTGTAGGCCAGTGTAATTCTTTTTGATGCGGAAGCTATTAATAAACGAGTGTGACTGGCTTGAAAGCAAAAGAACAGGATGCCAGCTTCCTGTGCCTGCGTGCGAATGTGACTTGTTGGACTTGTCTAATGACAATAGACAAAACGGGAAACACGTACTTTAAATTAACATTATATACATTTCGTTAAATGCATTACACAAATTACATCAAAGGGACGAGAGACAAATGTCTTAAATAATATGCAGAGTGTGTTGAGCATTCAACATTTGCCTCAATTCAATTTGCGTATAAGTAATCTAGGACTTTGGGAGCACTCTTATATGTTTTCCAGGGTTTCTGCATATTTTCACGCACAATACCCACAATCACACACACTCACAGACTCACACACACACACATTTTTCATAATACTAAGTTTGAGTCGAAATTCAAATATTGCCAAACGAATTATTGATAGATAAATTTGAAAGAGAAAAAAGTAACTAAATCATTTATTAACAAATTTCGAATACACATTTAAAAATTTTTAAATTTTATAAAATCTACACTTTTCTGTTTAGTTTTTAATCAATTTTGTTTTTATTTAATATAGTGCATTTTGTATTTTCTATGTCTTTTTTAAACTGATTGCACCCACTGTGCGCTCGCAAATATTTCATCTATTTGCAGCACCCTACCCCTAATAGCTCCGCAACCCCCTTCTCCATCCCCATCAGCATGTCTGCTGAAGTATGCATTCATTAGACATGCCATGGCAGCGACTGCGACGGTGGCAGCAACCGAGTTTAGTTCCTGGCCAAACCACAGAGTCAGGATCATTTGTGGTTTGCAAGTCTTGGCCAGCGGTTCACAGTCGCGGCTAAAAGTAAGTGACAATTGGCAGTGGCAATGGCAGTGATAGTTGCAACAGCAGTTGCCACACATTTAAGTGCAAATAAGAAACTGACAACGGCTTTAACAATTACATTTGTATAACAAATAAAGCAGAAAGTGTAACTATCCATTTGTTTATGACACAATTTAAGGACAAAAATCTATATAAAATTTAAAATAATTCTGTTTTAATTTATAAAATGTTTTCGAATATTAAAAATACAAATACTAAAAATTAAAACACAAACTTCAAGTCTATGAAAATAAACCTATTTTAATGTTCGTTTGCATAATATATAAAAGACATTGTGCTTCGATATAAATACAAATTATTTCCTCAAGAACTTGGAAAGAACCAATAAACACTTTCTGTCTGTAATTAACAGGCAAGAAATAAACTAAATTTGCCTTTAATATATTTGTCTAAATTGTTACTACAATATATTATTTTTTTCAACATGCCAACCCGTTGATTCATTGAATAGAAAACCAAAATAAATATATATACTACAATTATAAAGAGCAATAATAGCAACAACAATAAATAAAGATGGATAGCACCGAATTTCGAAAACGTGGCATGGAAATGGTCGAATACATTTGCAATTATCTGGAAACCTTGGGCGAACGGCGCGTTACGCCCAGCGTGGAGCCCGGCTATCTGAGGCATCTGTTACCATGTAAGTTTTGGGTGAATATACTCATTCAATGCCACAGCAGATCTACAAAAATAAATTGATCGTTTAACATGTATTTTACAAAAGATTTGTGGTGGCAAATATGTACAGAAAGTCAAGAAATTAATATCAAATTAGAATTATTATCGTAATACTTTTAGTTGTTTATAATATTTTAAGCGCTATTTGCAAAGATATTGTTTTCAATTGTTGTATACTTGTGAATTAGCATAATGTCTGTATATTCTGAAACTTTCAGAATAATTGCTTAATATACAAAGAACTTACTGTCAATGGTCAGTTTTTTTATTGAAAAACTGCGCCCAAATGTATGCTACTATAAATTGTGTGTTCAGTACAGTGATTTTACTTGATACTTGATATTCTATACTTATTTTATTTAAGCTGTAAAGTGAAATCTCAACTTTGCATTATTTCACTATTTTTTCTTGTATATTTCGCAGCTGAAGCTCCCCATGAGCCAGAGGATTGGGATCAAATAATGTTAGATGTTGAGGATAAAATAATGCCAGGTGTAACACACTGGCAGCATCCGAGATTCCATGCATATTTTCCGTCGGGAAACTCATTTCCCTCAATTCTCGGTGATATGCTGGGCGATGGCATCGGTTGCATTGGCTTCTCATGGGCCGCAAGTCCCGCGTGCACCGAACTGGAGACCATAGTGCTCGACTGGCTGGGCAAGGCCATTGGACTGCCGGATCACTTTCTGGGACTCAAGGAGGGCAGCACCGGCGGCGGCGTTATACAGGTAAAGACTTGTGGAGAATTATAACAGGGATATAAGATAAGTCTTAGTTCGATGGTCATTAAGTGAATCGATTCCTGAATAGATTTATCTGGAATCTGAACTCAATTACAATTCAATATATAATTTAATTTCTTCAGTTGATTTAGTTATTTCATGATAAAATTGTTTATAATTCCAAATATCTAACATTAAAATAAAGCAAACCAAAGAATTTTATTTAATCATAATATCATAATTTCCTTTGATTTTTTTCGCGATCTAAGCCTTTTATTTTTAAACCCAAAAATCCAAGACTTGCTTAAGACTTGCTTCAGTCTTATTATAGAGATTGTTTCTGGTGATTAATGTTAAACTTTGGCTAGACTTGTGCGTCGGAGTGTGTGCTGGTCACGATGCTGGCGGCCCGGGCACAGGCGCTGAAGCGTCTCAAGGCTCAGCATCCGTTTGTGGAGGAGGGACACTTGCTGTCCAAGCTAATGGCCTATTGCTCGAAGGAGGCACACAGCTGTGTGGAGAAGGCGGCCATGATATGTTTTGTGAAGCTGCGCATTCTGGAACCGGATGAGAATGCTAGCCTGCGTGGCCAGACGATTGGTGAGGCCATGGAGGAGGATGAATTGCAGGGATTGGTGCCGTTCTTTGTGTCCACCACGCTGGGCACCACCGGCTCCTGTGCATTCGACAATCTGCCAGAGATTGGCAATGAGCTGAAAAAGTTTCCCTGCGTTTGGCTTCATGTGGATGCCGCGTATGCGGGCAATAGTTTCATCTGTCCCGAATTGAAACCACTGCTCAAGGTATCTAGCTATTCAATCATTCATTCATCTGTTCATTCAGTCGTTAAGCTTTTATGCTAATCAATTCACAAATAGGGCATCGAATATGCTGACTCATTCAATACCAATCCCAACAAATGGCTACTGACCAATTTTGACTGCTCAACACTTTGGGTACGCGACCGCATCCGTCTGACATCAGCTCTGGTCGTGGATCCGTTGTATCTCAAGCACGGCTACTCGGATGCGGCCATCGACTATCGTCATTGGGGAGTTCCACTCAGCCGTCGCTTTCGTTCATTGAAACTGTGGTATGTAGCGCCCCAAAACAACCAATAACTCACAAAAAAAAATACTCAAAACACACACAAAACACACACAAAAATCAAAAACACAACTCATCTAACAACAAGACCCGAAAACCCTTAAGAGTCAAGCCTGAATGACTTTTGTTGACTATTGTCAAATATATTTCTTTATTTATTTCATTACGTTTTTTTTCTTTCTTTCTTTTTTTTTGCACTCTTCTAGTGCCAAACTTGTTGCTTAGTTTTGAGCACACTTGACTTGAATCATTTGCCTTTATTATTTGCATGCGATTTAGTTGTAAAAACAAAAACATTATGTTGAATAATTGAAGTTAACAATGCTGATTATAGACACACCTAAGTTCATTAATCTCAGATCTGTAGAGCAAAATTGAGCTGTGAATATTTAAATATTTGGCTTAACTAACTCATTAAATAAAAAATAAAATTATTATAGATATTTAGTTTTAACAACTTAATTTCAATGTGCATGATATAAAAAAATATATAAGAAAAACACATATGCTGGTGCTAATAAACATTAACTACCACAATTTACATTCTTCTTCGACAGAAAGATGGTCTATAGATATATATTATGCGTATATGATATAGACCAAATATTTTAAGTACTGTCAAGAGAATCATATAATTAATTTGTGAGCTTTGTTCGCTCAAACAAATTGATTGAGTTATTTATTTTGTAAATTTCGTAGGTTTGTGCTACGCTCTTATGGAATATCCGGACTACAGCATTATATACGTCACCATATCAAATTGGCCAAACGCTTTGAGGAGCTGGTGCTCAAAGATAATCGATTCGAGATTTGTAATCAAGTCAAGGTGAGTTACATTTAATGCTTTTACAGTAATCAATCATGGGACGAGTTCAAAGCACTTTTTGTTTATTTTTATTTCTTGTTTTTGGCTATATAAATAACCGATTTTATAGTCACACTGCATGTGTGTGGGTGTGTGTTTTTAGTTTATTGTTGTGCTTGTTAAACATTTATCAAAGTTTTTGTGAAAATGGTTTAGCTGACGCAAATGCAGACATAACATTGACTTTGACTTGACTAAAAATCAAATTATGAAATTTGTCTTGGACCTATCGTAAACCAATTCACACCCACAAAAAGACGAACGTGCGCAATGGCCCCAAAAGTTTCGAGATAGAGACAGAGACACAGGGAGACAGAGAGAGAGAGGGGAGAAAAAGAAGGCAAAAACGCTGCAAAAATCGGATAATTGAAGTGTTTTGGCATAATTGCCATACAAAATTTGTTAAACAGACTGAAATACAATAAGTGATTCATGACAGCTGCTTTGGGGGCCAGTTTCTTGTTAACTCAAATTCAATTGGCCCTCTACATTTTCGAATTGCTTCAAATCACGTAATACACGTAATTGAGCGCTCACATTGCGTATACGCAATGTCGCTCAGACTTTAATTTCAAATAGAATTGGAATGGAATTGTTTGCATTATACATTTTCTTAACAATAGTGTTTGTATATACCATACATATTTTTTGTTTTCTTTATATCTATTGTTTCCTGTAGCTTGGACTGGTTTGCTTTCGCCTCAAGGGCGGCGACAAGCTCAACGAGAAGTTGCTGAGCACAATTAACGAGTCGGGTAAACTCCACATGGTCCCGGCCAGCGTTAACGAGCGTTATATTATTCGCTTTTGTCCGGTAGCCCAAAATGCCACCGCCGAGGACATTGATTACGCTTGGGACATTATTGTTGACTTTGCCAATGAGCTGCTCGAGAAGGAACAGCACGACGAGATTACCGAGATTATCAATCGAAAGAAACAGGATACATTGGCACAGAAGCGTTCGTTCTTTGTGCGCATGGTCAGTGATCCAAAGATCTATAATCCGGCTATTAATAAAGCGGGCACACCGAAGCTATCCATGGAGCTGCCCTCACCGGTGGTCAGTCGAGGCAGTGCACCCATTATACGCACACAGAGCTCGGTGGATCACAACTCCTGGATATCGTGGCCATTGGCGTTTCTCTTCAATAGCAACAGCGAGGAAAAGGGCAACAATTGCTCATTGCGGTAAGCTGACTTCTCTGCTGCCATTTTCCATGCGATTTTCCATGGGTATTTCTCCACAGTTTCCGTCATCTGGATACCAATGTGCGTACATCAACTTCACGTCGTAATTCCGGCGCCGGTTCCTCACCATCGCCGGAGAACGAGACGGGTCTTGTGAATGCCCAGCAACAACAACAGCAACAACTTCTCCATCAACAACAACAGCAACAACAATCGCCACGGAAATCACCAATGACTATACGGAAATCATCCTCCGTCCGGGAGAATCACAACTAAAGAGTCTATGGCTTTATATGAGTAAATAACTTATCTACAATATCTATCTACATATTTAACTGAGACGCCTAGTTAAATTCTAGACCAATTTACAATAACGATCTCTACCTATAAATACCCTATATAATAACTTTTAATTTTAGCTATGTATATCTCTTTGCTTGCCCAAATGATTTAATATTTATAAAGTATACTGAATAAATAGCGTATTACGCACAGTTCCACAAATATTTTTGCTTTAACTAAAGGCTAATTATTTTAAAATTAAAATAATCCTATAATCCAAATGACACTCCGTTTAAAAATCGGTTTATTTTTGGCAAAGTTATAAAAGTTTGAAGTTGGTCCGATTTTAGACTTAGCTGCTTTATAAGCTAAATTTAAAAAAAAACATAAAACGGTTCGAGAAACATATGTAAAATGTTTTCCTATACTAATAATAAAATTAGGATAATCATAGCTTTCCCTTAACAAGCATGAATGGATCGATAAATATAGAAATAGAGATGATGACAAGTTCGCACTAAAAGTCACAATACTTATTTTATGTGATAGATTTATGGCTTTCTTTGTTGCTTCGTTGAGGCATTGTGTTATTTTTGACCTTAGCACATGTTCTTTTCTGGCAAATTGACCACAATTATGGCCAAGATCATAATCTGGGAACAGACACAGACACACAGGCTAGACGAACTCCCCTGTAGTCTCCTCTACTCTGAATATACTTTGTGATTTTTGGCGCCCACCGGTCTTTATAAACAAATCATAATTTGTGGATGATGCCGTGACCATGACGTCGTATCCAATGAGTTAAATGGATCATGAGTCAGGGAATGTATTGGTGAATGCCTCGAAAATATACATACTTTTATTGAGAGAAGATATAAAGTAGATTATGTTAGGGTTGTGTATTTTCTTGGGATTCTTGTTTCTTAACATAGATGCGCACCAGTTTATCCACATAACTATTCTTCTCGAGCGGTGAAATCTGTTTGAGCTTATTGTTGGCTATATCCCAATTTAGATAGTGCGGTGCTTCAATCTGAATTTTAGATTGCGTCGCATCCTGGCGACTAGATTTAGACGGATGAGTAGCGAGTTTATCAAAAGATTTATGCAATGTGCCATACATACTCAACGTGTTGGTGTCTCCAGATCCCGATCCAGATATAGAACTCTTTACATTATTGCTGGGCAGAATTCCCGGTGTACGTTTGATCGCAGTCTCTGCAATCAATTGTGATCCGGACGCAATTTGTGTTTCCATTTGCTGTGGACTCGTTTTTGCCACCAGTTGCTGCAGAAAATCATCGGTTTTTTCATTCGTCTCGGATGGTAGATGAACCTGCTCCGGCTGTTGTTTGGTCAGCAGATGACTCAAGAGTATTAATTGGGAATTACTTGGACTATGATGATCTGCTGGCTTCTGTTTAGGCATCAGCTCATCCACCTTGGCCGCAGACATAGCCACAGCCAGGGATGGTTGCTTCATAGCCAGCATCTGATCTACACTGGGATAGATTGTGCCCTGGTTTCCAGTTGTCGAACGTTGTCGGCGCTGCGGCTCCACTTCGCCATTTGTTATCTTCAATATATTATCCCGCTTTTTCTTTGTTCGTATCTCGGAAGTTCCACAGAACTGCTTGGATTTATCTCTATCTGGACCCAACGCGTCCTTCTCTTCATCACGATCCATGCGACTGATTAACGCATCTAAATTGGGCTTAATTCTCGAGGTGTCTTCATAGTCACTTGGCAGGTAACCAAGTTGTCGCAAATAAACTATCGGCGATTCCCAATTCTTGATCAAATCGCGCACAATCTCATTATAGTTATTTTGTAGTCCTAGCTTTTCCTTAGAAATCCTTTTAGCTTTAGCCTCAAGCAATCTACATATTCCCAGAAAGCTAAAGATCACTAAACACCTATAAGATGGTTTTTTTTAGCCTTTGTCTAGTGTTGGAAATTTATCGAATATTACCAAAATAGCACACGCATTGCTCGTTCAATGAATTTGATAAAGAATTTGTTGACAATTCATAAATATACTTAATTACAATATTATTAAAGTTTGAGATGAGTTAAGGATCAGAGATGGTGAAAAGAACACTTTGTAGCATGTAGCAACACTCAAAAAGTTTCAGAAGTCGTTGATGCAGATAAATCGATTATATATTATATATCTATATATATTCTTCATTGTTCAATTATTGTAAGCTACGAAACTAAGAATTTCTATCAGTTAGAGCACTGTTATCAAGAATAAATATCTCATACAAATTTAAAACCGTCATATTCCAAAAATAGAAACCTTAAGTACTGTTTTTCTGCAAGAATTCAATCCAGATTGAAATCTAAGACATAAAAGATCATTCTCATCACTCTGCCTAAACGATTCCTATGAACTGAACTCTTCAGTTGAATTAATTAACTCACGACTTTCAACAACTCATGAAATTCATGGCCATTAGAACATATAAAAAAGAAATAAAACTATGGGGGAATAAAACTAAATGGTGGCTAATAAAATCATAGTGAAACAAATCGAGCTAAATCATAATATTGACAGGGAATCGACAATATAAAGGAAGATATTAGCATAAAAATACGAAATGCCAAACATGTGATTTGGCAGAATCAAAAAATCTTATTGAAAGAAAAAAAGAATCTGAAATTATAAAATAAGTGTGTTAGTATGGTTGTCAAGTGAGTTGACAATGACGAAAACGAATTTAAAAACTCAAACAGAATGATAAAAAAAATCAAATGATGAGCTATTCGATTGTTATTTCGTTATTTCGGTGTTTGTCCGTGCCAACTACATTAAATCTGATAATTAATGAGCTTGGCTAGTAGATATTGGCAAGAGATGAAGATAGAGACGTGAACGAAGACGGAGACCAGTTGTCAGTGCCAGTCCAAGTCGCAGGCACGTAAAGAAGGCGGATGGATAAACGAAATTTTGAAGTGTGACCGCGTAAACTGAATACGAAGTTTATATTTAGATATACGACGTCATTCGAGCGGCTTTTGCGCTTGTGAATGAAAGTTTCGGGGCATGGACAAAGTGCGAAGCGAGCCGACAAAAGAAGATCGTCGGCCAGGTTAACAGCAACAACAATAGTCAAGTCATTCTCAGTCAATGTCTCTTGGTCCGCACTTTGCCCAGCAACAAGGCGCGTGCGCAGCATGAATCAGCGTACCGAACTCAAACTTTGATCTGAAGCTTAAAAATATGCTCAGCTTGCCGGATGATTGATTATGAATTGGGTAGACAAAAAAAAAACAGTTAACTGGAAGCTGGAGCTATTTGTTTGAACTCTGAAACATGTAAATTATATAAGCACTTATCGCATCTACTAAGTTAATTAGCACACACCCCTCAAAAATAAAAACAATGCATTCGCATTCATTCATATTCATTCGCATTCATTTAATACACCCGTGCTCACACCCACTCACACGGAGAGATAGAAAGAGAACTGTCTAAAATTATTTATGCACTTTGGCACATTCTGTTTAGATTTTTCTTACTCTCTCCAGAGATTCCATTGAAGTGGCAACTACGTCACAAACTTGCCACATTGCGATTCGTCATGCTTAAGGATACAACCGTAAAAAGATGCGACCTATAGCTTATTAGGTACTAACAATATTGACCAACAAATTAATATTTGCACAATTATTTGCCACATTTGAGCCATGTGCCAAAAGTAAATCCCCTTTGCTTAAAAAATAATCGAAAATAAACCTTAACATCTGGCAATTCAGTGAAAGAGTTAGTTAGGCACTTTCTGCTAATTGTCTAATGTCTATTCAAAGCACGTTCTCTAATAGGAAAAGCAAAAATTCCCCCCAAAAATGACCAACAAGTGGAAAAAGCAATTCCTCTCCAAAGCGATTAGAAGTTCTTCAATATAGACGGACTTAGTAGGCAATTCTTCTACTGTAAAATATTGAATATTGATTAGAAATAGCAACCCAAAGCAAACTGCTGAAAATAATGACGTATCATTTAATTTCAATTAAGTGATCATTAGGTGGCAGCATTGATTAATAATTAATTATTAATAAAATGGCAGAGAAACAAGGGGAATTGTGAGTTAAATAATCTATAGAATTGTTACTTAACTTACCTTACTTAACAAATTTTAAATAATATAATTTTGTCCTTATACAATTTTTAATGAAACTATAAAATTGTAATCTTTTGACGCACCGAATTATAAAATTTTTAAACTTTCCCAGTTACCCAAGAAAAATTTGCACTTCATGTTTATTAAAAAATAATCGGAATCATAAAAGATAAATTGCTTTAGCTGTAGTTTTATGAGTTTGCCAGTTTATCAAATATAATTTGTATTGTATGATTAAAATTAGTTTATCTTTTTGAGCTATAGTAAATAATTAAAAAAAAAATCCATTTACTAAAAATTATCTGAATCATAGATAGGATTACATTTTTTAGACTTTCCCAAGAACCCATACGAAATTTTATTTATCAAGTGATCTGAATCATAGATGAAAATCTGTAGAATTGCAATCTTCAGACTTTCCCAACTACCTTAACATGCAAACAATTATTTGATGCATTTATCCAATCACAATGACATTATACACATGTAATGTGCTATTAATAAAGTTTCAATTAATTTCAAATATCATCACGAAAAAACTTCACATTTCATATCTGAAACATATAATTATGGCAAACAAACAGGGAATTTTTTTTTAAGAAACCAACCTGAAACAACCCACACAAAAGGCACAGAGGGAACTAAAGCTTGAAGCAAAGCGTCGAAACGGAGAAACGTTGAGATGATAAAATGGTATTGCGGGTTTCCCAGAGATCGACAATTGACAGTAAGTAATTTGAGTGCCGCCCAAGAAAAAAGACAACAATCACGAGACACTCGCGTCGAACTGACACAACACTTACAGGTGCTATTGCCAGACGCCATACAGAGAGATAGAGAAAGAGAGTGAACTAACGAACGAAGCTCGCTCAGGAGAGCGCACACGATCGATATAAAAACGAATGCAGTAACAAAGTTCGAGTCATTCGCGCAAAGGAAGCTGCAACGAGCACAACGTGAAATAACGGACATAACGGATTAAAGTGAAAGAGAGAACAAGAATTGAGAAACAGAATAGTGTTAAAAACTTCACTGGTGGTTATACATTTAAACAAAAAAAACAGGTGTTAATTAAATTATTAAAGAATAGAATCAAAGCAAAATGAATGTCGAAGAGTTTCGCAAATACGGTAAAGAAGTTATCGATTATATATGCCAATATGGCAGTAACATTGAGGAGCGCGATGTGGCGCCCACACTAAATCCCGGATATTTGAAAAAACTATTACCAGGTATGAAGAAAATATATAGAAATGCAGTTACATATATTTCAACTACAACTAAAAATATACTTTATGAATGGAATTTGAAAATGCCACTCAAGATATTCATTCAAAAATAGTTGCTCTATTTTGGATATTAAACAATTTGTTAAACTATTTTGCTTATGCTATGTAAAATATTTTCACTATGAATGTAAAGATCTTGAGATCCCATGTGATGAACTGTAAACAACAATTAGTTAAAGGCTTCTAAACAAATTAGCAAATTAGCTTAGGAAAAAAAAGAAAAATGAGAAAATAAATATATCACTCTACACAAAAAATATTCCACAATGAGGTGGAGAAATGGGGGAAAAAAATTGAACAAGTACGAGAAAATACGCAAATTTCAACAACAAATAACACAGACATACGAAAAAAAAGTACTCAAAAGGCTCTTCAGAAACTTGTGGATTCATGTTGACTAATTGTTTTCAGTGTGAGAGCAAACAATACGTATGGAATATATGTACTTGTATACCTCTCTATAAGCCCACATAGTAACCGTGAATAAAGGGGGAAACAAATTAAGATTGGCGTGGGCACAATTTGGGGCATGAAGTTGTTGCTGGGTCATGAGATGAGATTCGCTGACTTTTTCAAGAGAATTTCAAGCGAATTGCGCACAGTTAGTTAAGCTAAATATTTACGTCTATAACGAATACCACAATCGCTATAGTCTAACTAAACAAATCAATTAATTATGCGAATACACACACAGGTGTAGAAGTAGATAAAGATTAAGATGTGTTTTCCATCTTTTCCGCACACTGCCAAAAATAACAAAAATTCACTATAAATATTGATGTGCGCTGGATCAACAGCAACTTTATAGCTGCTAAAAAGATATATATACTATATAATTAGCACGTACATACATATCTATAGAAATTTACTGATTTATCGAATCCAGTTCCTCTACAACAACTGCTAATCAAATGAATTTGCCTTTCTTTTGTTTATCTTATAGCGGACGCACCTCAATCACCCGAATCATTCAAAGATGTGCTGGAGGACTTTGAGCAAAAGATCATGCCTGGTGTTGTACACTGGAATCATCCGAAATTCTTTCGCCTACTTCCCATCGGGCAATTCATTCCCCTCCGTATTGGGTGACATGCTGAGCAGTGCCATTGGCTCCATTGGCTTTAGCTGGGCCAGTTGTCCAGCTGCCGCTGAGCTCGAGACGATTGTCATGAATTGGTATGCCAAGGCATTGGGTCTGCCCAAGGCCTTCATCTCCGATGCACCCGGTAGCACTGGCGGCGGTGCCTTGCAAGGTTCCGCCTCGGAATGTGCTCTCGTCTCACTGATCACGGCACGTGCCCGGGCCATTAATGAGTTAAAGGGTCAAACAACTGTCCATGATAGTGTCTTTCTGCCAAATCTAATTGCCTATGCCAGTCGGGAGGCACACTCCAGCATTGAGAAGGCCACCAAAATGGCGTTGGTGAAGCTGCGCATCATCGATGCCGATGAACGTGGCCGGATGCGTGTGGATCTACTACAGCAGGCCATACAAAACGATGTGAATGCCGGACTGACGCCCTTCTTTGTGGTGGCCACTGTGGGCACCACCGGAGGCTGTGCCTTCGATGATATCTCTGAGATTGGCAAGGTGTGTCGAGAGGTGCCAAGCATTTGGCTGCATGTCGATGGCGCCTATGCTGGCAACTCATTCATTCTCCCAGAGATGCGCGTTTTCTCCGCTGGCTTGGAGTACGCCGATTCCTTCAATACGAATCCCAACAAACTGCTCTTAACCAATTTTGATGCGTCGGCATTGTGGGTACGCGATGTGATGACATTGAAGAGTGCACTCAATGTAAATCCTCTGTACCTGAGACATGAGCACATGAATGGCGTAGACTACAGACACTATGGCATTCCATTGAGTCGTCGCTTTCGTGCACTTAAACTGTGGTTCGTCTTCCGCACATATGGTGTGAAGGGACTGCAGGAGTACATACGCAATCACATGGTGCTGGCCAAGAAATTCGAGATGCTGGTGCGCAAGGACGAACGCTTCGAGGTGCGCAACGATGTTCATCTGGGATTAGTGTGCTTCCGCATGCGGTAGGTTGAATCTACTAGGTGATTCTTCACACTTTTTGCTACAACAATATTCATTTATCTCGTTTACAGCACGGGAGATGAACCCAATCATCTGCTGTTGGCCCAGATCAATCACTCGGGCAAGATGCACATGACGCCAGCCAAGTTTAATGGACGCTATGTGATACGTTTCTGTGTAACATATGAACATGCCACAGAGAAGGATATTTTGGATGCGTGGAGTCAGATCAAGGGCTTCGCAGAAGAAATATTACGTGATGCACAATTGGAGATCAGCTCAGCTCCGGCCACACCCGAAACAGAACGCACCACCTCAGAGCCGATGCCAGTGGCTGGCAAGCCACCAATCAAGAAGAAGTTGACGAGAACCAAATCATTGCGTTTTTCATTCACCCGCAGCATATCACGGGAACAATTCCAGAGCCAAAGCGAGCATCTTATGGATGGTTGTACGCCTATATTAGTGGTCGATCCCAAAACAATTCAACAAAACTTTCAGCAAGCCACTGAAGATAATGAAAACAACAAAAATAATATACTCGTAGCAAAACTGAAGGACATTTCCGATGCGGATACGGATGAGGCGAGCAATTGAATTGAGTACCGCAAATCCGTTGGGTCTCCTGTAGATAGTATTACCGGATATTTTTATTTCGGGGTTAGAAATGAGCTGAAATGAGGCCAGTACCTTAAATCTGATGATTTTATGTTTAGTTTTTAAGTTGCGCTTCTGAATTTCATTTAATTTATTGTTGGGTTCCTATTACCACACCTAATATACATATATACATATGCATACAAGTTAATTTTGTATTTTTAGTCAAAGCTCATAAACAAAAATACTTATTTATAAACATAAACATTTACTTAGCATTTGCATGACTTTTAAATATATATACAACTCGAAAAAAGACGATTTTCTTATTTTGATGGTCTTAAGATTTACAATTAAATATTTAACGAAGCTTTCTTAACGAAGCGAACCTTCGTTCAGATTGAAACTGAAATTGTCATTTAAATAACAAACATCAACAAAACAAGATAAACAATACATAAATTGCGGGGGTTTTATATTAGCACACAAAATCAAGTCGTCTCGCAATGTACGAAAATAAAATCAAAATACACATACTTGCCCTCTAGGTGCTTCTATGCTTGCAGTATTCGCGTAATTCGCAAACAATTGCAAGTCACACGGTATTTAATTAAGTACTTGGCCCCCACACACGTTTGGTTCGTTATATAACTCACACAACTTATTATCTATTCTCAATACGTTTAGTAATATGTTAATTTAAAAGCAAAACAAACATTTGACGCGAATCAACACATGTGATGATTACGATTACCGGCTGTCAACAGCTATCGATAACTTTGTCACGACTGCATGTGTTCTTATCGATTACTAACTAGCTATCGGTGCAAAACGTAAACAAAACACTACCGGCGCCTTTTATTAGTTAAACGTTTGCATTTAATTTTAATAAACTACAAATATGCCAAACTGGAATCAAATACAATCCCAATTGCGTAGCTCGAACAATCCTGTGGTATTTCTAGACATCGCCGTGGGCACGACGGTGAGTTGGCAGCAATATAAGTTCAGAAACAGTTTTAACATCTTTCTTTTGCAGGAAATTGGACGTATGATTTTTGAGCTCTTTGCAGACACCGTGCCACGAACTGCCGAAAACTTTCGACAATTTTGTACTGGCGAATATCGGCCGGATGGTGTGCCAATTGGCTACAAAGGCGCCAGTTTTCATAGAGTAATCAAAGATTTCATGATTCAAGGTGGAGATTTTGTGCAAGGCGATGGCACCGGAGTCACCAGCATTTATGGCAACACGTTCAGCGACGAGAACTTCACGCTGAAACATGACTCACCAGGTCTTCTGGCCATGGCAAATAGTGGGAGGGATACAAATGGCTGTCAGTTCTTTATTACATGCGCGAGGTGCAATTTTCTTGATGGCAAGCATGTGGTCTTTGGACGTGTATTGGACGGTCTATTGATAATGCGTAAAATTGAAAATGTACCTACGGGTCCCAACAATAAGCCCAAACTGCCAGTGACAATATCACAATGTGGACAAATGTAGATTAAATTGTTTTAATTTTTACATAAGTATAATAAAGTTACAATACAGAACAATGCGAGTCTAATGACTAAATATCATTATCTATTTAATAAATTAAATATCCTTGTCAAAGTATGGATAAGCCTCTGTCATTGCCTTCTCCTTGAGCAGCGTTTGACAATCTTCGATCATAAAGCTAAAAATTTGATACAATAAATGCTGAATCTATAATTGTTGCACTTTTGTACTTACTCGTAATACAGAGACACTAAAGGCACTGTGGCCAAATGCCAGAGCGAGTGTGCATCGAGTATCCAAAGTATTGGCGGAAAATCAAGCAGTTCCAAGCTCATAGCCAGCGCAAACAGCACATAAAATCGCAGTATACGCTTATAGTAGGGTCGACGATAACGAACCCGATGACACCACACAAACCATCCCACGGCTGCTAGTACTCCTGTGGCAATGTTTACCTTCATGTTGAAGGAATAATTAAATTTACCTACGCTCAAGTATGCGAAATAATTTATATAGTACGAGACAATTGCCAAAGTGATGACGCCCCGCAGAAAGAGCGAATATCGATGTAGCATTCGCATCACCATGCAGTACAGTGAACACAGAATAATAGAGTACGCAAAGGCGTAATCAAGCAACTCCGTTAACGGAAAGTCCCTCGTATGGAATATGGCTGACCAAACCCATCCATTGAGGCATGTCTAAGAAAATAACATTTTAACTAAAAATACATTGACAAGCAGAGCAGGAATCCTTACCAAGCCAAATATATGAGCCAGCTTGTAGCAGGGACTATCGGATCGTACTTCCCGACGAAATTTACGTAGTAAACGCAGATGCATAACGAAATTCAAGACAGAGAATATAACCGAGGCGGGCTCCTGCATGCCGAATAGTCGCAGGAAGGGCCATTTCCCATAGAACTGTGGTATGGGCCAGCCGCGTTCCAGAAACGCAAACACAGTGCGCCACATGCAGCCATAGGAGCACTCATCCGCACAACTCCATCCAAAAATGCGATCGAATATCGTTTGGCCATAAAAGTTAATCGCCTGTTCTTGTATTTCCAAGCCGTCTGCAATAGAAATATTAAAGCCATTTCAATAATGTTGCAGTTGTAAGGTTTGAAGTTTTACTTGCCAGCTGAGCAATTTGTGCGTTCGCAATTTTGTCGGCAATTGTGAAAAAATTGTGTACGATCACCATTGGAGGCTAACGCCGGCAGTGCTCCACTTAGAAGCAGCAGGCATATTGCACCTGTTTGAGGATTAAATCTAAGCATTTTTCTTTTCTCGTTTTAACTCATTAAAATACACTAAATTTTGCAATTATAACATTTTGTAAACAAATCACGGCGCTATTGATTTTATCTTTGATTAGAGCTGCCAACTGGCATACTGCATATATACATATTCTTGTTACAAAACAACACCAAGCGTTGTCAAGTTGTTAAATAATTGCATATGCTACTTAATTTATTGATTTTCCTCACTTTGTTAGCCGTTTTGTAAATATTTTCAATTGATTTGTTTACAAGTGCAGCAACTTGTCGAACTATGTGGCAACTCTTGTCAGCTGTCAAAACACTCAAATGCTCATCGCAGTGTTTATACGTAAACAGGTCTCACAATATTGTGTATAAATATGGTGACTAAAGTGCAAATAAAGTAATTAGTTTAGTTTGTCTGTATAGACATAAAGGGATATAATTCTGTTACTACGCAGACTTTAAAATAATACGTGTATTTATTCTATCTATACAGTCATATGAACAGCAACCAGTGCAATCGTGCTGTAAGTAATATTGTGAGAGGTGTGTGTCGTATAAACTTGAGTATATTTCTTCTTCATCTTCATTGCAGTTGTGTTTGTGTTTGCTTTTGCAGTCGCTAGTGTGAATAGTGCTGGAGTGCCATTAAAAAACTAATAAATCTATGAAAAACAACTTTAAGTGGCGGCAGGAACCAGCTGAATTAAAATAGCATGTATTGTCGCAATATGTCAGCTGTTGCCATATTATAAATCACATATCCATCCAGTTACCACCCACGGAAAGTCTGCAGCTGCAGTTGCAATTGAGACCACAGAAGTGCAGTACTTATAAAGGGAGAACCATGTTGAAGTGTAATCAATCAATGCAAAATGCATCTATAGCTTCACAACAGTTCCGCGATTGAGTGTGTGCGCGATTTATATTTAGAATATGACGTTAGAGTGCTGAAAATTGTGAATTAAAAAAAGGAAAAGAAAAAGGGTTTGCAAGCCAAAAGTGTGACCAGGCGACAACACAATCTGCATGTCCGAATATCTGTTTGTGGATGCCAATGGCAATGCCAGTGACAATGTCAATGCCAGCGACTGCAATGATTTCATCACCCACACACTGACAAGTCAGCAACAGCAGCAGAGAGAAGCACCGACGTCTAAGCCACAAATTATTAATGTAAGTTCATCTCTTATCTCTAGTCAAACGATCTATTTACATTAAATGCAATCAGTTTCAGCGTGAACCTCTAGTATTTTTCATCATGCGTCTGAATCTAAAAGCGGTGCTAATGCTGCTCATTGTGGCCGTGATGGTGATAACATTGGGCATTTACATGCGCTGTGCCGCCTTCAGTTTCTCACCGGAGTTTGTGCGGCAACTGGGCCGGAGGCAAACAGCTGAAGCGCTGACGAGTTCAGCCTCTGGCCAGGATTCGCTGACACCGCTGCAGGATATTGAATGTGCCATAAATCAGGAGTACAGCATACATTGCAAGCGTGATGAGAATGCTAATGAGGTGTATGTGCCATTCTCGTTTTTAAGGCAATATTTCGATGTCAGCGGTGCGGTGACGACAAGTGGCGCTGGCAATGAAGCAGCCAAGTTCATGTGGATGCACAGTAATGCAAAGGTGAATCTCCCCAAGGGCAAGTACGATCCACGCGGCGTATTTATGTACTTTGAGAATTACAATGTAGAGGTACGCGATCGGGTTAAGTGCATCAGCGCAGCAGAGGGCGTGCCCGTAAGCACACAGTGGGAGAAACGTGGTTATTTCTATCCCACGCAGATAGCACAGTTTGCCTTGGCCCATTACAGCAAGAATCTTACGGAGGCGACGCCGCGATTCCACGTCCTGGAAGACGCTGATGGCAATCAAATGGACTGGACAACTCCAAAGACCAGCAACATGACACGCATCTGGCATCACAAGTTCAACACGAGCATTGTCCAGTTCGAAACGACCATTGGCTATGAGAGCGCCATCAGTATACAACTGAATCAGACGCAGGATCTAGTGCTTAGCGTCGATTTGCTGCTTGTGACCAACAGCAGCACCCTTATGGTCACCGTACTCAATCGGGATAACAAGCACAAATATACCCTGCATTACATTGCAGCCGAGCTGCTGCTTAGCGTCCAGGAGTCCAACATATACTATGGTTTAGGCAGCAGTGCGCTAAACAAGTGGCGTCACATTACTCGCGATCTGCATATTGATGTCCAGAAGGGTATCGTCATGGGCGACAAGCGTTCCCCATTGAAGGTTCGTCGCAGCGATCTGGAAGTGGTATCTGTTGCTTTTCTGGGCATTGGTTTCTATGATAACGTCACGCTGTCGACCAGTGATCACTTAGCGCATTTCTATGATGCCGCCGAGTGGTTTGTGCACAATCAGGACACAAAGACAGGCGGCTGGACGAATCCAGTGCGTCGCAGTCTCAATGGTTTTGCTGAGCTGCGTCCAGGCTGGATATCCGCTATGGGTCAAGGGCATGCCATCTCTGTGCTGGCACGCGCCTATTGGCATTCCGGCGGAGATATGCGTTATCTGAAGGCGGCATCTTTGGGCTTGCAGCCGTATCGCATATATTCCCGCGATGGCGGCGTTCTTGCACAGTTCATGGACAAGTATTATTGGTAAGTTAATTGGAATTACCTTCATTCAAGCTAATTCTTGATATTACTGCCCACAGGTACGAGGAATACCCCACAACGCCAGCATCCTTTGTGCTCAATGGTTTCATTTACTCATTGCTCGGTCTTTATGATCTGAACAGTACGGCACCAGGTAAAATAGCTCGCGAGGCGGGTAAGCTCTTTACCCAGGGCATGTACTCTTTGAAGAAGATGCTGCTGCTCTATGACACCGGCTCTGGCACTAGCTACGATCTACGCCATTTAAGTTTGGGTGTAGCACCCAATTTGGCACGCTGGGATTATCATGCAACGCATGTAAATCAATTGCTGCTACTGGCTACCATTGACAGCGATCCGTTAATTGCACAGACTGCAGAGCGTTGGAAGGGTTACATGTATGGCAAGCGCGCCAAGCACAACTGAGAACGAAGGAAGCTGGCGGCTGTGGCTGCTGCGGCTTCATGGCAAACTCGTCGCCACAACAACAAGAACAAGTGATATTTTTTGTAAACCATTTAAAATGGTTGCGTTTTATGCCGTGTCCCTTTCCATTTTTGTCGAGCTCAAACCCACTCGCAATTGACAACGAATTTGAGTTTGTAATAGTTTGTAATTTCGTATTCGTTCGAAATGTGCTTAAAGATTTGATTTGATTTGATTATTATAATTTACTATTATATATGTATTGTTAGTATTAAGGAATTGTACCTTTCTTCATCGTGTATACCTTGTATTGCATAATCATTAGCAGCAATTAGCAACTATAACCATTTGTTAAACCATTAGCTTAATTGATTCTTAAGTAGAGCTGCACGCGCATTTTCACTGGACAATATCAGAAACCTATAAAGAGAGAGAACGTAACGTGATCTTCGGCACGCCGTAACTTACATACCCTACATATATGTATGTATCTTCTATGCAAGGGTATTGAATACATATATCACTATTAACAATTACTGTAGACAACTTTTTTACTGCGCTAACTAAGTAGAATTCGTTACACGCCCCTGTATAAAGTTAAATGTAGAGAGCTTAGCATTATAGTCGTAGGACACACTCGATTTATAGTTAGACAACAGTTAGATCCGTAGATATATACCTACACAATATATATATATATACTTGGGAACACTTGTACTTCAATTCTTAAAGAGAATCATGTTGTTTTCAATTCGAATAATAACTGCCCATCAAAATTGTGCGACATACAAATTGCGATATTTGTCATCAATGCATTTAGCTATTGTAAATTGCATGAAGTAAGGTCATAAAACAATGGTTTTTATCATTTATAAGATATATTTTCTTTGTTTTTCTTGTACTTACTCACAAGTAGTTCAGTTTTTAACATTTCCTGTTATGATATCGCAATAATTGGTTATCGTATTAAAGTAGTATAGATTAAGGTGCGGATAAGCACGATTGATATTGTATAAGCATGTAATGTAACGTTGTAGGCCACTTTTAAGATTTACTCGACTTAACCGATGCCATTCCATAGAATTTATTATTTAATTTTAGTTTATTGACTAACACCGATGCTGTCAATTAATCAATTAAGCGATTAATGTTACAATATCATTGATACGTTTGTGTTGCGTAATTTAAAGCCCAAAAAATAACGAGACTGTTAAAAAAAAAAACGAGAATCGATTGATTTTAAATTATTACTTAAGCAAACGAATTTTATGTACTTATATCATGTTCTTGTGTTATCAATTTATTTACAATTTGTTTAATTGTTGTAATAATAATATACAAAACGCCTCTATCAAAGCAAATTGTACAACATAAATGTTTATCTTAAATTAGAAGAACCAAATAGATTACGTTTGTCAGGATCGCTTCGATGTAAGGACATGTGAACGGATTGAAGGTGGTCCACTCCGGCGACCCACTTCCTGTATGAAAGCGTTCTCCATTTGATCGCATATTAGGTCGAAAAATAAATTGGCAATATTGCTGTGCAGCAACGATTTAAACCTGAAGGCAACCTTAAAGTCCAACACACACGAATTGGGTATATCCTTAAGGCCAGGACTAAAGCGCCATTCGTTTAAGAGGTAGTTAAAAAGACGACCATCATGGCACTCGGACTTCACAAGAGACATCGGCTCCAGTGTCACCCGCGATGTGTACGCCTCATTAAGCGGGGGAAACCCAACGATAAGATCCGCCTTGAATCCGCCACTATCTCGACTGTGGACGTGTGATTTTTTCACATACGGCACGAACTTGTAATAGTTTCTCACATCGGCCACCACACTGTACATGTCCTGCATGGAGTAACTACAAGAGTATATAAACAGTATTACTTATATTCATTCAAAACTTCTCTCATATTTCACTCACCCGACGAGCTCCTTTTTTGTATATGAGCGGCTTTTATTACGAAGATCATTAAACGTTATGTAGGTGCGTTGGATGCCATTGGCAAAATGTCGAGCGCTGGTTTGCTGCTGACAGCTGCAACGTAAAAGACTTGACTTGACTAATAACAGTTTTTTAACAATTTATACATCGTGTTTTTGTATACACGAAACAATTTACATTTTACAAATAGCGCAAGGGTTGCCAAGATTCTAGATTATGTAATTACCTGCTGACCTTGATTCAATGAAGCGCTGCAGAATTCTAACATCCAATGCCTTTAATGTGCTGCCCTTTAACATTTTAATCACTATTTGCCCGTGGATCTAAGCAAAAAAAAAGTTGAGCAAAATGTGTGTGCTCAGCGCCCGTTAAAAACAACACCCCCAACAATTGGCGCACAGCTGTTCAACTAGCGTTGCCAGACTGCTACCCAAGATGCTTGAAATAATACACACTAGGGCTGCAAAAATTAGGGGGGCATAAAAAATTAATCGGTCACCCAATTTGAATGTTTATTAGTTGTATATTTGAAGAATATTCGAAAATTACACAAAGCTTTCACTAAAATGATCGAATAATTTTGATATTTTAACTTTAAAATTAAATTGTCAATTGCCCCAAATATTGGAATGAATCCTTTTTGATCGCCAAGGTTGCCACATTATTTGGTTCACGTTTCTATCCAATTCAAGTAAAAACAGTTTTGAATGCTTAATTAATTTAATTGTTCACATGATAGCACAGAAAGAACGCTGCTCTTCGTGAGGCTCTGTATCCACACCGGACAGCTCCTTTTGCTTTAGCTCCAAGTATGTGTTTTCATTGCGTTTCTGCAGCCATTCAGGCAACGGCTTGGCCCAATCCTCTGGCGGCTGCTTACGCTTTGTCCACGTATCGTTGGCAAGGTGTGCACGTAGTCGTGTGAGCCGCCGCTGCTCCTCGCTTTTGATAACAGCAGCACCAGCTTCCAAATCATTCCCATTGGATTGTTCATAGCGCTCGCAGTTCTTAAAGTCCATCAGCCATTGGGAACAGTCTGTGTCTTGGCCATATATGAAATATTGGTGGAAACGTGCCTTGAAACTATTACAATCGTCATACTCATCCTTATACAAGTGACAGGGACGAATCTATATGAAATTCTAATTAGATTTATACGATAATTAAATGCTTATTACTTACGGCCCACGTATCATCTAATTTCGCTTTGGTACTTGGTTCTTTTGTCTCAGGATATTCCGTTTTTTCAGACATTATATAAAAATGCTCGTTGGAAAAATTTAATGAGTCAATCAGCTGTGTTTTGTTTACTACGAGCGCAATGTTGCCAGATCAATCGATAGGCAAACGTCAGTTACAGAATCGTGTCTTGAAAAAACAAAAACGCCAAAACAACTATAATGTAAACTTTTTATTGCAATCTTCCTCCGGCTGGCTTATCCATGGTGTCGTTTTCACCGGCTCTGAATCGTCGAAACCATTCCTCCGCGGTTCGAAGTGATAGAGTACCATCCCCCAAATCACCATTAATCTCACGGAACGCTTCTCTAGCGGATTTGCCTTTAACGAAGGAAAACTTTAAAATAGCGCGAATTTCGGCGTTAGTGAACTCCATGTTTACACGTCTACAACTGTTGAACGCAATATCCAAACTAATCATGCATAGTAGAGGTGCAGAAACATCGATGCTAACATCGATGCATCGATGTTTTTAGATTTGTACATAGCCGCGAAATTCAGAAGACAAAAAGGCAGAAGGGAGATATTTGCCAACCTTTTATATATATGTGTGTGTTTAAAGGGATCATTCTTAATTAAATTAAATTTCAAGCGCTTTCAGCATATTACAACAGAACTTATAAAATTATAATAACGTTTTTTTTTTAATTTTTGTTTTTTTACAATTTTACTTACTTAATTACAAAACTAAACCCGATGGCATATTTAAACTAAATGGTAGTCAAAAATATACAATATGTTGTATTACAAAACATTGGGGGAAAACACTCGTAAATTGTCTCACAAACTACATACAATAAATTGTCTAATTCTAGATCCACTTGAATTTCATTTTCATTCTATTTTTTTTTTTAGTTTTTTCTTGCCTTTTATACACATCTGAACTGAAATTGAATTGTGATCAACTACGATAAATCAAGGAATATATATGAATTTATATATATATTTACGATTTGAGATAATGTAATTTGAATTCGAAATTCTGAATTATATTGTAATTATGTATATATGTAAGTGAAGTGTTTTCTTTCATCCATTTTTTGTTTGTTTACTCGTAATAACTAATTTTTAAACTTTAGTTTGACTTTTAAGACTTAGTTGCTAAAAGACGACAACAGGCGACGCCTGCTATTGGGATCAAGATGTATTTATATAAGGTAACGTGTTTCTAACAGCTGAGGTAGCTCAACTCTCTCTCTCGGCTTTCCAATAGGAGAGAGAACGTTTCAGCCTCAGCGAGAGAGGTGTCGAAGAGAGAACTGTCGAACTAAATACCTCAAAAGAGGACATCAAAGATTGCACAAGTCACCTTATATATATACATCTTAATTGGGATCTTCATTTGTTTGTTTGTTGTTGCTGTTGTTTTTGTTGTATATAGCTGCTTAGTGTAACCATCGTGCGTCCAGGACATTCTCCAACTGCAGTTGCTGCAGCAATTGTCGCTGCTGGTGATTCTGGTAATGTTGCAAACAGCCCGACAGTTAATATTTATTATGCTGCGCCAGCAGTTGCATATCCGTCAGATACTTGATGATGTGAACCTTTGCCTCGGCTTTTTGTCGCACGCCCAGCGTGTTGAGCATATCTGTGACAACCATGCCAAACGATTGATCCTCGGCACTGACCGCCTGTGAGACATTATTCTGGAATATCTTAATAGTGTTCAGCATATTATCACTGTGCTCCTCCTCGCTTCGTTCACGCTTCAACGGCGGCTCATAGAAATATGGCTTCTGGTCCTTGCCCACAGCAGTTGCCAGCTGTGCATCACCGGTGACAGTTATTTCTTCAAAATAATATATAAACATTAATATTAAAATGTAATTGATCATATTTAGAAATGACTTACCGTGCGGATGTGTCAGAGCCTGAGCGGATGTTGTGGCGCTTCCATTGAAAGGTTGCGCAAAGATGTCGACCACGGTTTGTTGTTGCGCCTGCTGTTGCTGCGAGGGATCGGCCACCTGACTGGCATTCTGACTGCCATTGGCACACTTGCCCAACAGCGATTCCCGGTACTGCCTGATGGAGTCGACGAGGAACTGCATCTGTTTGAAGTAACGCCAGCGCGATTCTTGGCACAATTTCATTTCGCGCGCGAACTTATCACGAAGGCTCTTCCATCGCTTTGTACATTTTTGTTCTTCAAAAGAAAGACAAATATGATATTTTTTGTTTATTGATATGAATGTTATGTTATCAAATTGAGTAATAAGTATAAAATGTATAGTACATGGTCTCTCACAGACATGTTTACTCGGTAGTCAAAAAAGAATTACATTTACTGTTATCAGTTTGTCAGCTTCTATTTGGTGGGTGGCAACGCCACAACGAGACGTCAGCCAGCATACGTACATACGTCAAAATTGCAAACCAAAACAAACCGCGAGACGTCAACACCGTCATCCCCGCCCCCATTGACAGACACTTGAACAAACGACGTTAGCTGTTGGCAGTGGCAGAAGCAGCAGCTGAGCTGAGGCTGAATCCGTGGCATGCCAGCAGCGACAGCAGCTTCCGAGCGGCCTGACAGACGCGCGCGCCCGCTGCTGCTGTCGACGTCGACTACAACTACGAGTTGATTCTGCCCGCACTTGGTATTGGTGACGCCAGCAGCGACTCTGCCAGAGAATCTGTGGCAGTCTTGAAATATTTGACTTTGTAGTGTGTTGCATTCAACGTTGCTGGTATCCCAATTTCATTTCTTGCATAATTCATTGATGGAAAAACACAGATCTTTACGTAAATCGGGGGGGAAGCCGAGAGCAGCATACAACAGAAAACAGACGGGACATTTTTGTTGGTATACAGTTTGGTATACTCATGAAATGAAATGAAAGCTGTTCGGTGGGTCGACGGTACACTGTTTCTATGTCCGTGTATTGTTTGTATCTGTGTGAGTGAACCACCAACAAACAGCCAGCAGCTGCAGCGACGGCAGCAGTAGCAGTTGTATAAAAATAAACGCTGGCGTAGGCAGCGTGCGTCTGACAGAGACAACTACTGCGACGCAAAAGTACAGCAACTTCAAAAATGTTGACTGCGCGAGCACCGTCGACAGCGCTGTCAGGTGCGCAGCTGATGCGCCCAAATTAGGGCGAAAGTAAAAGTTCCTTAATTTACAAAAATGTTTGCTGTAAGATTAGTTGCTTAATTAAGTAGTACGAATAGAAGCTGGTTTCAGCAAAAAAGTTAACTTTGATATAAGATGATTAAAATAGCGCCTAACCCGCACGCCATAGACTGCGCTCCTGACATTTCACAACCGTCTGTCGCGTCTCCGTCGCGTCGCCGTTCACTTTTGCGTCGTTTCTGTACACTTGCTTTTGCTGCCCGCCTGCTGCCGACGCGTCGCCCTCTGCCTACTACTATTGCTGCTGCTGTCGACGACGCGATGTCGACGATGTCGTCTCTGTTGCCAGCCTGCTCTCACCCATAGTTAGAATTAATCAATTTGCCAGCAAACGAATTTCACTTGCCACAGCGTATGGATGGTTGTTGGTGCTCCCTTTGGACCCGTTTACCAACCAAGTTGTTTCCCAAGTTGTTACATTGAAATTTCACTTACCACTTACGCCGAGTGTTTCGGCGATTTGTTTCCAGGTCTGCGCCTTGCGTACAAAATGCTTGTAATTGTAATGTGAGCGATCGTATATAACGGGATTCATTTTGACCGCCTCAATTAGATTGAGATCAAACTGCTGCTCCAGGTTGGCATCCAGTTTGTCCATCTCGATGGCTGCACTAAGCGTGTGCACTATGAGAAATTCCAGGAAATATACATATGTATGTATATGTTAGTTAGACTACGATTTTAAATATGTACATACGTACGTACATATGTGATACGTGTATGTATGTCCATATGTACATATATGTATGTTGTGTTTAAATCGGCCACTTGATCCACAAATTGGCATTCAACTATAACTTACTTTGTTTCTTTCGTTTGCTAATTGTTGTTAAATAATTGGCGCGCACGCACCCTTTATAGTTTATTTGTTTTTATTTTGATTTGTCTTCTTCGAGGAAGAAACGTCGCGACGTCGACGTTCAATTTTATTCCTCAGTCGCTGCCAACAGTGAAATTTGTTCCAAGAATGCAGCAGGCAGCGCAGTCTACTTGTCTAGTATGTATATTTTAACACAGCCAGCCGCAGCGACGATTCGACGTCAAATAAAGGAGACGTCGACAGCGTCGCGACGTTGTAGTCAGCGCTGGCTGAATATTGCTCTCCCGCTTTCGCATATCTGCTCTGCCTGCTTCCTCTTTTGCGCATGTTGAGTGCTGCAAAAGTGTTGCTAAGATTGTCGTCGACACAGTGCTGGATAACGTCAATGTTTTTATTTTTTTGATACTACGAATATTCATCACCACCATTTTATCGATATTTAATTTATTTATATTTTAATTTGCAACAATAAAAATTATTTTTTAGTATGCATGCGTGGGAAGTGCTGTAAGCAACGTAGTTAAAACAATAAGTAACATTTGCATGAAAATGTTAAGTAACAGGTGTACTCATTCATTAAAATTCTATTAAAAATAGCTTAAATATTAGCACTTAGCATTTGCTTAGTGATACTAGTCACCTTTTAGCTAAAATTATTGTAAAATATGTATAAAAACTAATACTGTTAAGAAAGGAGCAAATTGTTAACGAGGAGTAGCGCGCTGTGTTCGTACACTAAGCAAATAACCTAGGTTACTTGCTTAGTGGTCCCAGCAAGGGGGAAAAAGCTACCATATTTTATACAAACGTTAATTAATTTTAGCTTTAAAATAAAAAAAGTTAATATATCTTATTTGCAATTAAATTTGCAGATAGGCTAGATATTTAACATTGTACGAGCTGCAAGATCGAACAATTTTGAAAGGGTGGCAGCCTTTCACGCCAAAACAATATATCCTTACCAGTGCTGCCCACTTTTTAGATAAATAAGCTGTTTCTGGCATTTAAATAAGTTTTGTGGCCAATTTTGCAGATTTTAAAACTTAATTAAATAATTATACCTAACCGACCACTTTTGATGTTGTTGAAATGAAAACAGTTGATTTTAAAATGATTTAATTTTATGTATTTCGGCTTCGCTTTCGGTGTTTATACAAATTGCCTGCATTTAAACAAACGTACTTCATAGGTGTTGATGAAATAAAAAATACATTATCTAAAACTTTTGTATTGCATTTTACTTGCGATATTTAAAACATGCTACTGCCTTTGAAGAACTGGAAACAATCTGTATGTTAATATAGTTCACGTATAGTACTTAAAAGTAAACAAATTTTGCTGAAGAATTTATGTAGAGAATGAATGGGTAACAATGAATAGTTGTCTTGTTTGTGGTTTTTTTGTTCACATTATAAGTATAAATTATAATCGCGCTTAACTAATCTATGCGTATTTAATGTATATTCAAAAAGGAATGACTTAAGAGTTAGTTAAAAATCCATCTTAGCAGTAAATATGGTGTTGTAATATGTTTTGTAACACGAAACCGGAAAAGCAGCAACTAAAAAAATCATAGTATTATAATTAAAATGAAAAGTAATATTGTAATATTTGAGGTGCAAGTAAGCATAATTTGGAAAAAAAATCTTGTCATTTAATTGTATTGATCAATTTCAGTAAACTTAATGCTACGCAATTTTACAATGGTGTTCAGAATTCAAATCTAATTTCGGAAATATTTAAACTGGAACTCTCTATCTTCTGTGTGTGTGTGGTTGTTTTTGTTTTTTAAAACTGACAATTTTTGTATTCGACTGTTATAGTTGTATGTGAGTTTTTAGTATTGACTTAAAGTTATTATTTTTGTTGTATTTCATTTGATTATTACATTTTGTGTTTTTGTCTGTGTTTGTTTGCTTAGAATATTTAAGCTTAAAATGTAACGAAACAAATGTTGGTTTCACTAATGGGACCCTTCTTTAATCTTTACGTTCTTTTTTGTTTTTGTTATCCTTACGTTTTTGTATTTTCTGTTTTTGTTTGTTTTTATCAAAATATGATGTGTGTATTTGTTGCTGTGTATGTGTGTTTGTGTAGATGTATTTTTTTAAATTTATAACGTACAAAGACGATACACTTGTATTTCCATGGAGTTTAACCATCATGCTTTCTCTTCTTGCCCCTGGCTTGCGACTCCTCTGTAAAGTGCAATAAGTCAATATTAATATATATCAATCTAAAAATTGTTTTGTATTTTATGATTGTCTACCTGGCTTATCACCCTCCTTATCATTGGCATTGGCATTGACAGATGCAGCTGATTCATTTGCCTCACCATCGGCTTCATCAATATCAGAATCCTCATCCTCGTCGTCATCGCCGCCCTCACCTTCCTCCCAATCGGAGTTGTCCTCCTCTAAATCATCATTATAGACCTGAAATTGAATGGAATTGTTTAATTTGGTTTTTTGACTGATTAATGGTAATAGGAAATTACCTCTGATAATGATATATCGCCATTATCTTCTTCATCGCTCTCATCACTGTCGCCATCCTCGTCATCATCACCAGAAACTGCAAACAAATAAAGCAAATAAATATGGTGTTATTAGAAACAAATCGTGTGCCAATGCAAAATGCTTACAATAGGTGGCATTTGCCAGATTTAATATTGCTAAAAACCAATAGAGTAAGATTGCAAAATTTGTGCTTGGATTTGTTGAATTGCTGTTGGTATTGGTCTGTATCGTTTCATGGTTTGCCTCTATCACAGAATGACTTGCAGACGATTCTCTTAGCTGCAATTCTTTTAAATATTCATCTAATTCGTCAACTTCATTATTGGCATCTGCAGGCGGCTTGGACGTGCTGGCAATCTCGGTACAGGCATTGTCTTGTGCATTCTGCAAACGTTTCTTGGCCTTTACACGCTGCTCCAATGCCTCGAGCTCGTCTAAATCGATCTCTAAACCATTTAAACAGAACGCACTGCGCTCATCTGAAAGGCGACAGAATCTGTGGTTGAGATTTGCGTATGATAAATGTGATAACTGAATTAGGTGTTGACCGGCCGGTCATGAATGTGCCAATAATAACTGAACAGTTTTAAACTTGCTTTGGGTATGCTTTAATAATAATAGACGGACATGCATATTTGAACTCAGTATTCTAAGTTTTAAGTTGAATTAACTTTTAATTTGAAAGGTATTCAAATTAGTGACAACTTTGGGTGTTTTAGTAGTTGTTGAAAGGTATCATCTTCTTTAACATCAATTCCTATCGTTATGAATTTGAATTTATGCAGATATATTATACAAACCTTCTTCATCGGAGGCATTGCCATTGACCTCCTCATCGTCGTCTCCATCCGACTGTACCTCTACATCATTGGCGTCGAAACTGTTGAAATCATAAGACAATTATAAATAAAAGTATTAATTATATTATAATATAATAAAGCTTACCCGTCTAAGAAGTTTAAAGACGGCAACATCTTAAAGATCTTGTCACGATAATTATCCACTTGGGTGGCATCATTATTGAAAAGATCCAAGACAGCCAAATTTTTGAATTCCACCAATGGCTTCAACGTTTCCAGATCCTTGATTTTATTACCAGACAAATTCAAGTATTGTAATTTTGGGCTGGTAGTCAGATAGTTGAGGCCATTTGAAATTCTATTATCGGATAGTTCCAATTTCTTTAGATTGGGCAACTTGGGAAAACCTTTGAGTGTTGTAAGGCCCACATTGATCAAACTTAATGATTCCAAGGCGGTATATTCATCTGTAAGGCCAACAATGCTTGTACTCCGGCAATTGTCCAGATTCAGCTCTGTGATCTGTGGTAAAAAAATATTTTTAAATTTATCAAAAAATGGCGCAATCAAAATGATGGTAAAAACAATTTTTAGCTTATGAGTAATTTTACTCTCGACTGATTTTAAGCATTTAATTTATAGAACTTTTTAATTCAAGCATTTTGGAAATTGATCGCAATATGAAAATTAACTTATATGCGAGACTTAAGCCTGCCAACCCGTTTTTTTACGCGGCATAACTATTAAATAAAGTTGGCATCAATAAAACTGCTCGGTCTAGCTATTTTGTATCGCAATTTCAGCTATTTTTTTTAATGATTCCAGCCACAAACAGCTATTTTTGGTCTCAAAACTTGGCAACAGTGTTGGAGCCCGACAGTCCGCCATGTCTGTGTGAACGTGTGGCACAACAAGCGCAAGAGAAAAAAAAACTCCAAATGAAAAATACATACGCAAAAAAAAAAATCGATTAAACGCAAAATAATTTTTTTGAATTGCATTAAAATTTCACACAAGAAGGCGCAATCAAAATTATGGTAAAAACAATTCTATGTGCTGAGCAAAAATGTTTCTTTTAACGATTTGCGCAGTGTGCAGGAGCTATGACTGAAAAAGTGGCATCGCGTTTATGTAATAGCATTTTTTCAGCCGTGTGTATATGTATGAATGAATGTGTGTGCGTGTACGTGTGACGTACGCGCCACAAAACGGATTGCACGAGAATGGGAATTGAAAGAGCATCGCAAAGAGCAAGTGCTGATAACATGGCAGCGCCAAACAAATGAAACGAAAACGTACGATGATGTAGATGGGTGGAAGAAAGAGCATAAGTCATGCATTTGTGGAAATGAAGCAAGCCGGCAGTACCAGACCAGCCCCAACAACAATATGTTGACAAACTGACATTTCTTTTTGTTGCGCTAAGAGCAAAAGAAACATCATGTTTTTGTTCCGTGATAAGTTGACTGTGGACGGAAGGAAAACGGGTGGGCGCTTCGAATATGCGAGGAAACAAATCAAACAGCAGTTTTTGATTGATTTCTGATTAGCCCAGTTACATGAATCCAGCACACAGATTTCTACATGTAGCTGCGATTGGCCACAAAAGTGCAATGAAGGCCCTATTTAAAAATTTCGCATCTGTGTTCTATTAGACAGTTACATGCACAAATACAAACATTTAGTTAAATGAATATCCCATACACACATACATACACTTACGTACGTACGCAGCTTAAGCTATGAATCGTGTGCATGTCAGCTTAGCTTTGACCATGTGTATGTGCTCTTGGTAATTCTCTCTGTGTGTGTGTGTATTGGGTCTCTTTTGTGTGCACCACAGCAGACGAGATTTGGGAAAGTGGGTGGGGCGGGGTGTGGGTGCCTGATTGGTTAGGCCTTGCCAGAGCGCATGTTTATTAATCAGCAGAAGTGCCACACAAAAAAAAAAACACAGGTTTTGTCTCTGCTTCCTTCGTTATCGCATTTCTTGTGCTGAGCGAGAGAGATACTCACAGAAAGAGAGAGATACAGAGTGGGGGAAATGCATGTAAACAGTGCATGTACCGTTTGGGGCGGCCGGTTTTTGCATTGTGAAAAGTCTAGCCTGGGACGGAAGATACATGTGTATGTGTGTGGGTATTTATGAGTGCGCAGTCAATATGGCTAGCCTGTGTGTGTGCATGTCTCAACAGCAGCTAGACTTTAGCTATAGCTACACTTGGCGACCCATCGGCATTGGCGAGAATATGTCGATTATTATGTGCATACACGTTTCTTGTTAGCCTGCGTATAGGAGTACGTGAGCAATTGTGTTTGTGTGTAAGCGGCCGCATCTGTGTGCGGTTCTTGGTGTTGTTGCATATATATGAATGATGCGCGCGCTATAATGTTGTTATAGATACATTTTGGTATCAAATAACCTGAAATTACAACAAGCAGCATGGCACACAAACTCACACAGCCACATGCATGTATGTATGTGTATGTATGCTTGCGTATTAGTTTTGTCACAATTGAAGGCCGGCAGCAGCGATAGCAACAACAGATTATCGAAGCATTGCCAGCTGGCGCAATTTCAGGTGCGCTTCGCCGTTTAGTGCGTGTCGCGATCAGCATGCATTAAACATGCGAAAAACAAGCCCCTGCTTCTTTACATATGCATAAATACACACACATTGCCACAATTATTTACACGATTACATGAAATAATTAGAATAAATGCAGCATTTTGCAGTTTGAACAAAGCAAAGGCGCAAAAATGCGCGCACATGGCAACACTGCTCGCGACATACACGCACACACGTGAACAGCAGCGCTTGCAAGTATACATGTATATGTCATGTGTGAATTTGCTTATGGCGATCAATTTTTATTTTATTTTTTTTTTCCAACCAACGATGGATGTTGTATGGGCTTTTGCGCTCTTTTATATGGCGTCGACGACAACGGCACGAATTTAAACTAGATTTACATCATGGCGTAGTTGTTACAGGAGGCGCACACACTCACACAGACACTTTGAAAAAATTTGTGTAATTACAACTCTACATTAGTTTTGCGCGTTTTTTGGCTTGCTTTTCGTTCTATCTCTCTCTAACTTGCCTCCAAATTATCAATCAGAATAATTCAATAAAAGAAAACATACCTGGCTTGTTTTTCGTGCACGTCTTTCCAATTCTATTCTTTTCTCCATTATGTTCAGTGTGCTTTTGCTTATTCAAATTCAACTTCAGATGCAATTGTTTATTATTTGGTAAAAGCGAATTTTCTCTCGCACGTCCAACCAAGCTCGCAGAAATGCCAAAGGATACACCAATACTATTGCGATTGATGATGTGTGTGAGTTGGTCCCCTGCGACAGCGCGCACGCACCACAAGCAGAAGCAGCAAAGTCGTCGCTCGTCGTTGTCACACACACATACACGCACGCACACACAAACACCTTGCAAATTTTTCTTTTTTGTGCTTCTTCGGTATTTTTTGCCGCTGCCAACCGCCGCGTTGTTGTTGTCTAGCGTTGAGAAGAAAAATGTACAAGAAAATTAGTTAATGCAAATTTTGGTTGAAAAAAGCGTTAACAGTTGCAGTTAGTTGTGTAGTTTAATCGTACGTTAGCGCATTTTCACACACACACACACACTTGTGACGCGCTATTTTTAAACGACACTTTTAACATGTTTTATGCTAGCTATTTGCCAATTGATTTGTTTTTCATGCTCACAATGTGCCGCTATTTGTACTCACCTTGTTACTTTGAATATTTAAATAATCAAATCAATTTTTAATTGTATTTTCCATCCAACAACAACAACCAACAAAAAAAGCAACCAGTATGAAGCGCACTGTTGCCACTGTTGTTGTCTCTAATACTTTGGGGCTGCCAACCTGCCAACAATGTTGTCCCAGAAGAAATTTCTGATCTGGCAAGTTGTGTACCATTTAAGTTCAAATGCCAAATTAAAAGCTAGTTTTTCTTATTTTTTGAAATTGCTATAATTTTGAAGTAAGAAATTTTTTAATAATCGCAAAACTTTTGTTAGAATTTGAGAAATTTTTTGATGTGCTTTTAAAATTTAATTTGTAACTTTCATTTCATTGGGGTATCGATATCCAAAACATCAACAAAATGTTTTCCTTAATTTTATGTAAATATGAGATACATATTTTCACTTAAATATAAATTTACTGCAAGTTTATTGAATTTTGCATTATCTAAAATTTACATTTATCTTTGCGCGACAGTTTCTTTGAGAAAATAATTGCACAGCTGATAACGTAGTGGATGTGCTGTCAACTTTTTATAATTATCCTGTTGCAGCAGAACAAGAATGTCTGGCGTGGGTCTCAACAAGAGACCAACTTCGCTTTTTATAGCTAGTTCTTGCTATAGAAAAACTTGAATATGTGAAAATCGGGATAATATTAATGTATTTCAGCTATTTTTTTCTAATAATATTATTCATAAAACTGTGCCAAATGCTTATCCATCAAGCATGCTTTCCAGCCAACAAAAAGAAAATTTTTACTTTTAAAGTTTGGCAGCACTGGTGTGGAAATATTTTGTTGGCCCAGAAAGTTGCCACCCAGCTACATTAGTCAAATTTCAAAAATATTTGCCACCGAGAAGTGCACAAGATTTACAGTTCGAAAAGTGTGTGTCTTGGCTATGGTGTTTCGTGGCTGCCACACAAGATGGCGTAAATTCATCACACTTCTACCGAAGGGGTGAGAAGTTACTAGAAAAATTGTGCAGAAACTAAAAAAAAATTATAAAAAGTGAATTCAAAAAATTTTAATATTGGAAGGCTTCGTTACAGATATGGCAGATAATTGTTTGATCGTCTGACTTGTTTTTATGTTTTAAACGAATACTTAAATAGATCACAAAGGTCATATAGCCATAAGCAAATGCACGTGATAATATAGGCACGAGGCAGCTCAAGTACATCCCCACAATCAATAGTATTAATTATAGAGTAGCACTGCAATAAATATAATAAAGATTACAAAAGGGCCTTGAATACTAGAATGCGCTTAACTATATTTAGTTTGCAATACAGAGGGGGAGCACAGGACACACAAGCAAACACGCATACTAGTACATACAAATGGACTAATTGTGAATTGAAACTCAATAAGCTTTGCCTAGAATTAGCTATTAAAAAGTCAACGAACGTGAAAAACTGAAACTTCAGCCAAAATTATGTTGACAAGCTTTTATTCACAAACACATACACACACACACACACACGCAAACTTTAAATAGATAACTAGTGCTGCCATTTTTAATTAATTTGCTAAATCAGTTCACATGTTAATTTTTGAGTCCTTAATATTGTTAATATTATTAGTATTTGTTGAAATGGTAATTCTATTCAATTCCGAAATGGAAGTTTTTTTGAATGCGTACTAATTCTTATTGTTAAAAAATATTAGTTTAAACTGGCCATACGTAATATATTTGCATCTAAGTGAACCGTTCATTTAAACCGAATGTGAACAAAAGGACACAACACTGGCATTAACAAGTTAACGTCAAATTGGCAAGACGGCACTGACTAAAGTACGCTGATGGCATCAATTAAATTACATTATGATTATTTCAGCGCCATTTTTCGACTTACTTTAATATGTCTGTGTGCGTGTGTGTATGGATTCGGCAAGTAATCGAGTTGTTTCATTATTTATTTTTTTTTATTTTTAATGACCTCATCGTCGGCTTTGCTCTATCAATTAGACAAGGCATGCACGGCCTTCCGGTCGATGAATTTAGCAAACGTGCGTCCTTCGTCCAGTGTGGACACAGTCTGGCCTCAGCCTTGAACAGCGGCATCAGTTTGTGGCACTTCCTGTTGCATGTGCACCTGCCTGTCTCCTGTTCGTCTGTACTAACGTTTATATACATATATACGTATACATATATTTCCATCAGTTGCTTAAGCCGAGGTCCTTCGTCTATTACACGTGGGCGTTTTTGTTTGTCCAAAAATACTGAGAGCTTTCAGGCTCTTTCGCTCAGTAGGGGCAGGGGGTGAGTTACCGTTAAGATTGACAAGTGTCGCTTTGGTAAACTCAGTATTAACACATAAACACCTCTGACTCTGTGTGTGTGTGTGCGTGTGTGTTTGTATCTGTGCGTGTGTTTGTGTGGGGACTAAACTAATATAATCTAAATTAAGTAATAGCCCCAGTGAAAGCTCGGTAAAAACCAAGTGTCTCAGCTTTAAGGTGACAATTTCTGAGGCTTAGTTGAAGTCACATTTGTAATGAAAAAATTGAAAGAAAGCAAAAGCAAAGTGTTATATTTTAGTTAAATTTATGTGAGGAACTATGTTTTCAATTGATAAAGTGCGTGCTAAACTTAACTTAAAGATGATAAAAATTATTTAATATAATAATCAGAAGGTAAAAATAGTCAGTGCTAACTTTAACATAAAGACGAGACAAACCAACATTAATTGAGAGTCAACGGCAGAATATATTGACAATTTTTAGTATAAGCAGCTCACAAATTAAGAAAAACTTTTTAGCTTTAGCGTTGAAACTGAAAATTGTAAAAACTGTTGAAGCTGAAAAATGAAAACTTTTTCTAACTTAAAAGTAATTACTTAAAAGGCCAGTAAATGATTAGTTATACAACTAATATACACAAAGATAAGCAACTAATTAATGGAACAACATTATTTGAAAGCAAATTTACACTCTCTTTCACAGTTCACGTTGGCGCTCTTAAAAGTTCTCTTTGACACTCTCTGGCAAAATCAACAGTTTGATGTGGAAAGCTTTTTTTGGTAAAAGCTCTGTGCGTGTTGGCCAAATGATGCTGCAACGCAGCAGCCACAAGTTGCCTTTTCGACATTTGCAACAGTTGCTGTTGAGTGTCTTCGAAAAGCGGACGTGGCAAATTAAAGGTAGCGGACAAACGCGCATATCAATCAACAAATTGTTGGACATAAAACGTTATCAGTGGACTTGTGATATACAGAGGAAGTGTGAGATAGAGAGAGAGTGTGTGTATGTGCGAGGGAGAAAGAGAGAGATAGCCAAGGCATCCAGTTCAAGTGCAAGCCAAATTGTTGCCAGCAACATTGTTGCTCCAATGTGAAATGTCCGAGAAATATATTTTAAATTAAAGTGAAAACAAATTTTATAATTTATGCGCGAATAAAATCGAAAAATTTATTAGTAGCGCTTATATACGCGGAACGTATCATGTCATAAATCAAATGAGCATCCACACAATATTCTCTCATATAATTTGCATTTATTTTGATTTACTTTGTAAATGTGTGAAAGCAAAAGTTCTATCATCATCAGCCTACAAATTGTAAAATCTTTTTCCGATTTGGCGCCCAACGATCCAAAAAATCAAAAAACGTGTACAAAATGTTGAAAATGAGTTAAAGAATATAAAAATTACCATATGTAGCCACGCACAAAGGCACAAAGCAGCATCATCAACATCATTACTATTATCATAATCATCATTCAAGCATAGAAAATATCCGCAAGCACTTACATTTGCAGTTGTAACTAGAGATGGTCTCAAGGTCGTGACACGAAATTTCATATGAATTTTGCCAGCCTGATTATTGGCTTTTTTTTTTAAACTTGAAATAACTTATCTTAGGCTTTAAAAACAAACATAAGAAAAAAGAAGCAAAATTAGTTTAAAGTGTTTTTTTTTATATATTAATATTAAACAGCCGTTGTCAAGAGAATAAAATGTTCCTTAACATAGCAAAAATAAAAATACATTTTTATCGAAAAATGTGAGAGTCGTAAACCGTTTGGAATCTAATAAAAATATGAATATTGATCCCAAAATAAAACGCAAGAATTTAAATAACAAAGAGCTGATGTTTCTTTGTAAATTGATTAAATAATTGAACTTAATAAAATTATGAAATATTCTGCTTTGCAAAATGAATGACTTTATAGATAATATGTACACTGAGTACATCTCTAGCCATAACTGTTACTCTTATTGTGTCGCATGCAACAAATCCATTGCCATGTGTGACACTCAGCTCATCAAGTCAGAAAAGAATCAGTATACATATGTATAGCAAGATATACGTATGTATGTTTGCAAATAAAATCAAATAAATGTGAATCTTTTTTGCAAATTGTATCACACGCATTCTTCATATTTTTCTCCTTTATTTTCATTTGTGGTTTCTCCCGTCTGCTTTTCTCTGTTGCTTATGCTTGATTTATTTTTCATGTGCCACCTCAAACAAATTTACTGAATGTATTTCTCGCTTACCAAAAAAATAAGAAAATAAAAATAAATAAATCAAAAGAATAAATAAGAAGCAACAAGCGACGAGTAAGAAGTAACAGAGCAACAACAATTACAACAAGTGTAACTGGTGAAGAGGCGGCCTGAAGGCCAATACCACATAACGTGCTCCTCGCACGTACCCCCCGACGTCCAAAAAGGTAGGTGTGCATTTTGATTTGCGACCTGTGTACAAAACTCGCACAAAATTTGTACAAAATTCGCTTTAGACACACTTATTTGCATTTCAAAGGCACACGTGTGAGTGTGCCACTGTGCGTGTGTTTGTGTGTGAATGTGTGTGTATGGAGAATATTTGGTGAACATTTTTTTCAGTTGGTTCGCGTGGTGCGTGTGATTATCAGAAGCATCATCATCATTTCTGATATGGCTGCGGTTCACACTGCGTGTGATTGATTGATGGCTGTCTATCCTATCTCTCTCTCTCTCTCTCTCTCTCGCTCTCTTGCTCTCTCGCTCTGTCTTTGTCTCTGCGTATATGTGCTGGCATAATTATATTTACGTGGGTCGACTGCTATACTGATTGTCACATTAAGTACAACCAAATTTAATATCAGCCAAATGTGATTGAGAAATTTCAAAGGTTAATAAGATGAAAATGCTGTCTGTGATTTGTGCCCTCAAATACCAACGAATATTGGGAGAGAAAACATCCGAAAATTCCTGGAATTGCAAAATAGTAATTACATAATCAAATACGAATGAGAAATAATATCTTGCTAAATTTTCAGACAGCATTTCTTAATGCAACTTGAGTATTTACATATATGTAAACTCAATTTATATAATCAAATTTAAGAGATAGATTCATCTAAATTTAAAATAAGCCGAGAGCAGGAACAGAAAGTATAAATATAAAATCATAAAAAACGGCTCATATAAAATATCACATAAAAATGGACAATCATTTTGACTTTTAAAATATATAAAGAATAAACTGAAGGACACATTTTCCCTTAATGGATATATGTATCTTAACTGTACACACTTTGTATGTACTGTTCAAATATATAAAACGCAGCTGTTATTACTTGAACAAATCCGTCGAATTGAGTTACTGCAACTGGGAATTAATTTGCAGTAAATTGGTTTAACTTGCAACTGCAGAATTGTTCGCAGAGTGTATTTTTGCGGCATGTTAAACAATTAAGCGTACTTATATCAGTTTCCGCAGAAAAACGAGAAATATTTAATAACATTAAGTGAGCAGCGTTCGTGGGTGAATTAAACAATTAAAACGAAATACATATATAATGGGAATTAAATTAAGAAAGTTTTAAATTAAAAGATAAAGTGAAATTTATGTGCAATTTCATATTTTCCCCTTATCATTTTCATTTAGAATTTCTTTTGTGACCGCTGTCATTTAATTGGTCATAAATGAAATTTCCTAGCCAACTTCACACCGTTTCGCACCTGTCATCCGCATTAATGCGAATCAACACCAATACACCTCGTTTCTTCTTTACCTTTCAGTTCCCAAGGGGTTTAAAGTTATTTTCTATAGCATACTTTTAAGCGCCAACTGCCAACAGCAACTTCTTGATTCAAGTTATAAAAGCACAACCATAAAATTGAGCAATAAACCAACGTTAGGTGAACATTAAAATTAAGAAACTATAGTAAAAGCATGCATAGTTTTTGCCTTTTTTAAGTAATTTGCATTCGCTTGTGTATTTTTTATTTATTTACGATTTAAAGACTTATAAATACAAACATCCTTTGTGGATGCTTTTGTGAATGCTTCCTTCTGCTTCTATACTTCTGAACTATCTAAAGCACTTGACCGAGTTTTTGTTCGCATATGCTGTTGGTATTTTGATTTTAACCTTATACCCTGCATGAAAATAAATTGCTTTAATCGGGTATGCTAAAATTGGGATTAAGTAAGATTCATTTAAAAGATACTTAATTATTATTATAGATATTTTGTGGCCATATAATAATTTGGAGTCATGAAAGTTCGTTTATCGACATCTATAATATTTATTCAGATAAAAATATTAAATATTTTATATTTTATAATTCAATCGTTAGTTCAAAATTTTAATTAACATTTGAACCTTAATGTGCTTTTGTTAAATCTCAATAAATGGCTTCAAAAAAATAATCAATAAGTCACAGAATATATCTATTAGTAAAAATAAAACTCTTTAGAGCATATCCTGTAGTCGAGCATAGCTCAAAGTTCCCCCATTTTACATTTTGCAGTTTGTTGTTTAGCTTGCTGTGATTATTCTTGTTTGCTGGCTTGTAAATGCTGTAAATAGAAAAAAGTCAGCACATAAACTAAAGCCAACCCATCAAGTACATAAAACTCGTGATACTGTATAAAAGTAAAAAAAAAAAAATGGGATAGAAGTTGGGTCAACCTGGGGGCGGGTCAAAGTAAAGAGTTTCTGTGATGATGATGGCATTTATGACATGACATTTAAAGAGCGTAAAAGTAGAGAGCAGAGAGCACACACTCTTCGAGCTACAGAGTACGGACATTAAGTTTTATTACAAATCCAAAATAATACATAGAAAATTCAAAGTTTTGCAGCATTAATGATCAGGCTTTTATCAGATCAAATCGTATGGAAAGTTTCAATAAATATTTCTGAAACTTTGCATATGTTTTGATCTATTTAAAGGCTGATCCAATGCAACATTTGCTGACAAAAAACTCCTGACTTAAGACATCGCATGACAGAATTGTTCTCTGGGATGTCGTTGAGCCTGGAGATTCCTTTCCAGCTGACAATTGCGTAGCATCATCTGCTTGTAATACGAACGTAGTTCATTCTTTTTGTGCTGACACTGCATCTTAATCATATAGGGATGCATTCCATTTGACGGACGTGGAACGAGTTGCTTGCAAATGGCACAATTTGAACAAGTTTTGGGTTTTATCTGCGATTTCGTTGTGTCCTTTTTAACTTTATTTATTTGCATTTTTGGCTTGGGCGTAACTGTTGGCTTGATCTTTTCCTGCTCTGGAGGTTTAAACATCTGAGGACAAATATCTTTGAAGATCTCTTCGATGCTGCGGGATTTTAGAAACTGTGTTATATAATCGGATATAATTAATGGCGGTGCTTCCGGTAATTTTTGGCTTGTCGAGCGATTTCCATATGTACTCGCACTCCATCTATCACTAGAGCCCTCCAATCTAGATATTCTCCGTTTTTCAATCGCGGAACGTGACGCTTGTTGCGCTTTGAGTGACGCAATCGATATATGTGAGCTTTTTTTCACCAGTTGATTTTGAATCTCAAGATTAGCTTGCTCAAATACATGAGATATTCGATTTATGAAGTCGCCTCGCTCATACGGATTCTTGTAGAAGACATCCTTATTCAGAGTATTCAATTTGAATCCTATGTTATCTGACTTTTCCTCTGGTATTTCAGGTGCTAATTGTTTATGGCCCTTATGTTTAAACATTTTATCCCACTTAGACATGTCTCTAATTGTCTCATCGCCCTTTAAAGGGGCCGTACCTAAATTTTTACGATCATTATTGTGCATTCGTTTCTTTCTACCTGGTTCACTTGATTTGTTTATTTTTATCTTCTCCTCCGGTATTTCCGGACTATCGACTATTCTGGGCTCCCCAAATTCCAGGCTTTTTCTTTTAATTTTTGGCAAGTTCTCATCATTTTCGGTTTCGACTGCCGTTAAAGATTTCCAGCTCTCTGGACGGATGCCTGAATATCTTGGCTCTAAAGCTCCTTTTGGGAAGAAACTCCGATGTTCTGGGTCTTCGTCGATATTTTCAACTTGAAAACGATTTTTTTCGTATTCATATCTGTTAGATTTTGTTTTATATCCATTATAATTGCCTGATATGGATCTACGTTTGCTTCATCAACTTTTTGTGGATTTTTTGTCGAATATTTGTTAATAAAATTCACTAAATTAGGATTGTCTTTTCGAAATTGCTGTAGTTTACTTGTTATATCATTATACTTGGTATTTACTCTTTCATTTTTTGGATGCTTCGATCTCTTTGTAGTACTTTGGATACTGTGTTGGCTGTGTTGACTGTATTGACTATGTTGACTGCTTCGATGTATCATTGAACTATTTCTTCTTGGCTTTATTAAGGACCTTAATCGACTTTTTGAATATTGGGCTTTATCATTGGCAAAGTCTTTATACCATGAATCGAATTCATCAATGCCTTCACCTACCATTGAATTATTCCTTGTACTTGATTTTTGACTACTTATACTAGGTGTTCTATGCTTAAGAGAAGACTGTCTCTTATTAGCTTCATCTGGTAAACTCATTTGTGAGTTGCCCCTTATCGAAGATTCCATTTTATTCTTAGCCTTCATAAGTTTTTGATATTCTTCCTTTTGTGATTCACTGAGTGGTGCATCTGTTTTAGTAGACTTTCCCTTAGACGTAGATTTCTTACGTTGTGGGTAATTCACATCCTGACTAGGTTGTTTTACCTGCTGTTGATCTCTCTTTATATCAGTTGACTTAGGGAAGAGATCATTGCGTTTTATTTTCTTCTTTAGCTCCATTCTTAACTTGGATGGTGTAATCTCTGACATGCTTGTACGACTCTCTGGAAGAGGTGTATTACTTTCATACAATTTTTTACGACGTCTTTTGGATTTTTCAATTTTTTCCCCGATCGCAGATCTTTGTCGTCGAAAATTTTTAAATCTTTCCTTTCTTTGTTGCGTGTTTCTAAGCTTTATATTTGGTGCTTCCTCAATTCTTATTTTTGTAGATATTGCTTTGTTCTGAAGCCTATTCCAAGAACTACTATCAGTTTTATCCAGCTCAATTCCTATATCCTTTTGAATGGAAGGTGTCTTCGATACATATTTCACTCGGGGGGTCTTAAATCTGGCAGGATACGGTATCGGTTGATTTACGGATTTCAACTGCTCGATTTTTTTTAGTTGCCCAATGATTTGTGCTATGTCATAGGGATTTCGTGTTTTCGTCAATCGCCTCAAGGCATCGTCGGCTTCACGTTTCCAGAAAATCTCCGATGGTTTCTCGCGCTTACGACGCTTTTCCCGAGCGTTACTTTCGGCTGGCTTGCGAAAGCATTCGAGGAACTCTTCGTAGATGGTTTTTGTTGGTTCACTCTGCATTATTTTATTCGATTCATCAATCGGTGCCTTGTCCTGGGTTAATATTTTGAGGAACGATGCCGCCTTCTTGTTCTTGATATTTTGTACAAAGTCTGCGTTCTGTTCGATACGCTGTCGAATATCCTGTTGTCGCTTTTTGCAGCCGGTGGCATAATAAGTCCAATAGGCCTGAAAGGCCTTATCGTTCGTGTTGATCCATTCGAGTTGATCGATAAGCGGCGACAGCTTCTTCATCTTCTTGACGAGACAGCTGCGATCCAGCAATAATGGTTGCAAAAGGTTCATCATTTTCTTTCTTTTCGCACTTGCAATTTTGACCTGAATTCTTCTTTTGTCTTTTTGTTGCTTTTCGCTTGAATTGTTTGTAAAATGTTTTTACTCTTTTGTTGCTTTGACTCAACAGAAACGTCACAAATTGAATTTTTAGCTAGTCAAGGGTAATTTTGATGAAATACAACTTTATTTTAAAATTTATATATTTTCTTTATTTAGTTTAGATTAATAAAACATAGAACACTTAATAAACAATAAGTTAATCTTTTGCAATCTTCAGTTTAAAATAGATTTATTTTATTAAAAGTCTACTGCGTTTGCCTGTCTTTAATCTCAACTGTGATTCAACTACTTCGATAACTAAATGTATCAAACTAATTGAATCAAAGTTAAGATGAAAGATCATAGACCACGCTGGTGACTTAGCTTTTGTTTGAGCTTATTATCAATAATTTTTCGACAATTGCAGAGCATTTTATAGCAGATAATCAGCTTTTGTCTTAAAGATTGGACTCTCCTCAGTTCCAGTTCCTTGGACTGATCGGTCAGTGAGTTAATCTTTAATATTGTTTCTGATGCCATTGTGGGCAACAATCTACGTCTATAATATCTCATTAGCTCTTGCTGTTTCTGACGCTTTTTCATTTCAATCATATAGGGCTGATCGGGTTCGGGATTGTAGAAACTACAGCAGATTTCACAACTGCTGGTTTTGGACGTCGATCTTCTGACTTTATCGTTTATTATTGTCGCTCTGCTGATATTCATTTTTTTTGAAATAGCGTTTTCTTTAACATTCGTTTTCTTATTCAATCTTTTCTTGTAATACTCTCGTCTAAATTTTTTCACAAGTGGCGATTCAAATGATGTTGGCCAATTCTTCGGTAACTTGTCATATTTAAACCTGTCAAATTTGATGGCTCCCATAAATGATCTAATATGTCTATCAACATTTATTGGCATACGGTCTATGGCATAGTCAGAGTCCCGATAGTCATAAAACATACTCGATGCTGAACTGGATATTAAACTTTTTTTTTGTACTGACTTTCGAGTATTCTCCGACTGTTCAGTTTCACTTACACTACTCTTTTGTTTCAGACTGCTTTTTGACGGCCTTGAGGATCCAATGCTTATTTTCTGTGGTTCTGCTTCAATTGGTTTAGTTGAATTAAATTTTTTAACGACATTATCTAATTTCTCATACAATTTAAAATCCAACGGTCTTCGATGGGTTGCAAACTTCGGAGATTGAAACTTGCTTAAATTCTTTGATTTGCGCAAAGGATGTTTACTTAATCTTGAAAACCGACCGAATAATTTCTTATCCACAGGAAAACGGGAAATTTGTGTAACTTGTTGGTCAAATTTCAATGATTTCGACTCTAATTTTGCTTCTGAACTTTTCTGAGTCGTTGGATTTTCATTTGCGGAGAAGCGACTGGGATCTTGAGACTGTTCTAGATTTTCATTGACATTTTCAGTAGTGTTATGTACACTCTCCTTTGGCTTCTTATGACGGAATCTATTCATTGTGTTCATCATTGGATAATAATTCAATTGTCCATCCGATAAATCACCTAATTTCCTTTTTCTTTTCGTCAGTCGCTTATTAATTTGTTTATTCGTTGTATCCTCGGGACTTGTTTTCAGTGTATTAAATGCATTCTCTTTATCTGCAGTAGCATCTGTGTCATCTAGATTAACTGTTGTTTTATTATATTGTTTAGTGTTAGGTGTATTTTCATTTTTATCCCATGTATCATTTGAATTTTTATCGGATGTATCATCTAGATTTTCAACGGCTATATTATCTATCGATTTTTTCTCAACAGACTTTTTAATCGAACTCGCACTCGAATGCTCACTTAGTTTCTCCGTCGACTTTTTAAGTAACATCTTTTCCAGTCTCTCATCCGAACTGGTTTCTGGCATCTCATTTACTAGCTCAAGCAACTTGTTACTATGAATTTCATTTGGATTCTTATATAGTAGATCATCCAGTTTCTTGGTTATGTAACCTAACATTGGCTTTTGTTTACTTGGTTCTTGATAATATCTAACTATTTTTGGCCTTTCAGCTACCCGAATTCTCTTTGAGTCTGCTTGTGAAAGCTCCTCTGGTATTTTGTAGACTTTAACGGGATGTTTGACTCGTCTACTCATATGATCCACAGATCTTTTATTACCACTATTTTGACGCTGTAGCTCAAGATATGGAACTGGTTTCTGTCCTTTGGCATAGAACTTCCACCAGTTTGCAAATGTATGTCTATCTGTCAACTGATATTTCTCCACGTTGGACCGAAACCGTTCAATATGCTTGGCAGCGCCTTTCACCTTCTGGCCCACAGATTTCTGGTTGGACACATTTACAAATTTTCCCTGTGCAAAGGTCTCATGCGGATTGACAAGTATCAAATTCCACAACATGCTGATGCTGCAATATTGAAGTACACAAAATTAAACACTCAAAACTAGCAATTTGTTACAGTAAATTTATATGTTCGTGAACAATTTGACTTTAGCTTCGGAACAAATATGATAGGTTTTTAAATAAATTTCCACAGAATTCTTGTACCAATTTGAGGAGACACTTCTGTAAACGCCGTTTGCAGCGCAGGATTATTCTACTCTGTTGTTATCATTTTCATTGGTCTGTTACTTGGGCTGTTATGTTAAAGTCGTTTACAGATCGAGAATCAATTGCAGAGATTCTCGAACGCTGTTAATTGACCGCTTAACGCTGATGTGGCTAAAATGATATTAATTTTATTTAACTGTAATTTGCGCAGGTTTTAAGTTTTTTTTCTTATTAAATTATAGGTTTATATCCTACTGAATGCGTTTAAACAAAGTGTTTTTCTTATTGTCCCAAGTGTGATTAGCCGTCGGCAATTTAAGCATACCTAACGTTGTATTCGCTGTATTACAATATTTAAGGTACATATTAAAATTGATTTCTCGAATAAATTTGAACTTGAATTTAAATATTTGAGTACGTTTGACAGTTCATTGATCCAAGAGTTTGTTAAAGTATCATTGCAGCATATGTTTATGTTAAACAGATCATTGTTGTTTAAATAACAGAAACGAGATGCGCGGTAACGAATCAAAATGAGTGGCACACACACACACAGACAAACATAGATGTATACATGAGCAAGTAGGCAGTAAATCGCAATTGAGCACTTTTCAGCTACTCATTATAATTCGTTGATGATTGCGGGAAGGAGTGATGTTTGTTATTGCAGGGACTTATTTATTTACAGTCCATGGGTCGTGTGTGCATAAAGCATATTGACGCTAAAATAACACAGGTGCCTCAGTTTCTGCTTGGATAGTTTGTCTGTTACTATCTGATTGCAGAAGGCGGCAGATAAAGGTAATTTCAATTTAATTTCAATTTTTGGATGGCATGTGTTGGAATCAATGGCAGAGGCGATAAACAAAATCGAGGCCATGACGCTGCCTGACGAATATAAACAGCCGATGCTCGTTTATTAGCAATTAATTTGAATATTAACAGCCGAAAGGTAAAAGTCGAAAGCTCGTGGACATGTTGAATAAACATTTAAAAAATTACTAGGAAAAAAAAACGGAATGATTAAAAAACGCGATATACAACATGCACGAATAAATATAATAGTATAAATTTTTGCACAGCAACTAACTAATTTATGTTGCCTGATCACATTGCTATTTGTTTGCTATTAACAATATTGAAAATATATTTTTTAAGTATGTATTTGCTTAACTATGACATTTCAGAAAAATGCAACGGGTTGCAAATATATTTTATTACTTAATGGCAATTAACGCAGTTGGTATACTAAAGTGCGCCATTTTGAATGCCTTTCTGAGTGACCTTCATCGTATTTATGCAGCTGCTCTCTATGGCCATTAAACAGGATATGTTGTTGTGTTGAGTGCTGCTACTATCGAACGTGCTTATTTAATGGTCTGTTCCATTTCGATTTCTTCCATCTATTCCATACTTTGCAGCGCATTGTAATGTGAAGCCAGCTCAAAGCATAATTGCAAACAATTAGCATGTCTGCGATAGAAGTAGTAAAAATTTTAAATGATTGCCGCGACTACAAAATACTCAATAACAGAGGAAAATATAATATATGCTAACTTTGCTATGTATGTTTATGACTGCATAAGAGAGAGGCAAAATGTTATGTTAAAACCTTAACATTGAGAGCCAGCTTAGCATTGCTTTGTTAAGTAGGCGGTTTATAAAATAACAGAATACACGTTGCTGTTATCGCTTAACAGCGCAGATCAGCATAAAGCATGTCTGTAAACTAACATAAAAATATAAAGTCATATATTAAAGTCAAGTCTAAAGTAAAGTCTAGTTTATTTCCATATAAAAATAATTAAATTGTCTATCACAGTGTGCGGTGTGTGTTATACCCCATTGCAAAGTCGTACAGGTTTTTGCTTCGATATTTGCCCTGTCATTGCATCTTCAAATTGCCGTTGCATTTGCTTTGTTGCGCAAAAATGCTGAAATCATTAGGTCTGGTCATAAATCCGTGAATCAATTTGCATTACAGATTTGCAATACAAATACACACATACTTACTACCATATGTTGGTATCTATGTAGGCATAGCAGAGTTTACGCATATTATCTAGTCACTGTGTTCGCCTGAATGAGTTCATAAGAGCTCTCCCTCTCTCCATCTCTCCATCTCTCTCTATCTCTGTCTATCTCTCAGACAGCTGTTATGCTTCTCCTTTGCGCCCTTTTGTCTGGCTGCGTATCTTCTTTAATTTTGTACTTTAATTTGCTTGGGGATGCTGCAGCTTATGCGCAATTAGGCAGCTGATGAACTTGACTATATTTATTATTATTAAAATAGCACATACAAACAAACATATAAAAAGTATGTATGTGTAAGCTATCAGCCAATGTTTATGAACTGGAACTAAGCAAAAATAGCACATGTTCAAATATATATACTATATCATGTATATTGTAGCTAATCAGCACATGTTCTTGTTTCACTTTGACTTTTGTTTGAAGCTGCTTAAGGCTTGAGAGAATGCGCCAAATAACCCAAAAACATTTCAACTTGGCCAATATAAATATGTTAGCTTATTTAAAGCAAAAAATGCAAACAGTCTTTGCAGGTGTTTGATATTACTTTCGGCAATTTGTAGGCAATTGCAAGGTCTGCCAAATATGAAAGTAGAAACATCTGTAGAAAGATACACTAATAAATCAGGTGCACTGACTGAATACTACTTGTATGTGTCTTATTGCATTTGTAAACCCCTTTCTTTTGGACAACAGTCTTTGTCTAAGATAATTATTAAATTTTTAAATATTCGAAAAAATTGAAATTAAAGGGATATCCTCTTAATTTGCGTTAAATAAGTTAACTTCATGTTCGGTAACTTTCAGACAAATTTGTTAGTCTTCAATGAGATAATTCTCAACTGCATAGGGCATCTACTCGTTGCGCTTTCATACAGCTTTTAAGAACGCTTTGTGTTTACATTTGATTGACTTTTAAATGGGCTGCTGGCCAAATCGAGCAACTTGTCGAGTCTTGTAGTGACTTCCACATGATTTAATGGAAGTTCGCACAGAAATTTAATGATTTAATTGTGTGCAACAAACTGCCGTCGGGACTTAAATTAAGCTTACATACACATGCTAAAATTGATTTAATATTCTTTGAATTGTTTGCTGAGGCAGCAACTAAATTTGCAGTTAATTACTATTAAATATGTGAGTAAACATTATGAATGTTGCTTGCCCAAGCAGTAAACAGCATTAAAATGCAAATCATCTCAGAGAAATGAATGTATTCACTATCTTTTTGGTAGGTATTCGTATAAATATTTTTGAGTATTTTGGTTTTGGACCTGGGTACCCTACTTAAGATGCCACTGCGAAAAGCCGTGGCCTTAACTTCGGCAAATATTTTTGCATTTGCATCGTAAACAAAACCAAAGTAAGGCAAAATAAAATCAAATCAAATCAAACAGAAGCAGAAACAACGCTGCATAAGCCACATTAATGCCCAACACAAATACATAGCTAAGAAATAAACAACAAAAAAAACAGAAAAGAAGGAAAAATAATAATAACAAATACGTGAACACATGGCAACGCAAAGGACCACGTTGTCTTCGTTCGCGTAAAGCCAACAAAGTTATGAACCGTTCTCCTTCTTAACAAAAATTGCCCTTGGGCTACAAAATAAAGTAAAGTATTTTTCAATGCTCTCACACATTTTTCAACATCTTAGATTTTTCAGCATTTGTACATTTTCACTTATTGTTAGTCTATTTATTCATGTTTCTTGTCTACATAAATAAAATATAAAGTGCGCCTTTTGTAAGGGATAAAGAGAAGCTCAAAATATGGGAGTTTCATGTTTTTGTTGTTATTTAATTTGTCTGCGAGAAGAGTTTGTGTTCTGCTTGGCAAGTAGTTACTTTTCGAAATAAGATGCTTTGCTTTATCTTTGTTCCACTTCAGCTGAAGACTTCAATATGCAGATTACGTTTGTTTTAAACGAGAATTTCGTAGGAAATTTATTGTCACAGTCTAAGCAGCTAGATTGAATAATTTAAAATCATCAGTTTGTGTTAATACAAATGTACTATTTTATGAACACCAAAGCCGAAACTTTGAACCCTCATAACTTTTTCAAAGCTTGCCCTATTTTCATGCGGAATGTCATTTTGACCATGATTTGGCATCTAAATTAATTCTGCATTTAAAATTTAATGATTTATAAAATTTAATTTTTTTTCAAAAATCATCCAATTTTCCATACCTACCCCTTTACATTTTTTCAAAAATTTTGAGTTCTCATAATTTCGTGAAAACTCAACCGATTTTAAATCCGAATACCATTTTGATCATGATTTGGCCCCCAAATTGATTCTGCATTAAAATACTATTAATTTGGAAAAATAAATTTTTTTCGACAATTTTCCAATTTTCCATACCTACCCCTTTACATTTTTTCAAAACTTTGAACTTTCATAATTCTGTAAAAACTCAACCGATTTTCAAGCGGAATGTCATTTTGATCATGATTTGGCATCCAAATTAATTCTGCATTTAAATTAATCTCATTCAAAAAATTAAAATTTTTTTCGACAATTTTCCGACTTTCCATACCCCTTTACATTTTTTCAAAAATTTGAAACTCTCATAACTTCGTCAAAACTCAACCGATGTTTTTGCGGAATGTCATTTTGGCCATGATTTGGCTTTTTAATTAATTCTGCACTTTAATTTTCTTGATTCTGAAAATTAAATTTTTTATAACAATCCTTTTTTTCATATTTCTCCTTTACTTTATTCAAATATATTGATCTCTCATAATTCTATTCAAAATCCACACATTTTCATACTTTTCCTCCCAATAGGGTATCGTGTAGTTGACGCTCACTCAAAAGCAAAGGCTATTAATATTATTTTTTGTTTCGGTATTAATAAAAAGTTAAGCAGAAGCAATATATAAATCGATTAAAGATCAATTTGTTGGATAATCATCAACAGCTGTTGCTTAGCTTGATACGAGGAAAGCTACTCGAAGTTTTGCTTATTTCTGGTTTCAATGTTGGAACTTTGACGCCTTGAAGCATGCAGCGTTAATTGTGGCACGGTCATGCGGCAAAATGGTAAATCCGAGAGAGGAAAATAATAAAAGAATATTAATAAGCACAACACGTGCAGTGCGGTTTTGCTAAAAAGTGTAATACAGAGAACCGTCCGCTTGTTGATGCCAGAACATGGCCAAGAACATGGCTGGAATGCTGAGAGGAGGTGACAGAGAGAGGGAGAGTGCGTGAGGGAGAGGGAAGAATGAGAAGGAGATGTTGGCAAGTCTGGACATGGGGCAATGGGCCGAAGTTTGTTGAGCAAACGGCTTTGAAGTCTAATAGGATTAGCCTGGCCTGGATCCGCCCACAACTTAGTGGGCGTGTTGGTATGACGCAAATAAACGCCAGCAGACGCTTTGTATGTGTGTGTGTAAGTGTGTGTGTGGCTAACCAAGAAATCACATTTCTATAAATATTATTAAATAATGCAAAGCAAATATTTGACGAGCAAATTGTAACAAGAAGCTACGGATTTTATTAATGCAGCAAGTATATGAAAAGTATAAGTATTAAAATATATATGTAAGTAAATAATAGGTTCATAGGGTCAATAGTTGTGATTGTCAGTTAGTTTTCAATTGGTTTAGCCGACAGTCTTATCAGTGAATTTGATGGTCAAATCAGCTTTAGCCATGTTGCTGAAGGTGCCAACGAGTTCATTAAGATTATCATTGGGTAGACGTCTGTCGAAGGGGAATCCCATGGTACGTCTATCTGGATAGAGTTTGTCCTTCAGACCGCAGAATGAATATGCCGTGCTGCAGGCATCATTTGGTGTGCTGCATTGGAGAAGAGCAAGACGAAGATTTGAAATTAATAATTTGCAAACAATTCGCAATCAATTGGTTCACTCACTTGCTCAGCTGCTGCACCGAATCGTTGGTGTAGTCCGAAATCATGACAAACAAATCAAAGACCATGCCCTCGGGCCTGCCCTTGGGCAGGAGGAGATGCTGGGGCCAGCCGCAGCCGCAGAAACGGAAACGTGCCAATTCATCGGCTGCCGTGGGTTGATAGTTGGCACCAACGGCACGGAAGGAGCGTTCGAAGGGAATTGCCACCGAGGAGTCTGTCGATTGACGACGCACCGTATTCTCGCCGGGCATCACTGAAAGACACATTCCAATCGGAGTCAGTTGAAGTCAAACGAGCAAGTCAATTTTCCAACTACTTACACTCCACTGTAAACTTGTCCATTTCAATGGCCATCAAACGTTGTTCCTCCAATCGCAGTGGCTGATTGCGTTCATCGGTCTTGGGACAGATGAAGATGCGGCAAGTTCCCGTGCGTTTCGCTCCAGAATTGGTCACATTGAATGTATATGTCCAGGGTGCATTCTGCAAGTGTCTAAACGATGCAGCAATTTCATCGTCCTTGACAGGACCAAAGTCCAGGCCAGCTGCCAAATTGGCTGTCGATTTTTGCCAATAGGTCAACAGTGTATTGGGCAGTGCGCCACGTGAACCCAACTTGGCCTCCACATAGGTCACATTAATGCCATTGAAGTTCAGCTCGGCGTTGTTGTACGGCGGCAACAAGGACTTGTGCTTGTTTAAGACGCTATCGATGAAGCTGTGCCATCTGTAGAAGATCGGATCACGCATTGCCGTCGTTACATCCCCCATAACGCCAAAGTCCTCCAAGTGACGTGCATCGGGATCGTGGGCAAAGGAAATGATGTTGTGTCCCTGATTGTGCAAGTTGCCGTAGTACTGACTGTTCACCGAAAGAGCTGGAGCTGCCTCAACCAGGTTGCCCAGTATATCAATGCCAGTCTTATCGTCCAGGGGGAATGCGTTGGCCTTGAGCCTGAAAAGGAGTTGAAATGATAAAATATTATAGAATGGGAATAGAAATGGGAATAGGCGCTCAAATTGCAATATAAATTGGAATAGAGATACGAGTGTTCATACAAATTGCAATTGGCATTGAAAAAGGAAAGTGCCACAGAAAAATATAAAGAAATTAATAGCGTATCGCATAAAAATTGCAATTTGAGAAGGAATTGAAGCATATATAATACAGTATGGAAATAGAAAGTTAAATTGAAATTGGATTCGAAAAATAAGAAAAATAATATGCATGGGAATTACTAAAAACATAATAATTATGTAAACCGGAATAGAAATGAGAATAGAAATAATTTAAAATATGCAATGAAATGATATAAATCAGGGATTGGATGTAGAATGGGAATCCAAATTGGACGAAAATGAAGGGACATTTCAATTAATTGCAACAACAGATATGGAAATGTGAGAATAATGAAAGTGTTAATGATCTTTCGATTTCTGTACATACATTTTCAACAAATCCCTGATCAATGGCGGCGAGAACACGATCGCGCCAGCGCTCGACCTCAGAGATCTCAATGGTGCCATCGGGACGATCCACATCGCGGAGCAGCTGATTGGAGACACGTGACGGATAGGTGCGATTGTTCACGCTGGACAGGATCTTGGGGAAATATCCCTCGGGAACTGGGTCACGCAAATTGGTGAGGGGCAGCACACGCTTCAGATTATTGCAGAAACGCTCGACATTATAGCGTGCGAGAATCTGATGATGCATATAGTAGAAGAGTTCACCGCGACGATCCTTGTTGACCACCTCACGTGGTCCGCTTGCTGGATAAACCAAATGCCAATGCCAATGATGGCTATTGACACCGATATCCTCACGGAAATAGGCCAAACGCTGCTCATCCTCACGATCGGAGGCCGTGTAGTTGACGGGAATCTCCAGAGTTGCCCGATTGCCGCTCATCTCAATTACATTTGCCTGCTGGCGAGCATCCTGGAACACGGATGGCTCAATGAAGTTGCCCGGAAAGACCTGCGAGATGTTCGGAATGGGCACGGTACGTGTATCCGGACGATGGGCAATGGCCACGGCATAGCTATATTGGAAGAGCACCGGATTGAGGCGATCCCTTAAAAGAATAATACAAAAATCAATGATTGAATGCGAATGCGAATAAATGAGTACTCCTGCACTCACTTGGTGTAGGCACAAAGTGAAACGAATTGCTGCAAATTGGGTGCATCCATATACAGCTGGATCAGCTGGCTGGCGATCTCCCGGTGCAAGGAGTTGAACAGCGAGAATTGGGCCTTCTTGTTCAGCTTTTTGGTAAAGGACAGATCTGGCTTTTTGGCCAGCTCACGCAGTGGAATCCTTGTATCCACATTATGGGAGAATCGATTGCCAACCTCCACAGTGTTGTTTTTATACTCATCGGTGTAGAAGCTCTCGGGAAGATCGAACACGGTCTTGCCCTTATCGCGAGTGGTGAACACTGGTTCCAAAGGACGTTGGAACAACAATTCCAAGGCTTTCAAATCGGTATTCATATTGAATTATTTACGAAAGTTCTCTTCAGATACCCTGTAAAGTTGTTCTACTCTTCAAGAGCTGTGGCGATGCACTGTGAATAATTCAGTTTGTTGATCGCCTTTTTTATAGGTCTTTAACTCTAACCACTAAAACTCAATGTACAGAAAGTAATCATCAAACGACTTGACTGTGGTTTTAGCAACTTATCAATCCAGAAAAGTATCCAATTAACATTATGAAGTGTATCTTGAATAAATATTTTTACTTTTGGGCAAAACCACAAAGCCAGTTTTAGTTTTGTATAGTAGCGTTAGTATCGTCCATATGTTGGGTACTTAATGCAGATAAAAATAAAAGAAACAAACATAAATGTATAGAAATGTATTGTTGTCTTTACTTGCAACACGCTTATCGCATTGGGCAGCGAGACTCTAATGTTTTCTCACATGTTGCCACATCGCCACAATGTGATAAGACATTTTTGACATTCTGTTTGCAATCGTTTAATTGTGATATATTTATAATTTTATATTGTATTTGATTTCTCAAAGAAACTGAAATGAAAGAATGAATAATTTAAATGCAAATTATTGTGTCTCTCAGCTTTGATTTGAGATGTTTATTTTTATAAGTTCTATCAATCTATGATATAATAAGCATTTTCCTCTCCACACTCTATAGATCTTTCATTAGCTCTCTTTTCATTTAAATATATAAGTAGCTAACTAAGTTTAAAAGTTCAAAGCTACTATATTATATGATTTATTACTTTTGTTAACATTTTGAACGGTCTGAACTTAAGCTTGATTTGCTTATTTTGAGAAACTTTTTAGCACTTTTAAACTTTACAACCGCTAAATTGTTGTCTCCAGCATCAAAAATACTTTAAAATTCAACATTTTTATGAGAACCTTTTATTGCTCAGCTCGACTAACCCATTTTTATAAGGAATTAATGTGCCTGAAATTTATGAATAGCCGTAAGGAGGAAACCGGGTAGGATTATTATATGAAAATATTTTGCTAAGTTGGCTTTTGTTATTGCCCAACGCCGATGGGAAAAACGCTGCTGGCTGGTAAATAAATTGGCCAACTTATGTGAATTTTAAGCAGTTCACAACTTGTATGTCGAATGTGGATATCTACATTTATTTATTTTTTATTTGAGTGTATCAGAGAATGAAAGTCTTTCTCTGAATCTTGACGATTAAACATTTTTGGTGTAAATCAATTTTGTGCCGCTTCGTGACCAAAGAGCCAAAAACTTTGGCCATTGTCAATAATAAATGTAAGTGCTGCAGACTGTGGCAAAGGCGCATTAATCTGTGAAATTGACAGCAGTAACAACACCAGCAACAACAACAACAATGGCAACAAACACAACGACAACAACAAGTGGCAGATTATGCACAGACTCGACTGAATTCCCAGCAAGTTTTAGGAGCAATTGTAAAGATGAATTTTCATAAAATATGAAAACGACTTTTCATATTGAACTTTAGACATTTTTGTTGCTTTTGTTGTTGTTGCCTGGCGTTTCTGTTATCTGTCAGCTAAAGTAATTTTTCAAAAATATATTCTTTAAGCTGCTGACTCCGTCACAACTACCATTAATTAATTATATACATATTTATTCAAATACCAACAGAATTACATGTACAATGTTGAATAAATGCTACACAATCTCCCTCTATCTCTCTCGTTCCCTCTTCGACCCACTTTCTGCCTTACTCTTTTTGTTAAAAGTTTAAGCTAAAGTTTTTATGATGTTTTCTGATGCACACAAAAAGTTGAAAAAGTCTTAAGAGCGTTAAAACTTTTGTGGCAGGTTGATAAAGACAAAAGTTCCCCCCTCACAAGATCATCGGCAAAGGGTTGCCATATAATTAGGCGCCCCAGTTTAGTCCAGTTCAGGGACGGAACAGCAAACGGAGGTTGCGGCCTTACCACAAAAATTTGCGAACAGACCTTATCAATACTTTGTGTTCTCGCTTGAAATAACATTGGAAAAAGCGAAGTTGGAGACCATTTAAAATGCAGACCATTTAATCTAGTTCCGGCGGCAACTTTAACAGGTTAACAGCGTTAAATTTAATATGCAACACAAGTAAGTGTTGCAAGTTGCCTCCAATGAAACGGCAATACTCTTGCAATTGTCTGTGTTATTTGTCTTTACTGTTATAGCTACCATTAAGTTTAATTAACTCGTCCTTTGTCTAATTTTAAAAACCATTTATGGTAGAATTTATTTATTTAAGTGTCCATGGAGAGGAATTGTGGTAATTGAGCAACTCCATTTTTAATGGTACTAACGTGACTTTATTTAATTTTTTTGAAAGTTTTTAAATACTTTAAGTAGAAGTACAAAGATATGTTTAAATAATCTTTTGCACACATGTATAATATTAATTTAGATTACCGGAAATAATACAATATATAATTTCATTCAAATAATATTCAAATATTATAACATAAAAGGCTGTACTTATACATTTTTAGTTTTAAATTGTGTTTTTATATATTAAATATTTTGAAATATTTTGTAATCGCTAAATAGAATAAACAAATTTGTTTCAGTTTGTTTTAGTTAAACAAAATTAATTAGTCAATGGAACTCACTATCTAGAGTATTACAAATATATATGCAAATAGTAAATAAACGCTTTGGGAATTAAGCAAACACTTTAAATAGGCAACTGCTTAGCTTAATGGATTTAATGAAATAATCATAGGACTAATAAAGTGATTGAGGTCATAAAGTTTCATAAATTCTCTCGACAGCAACCGACAGAATCACAAAGCCACCAAAAACAAGTCCAATTAGACGTATCTATATTATTTTTTGGCATTTGGGGCAACGTTATTGTATTCTGAGTGGCAACTCACAAAACTTGTTGCAAACTGATGTAAAATCAGCAACAACTGAGCAAACTGCTAACTAACTATCTACAACTAACTAAACTGACAGCTGACTTCAACAATATTGCTTGTAATGAGCGGCCACAGGGGAAAGTGCCACACACAGATACACAGCTCACACAGACAGATGCAAATCTCTAATGTCTAATTAAAATCCATTTACATGAGAGGCAGTTATTCGATGTGGCGTTTTAGCGTTTAACAGTGGTAATTGGAACTAAATAAATAAATCAAAATACAATAAAGAAGCAAGAAATATTTTTGTTCATTTAACTTTAATTAAAATCAAATTATAGAAATACATTTGATTAAAATATACTTGTTAATGGCAGTTAAATAAATCCATTTACGTAATGACATTCGAACTATTGTCTGTTGTATTGAGCATTTCATCCATTGTGTGTTTCCTCCTTTGCGAGAGGAAGTGCACAAATGGTAACAGTAACAAATCATTTGGCATACTGTGTGGCATCAACATTGTTGCAAGCAAACTGTGAGTACGTGTGGCAGTGAGTGAAAACTTTATTAGTTGCCTGTTGCTCGTTGCCTGATGGCTGATGGCAGTTACCAATTGTCATTGCACGACGACTGTCAAATGTCGAATGTCTGGCAACTGTTGCTGCCATGTTGCTTGTGGCAACAGTCACACAGACAATGACTCAGTTAGCCAGTTAACGGCTGCAACAATGTGTGTGTGCGGTGTGTGTGTGTGTGTGTGTGTCTGCGTCAAGGTAATTGAACAACATTTGTTGAATGGCTTGGAACAAATTACCCCAGAGTGAGACCTTCAGAGAGAGGGAGAGAGAGGGAGGCAGAGTGAGAGAGAGAGTGAGTATGTAAGGGAGCAAGAATACATCAGGTGATGGCTTCTGTTGGCGCTGTCATAGACAGACAGTTGGCTGATTTTCTGCAATATTAACTTCACAGCCAGCTGTTACTCGACTCTCAACTGTCAGCTAATATTTTAATATTTTAGATGCCCTGTCATAAGTTGCAAGTGGCTGAAAAGGGTGGCATGACTAAGCATTGTCTACAAATATAAAAGGCAGCAAAAGAAATTAGAGAAATATGTATAACACGTATAAAATAAATTCACGGAACAGAACATGTAATAAACACGTTAGAGAGCATAACATTAAGCTACTAAATGTAATTAAAATATAGAAAAATTCATTGTAGTTCATTATAAACTGCAACAATTAAATTAAAGAGAGCAAGAAATTTAAGAAATTAAAAGGGGAGAAAATACAATACAATACAATAGTACTACAGATAAAATGATTATTTATTCCATCACTCAACTTCAGATGATGTCTAACTGCTTAAAGGGTAACTGCTAGTTGATCACTTTGCAATGTTTTGTATAGGAATTGTTGGAATACAATCAAATATATAATTAACAGGCAGATAAAAATATGTGCATAAACATAATTAATTAATCAAACTCGATAATGGATTATTCTGAAAAATGTGAGAAAGCAGGATAACAAATAAAATTATTTTATTTTTAGTAATTGATAAATGATAAAATAAAATGATAAAATAATGACATCATTATCATTCACTCCGTCAACGGACTTAAACGGCTTTCTTTATGGCATTTGTTGTGCGCTGCACACGTGCCACAATGTGACCTTGCAACATTGGCAACTGGTTGCGCTGATATGCGAATTGCAGTTGCATCGATGTTTCCATAGCCAAAGCGGGAATCAGGCTTAGGTCGAGTCGAAAGGCGCGTATGTAATAAGCCTTGCCACGCTGAAAGGGACAGTGCCTTGGGAAATTGCTGTATCGATCGAGAATTTCGCGGGCAAGCCGCATTAAAGGCACTTGATTCTTATTTGCGAGAAACTGACAGCCGTCAATGGTCAGATTGAGCAACAGAAAGTCAACTGGTCGACGGGGCAGCACAATGCCAATCTGAAACTCGAAATCATTCAGTGCGTCGAGGAAAAGCGAATTCCATGTGTAATGTTCTCCTCTTTACGTTCTTGTTGAGACCGCAGTTGAACCTCTCCAAAGAATTTCCAGTTGCTTCACTTCTGTAGCAGCTGAAGTTCTCGAACTGCAGCTCAAAGTCATTCTGGAAAAAGTTCAGAAAACGTTGAGAAAAACAATGTGCACAGGAAACGTTTACATTACGTATACGCACCTTGCCCGCAACTTGATGCAAGCTCAAAATCCACAAAAATATATTACAAATTAAAACAATCAAGCACTTTCCAAGCATTTCAATAATTTTTTAACAACTTCACTCATTAAGCCATGGGAAACAATTGTACTTAAAAAGTTGCTGAATTTTGTAAATCTGTATAAAAAAACTTATTTACTGAGGCTTGACAAATGAGAGTGTGTAGGTTAATTACTATGTTAAGCTGCAGCAAAATTATAACAATGTAATAACAATTTTTAATTACATTTTAATATATTTTGTGTGTGCTATAGCAACAACATATCAACTATGTTGATTTATTTGCTTATCGTGTATAAAATATTTAAAAATACATATTTTTTATCCATTTATTGCTTTGCAAATATCCAACAGATTAAAACTATGCATATAAATAACATATTCAAGCAGTATTTATTGTTATTCACTATAGTTATTAAATAAACATGCAAACCGGAAGAGCCAAATTGTTAATTACAATAAAGCATTTAATGCGCTTACAAGATAATCAATAATAATTGTGGAAATTATTTCGCACATTTAAATAATTTCATACAAAGTTGAAGTCTTTATTTAATTAACTGTTTGAACTTCATGAATGTTAATTTTATCGTTCTGCTTCTGTTCATTTTATTTTTGGTTAACATTAAGGTAATTAAAGATGTATCTGGCAATTGAGTGCAACTTTTGAAAGTAAGTTTAATTAGCTGATGTTGCAGTTAAAGCTGCAGATGAAAAACTTTCTCGCTTTCTCTCTCTCTCACTCACTCTTTCTCTCACACTGTTTCATCAGCCTGTGGGCAAGTTTTCCAGTAAATATGTTGAATGTTCGTGGCCTTTAACGTGGTTCAAACTAACCCCCATCAATGGCTAATGGCTGCACTTTGTTGGTCAACGAAAAACATCCGTTAACATTCATAGTTCTGGGCCAACAAGCAACACCGTCAATATGCAAACTCTGCCCCCTTTGTCTATAGTCTACAGTCTACGGTGCTGAGGTTCTTTTTAATCGTAATAAGGTCGTAAAAGTCTTCGGGAGATTCGGCAAAAAAGGACGTATTCTTGTTTATCCCTCCGCAGGCATCTGCGTGGAGGTAAAAATCTGTGAGAGCAACTATGCAAGTGGCATGTGGCATGCGGCAAAGTGTAATAAAATAAATAAAAGACCAGGCCAATTTAGTTTCGTGTTACGCGTTTGACACGCTTACAAGAGAGTAGCTCACTTATTTCTTACAATTTGTAATATTCTTAACAAATAAAAAATCCTTAAAAAACATTTGATTGAAGAGAGTAGAAATTAAAATGTTAAAATCAATTTTAATGCCGATTTTGTGTATTTTTCATATTAGATATATGATATATAATAAAGATAAAATTTATATCTTCAATATATTTAAAATAATAAAAAATAAAAATATTTCGATAAGTTTCGAATTGTTGCATGAAAATTACAGTTCAATTTACAATTTAGCTACAATTATTATATCTGTTAGTTTATAATGTGCTTAAGATTTTATATGTAAATTTAATAAGCAAGTGTATTCAGTGTTCGAAGAAATATAAAAAATGCTCCGGTTTTTTTTGCGCCACTCAGTCAAGTGTGTGAAATTTCAGCCAAATGTATTATCGCTTTTCCGTGCTGCTTTTTATGTTGCACGTGCCACATGCCCAGTTGCCAGCTGTACACAAAAAAAGAAGAAAATACATACATATGAGGTTTATAAGTACATATATATGTATATATATTTGAATTAAAAATGCCAGGCGCGTTGCCAGTGTTACAAGGCATTTAAGGTTCCTATTTGCCGGGCAACCCTGAACTGAAAACGGCTTTTTATTTTGTATAAATGCAGGTATCCAGTCCATTCTGCTCCTGCCACTGGCTCTGCATGAGTGCATATTTATGTATGCAATCTATTTAACTTTATTCAATTGGCTGAGTTCTGAGAAAAGCACATGCGGTGTTAAATGCCTTTACAGATGCGCCAAAAGCAACAGCATCAAGTTTCTCGTAAACACTTGCAAGGAAGATTGAATTACTCTCTCAGTTTTTCACTTGAAATGATTGTTTTTAAACCGAAACAGTTGATTTTAATTTTCCTAATAGCTACAGTTGCTTTTGAATGTAGAAATTTCTGTAATACAATTAATTACAAAGTATACAATCTAACTGTGAGAAGAGCTGGATATATTACAATTTAAAGATAAATAAGAGTAACTTTATTTTCATATTAATGTCTCAATTAAATACAGCGCAGCTTTTAACAGTTTACTTAGAAAATACAGACATGTACATGAGTAATCTGAAACAGATTTATATTTTTATTGATATTCAAGGTCTTTTTTATATAAATAAAAATTTAAATATAACAATCTACTGCATTAATATTTATATAACAGTAGTTTCGACTATGTTTTAACATCTGTTTTTCTACGAATGCTGTTCAATGTTTGGTTTACAAACAGATAAGAATTCCACTAACATCGACTGCATATCTGTGTATTTTCTGCAAATCCGTTTGAATCGATTTTTCAATTCTCAAGTTGAAAGTATATCCCATTTTTTGTTTGTGGCATTACTGCAACTGAAGTTATCCGATTTGGTCAACAAAAAGAATGCAAGAACCACTTGGCACAAACACAAAAACGGAATCCTCTTCAAGTTGTACAGGAAAAGCAGAGATGAGTAACGTATGCCGGAGAGAGTGCTCATATCATCAGCCTAATCATGTGGAATAAAGCGGAAACGGAAATTGCACAGACACACACACACAGAGACGTATACCGAGAGCAGCCATGCTGTCAGTTAGAGTACCATAAATATCTATGTGAGTTTGCCTGTGTGTGTGTGTGTGTGTGTGTGTGTGTGTGTCTCTGGGTTAACCAGATTCAAACAAGCATATTCTTGCGGTATCCCAGTACCGAATTTTAGACCATCTACCTCTCTTCTGTTCTCTACACGCCACCATACTGCGGACATGTTGGAAATGAAAATTTTGTGGTTGAATATATCGTTAAATATATGTGTATCGCAGGTAAAGAACGGGGAGAGGGAAGGGTAATGTAGAGTTACGTTATAATTTGAGCATGGCATATTAATTAAAATTGCATTTTCTGCGTAACCAAATGTTGCAAGTTTGTGTGCATAATTTGCACCTGACTGCGCCACATGTGTTGCGTATCTGGGAAAGCAATTACGGTAGGCTTTATTCCCGCTCGTTATCAGTGCCAAGCACATGGCCCAAAAGTGCTTATCGCTTGCCTGAAATTGGCCTAAATGCGCATGTGGAAAAATCTGTCGGTTGGTTCGGCTGTAATCCAATGACACTGGTTGCACGTATCAGTTGAGCTGTCATTTCAACGTGTAGAAGATTTCTGCTTAAAGTTTCTTTTAGTTTGAATTTTTTTATTTTAAGTTGTTAATATTCTCTATGTATAATTTGAAGTCTATACAGATTTAATAGTAACCTGAAACATATCTCTTTTTTATTCTATTAATCTGAATTTTTCCTAAAGTGACTAACAAAAATTAAAGTAGATTAATCTAATTAAAGTAAAATAAAGAACTTTCTAAAATTTCAGATTGCTGCCTGAAAAGTATAAGCTAAAAATATAACATAAAGAGTTGGTTTATTACTGGCTTTCGCACAGTACCTTCAATTTCCTTGCCTTAGCATCAATTTCAACTAATGTCATTGGCTCAAAGCTGATAAGTGTTGTGATAAGCATCGATACATTTAAGCTTAACGTCACTCGCTCTGTTGCCTTCTTATCGCATTTCGAATTTGAACACCATTTAGTATATTTTTCCTTTAATAAAAATAATAAAAATAATAAAAATAAACGATGCTTTCAGAAGCAACAGATGTCAGTGTTGCGGTTGTGGTTGCTCGGTTATTGTTGCCCCTCATTTCGTTCCACAATTTACATGTTGGCGGCACCAACACCGGCACCTGAGTGGTAACTGCTATTACTGTTGCTGTTGTTGTTACTGTTGCTGTTGCTCCTCGCTGTGGGTGTTGCAGAAAATTATTAAAAACGTCAGCAATATTTATGTATTTCACATTGACGTTGGCTTATTGTGTTAAAACGCCGTCAGCGCTAAATGGACTGACCGTGTTGTGAGCGTCATTTTCAGTTTTAGCTATCTCATATTGTTTGCATAAAAAGGGTATATATGGTAGATTATTAAGTTGTAGTATTATTAATGCAAATCAATTATTATCTGCTACTTTAACACTCTTGCTGATTAATGCAGTTAATATTTGATCGATTTTTGTGCCTTTCAATTTCTTTTTATTGCTCCTCGCTGCTTTGTTTTCATGCTGAAATAGTTGAAATTCCAACAAGTAACATTACAACTTTATAAAATATTAGTCTTTTGATCTTCAGTTAGTAACTACCCCATACTAATTGCTTACACAGAGTATCGGATACTGGTTAGCCACAAAGTGTTGTTGTTAACTGAAGGCCAAAGTGGGCGTGTTGTGGTTCTGGGAAAGTAAAATTAATTAAATGTTGTGTGCGGCCTGTGGCTTATTTATTTGATAAACAACCCACTGGATGCTGTTTAACACCAAGAACATAATACGGATGCAATCAAATAAAACAATTGTTCAATTGTGAAGTGTTCGAAAATTGATAAACAACAAATTAACTTGGTCATTCAATTTGAAGTACATGTCGTTTGTCATTTCGTATAATCATCTCTTTGTCTCTTTGCAGTTTCTCCTGTCGCCCGGAGCAGCGCTTCTGTAGGCGCAAAAGGCCGCAACCATTCCTATGCCAGCCCGCAAGGGGCTGTTAGCGCCCCAGAACACATTCCTGGACACAATTGCCACACGATTCGATGGCACGCGTAAGTTAAAAATACAATGTGATACAACAACAATACTATAGAAAATGAAGGGCACGAAGTTTCAAACTCTAATAAGGTTTACAGATACATTAATTAATTGTAAAGTGTAGGACTTTTATTCCACTTTTGTTGATCAGTTGGAAGATAATACTTTCAAAACAAATATAGAGTTCTGCAAAGAATTTGTATTTTTAATTGTAACATTAGTTTACATTTTTAAAAAGGCTTACTCAGATTAAGTTTACGGAGTACCAGAAACTCTCTCAAATTAGGTAGTGCAAACAATCCTGTACCTATGCTTAACAGGGTATCATAAATTGAAAGCTAAACGGTATTTATCTTTAGCCAATATTTTATTTATGCGAGTTTTATTGAGCCTGATGCTCAACATTTTGTTATGGCATATATGGTATGCATAATCCTGCACAGCGTTTGTGCGGGTCATAAAAAATATCACAGATTAAAGAGCTCAAAGAGTCTTTCAGTTTTTTTGTAAACAAAAGGACTGGAAAATTATAGCACAATGGATAAATGCAAAATAAAGAAAGGAACAAAAAAAGGGATACAAACAAGGACAATGCTTATGTCCCTTTGGTGAAGTTCCCTTTGGTGCAAGGAAAGAAAAAACTTAAAAGTATTTATTGTTGTGTTTAGCTCCCTTGTTTCTCAGCAAAACCCAGGAAAGGGAGGACGATGCCTTTGGCTAACTGAAAATTTCATAAAATACTTTCCATTTGTGAAAAGAATTTCCGTTTTTGTCACATTTAAATGTCAAGTAGTTCGGCTAATAAAATGCAGTTGATAATTAGTTAAGTAATTCCGTAATAACTTGCAGAGCAATAATATAATGAATATATAGTTGTTTTCTCGAGTGTAATTAACTTTCTTTTCCGCTGACAAAATTCTACAAGACATAAATAATACAAATATCCACACAATATACGAAATGCACAGCAGAGGAGCCCATAATTTTTGGCATTGCCTGTAAGTGATTTGTCTGACGTGCCCACATGGCGTATGATTATTGTGCGACAAGTATATTTCATAAATATATATAAGTAATATTTCTTATTTTGACATCTCAGCAGTTTGTTCATTTAGAGCCGAACATGCTGTGCATTCAAGTATTTAATATGCTGTGTGCGTTGGCGGCAATTGGGATCAAAACTTGGCTTTTGGGTCAGTTAACTTTTTAATGGCATCAGATATTACATAAATGCGCACTTAAATTGCTAGCAAACTTTCGTGTCGGTGTCTGTGTTTGTATTCGTGTTCTCTGTATTTGTCTTCTTCTCTTTCCTGCTTTGCATTCGGATTTTCTGCTCATCAGATGGACGAGGTTCAATTGATTATATCATCTGTTGTCGCTTCTATTCTCTATTTCCGTATAATCCATTATGGCATACAATGCCCACAGCCGTAAATTGATGCTTGTGCTATTCAAAGATACACTCACAGATATATTAGTAATCACATTTAATCAGAATCACACTCAGCTCTATTCATGGCAGCCATTTACGTCTACAAATTGTGTACTCTGGCATTATTTATGGCATTCGATGGAAACAAAAGCCCATGGAACAGGAGTCCACAATTTGCGGATTTGTGAGCTATACTCTAAGTAATATACTCGCATTAGTTTCTATCCCATTGAACTCATTTGTGATCATTAATTATCTATACATTTTAATGTCTTGAAAAATTATGAGCTCATTTAAGTGGGCTCTAAAATCATAAGTAATCAATTCTCGGTATTCCTGTTAAGTATCCCATGAGTTAAACAAGTTTTTGATTAGTTAGGCACCTGGTTTTCCCTTTGAGGTCGAGAAATATCTTCTTTAATTATCTATCTCATTTACATAGCACAAAAAAATGAATCTGTTGGTTTCAATCCTCCATTATCTGCATATCCTGGCCATCTGACAAGTTGAACTCTCATGGTTATTACAGTATAAGGTCTGCTTTAAAGCTTTTGCTTATCGAACGGAAATGAAAACCATGAAATGTTTTCCATGTACCATTCTTTTATGCACTGCTTTTTCCACACAGAACGAATCCTTCTTTTTTTTTTTTTGTTTCATGTATGATGGCAGGGGAATCTCTCACAGGAGTCACCAAAAATAGCAAAGAATTTCATTTCATTTTAGTAAATTTCATTTTTATTCTCAACTCTGAGACAGAAAGGGAAAACACGCTGAGTTGTGTTTGAAAAATTTAATTAAATTTTTGTTTGTTTGGTGAAAAATAATAAACTCATGCCATGGGACAAGCAACGACTACAATAAGAACAACCAAAAAATAATAATATAATAGGTAATATATAAAGGTCAACGAGCTAAGTAAATAAAACTTGCTATATGGGTATTTATTATTTTTTTTTATATATATAAATTGGTTTGTTTGTGCTCAATTGAAACAGCAGGAGGCACGTAAACATATTGCAGTCACTGTAAACAGAAAAATTTAACAATTGAAGTGAATTTTCGGCAAACATTGAAAGTGTTTCTCCCTCCTCAAATTTCTTTTCTTACAGACTCGAACTTTGTGCTCGGCAATGCGCAGGCAAATGGCAATCCAATTGTTTATTGCTCGGATGGGTTCGTGGATTTGACAGGATATTCACGCGCGCAAATTATGCAAAAGGGTAAGACAATGGGACAGTTGGACAGCCTGAACCCTCAACACTTCAATGCTCATTTCAATGTATTTGTACAACATTTTATTCAATTGTTTGCCAAAATGAACGACAACAACAACGACACGCACAGGCTGCTCATGTCATTTCCTTTATGGGCCGGATACAAAGGACGAGCACAAGCAGCAAATTGAGAAAAGTCTCTTGAATAAGATGGAGCTAAAGCTGGAAGTTATTTTCTACAAAAAGGAAGGTAAGTTACCATCTTTCTTCTCCCATCTTCATCTTCCATCTCTGGTTTCCCATTCAAAATAGCAAATTTGCGTCTGAGAAACATAAGCGAAAAGTCTTTGCTAACAATTGTGTAGTAAATTGTTTTCATTTTTAATTAAAAATGTTGAGCTCAAAACTTCATTTGAGCATTGAGGTAATTTGTGTTTAACAGAAAGGAAATTAAACGCCAAGTTCTCTTGAACAAAGAAAATTCCGCTGAGAACTACAACAACAGAAGTCTGACCAAATATTTAAAAGTCCAATAAGCAATTCCAAAATATAACAAAGCCTAAATTCTTTTTCTCAGAAGTAAAAATAAAATCTAATAACTATAGAAAAATTTAATATTTCTTGGTGTTAAATCTCCCCGAATTTTCGATTTATATAAAAATGAGTGTGTATTAAAAATGAAATATACTATATTTATGATACTTCCATATTACTTTCTTTAAAATATCTTAAAGAGTCAGTCCAGCTTTAAGTTTTCTATCAATATATTGCAGAAAATTTTAAAGTAAACTTAGTTATTTTACTTTTCAAACACTGTCAGCGATGTTTGGTAAAAGTATTAGAGCTGTGGTTCACCACATGACAGAAACTTGTTAGCTGTTATCGAAGGCAGCTGGAAAGGATTATCACAATTGCTGGCCCAATACCAAAAACAACAAAGCAACAGTTGGCGAAATAATAAGTGAAAAGCTGTAAGTCAATTGTGGCAGAGAAACACGTGCGGTGGTTGCACAAAAACTTTATGTTTGCTGGTAAACCACACGGCTGAGCGAGTGAGTGATGGAAAGAGAGAGAGAGAGAGAAAGGAAGAGAGATACGGAGAAATTGAGTGAGAGAAAGCCTTTGGCAGTATGGAGTAGCTTTAACCATGCTTCGTATTGACTTTTAATTTAAGATAGAGCAAGATTTTGCTCAGCATCAATTTTCCAGTGCGTGCTCGCATGAGCTGGCTTGGCATTTTATTGAGTTAGGAGATTCAGGCGAAAGCGCTTGCCTTGAACTAGTTATCCACGGACTGTCTCACAGGAGCTCAACAGATCACACACACAAACACCCACACACCCAATTGTTGTGTGTTGTGTATTGTGTGTGTGTGTGTGGAGACCACAAAACAATAAATTTACTCGGCACATTTCTGCACGTCCGTGTCGCGTTTTTCTTTACTGTTGTTTAATGAGGTCACGATTAATCAGCGGCAAAACGAAATCACCTCGGGCTGAGGCTGTCCCGAAGTGCTTTTAATGGGTATTATATATATGTTTCTCTCTCACTCTTTTTGGCTATTAACTTGCCTATAAGTTTTCTAATTAGCACTGCATTTTAAAACTTTTAACAGAGCCATAGTCAGTCTCTAGATTACAAGTATTATTAATTATGCATTAGTTAATGTCCTGAACAGCCTACGGTTAAACTCGTCAAGATAATTAAAATGCCGTCTACATAATTGTACTCTAATTGAGTTGATGTGCAATCATTTTTTGCATACCATTAGGAAGCCAATTAACAGCCAGTGGGTATGAGAATACCACATCAATGTCAATGGCCATGTCGATGGGTTTTCAATGCCTTCAAAGCAATTTCAACTGATGCTGCTTGTGACATTGCCGCAATTATGCAACCGCAATTGACAATCGATATGTTCCAAAGAGAAATCTGTTTTAAATTGTGCCATAGGAATAAGGAAATAGCTCTGAAACAGCAAATTTTACTAATATACCGATTTAATAGACGAAAACTCCATAAGATAAGACATATCATCAACAATTAATAATATTAGCAAGGTTTCTTAAAGGACTATATTATGAAAGATTTTAGAAATCGCTTTGAGTATATTTTATGTGTTTCAAATGCAGTTGCCTATCCACATCAAAAATATACAATACGAGTACACATTGTCAAATTTAATGAATTTAACATCATCCAAATTTTAAATTCGTTGAATATATTTTTAACATACAAAAAGGCACACGTGTCCTCTATGCTGACTTAAATGACAGCCACAACTGTGTTCCATTGTCATGTTAACCGATGTTTTAACTTATTTTCCTTTTTTGCCAGGTGCTCCCTTTTGGTGTCTGTTTGATATTGTGCCCATTAAAAATGAAAAGCGCGATGTGGTGTTGTTTTTGGCCTCGCACAAGGATATCACACACACGAAGATGCTCGAGATGAATGTCAACGAGGAATGTGATAGCGGTAAGTAGGCGAAAAGCAAAAAAGTGTTAAGCAAATACAAAACAAGAGGGTAAGCCAGAAATTGCATATGGCCTGCCACAACAGACTGTCAGACAATTCAGCATCAAAAGAGAAATTCTTATTAATTTATGCATTTCTTGCGCACAAAGTTACAAGCAGCAATTTCCAAATTGACACATCCACAATAATGCACAGTGATTTCTAAATAAACTGTACACATAGCATCATAATAATTACACTTCCTCCCGCAGACACACAAACACACACATAAAAACCTAAGTTAAAAAATTGATTTAAATAATCCATTATTTCAAAAACATAAAAATTCTGTAATAGATGAGTGCATATGTTATATGTTTGTCAGTTTCTCTGTCTGTCTGTCAAACATGAGTTTTTCTTTAATTTTAAATAGACTTGTTCAGGTTTTCATATGAAATTTGAGGACATTTCTAAGGGACACCTAAATATAATGAGCTTTTTCTTGTTTTCCTACAGGGAATTCAATTTATTTATTTTTATCAGCGATGAGTTTGAAATTGATCATGATGATAAAATAATAAATTTTAATTGTAGCATTAATTTGATTTGTATTTCTATCTACTTTATCTATTTAGTTATCCATTTAGTTTTCAGTGTAAGAGCATTAGGAATTCGTTTCACTGAAGACATTCGCTGTTTTTCTCATTTCCTTATTTTAAATTTTCCGGATTACGACGTTGTCAACTTTACTTTTCCAAAATTTGTTGTGCGTTTTCATGGTCTGACTTTGTGGTTAACCTGTCCAAGTCAACAGTGTTCTTTTTTCAGCTTTTTTACCTTTGACGCATTTTTGTAACACTTGAAATATGAATATTTAAACGAAAAAGCAAACAGAGATCTTTTTTAATATTTGAACTTCCATATAGAATTTTCGCTTTGTCAACTTTCGTTTTTGAGGTTTGACAGTACGTTTTTTATGGATTGCTTGATGCTCGCTATCAAAGCAAAATGAATGTCGCCACAAACCGAAATTCTGATGGTACGAGTAGTTTCATATATTATTTTCAATCCTGTTATCTTTGACTTATAATATAATCTCAATGGATTTCCTTGCGGAATGTTAATTTTATCATTATTTGGTTTCTCATTTTTGCTATAATTTCTCGATAATTACAAATCGATTTAGTTTCAATCAACATCACTAATATTTAATTAATTTAATATCAATTAGTTCGTGTAATTTTATTGATAAACGTATATAAATCAAATTGAAATCAATTCGTAATGCTGAACTTCCCGTGATTACAAACTAACTAAACAAGTTTCAGTTACTAAACTGCGTTCTTAAATAGTGCTTTCGCATGTTTAGTCCATTGGATTATGCATTAAATATGCTCACAACTTTAGTCAGTGAATTAGTTAGCACAACTGCTGTCTGCAGGATTCCCCAAGGATTTGTCAAACTGGGAAACAAAAGAAGAGTAATCGTATGCTTAAATATTGATGTACTGGGAGACAACGTCAACCGACTGTTTAGAGAAGAGAATTCCAAGAGAATAGTTTGGCTTTTTTTCTGCTTTTATTTCATGCGAATGAAGTGAATTTATTCGCGTAGGTCATTGTGCATTCAACTAATGCGGATTAGTCAGAGGACAGAGTCAAGATGTGAATTTTGTGAAGGGAGACGAGGTCATTGTTAAGCTGGTTGCTGGTTGCACTCTGGCATTTTGAGCAGGTTTCATTTGCAGTTATATTAGGATCATTATTCAGTTGTCGGAGGACTGTTGTTGTCACTGCTCTTGACTTGAATGTTTTGTGGTTTTGTGGAATTGCACTCGAGCAGAGAGGAACTAAGCTTTCCGAAGGACAGGAGAGACATCAGCAACAGCTGTCGTAATCGCTCATTGTCACAGTTGTTGAATAATTTTAAATTATTTTAAGCAATTGCCATTGATAAGATAAGCATCATAAGATAAACATAATGATTAAAATATTATGTAACAGCAATTGTTACACACATAATTGAGTATTTATGTCTCTGTTGATTTAAGTATATTATTTACAAATTATATGTAGCTTAATTGAAATAACGATACAATACGTATACGTCATTTTACAGAATTTTCCACAGAAATTTGATGCAAATAAACCCAGACATTTGTGGCAAGCCCCCGCTGAGTGGCAAATTGAGTGTCATTTCAACATCAATGTCCAAATTAGGCACGTCAAATTAGCAGGCAGCATATTTAGAATGCTTTAAGGCTGTCCGAAGAGCTCAAACATTTGTAATTACGTGGGCTGCAAAAAATATAAATTAGTAAATAGAGCGGAGGACAGGAGAGATGAACAGAGAGAGAGAGAGGGAGACGTGAGATGGTCATTGGGTAGCAATTTAAGGGGAATTGAATTATCATTCGGCTGACATTTCAAATGACCGTCATTTTACACATCATTAGGCCTGTCAAATGCCGCTGCTTTAAGCAATTTTCACCACCATGTGCGACGTTCTATGCGGCATTTTCCACACTCGACTGAATCGCGAATATTTTTCCAGTTGCTGTCACTTCACTTTCCTTTATTTTTTGTTTTTCTTTCCACAATATTTCATTCAGTTTTTTCCACTGTTTTTTATTTTTTTTTTTGTATGCATTAAACGTACGCCACGTGTTGCTGGAATTTTGGGGCGTTGACACCTCCCACTCAACCCCAAAAAATGCCATAGGCCCTTAGTCGGGATCATTGAGGTGTCCGGCAGCTTAATTGGCATTTCGATATGACAGCTACGTTGGGTCGTCGTTCCGTTCGGTTCAGTTCAGTTCGGTTCGGTTCGGCTTGGTTCAAAATTAATATCAAAAATGCGTTGCAGACCCTTTTTGGAAAACAACAAACTGACATACGAGTATGGTCTTGAAACTGCCGAAGCTTAAATACACTTGCCGAGCTTAATCTTATGCTGTCTTTTTTTAATTCAGCTTATTGTTTAACACCTTTGTTTAATTTGAATTAAAATTTATTTCCCTTAAATTTAAGATTCCTAAATTTTCAAAGCATTTACTCTAAAATGAACGAACAAACCAGTAAATAATGTTAAAGATCTCGTATACTCTATTGAGGCTTGTTTCGCCAATTATATTAAGCACTTTTTGCCAAAAAGTTGTGCTAACAAACCGCGCAGAGAGCGTTTTTACACTTTGTTACGACATGAAAAATTAAATCCTTATAATTAGTAGTCTACTTTGGCGCACATTTTTATTTGATTCTTTCTTTAGGATCTAATTTTTCACAATCAAGCTAATTGCAATTTATAGCTGCACGCGCGGTGCGTTTGAGAGGTTGACGAAAATAGAATTAAGTTAAATTTAATGAGCCAGCTTGAGGTTCAGCCTCAGTGCTCAGTGAGATTGCGGCTTGCTTTCATCCCAGCCCCATTAATAGAGCATTCCGGCCTTGTTTACATGCCGCCAAATAAACGAGTACGAGCTGAACATTTTTGTTTGAGGATTGGCAGGCAACTTATCATCCACCTTGCTGACTGTCAAGTATTCTATATTTGTGTCTGAAAAAAATTCTGTTTTTTTTTCTGTTTTCTGTTTGTCGGTTGTGACTTGATCTTTTGGTGCAAATATTTGTTTGACTTTGTGAGCATGCCATAAAAAATATTTATTTGTTTTGTGTTGTGTTGTGCTGTGCACTTGCAAATGACTGTGTCCATTTCAATTTGAATTTAAATAAACATTTTCAGTGTTAGATTTTGTATTGATTTATATTGCACTCTGTGCCAAACAGTTTCCATTACAATTATAAATTTCAATTGAAAACTAATTGTATTTGAGAACTATAAATGAGTGAAATTTTAATAGCAGACAATTTAACATTCTGTACACTTTCTGCACGCTTTACAGCGACCGCCAAATAAATTTAAATAAAATGCTGCAAAGCTAACGTTCTGTTAAGATCTCTAAGCATAACAGCTGTACTCTTTTCGTTCTATTTGAAATGCTGTAAGATCTGTTAAGATCTGTTAGAACTTTTGTAAATTTTACAGCTGGATCCTGTTAAGCTAATCACTAACAGAGCCAATAAATTTGGATTGTAATTTTACATTTGCCAAATACAAATTTAATTTCTTTGGAAATTTCAGATGTAGTAGCATTAAAAAAATCTATAAAAATAAATAGTAAAATACGAGCAATTTGAATGTCTCAATAATGAATTTCTGTCAAGAATCTCAAATCTAAGACAAAAGAACATTTTAACTGCCAGACAAAGGCAATTAAAATACACACTCTACATACAGACAGAGAAACACACATTCACACACGGATTTCAGACAGCTTGTACTTTGTGTCGCTTTTTGAGGCTGAATAACATTTGTTCATGTCCATGTGCACTTTTATTGCTTATCGCTAACTAAATTTAATAACAATTAATTAAACGATATATCATATTATTAACAATTATATGATTGTTAAATTGCATTTGTATTATTCTGTATATTTTCTTTCTTTGTGCTCTTTTTACTCTTACTCTAATCTAACCGGCATCATTGTAATTAAACCAATATTACATATATTAAAAAAAAACAAAATCAATGCAAATATCCTAAATCCAACTATTAATAAAAATGAATAATTAATATAATATATATGTTGTCGACTTGAAACATCGCTTGAACTGAAATTTGCTGTGAATCTGTTGCGAATCTGTAAGTTTTTGCCCTTACAGCTGCACTACTCGGCGCTAGATTCCGTGCCGGCTCCAATGCCGGCATGCTGGGATTAGGTAGCCTGCCCGGATTGGGCGGCCCAGGATCTGGTGATGGCGGCGATGCGGAGGCTGGAGATGGTAATAATTTAGATGTACCTGCTGGCTGTAATATGGGAAGACGTCGGAGTCGTGCGGTTCTGTATCAGCTATCCGGTCATTACAAGCCCGAAAAGGGTGGTGTCAAAACCAAATTAAAGCTCGGCAATGTAAGTAGATCCGGCAAAAAGAACCTTTAACCACAGACCACAGCGCACAACGTTTGTTGTTGGACTTGACTTAATTAAATTAACTTAATGCCGTCAATTTAATCCCTTTTTGCAATATCCTTTTGATATTTTTGCTTAATATTAAATGAGAATGCTTTCTATGTATATACAAATTTGTTTAGAATTTTATGCATTCAACGGAGGCACCATTTCCCGAATACAAAACGCAATCGATAAAAAAGTCACGCTTGATTCTACCCCATTATGGAGTATTCAAAGGCATTTGGGATTGGATCATACTCATTGCAACGTTCTATGTGGCATTGATGGTGCCATACAATGCGGCCTTTGCCAAAGCGGATCGCCAGACTATGGTTTCCGATGTGATTGTGGAGGCACTTTTCATTGTCGGTAAGCATACAGGATAACATATCCTTTTAACCAGTTGATACACTTTTCTGCACTCAAGGGACAACCTGTTAGCTACAATACATTCATTCATTGAATCATTCATTCATTCATTTCATCATCAGCATCATAATCATCGTCATCATTGTCATCATCGTCGTCTGCTCTTTAGGGGCAAATTGAATTTATCCTGGGCTTAGTTTTCTATATTCTCCTGTGACTGTTATTTAATGTCCATTCGCTTTCTGCTTTTTCTCCGATTGCAGATATTTTATTGAATTTTCGAACAACCTTTGTCTCACGAAAAGGTGAGGTCGTATCCAATTCCAAACAGATTGCCATCAATTATTTCCGTGGATGGTTTGCCTTGGATTTATTGGCCGCCCTGCCCTTTGATCATCTATATGCCTCCGATTTGTATGACGGCGAGGTAAGTAATTGTTTTTAAATTGTTAACTCAGTCTTTTTTTGTTTTCTTGTACAATTAATGCATCCATTTGCATACCACAGAATTTGTTTGTGTGTGTGGGTGACGTTGCCATTTTTTATTTGCATAAAGTAAAGTTTTTTTTTTGGTCATATTTAATATCTGATTTTTCATATATCCAATAAACATAGCAACTGATGGTTAATTTATTCTGTAAATTCAGGCAATTTAAAATAAATGTCAGCGATATCGCACATATTTTCGAAGGCGCAAAAATCATGTGTCCTCTATTTAAATTGTAATTAAATTTTAATTGCATTTCAATTGCAGTTTAATTCAAAAGCAAAAGAAACTTAAATTTTATTTAACATATTTTAAATAAACTAAATTTAAACATATCCTATTGGTCTTTGTATTAAGTTACTTACAGCTAGAGTTGCTAATAGTTGTAATTAAATGAATCTTGTTATTAGGAATCAATCATACAATTTGTTGAATCGTTTGTGATTTTATCAATTCACACAAAACTTGTCAATGATTTTCCGTTGACTTTTCTTCTGCAACTTGTCGATGGAAATAAGTAAAGAAACAATTGCAGTGTGGGTTTTCAATAAGAACTTTGCTCTCAACTTTGTCGAGCAACAACTACCGAGTTGTCTGCTTTGCTTTCGCTGGCCAAGTTGCCTTCAGTGCCCATTAAATATGGAAGCCAAATTTGAAGTGGTAAATAGCATTAAGAGATTTGCATGATATGCATAATGCATGTATCGCAATTTTTTCGGACTTGTTAAATTCCATTTGAGCTTAATAGCTGTGAAAAGTGAATGGCAGAGCGCACATTTAACTAAGATTTAAGTGCGGCAAGCATAGTTTTCATATTTATTTGAGTTGCGCTCAACTCGATTAAGCTGCTTTCTACGAGAAGAAATTTTCCCCTTCCCCTAGGAGTTTTTGGAGTGCACTTTGTGCTTAACAAGAGGATTACGGTCGCTTCCGGCGAGAACTTGGTTACAGTTTAACAACAGACGGAGAGAGAGATAGATTGAGTGAAAGGGAGTTAGATAGCGATGTAAGCCAAGTTGCTTAGAAATGCTCAACGTGCATTTGACCCCAAAAAAGTATGCTATGAAATATTGCACCGTTTCCCAAGTCCAACTTCCTTGAAGATTGTTCTTTAAAGCACAACACTTGAGGCTTTCGCCGTGTTGTTGGACCTCATTGAGTTCGCTGGCGAATTCAGCTCAGCTTGAAGTGGTCAACGTTGTCAGCGCGTTGATTGTCGACTCAAAACAAAGTAAAAGACAAAATAAAAAAAGCGGAGAGAGGAAGAAAAGCAAAAATTGTAAGTAAAATGCGCTGTCGCTGACATTATGGACATTTCAAGTATCTTCTTGTGGCTTAAGTTGCCTCTCTCTTTTTTGGTTTGGTTTGAAACCCACGTTGCTATTGATTTTATGCATTGTCATGGTTTTAATATCCAAACCAAATTCATTTGTGGCATTTTATTGTTGGCTTCGTTACAACTTCCGGCTTAGTTCTGTGATGCACATCAAATCAAGTGAGTTGTCTTCTTATACCCGTACGCAGCTTAAATCCAGGGTATATTCAACTTTGCTTGACTTTTGACCAACACCTGACACCTTTTAGATTGACGTAATTTGAATAACGACGCTCTGTAGTTGTAGTTTACTTTAAACAATAACTGTCCACTTGGTTGAAGATGTGGTAAGGATATCTTTTAGTCAGTGGTTAATTTTCTTGAAGAATTAATTCCCTGTCTATCTGTTTTGTGAGTGAAAAAAATCGCCATTATTGGAAAATCGCAGCGTGTGTTAAGCTGTTTAAAAACAACAGTGGCTTAAAACTTTTTTTTTTTAAACTTTAATTGGCTCTAATTGATCAAATTGCAGTCATCCCCGCTGTTTCTGTATTTGTGGCTTAAAAGTTGTTCAAAACAGCAAAATGTCATTAGCAAAAATAAATTCCTATATTAAATATATTCTTGAAAAGAACAATAAGATATTTAAGATACTTCATTTCACGGTCATGTTTTTAAAATCAAATAATCCTGTTCCAAAATTTTTTTGAATTTTAAAATTAAATATAAATCTTTTTTAGATATGTGTTAAGCATATTTGATTATATTTATTTCTAGACAAATAAACTCTTTAATTTATGAACCTTCAGTTGCTTTTTGCGTAGACATTTTTATCTCATCGCTTTCTTTGGTGAACTCTCAAATGAAAGTGCTTTGGTTGACTCTAATTTCTTGCTAATGCACTCGAAACTTTGCATATTTAGTTTATTTCAAAGTTTTAATTATCTTTGAGACCCCAAAAAGGCGGGCACAGGAACGCTCGGGCAGCAAGAGCTCGACCAACGGAAACGGAAGTTGCCATGACAGTCAAGTTGTGTCAAGTTCCCTTTACTTATTTTTGTCGTTATTCCAGTTGGTGACAAAGTAAAGAAAATGCGTGTAAGCAACGCGAAACTTTTGTAAAAAGCAACAGACATTGAGAGTGAGACAGTGTGAGCGAGTGCGATAGGGAGTGCGAGAGGCAGCGGCAGAGACAGAGACAGATAGAGAGCGAGTGAGAAGCAGCTAAAGTAAAGGCAAAGAAAAGCGAAAGCGAAAGCGCAGCATAAATTGCAACATGAATTACAGTTTGCCTGGCAACGGGACTCACACACACACACACAATTATACACAGACACACAATTACACACACACTTTGCACACCCACGTGGCGTGTGAATAAGCGAAAAGCCATATAAAAGAAAAGTAAAAGCAGTTATTGTGTCGACATTCTTAAAGCAACAACGGCTCCTCAGCGTGTTTTTCTGCCGCGTGTTCAAATGTCTATGCATATTTTTAAAATACCCTGCACTAAGTCAAAGAGAGGTGTAACAAGCTAATAAATACTTTAACACTAAGATAATAATTTATTTCCCTCTAATTACCCAAATTTGTATACAATTTTTTCAAATATCAAACTATTTGTTTTTATGCAAATATTTGTTATTGTTATAGTAACATAGTTTTTTAATCTGTTGAAATCAACAACCTTTCCAGAGTATCTTGTAGTCGCAGCTTAGTTAATCTGTCGCTTTTCTTTGTTGTACTTGCTTTAAATGCCTTGGAACAGCTGATTGACATTGTGTCGCGTTTTTCTTTCGGCTGAGTTTATTAAATTTTGTTGCAAGGCTGCTGCTGTTGCAACTTGGAAAAAGCTGAGACCGCATTATTATTTTACTTTCTTATTGTTGGAAATTACAAAGAAGCCGAGTGCCTGTGTCCATTCTAAAATGACGCCTCGTCAGCTTCTCAACATTTTTTCTAATCATAAAAAAATTATGTGTATTTCAAAATTGCCTTCAGTGTATGTGTGTATGTGTGTGTGTGTGTCAAGTTGGGGCACGTGGCAGCAGCAGGCAACGACTTAATGCACTGTAAGGTTAAATGACAGCTTTAACCTTCAATTTACTCAACTGCCTCGACTGCGGGGGTTGCCCCCTTGATAAGCTTGTTTATGTTTACATTTGAGTTTTTGATGACATCCTCTTTGATTTTTTATTTAACTATCCCTTCATTTTCGCTGCTTCTGCTTCCTTCTCATCTCCATTATGTTGTTCATTTCTCGCTCTTTTTTATGGTTGAGCTCGGGACGGAAGTTATAATATTGTAAGGACAGGAAATTGTAACGGGCCTCGAAATAGCTAATGAAGGAGCATGTGTAAAATTTTTTCGAGTGTTTCCCCGCATCTGTGTGTGCGTGTGTGTGAGATCTAATGAAATTTACGCCCCAAAAAGTAGGCAACATAATTTGAGGCAACAAACTACGAGCCAGCAATTTTGGGTCTAAATTATATTAGGACCAAATGTCATTAGCTGCGACAAACTGGAAAAAAAATTTGTATTTATTTATGCATTTTATTATTAAAGCTTGTAATAGCTGTTGGTGAACTTTAAAACTCAATTTAACTGCTTTTCGTTGAATATACCCTGTTTTCCAAATAACTGACATTGAAAAGACGAGCAGCTAAAAAATGCTATTAAAAGTACATAGGGGAGAATAGGAGAATAGGAGAATAATATCAACACAAATCACTAAGCGTTTCAATAAAAACGTAATTAGTTTTCGGACACAAAAATCGATTTTCACAATTGTATTTCATATCTCAATAAAATAATTAATGATTGGTAATTTTTTGCACTAAATAAATTAATTTAAAATGAAATTTCTGTATTTTCATTTAATTTGTGGAATAATGTATTTTAATTGTATACATTTCACAACTTGACCAATCTGTCAATAAATAATTTGGCATTGGCTGCTTGCTCCCAGGAATATTGACAATTGCTGTTGAGTTATCAAAGATTTGAAATCAAATCTACAGTTGTGTTGCTCCGGAAACTGTAGTCAATTAAGATGTCTATCAAAAGCCCCAAAAGGTTTGTCTATGTAAAACCGAGTACATTTTTTCTGCAAAGGGTATGCACTATTAGAATAAAAGCCGGAGCCTGAGGAAACTAATATAAAAGTTATAATCTGGTCTAAAACAACGTCGCTTAGGGCAACTTTAGATGTCCATTTGCTGTTTGCAATGGTTCTTTAATATTCAAACCTTAGGTCTTTCTATGCTAAATAAATCGGAGAGTATGTAAATGGTTTATGTGAATACATTTTCACGAAATTTGCAAGTCTGTCAATCAGGTCTCTACTATTTCATTTATATCCTCTCTTTTATTTTAGACAAACATGTTGTTTGCTTTTTGTTGGCTTCTTTGTGTCGTGCGTTGACAGCGTTAAACAATGTCTCATGTTTTTCTACTACACATTCTCTTTTTTCTGCTCTTCTCCTTTTTCTATGAATTTTTCCGAACAGGAATCGCATATTCATCTTGTGAAATTGACGCGTCTGTTGCGCCTGGCGAGACTGTTGCAAAAAATTGATCGATATTCACAGCACACGGCCATGATTTTGACTCTGTTGATGTTCTCGTTTACACTGGCTGCCCACTGGCTGGCCTGCATCTGGTATGTCATCGCTGTCAAGGAGTACGAATGGTTTCCCGACTCCAACATTGGTGAGTAGCAATCGTCCGTCGTGCATCGAAGCTGGGAAAAAGTGTTCAAGTCAAGGACATTTGCAGCATCAAGAGCAGCGACTGCGCTACCCCAAAGCCACCCCTAAATTATTCACATACACCTAAGTGGTCTGTGTGTGAGTGAGTGTGTATGTGTGTGTGTGTGTGTGTGTTAGTTGGACAGTAATTTAGTTAGTTTGCCGCTGGCGTTGATTGTGTTTGCCTGGCTCGTCAAATGCTAAATGAAATTGTTGCTACTAACTGAAGCATTTCAAACCCTCCTAACAAACTACTCACTCTACTGACTTTACTTCCCCGCACCTCTAATACAAACACACACACACACACACGCACGGACTGACGCGTCAAAGTTTAAACCAACTGAGATGATGACGGTTATTAACACATCTAAATGACAAAGTTTGTAACACAACAATATCAAATCAGCATTTATTGTCATTTAAATACGTTTGTGTGTTAGTGTGTGCAAGCACAAAAAGTTTTGTATTGTCTCTTTGTATACCCTGTAGTTCAGTTAGTTGGGGTAGTACTTCATTTTACCCTAATTTTTATTTATTTATTTGCAAGCCAGTTAACAAAAGGATAGCAAAAGATTTTCTAAAACTACAATTTGAAGAATGTTAACAATATATATATTCATTAGAAGTGTGTTTAATCTTCCTTTTTCAGATCCTAAATCGAACTAGAAATATTAGGGATTGGAGATTTATTTTATTTGAAATTTCACAGGGTACTTCGTAGGCAAGCAGCTACTGCAATACGATAGTAGCTAAACGTTAATTTATGCATTTATGCTTCATGTAGATTCCCTGGGCAGATTGTAATATTCGCATCTGATAAATTCACAACAAGGCAAAATCACATACAACAGCAACAAATTGCCAGTTACATTTCGCATCAATAAATGCTGTGAGCATGATACGCATTAAATGCTCATGGTAAATGTGTGAGTTGGGATCGCAATTGAAGGGAAAAGTTAAAGAAAACTGTCATTTGCCATTTGGCATTTGCTGTTTGCTGTTTGCCTCTTGACGCTTGACGCTTGATTCCGTTGTGCCATTTTGACCTAAGCAGTTAGCCTGATTTGACACGCTCTAACATGTCCGTGCCCTCTGACAGCTTACTGCCTGATAATACTTTGATGGACAGCCGGGCTGACGAACGAATGAGGAAAGTTGAGGAATGAGTGCAAGTCATTGCCCGAGTTTAATGAGCAACTGAATTACAATCATATTCGCACAGCTTTTGGGCCTTGTTACTGCCTGATTTACTAAACAAAGTTTCTTGGTTTCTTTTCTTCTTCGTCTATTTTTCTTTTGCTTATTTCTTCAATTAAAATCTTGACAGTCTTGTTCACAGGTTGGCTACAGCTGCTTGCCGAGAGAAAAATGCCACCGTTGCCATACTGACAACGGCTGAAACTTACTCGACCGCGTTGTATTTCACATTCACCAGCCTCACTTCTGTGGGATTTGGCAATGTGTCGGCGAATACAACGGCCGAGAAGGTCTTCACCATTATAATGATGTTGATTGGCGGTAGGTAATCATTATCCATGCAATTGATGTGCCTTTTGAATTAAAATTCATACATACGCATTCATATGCGAACTCACATTTTAACAGCTTTAAAATTCACTTTGAAAACACTTTTCTCTCTCTCTCTCCTCCTCACTCCTTCTCTCTTTTCTTTCCGTTTAGCTCTGATGCATGCCGTGGTCTTTGGTAACGTGACGGCCATTATACAACGCATGTACTCACGGCGCTCCCTTTATGAGAGTAAATGGCGGGACCTGAAGGATTTCGTGGCTTTGCATAATGTAAGTACTCGAAATTATCTGTTGCGCATTGCAATCTTAAATTCCTACAGATGTATTTCCACTTGAGACGTCGTTTTAAAGCATTAAACCTCTCAACTGATTATTTACGAGCTATATTTAAATGCTTGTGACATTTAATACCGCCAAATCTCGCTGGACACTTTTAAAATTAGCGCACATAATGTCGATGTTCCTTAAGTGTCAGCGAATTCATTTTTTTAGACATTTGCGAAGTTAGAAGTTGAGGCTGTCATAAATTTATTTTAAATTTTAATCGCTGATATATTTCATGCAATCAGTAAATTTATTTCATAGTTGCTGTAATTATTTAAACAATAATTCATGTTCCTTGAGGATCGTATTTTAAGCGTTGGTTGCCAAATATGAATATTCATAGCATTTGCATGAAATACTTTCTTCTCACAGTCATAAATTAACACTTCAACTAGCTGAACTCATCCACAGTTGATTGTCAATTGCAAAATCGACTTTTCCCCAGCATAGGAAATTAATTTTTACTGTGGTGACATCAGTTTTATCCATGCAGCTCAAGTACCAAGTACTTCACTCAGTTCTTTATTGAAATGCAGCACACATTTGCCATATGCCATACGCATAGTTAACCCAGAAGGAGGAAGTGGCCAGGAAATGGGTGAGGCATGAGGCATGAGACATGAGGCATGAGGGATAAGGCTGTGTGCGGTGTGGTTTCCAAGAGATGCTACGAGAAACTATGTTTAGTTTCGAGACGTGCTTAAAGTTCTTCAACCTGTTGATGAGACTTGCTCGCACACGTCCCGCCCTCTCATAATACCGCAACGTGAGGCTCCATTAGGTGGCTGCCACATGGCGTATACGTTGGCAGCATTTACAGCTGTAATTAAGTGTATTTGTGCGGCTGCCATGCTTAAAATGCAAGCAAATGAAGTGTATGCACATATATAGTGCTATAAGAACGTCAACTCATTAGCCACATTGTTGGAAAATCCAACTAATTGCATTAAAATTGAAATTTTTTATATCCGTTTGTCTTTCGTTTTATTTTTGCAGATGCCCAAAGAGTTAAAGCAGCGCATCGAGGACTATTTCCAAACGTCATGGTCACTCAGCCATGGCATTGATATCTACGAGGTAAGCATGCAAGCACGCTCCTGTCTCTGCATGTCCATTTGTAAATAATTCAGAGCAAAAATTGTCGACGCAGCATGGAATCGTTTGCTGTTGGTTCATCGGTATTTTGATATCTGTCTGTGTCTTTAATTAAGCAAATGCCCGACTGATGCTTCATACTATACATACATACACACACACACACACACACACACATACATTGGATATGTGTGTGCATATTTGTTCAGTGACTTATTGATTGGCATTGATTTAAATGGCAAAAGACTGAATCCCCTTTGATAGCATGTCCAGACAGTAAGTAGATATGTTATTTGCCACAAGGGAGCAGGTGGCACTAGGAGTCTTTTATAGAAAACGTGATTATGTTAAGTCAAATATAATTAGGAAAGCTTCATTATGTAAGCTTGAAAAGCTCAGTAAAGCAATCAACGTAATCATTATAAATGCCATAAAAAATTATATAATATTGATCATTTGATCAATTTCAAATACTCTCATTAATTATAGTCAATAATTTTAAGTTATTTCATACGAACTCTTGCAGTAAAATTATTTGTTATTTTTTCTGCATTTAAAAAGGAAAGCATTAAAGGAAACACTCGTATTTCAATAGTACATACTTTCAGAGCAGCCCTCGCAGCCAGCAGGTTGTCTGTGTGGCAACATATGATAACATTCAGTCAGTCGAGAGTTTAAATTGAATATGACTTAATACAAGTATGCATATGGAATGAGTATATATATTTAAGCAGACGAATTGATTTTATTGATCATGGACTTAATTGAAAACCTCTGCGAATTGAGCTCCGTTTACAAGAGCACAAAGTTCTTTATGTGGTTTTCCGTATTTTCTCTTCCTTTCCACAGGGTAAAGCAATCATAATTCTATTTGCTTGCTTCATTAAATCCCGTGCAGCAGGGGGTAAATCCATTTAAGTTTTGCTTTAACTTAAGCTTGGATCACACTCGCAAAAACTTTGCCCTGTCAACACTATGAAAAAGTGTGTTAGATGGAAAAAATCATATGTTGAGACTATTTACAAATTGACACAAAACGACACTCAAGCTATTATTGCATAACGTGCACTTTGTAATTCCCTAACTACAAGACTCATGTTCCCCTTTTAAATGGACGAACTTTCTTTTTTGTCGATGCTTGTGTAAAATAAAATTTATGTAGTTCGTGTTCAGTGCACTTTGTTTGCTTTGGGCTGCAAATTAATTAGCGCATTTGTTGGGTTGCTTTTTAGAATATATCTCAAATGAGCAGCGGCCCTTTGAAGTTGGCTAACTGAGCTCTTGACAGCTGCTGCCAGTCAGCGACTGAGACCCCAATCTTTAGCTCAAGTCTGACATGAACAGGGCTTAAATAGTATGACTAATTAATTTGGGATTTCAGACATCTGAATACACAATTCACATCGAAATGATTGTGTTAGTTGTTTAAAAATTGCGTGTAAGATGAGTACAGTTTGCTAAAACGTTTTAAATGAAATGAAAATATGTAAATCGAAAGTTGGCTATTTATTTAATTGAATATTTATTTACTTGAATATTCATTTAAAGTCTAAAATAAGTTTGGACTTAATTTATTATTGCCCAAAGCGCAGTTTACAGTGATTAGATAAATCTACATCTAAAAAACACATCTTCAAAGAGTATTTAAAATCCTTGACTTGATGACAACTCATATGAATTTGTGCTTAACCAATTTGTGAGAAATCAAATATAATTGAATTAGATTGAAAAAGCATTCATTTCCACTCTGCTTTTGCACAAACTCACACACATAAGCTCACTCATACACACTTTGGCACAAAATATATGGCATTCAAAGTGGGGAGTTGCCAGGCAGTAAATTAAATTGTTAATTTATTGCGCAGGGAAATTAACTGCAAAAATGTGAGAGAAAGGAACCTGTGTTTTTGGTCCTTTTCCCCCACGGTACGAAAGTATTGTGACGCAACCGAAACATTTAGTTTGTGGTGGCTTTAATGGTGGCCAAAAGACTCGGCAAGTTTTTGGCCATTGTTTGCAATTAATGTAAAATATTTTACACTTCTTCGGATCTTGCGGTTGAAACACACATAAATAACAATTCAGTGAAGCCCTGTGGGAAATTGTTTCATTAAATAAGTAAATATTCAAACACACTCACACTTGAATAACTTGTGAAACTTTGAACATATTTACAACGGTTTCATCTACACTCTCAGTGAGAGTATTGCGTTTAATTAATCAATTTGTGGCTTTTAAAATTAAAATTACCTACTTTTATAAGATTATTAATGCTACATAACAATTTTAGAGATGTTCTGTAAATGTTTGTTATAATTCCTACAATTTATTTGATTTCCTACATCTATGTAATATATAATGAAATGATCTTTTAGTTTACCGAATTCGATATGTTTTTCTTTAGACAATATATTACTTCTTCGATTAATCATTGTATAGGGTTCAAAGCATTTTATTATAATCACTTTCAGTTTAATTCTAAGAATCAAGGGTATTCGAAATTCGACTTAGCAATTATATAAATTATTTTCTAGTTTCTCCACTTGTTTGTATTGGTTAGTTGTAAAATTTTTGGCCTATGTCAATATAAATAATGGGCATAAAACAGCAGTAATTTTCAGCAAATAGTAAATACGGAACTTTCAGTTGGCCACCTACACACACACACTCTCATACATACACATTTTAGTCGTGCTGTGTTTGTGGCATCAGTAAAAATCTTCACATGTTTTAAATAGAATTTTGTAATTAAAACTTGTAATTTGCTATTGAAATGACAGTTGAAAGAAAATAAAGAGTAAAAGCAATACAATTATCAGTCCTATTTTATAAATCACTGACCAATCCAATTAAGTAATTCTGAGATCAATTGACTAACGCTGAAAATATAATTTCATGAGTGATATATATTCTAGGATATATTTTGCATTTCTTAATTGCAATTTACACAGCTTGTTTGTTTGTTAATTTGGTTATGTGTGCATTTCTTCAACAAATTTTCATCCTGTTTACTTGTAAAATGGCATAGTATCAAATTACGCAAAAATACGCATACGAATAATATTCATTCAGTCAACGCACTGAGGAGAGGCTCATACATATTCAAAGGCATAAAGATACAGGTGTATGCCCTAGAGCAGGTTATATTACGTATACGTCGACTTCTGTATTTCTAAGCAAGGAAGTGAAAGTGATGAAGAGCAACAGCATAGCAACCACAGAAAACAAACTGTTAGCAAACAAGCAGCAAAAGCTTTTCAATTTTCATATTAATCCTCTCAACAATTTTATACGAAAGGAAAAAATGTAAAAACTCTTGGGAAAAGGAAATGAAAATAATGTAACAGAAGAAAGATATTTATTTTGCATATTGTGTTTGGAAAGTGTAAGAAAATGGCGGGAAAACTGCACAGTTTCTCCAAAAAAAAGCTGCATGTAAAAATTGTCAAACATATGTAAATATATATATATCTATAGGTATTCCAACAATTCAATTTGCACTTGTGTATGTGTTACTTTAAGGGATATGTAAGTTTTTTGGCTCTTGACACTTGACACTCATGTTTACCGTTCTACTTATCCCTGCACTCACTTTAATACACTTGCTGTCTTTCTTTTTCTTTCATATTCCGCTTTGCAGACGCTACGCGAATTTCCGGAGGAGCTGCGAGGCGATGTCTCCATGCATCTACATCGTGAAATATTACAGCTGCCGATATTCGAGGCAGCTTCCCAGGTGCGTATGTGCATATCAATGTGTTTGTGTGCTTTCCCTTGTGCTTTTCATGTTATTGCCGAGGGTCGACGACGCTTTAAAAGCTATCGAAAACCCATCCAGACAAATGGACTTCAGACTGTTGATGGCAATGCCAAAATAATCGGCAGCTAACTTAAACAGGGGCAGGCAAAAGTCAAATGCGGGCTTAACAGACATCTTATACACCACTCACACACACACACACACACTCACACACATACACATACATGCACACATAGTTCCATTTACAGGTGAAAGTTTCAGTCAAACAACGCATGATTTGCGCGTGTTTGCCTTTTTGGCCAAAAACGGCAACAACTGAAGCATGAAAAAGGTTTTAGGCAAAACTTTTGGCCACAGCGACAAATCGTAGAACACAGAGAGAGAGAGAGAGAGAGAGCTAGAGTTGTAAAAAGGGGAAAGAGGGAGAACCGCAGTTAGAGCGGGAGAAAGTAAAAGTAAAAGTAAATGCAACGGTGCGAGTTGTGATGCTTATCGTAGACGACAATGTCAATACCCTTGTCATTTTGGCACACTTGGCTTCGGGGCAACCACACACACACACACACACACACACACATAAATAGAAAACACACTCACATCTACTTGGTGCTAAAAATTTACTCCGGAATGTGTGTGTGTGTGTGTGATAGAGTAATTGATTTCTCAATTAAGCTTCACTTGCATTATCGCCACAGGGTCATTGCTCAAGAAATCCAGAAAGTTTCTTAGCCATTTTGCTAACCAACTTTTTTGTGTGAGATAAACAAGTTAATACTTGCTTTCTAATCGAAGCTTTTACTGCAATTCGACAGTAACGAAAATGAAAATGTAATTGAAATGTGGCAAGCAAAGTATAAAAGTAAATGAAGAAAATCCGTAAGCAACTATTTAAGTAAAAGTCTCAATATATTTTAAACTCCAGTTTCCGTTGGCTGATTAATAATATTAAAGTTTCTTAAGAAATTACTTAATGATTGTAATCGGATTCCATCTATTCAAACAGTTTATCAATCATAATTTGAGATTGCTTCTACCTAAGCCTAAAGATATCTTGTCTATTGATAAATTTTCTGGGAATCAGTTATCTGCTGATCAAAGTAAAAGATGCTTATTTTAGTTTGTTAACGCATTTCACAAGAAATTCAAGTTAAGGATTTAACGGAACTCTATATATAAAACTGAAATAATCTACCTAGAAACAAGACCTTGACCTTGGCTTAAAATATGCACCTAATAAGCTGAAAAAGAAGACGTAGAAAATGGTGACGAAGTAGAGGAAGGAAGAGAGAGAGAGGAAGAGGGAGAGATTGGGGTGAATGCAAGTGAAATAGTAAAGCGAATGACAATGCGCAGTGCAAATGTCTATTTATAATAATAAAATTTATAATAATAAAGCTTATTTCGAGTTGGCAAACAAAAACCACTCAACAGTAATAAGCGCGCTTTAAGCCACTTTTCGTGGTAGTGGCAACAAGCGTAAAACAAACTGTGGCAACACACTGTGCTGTTGCAGGGCACTCGCCTTTCGTGGAAACTCACTCACAGCTTAATGGTCTTGACCAAGTTCTCGGCAAACTGAACTCAAATCTTATTGACGCACATTTCTCACTTTTGTATTTATATTTACATTGATTATACTTTTTAATATTGGTGTTGTTATTGTGGTTGCTGTTGTTGCAGGGTTGCTTGAAATTGTTGTCATTGCACATAAAGACGAACTTTTGTGCACCCGGCGAATACTTAATACACAAAGGCGATGCACTCAACTACATTTATTATCTGTGCAATGGCTCGATGGAGGTGATCAAGGACGATATGGTTGTTGCCATTTTGGGTGAGTATTCTGTTTGAATACACGTTCGATAGCTTTCAAATTTTCAACATGCAATTACCTTAAATTGCGCATGTTTTCATTGTGCGTGTTTATTTTTTGTTTTTGTTTTTGTTTTTTGTTTTTTTTTTGGAAAGCGTTTACTGAACTCAATACTCAAAGTTCATTCGCTTTTCGTTGGAATTCACAAGGATTCATTTGTACTTTAGTCAGGCAGCTGCTTATTTATTCATTCACGACGTTGCCTAGACAAAATGGCAGCTATTTTTATGCTTATTGATTCCTTGCCTAGCGACTGACCTTTTGTTTTTCTCTCGTCTTTTTTTGTTTTTTAAATATCCAACTCACACTCACATCCTCCGCACTCACATTCTCCTTTAGGTAAGGGTGATCTCGTCGGCTCGGACATAAATGTGCATCTGGTTGCCACCAGCAATGGACAAATGACCGCCACCACCAACAGCGCTGGACAGGATGTTGTTGTACGCAGCAGCAGCGACATTAAGGTAAGATTATGACCAAGTGACACTAGCTGCAAGTGACATTTAAGTCGCAATAACATATAGTAACTTGACGGTTGCTGGGTTTGTAAAGCTAACGCCTTAAGTGGGTTTAATCAAGAGTATAATATCTATATAATTAGCATACTCTTTTTAAAATATTATTTTATATAATTTATCTATATTTTTATTCATATTTTTCTCTCTATATAATTAAAGATTCGGCTTAACTGTGAATCAATGAGAAAATAAGATAAAGTTAGATTCATTAAAAGAATGCGAAATATTCTAGTACTAAACAATTATAAGTGCATAAAAATGTAAAACAAAAGTGATTATTTTTTGTTTTAAACTAATACATATTTAGCTAACTTTATACTTAAACTAAATTATAAGTATTAAGTTTTATGATATCAGACTAAACAGCTTTCAAAGTTTTATTTCATTGAAAGAAAACAGTCCTATAAAATAAATAATTATTTAATTTATAGTCAAAAATAAAGTACATGGCTTTTAAAAGTTTATCTCAATTAGAAAGCCAATTTTGTGTGTGTAGTTTTGTAGTGCAAAGCTGCATAACTTTCAGCTGGTGTCATCGCACTTAACATCTACGACTTGTTAATATTCAAATGCGGAGCAAACTTTATTGTTATAGTCCCCGGGCAGTCAGAAGTCTCCTGGGGGAGCAGCTGCTCCTAGTCGGGTTGCGTGGACTCGTAATTAAATAGAATTTATTTTTATCTTTATTTTTATATTTAGTTGAATATTTCATTTTATGCGCGCTTTAATTTTATTTCTACTTTTAACGGGCTTTGGCTTTTAAAGAAGCTTGAGCTTTAAGCGCTTGGGATTCTTATTTTTGCCTGTTTTGTTTATTTTCATTATATTTCTTTCATTTTTTTTTTTTTTTTGCTTTTTGCTTGTCGTAAAATTTATCAGGCTGAGAGCAGACGGCGGCAGTTCAAATAACTTAAGAACACGCCGACTTTTCCTTCCACTCGACCGCGTGGCAAATTCAATATTTTCTTTGAATATTATTTTCTCTTCCCGTTTTTTTTTTTTTAGTGGGGCTGTAACCTTGCCACAAAAGCCATTGGCATTATGTGGCATGCACATGCTCGCTATCTGTCGTAGTTAATTAATGGAACAATGCGTCGAGCGGCGGCTGCCACAAAAAAAAAAAAACAAAAAAACAAATAGAACCGCAGGCAATTTGCTGAAATTTAAATTGAGAGTTGATCGCTTAATTATTGTGAATCGTTTCAATTAATTCATAGTCATTGCAAATGGGAAATTGAAAATAGGAAATGGGAAATGGGAAATTGGAAGTGGAAGTGGAGAATGCTTTTCACTCTGCTCGCAGTTTTATGGCATGTCGCTTTATATGCCGCTTTTATCGGCATTTATTTTGCATGCTTTTCTTTGCCTTTGCGTTTGCTTTACCTTTTTACCAAGTATATTTGCTTGTCTGCTTTGTCTTGGACAAACAAAGCGCAGACATTTTAAATGTGTGTGTGTGTGTTTGTGTGTGTGTTTGTGTGTGTGTGTGTCTGTGTTGGCATCACTTCAGGTACAGCCGAAGTGGCAGTCAACCAACGACAACAACGGGGCGTATGAGTGATACTTAAGCTTAATGTGTGTACGCGAACTACTCACAGTCTCACTCTCTCTCTTTCTCTCTCTCTCTCTCTCTCTCACACTCTGTGTGTAAGTGTGTGTCAAGATGGTGCACTTGAGCATGTAAAGAAGACGCTGTGGCGTCAATATTAACATGAGAAAAGAAAGATTAAGAGCGTCCAAGTCGACTGCAAGTTACTCTTCAAAGTAGATAGCTAGTCTTATCCACTGTTTTTCTTAATTTTTTATGGATTCTTTAACCTACTAAGAATATAAATTTAAACTTACGTTTAGAAATATAATCGAAAAATCCATTTACGCAGAATAGATTTTCAACAGTCATAACTTTGTCAAATATTAAACGATTTTTCAAAAGCTTAAATCGTCATAACTCTGGCAAAACTTAACCCAATTTACTTCGGGGATGTCAATTTTATCATTATTTAACATCATCAAAATAAAAGTTAATTTTTTTGTTCCTTATCGTCCATACTTGACTTTCTCTCCGTAAGTAAACGAAGCACAATCTCTGAGTCAATTGACTTGCTAAGTTGCAAGGACTTGTGGTTTAGTTTCGCGTACTTTAGGGTTACTCTTGGCTAGAAGGCAACCCTGCTGTTAATGTAGATTGCATAATCATTTGACATAAGTATAATAACATTTTTGTGTGTACTGTTCCTTATATTTGCAGGCGCTCACCTACTGCGATCTAAAGTGCATCCACATGGGAGGTCTGGTGGAGGTGCTGCGTCTCTATCCGGAATACCAACAGCAGTTTGCCAATGACATACAGCACGACCTGACGTTCAACTTGAGGGAAGGGTATGAGAATCAGGAATCAGATATTGGACCGACATTTCCGTTGCCCAGCATCAGTGAGGATGATGAGAATCGTGAGGATGGCGAATGCGGTGCTGAGGCGGATAGAGAGAATGGCACAGGCGGAAGTGGAGGTGGTGCCGGGGCAGCCGGTGTGGGTGGTCCACTTTCCGCCTCCCCCTCGCCGCATCACAGCATTACACGCTCCCCGCTGCTGGGCATGAATAGTCCGCGACACCAGCGACTGCATCAACGTGGACGCTCCCTGATTACGCTGAGGGAGACAAACAAGCGGACGCGTCCTTTGAACATGGCGAGTAGCCTGGATCGCGGCTCCTTCGAGGAGGCAGACCCCTTGGCCGAGGAGGAGGCAGGCGGCAAGCGTCCTTCCTTGGAGCGTCTCGACTCGCAGGTGTCCACGCTGCATCAGGATGTGGCCCAGCTTAGTGTTGAGGTGCGCAATGCCATCAGCGCTCTGCAGGAAATGGCATTCTCATCCGCTGCAATGCAATCGCATGGCTCCCTCAAATTCCCCCCCGCCCGCTCCATACCCAACATCAGTGGCGTGGCAGCAGGAAGAGCTGGACTCGGTCTTGGACTTGGACTCGGTCTGGCAGCAGACGAAATCCCGCTGATGGCCGGTAATCTGGCAATGGGAACAACTGAGACGTCTTCCATGCAGCGCTGCTCATCTCATCCGCCAGAGGTTTGGGGACGTGAAATGCATTTGCCAGCTGCTTTGATAACGGCGCCCAGTTCCAAGGCTGCCTCGCCGTCTCCATCTGCGGGCGTGGAGGTCACGTCAACGGCAACGGCAACGGCAACAGCGACGGCATCGGCATCGGCGATGGCAACGACAACAGCGACGATCACAACGAAGACAAGTCGCAGCTGCCAAACGGATTTCTATCGCATCGATTTTCCCACCTTCGAGCGCTTTGTGCTGGCCAATCCGCGTCTGGTTTTAGGACTGCTGGGCATTGAGCCGGCCATCAAGAATGAAATTGAGTTGCTGCAACAGAAGCAGACGCTACAAATCTCGCCCTTGAATACCATCGATGAGTGCGTATCGCCGCTGGCCATGGAGCCAGCTTTAAGCAGTTCCAAGGAGCATTTGTTGGGTCCGTCTCAGGCTGCGATGTCTGGACGTGTTTATCCTCCCCTGGATGATGAGAATTCCAATGATTTTCGCTGGACTATGAAGCATTCCGTCAGTCATCAGAGCTGTTGCAAGAGCACCGATGCGCTGTTAACCAGCGACGAGCCGCAGCTTGGCCACGAAATGTTGCAAGAGACGTTGCAGCAACAACAGCAACAGCAACAGCAGCAACAACAGCAGCAACAACAGCAGCAGCAGCAGCGCAGCAAACGCAGCGTGCGTCGCAGCGGCAGCGGTGGCAGCAACTCAAGTCTGTCCAGCAGCAGCTCCAGTTCGAATTGTCTCGTGTCGCAGAGCACGGGCAATTTGACGACCACAAATGTCTCGGTGCACTGCAGCAACAGCAGTCACAGTGTGGCAAACACGCGTCGCGCCTCCTGGAAGTTGCAGCATTCGCGCAGCGGCGAATATCGTCGTCTCTCGGAGGCAAATGCCGAGTACTCACCGCCAGCCAAGTTGCCCGTGTCCATGACGCTGCCACAAACGGTGGCAGCTGCCAGCAGCTATGGCCAGGCGGATGCGGAGGAGGAGAGTGTGGAGCTCTTGGGTCCGAGACGTGGCAGCGCTGAAGCTGCCACTGCCACTGCCAATGGAAATGGAAATGGTATTGTCAGTGGAGGAGGAGGTGGTGGAGGTGGAGTTGGAGGTGGAGGCGGAAAGCAGCAGCGCAGTCGCGTCCTGTTGGGCGTTAACCAAGCGCAGGGACACACAATGAGTTTCCGCTTTTCAGCCGGTGATGCCGACAAATTGGAGAAAGGACTGCGCGGTCTGCCATCCACGCGTTCCCTGCGAGATTCTAGCCTCAAATAGGCGAGCACCTTCATTGTTTATGGCTGGCATTTTTGTTTTGGCAGCTGGCAGTGGGTTTAGATGTCCGTTGAGACCTGTGGACAGCGGGGGAATGTGGGGCGGTGGCTGCCACACGACTCGAATGCTGCCACACGTGGGCAGACGAAAGAGCCTTCGTGTGTGTATATGTGCGTGTGTATTCGTTTACATGCATGCCGACGTGCTAGATTTATTTCCTAATTAATACTGAAATACGAAGACGCTTGTACTTTTAATATCTTTAAGATACAAACAACTACAACACAACAAACAAAAATACATTTCGGTTGAATTATCAATTTTATACTGATAAAATTGGTTGAATTTGTTGCTGAGAGAAATTAAATTTGTGATGAGTTTAATACGAAATCTGTAAACAGAATAAATTTTTATTTATAATTTCATTTTATTGACTTCTTTATTTAATTTATCTTAGTGAAATCACAATATTTTCAAATAATATCGAAATATCAATTATTATTGTTTTTAAGTTTCAAAATAATTAAAAATTGTAACCACGAAAGGAGAACTTGATAAATGCTCTCAGTAGCTTAAGAAGCTCTGATATTTCTGTCATATCTTAATATACTTTAAGAGATTGATATCAAAAACGTTAACTAAGTTTGTTTCAGTAAATAAAAAAAAACAGAAAAAGCATAATAAGCAAGAAGGATTAACCAAACATATGTGTATGTATTGCTAGCATATCAGATTATCATTATCAACTGATGAATGAGAACATATTCTATTTTTGAAGACTTAATCTAGAAGCGATAAGCAGAAGCAAATATCTCAAGTGTATCTACGGGGCTGTCAACGAAGAGTGCAAAATAACAACAAAAGTTCAACAAAACATATTAGAGTCTATTTTACTATCCATACAAAATATGAATCTGGAATAACACACAATAAATATGCATTAAAGTGTTACCTTTCATTGCATATAAAGAATTATATATCTGAATGTTAAATGTCAACTACAGGAACTTGATGTATTTATCGATAAAAAATAGAAACCCAAAAGAACTATATTAATTAAATTATCATAATAAATTTATGTTAATTACGAATAGATGCAGAGATTCGTCATCCTATTAAATGTGAGGGCATGAGTATAAATTTCTTAAGAGGGTAAATATAATAAATAAATTTGACTATAAAAATAATAATAGAAGTTAATAATATATCTTGATTTTGGCTTATATTCAGTTTCATGACGAGAAAGTAAAGAAAACTAGCTAGGCCGTGATAAAGAATAAAATTTATAGTTGGAGTCACACAGAGAAAAAGGAAAACATTAATATTATATTCTATGTGCTAGTGTATTACAGTTTCACAACAAAAACTATAAATAAAAGATGGCGAAAATACAAGTAAATTATTTGACAATCGTTTGCGCTAAAAAAAAATAAATAAAGATAAGAAATGCGAGAAATTATTATTTTACTTATAAAGTGAAATACTAGTATGTATATGTGATTTCGAATTATTCTCTAGAATGTGAAAAAAGGCATTCAAATTGAACACATCTATTTTTATAAGAAATGCCAAAAGAGAAGCGAAAAAGTGCAAGTTAATGAGAATTAAAAACAAATAAAATAAGTTAAGTCATATTTTATGTTAATACTCTTAAGTTGTAGTTCATATATGTTGACAAGTGGTATAATTACCAATAATGATAACAAAACAAAACAAACTCTGCAAATTTCTAAATATTTACTGTATATATGTATATTTATATATATTAATGTTCCCAACAAACTATAAAGACTTGTGCTTCATTCTATGCTCGATATAAGGCACTCTACCATAATGTTATATAATTAAAAGTGCATACGACTTTTATATGTACTTTTAATTTAATGAAAATAAATATAGTACATACATATATACTCGATGTGTTTTAACCGGACAAAACTACAGCTTAAGCTTAAGCAGTATCAATTGTAATTGTATTTAATGTAGAAATAATATATTATAACATATATGTAAATGTTAGAGAAGTTTTGGTCAATAAGTTCAGCAAAGATTTCTTGAACGTTTTTAAATGTTTTAATTAATGTTATTACGGAATAATATTCAATATTCAAAATGAAATAAACAATTAAGCTTGATGTCAAATTCAGCAACTGTCTTTTAAATTAATTAAGGATACTTAATCCGCTTAACTGTGGTGTTTTAGCTTATGCTTTTAAAGCTTCCCTCCTCTTATTATATTTTTTCCATTTCCTGAATATGTTATGCATACTCGGGTTTACTTAAATGCGATTAACTTAATTGGTGGTAGATGTGATGGTATATATATATTTTAAACATAATCCGATAACCTGACTGGCAAGTTTATTGCTTGTCGATGTCATGTCCCCATGTCAATCATGTTATTTAAGTCAATGGTTCGCTCTGTTAGTTGTCAACTGTGGGATGTTTTTTGACATTGAAGTAAGCTCAATGATGTACTTTACATCACATGTAAACTTTGCATTTGGTATTCTATTTTTTTGCACACCTTCATCTGTGAAAGCTTTTGTGCTAAATAAAATTAAATTTTTTTTTGGTGCCGAACCAAGTTGAAAATATTCCGAGAGCTTAAAACCCACAATAGCACAGAAACATGTTAAAAGCTAGACAAAACTTAGTTCAGCCGAAAATATTTAAGCTATATAAATAACTTGGAAAGCTCTTCAAAAGCTTATATCATATTTACGCACCTTCTTTGTCCTTTTTGAAGAGTAACCAAAAAGGGAAATTTCAGAGCTTAAAGCTGCCTTAATAGCATTCGTAATTTAAATTAAAACAAAAATATAACTGCTAAAATATAATATAATTATGGAGTGAAATGTGCAAGAGAATATGTTATTTCATTATCTGGTAATTAAGCTGAACGCTCATTAGTTTAAACGACCCCCATTAAAATTCAAACTTTGAATAGAAAGGAGAGAAAACTTGTAATATTTTAGCTGATACCGTATTTCCAGTGATAACACCCTAACTATTGAGCAAATTGCAAACTTCCCGCAAGGTAGGTAATAACCAGCAACTAAAAATAAACTATGAGAACTCAATGTCGTATTTTTAAGAAGGTGTAATAAATGCAGTTAATTTAATACATAGGCAAAATTAAAGCCAAGGCAAGAATTAATGCAACTGACTCGTGACTTCATTAATGTAGACAGTGGATCTGTTCTAATTAGAATTATTTTGCACAGACGAACCTGATGACTGAGACCATTGCCAATTTGAGTTAGGCATAAAATGCGAGCATCCTCTTAATTAAACACAAATACAAATTGGTATATGGCATGCACTCTGATTTCTGCATTCGCATTACGTGTCGGCAATGAAGACAGAGACCTTTTCACTGTGACTCCTATCATCCTATCATACCCGCCTCCCCTCCCGTTGATCCCTCTCTTTGAGCTGACATTCATGATGCCACCATTGCCACAACCATAACAATCGGTATTGATTACATGTACGACCAAAATGATACTTGCAGTCTGGCTCTGAATGCAAATGCATGTGAGCATTTGCGACTATTAAATACCTTGCAACATTTTAAATACCTGTTGCCAATATAATATTTTGAATACCAGCAAGAAATTTATTAAATGAATGTATCTTTCAACATGTATCTTTAAAATTCCATTTATACCGATAAACCTATAAAATATATTTAACTTCTACTTAGGTAAAAGTATCAAACACTTTTTAATATTTTAAAATGTCATTTTACTGATTCTCTTAAAGGAAACTCTTCAAACTGTGTTTTTAATACATTTATTCATATTTTACTTCTTAAGTTGAGTACTTTTAAGGATAGTTATTTATTGATTTTAGTATAATTTTTCTTCTTTTTTCACCTTAATCAAGAGAACCTCAACTTGCTCTTAAAGTAAATATGCTGCTCTGTATATGTAATTCGATTGCAGGGTATTCAAAATGGCTACCATAATCGGAGCCTGAAGAACTGTGTGTGTGCTACGGTCATTGTCATAAGCGTAATTTCTGCTCTAATTCTGTTGCAGTTTCCATTATAATGGCAACACGCTGGTAATGTGCGTGTCCTGCACTGCAAGGACAAAACAGCTGTCCCTGTATTGCACCCTGTTTATGTGCGAGTGCGGGTTTAATTGTGCCTCAATTCACAGTTAAAGGCAGCTACAGCTAAAGCTACAGTTATATCTTCAGCTGTTATTCTGTTGTTGTTAATAGCCATCAACTCCAATGGAAGTCCAAATCATATAAAGATGTGCTTCAAATTTTATTCGATCTTAGCCATGGTAATTACAAATTTATGAGGCTACTTCAAATCAATTGGCAATAGCTAACAACAAAAGTACTTCAATAATTTCTAATTTATATTATCTAAAGTGCAAGTAATCGATGCGAAGAGCGGAAATCGCACCCAGACGTTGTTGAGCAACTTTTTGTGGCATAAACAGAAGCAAAAAGGAATTGGAAAAAATATGTACGAATGCTATAGTCGAGTCACCGGTTATTAAATACCCGTTAAACAATTTGAGTATATTATATTTAGATAAATAAGCATTAGTTTAATAAATGTAACATACTCTTACATGATTTGATAAATGAGTTTATAGTTTAACTTGTACCATCAAAGCTTTGTATTTCAATGTTTTGCAAATAAGTTAAAGATTCTGCCGATAAGGGGAGGCTCTAGAATTCAAAGGGATAAGGGGATAATTCCTGGATCAGATCAGTGTACAGAAAAATGTGTGTTTTTCCTGACTGACAGATTTTTGTGCAGCTCAAAGGGTAAGATATACGAGCCTTCAACTTTGATACAACATACGTGTAGACAAATTCTTGGTGCATATATGTGAACACAATATACCCCGGATATTAGCGAGAAAGAGGTATAAAACTGCAAATTTTCCACTGTAATTCAATTGAACTGGGAGAATCGGATTTAGTCAGTCAGATGGATGGTAAGGAAGTCGCTGTGGCAAACAGTGAGCTCAAGTCCTTTGCAGAGTTTTGAGCTTTAAATGCATTTCAGTTGGATGTGGCAATAAGTCAGCAGCCTGGCCTGGCCAACAGCCTGATGTATGTACCCGCTGTCGCCTGCACTAATGTGCGGTTCATTAGACAAAGTTGACCACACGTATTCCGCCCTCACACTCCGAAATCCACTCTCCGGACTACACTCTTTGGACTCCACAAACAGCATACGCCCACGTCAGATGGTCATGTTTAGACAGTGCGTTCAGGCCTGACTATCCGTCCATCTGTCTGTCCGCCTGTCTGTACGGCTGTCTGTCCGGCCGTCCGTCTCTCTGTCTGTAAGTCAGCTGCTCAATACGCGTAATCGTATTAAAAGGATTCAAGGGACTAATTAGCACAACGAGTGAACCGCTTGAAATGTTGCAGTCAGACGACACAGTCCAGCTGCCACTTTCAGTTGTCAGTTGCAAGCTGCAACATTTGATTAGGCTAATGCATTTCTGCACTAATTGCCAGACCGCCTCCAAAAAATTAAAAAAGAAATACTTATCTCATATTGCATATGGCAACGAAAAAGAGAGAGAGGCAGAGAGAATAGCAATCGTAAAGTAAGCTCGTAAAAAATTGTCTCAATCGGCAGACACGGTGCTGGACAGGCACATCAAGCAGGTAACAAAGGAGCTGCAACTGCAACTGCTGCAACTTTGGTGGCAACTTTTACGTTTGTGGCAACTTTTAAGTCGAGCAGCTCTTACTTTTACTTTTTCCGCTTCTGCTGCTTCTCTTGTGGCTTAGCAATTTTTTTTTTCATATTTATAAAAGCAGAAAAGTTGCTTCCTGCCTCTTAAACTCGATCTACCACTCTTCTTAAACCCCCCGCCTCCTTTCGTCGTTCACATGCCACTTTATGTTGGCAAGTTTGTCAAGCGTAGTATGAAGTAGTATGGTGTGTGGCGTGTGGCGTGTGGCATGTGGCACAAAGCATACAGTTAATACGTACTTAATAGTCAAGTCATAAATTTTAAATACTGCTAAATGGCTGCCTCAAGATATGTTCCGCGTATGCTTATATGCCAGATACTCGACTCGACTATGTAAATCAACGCATCCATATATCATTCGCAGCCCCGATCTTGCTGCCATACAATACATACTCATGTATACACGCCACCAAAAATATTAGTAGCATTTTGAACAAGATATTGAAACCAAAAGTATAATTTATGACTTTATTGCTCGTATTTTTGTGGCTCACAACTGTGCTTAAAGCCGCATGTAATGTGCTGCCATTTGGCCAGATAATTCCGAGTTTTCATTGGTTATATATATTTTGAAGCAATTGCTAATAAGATCAATATTTAGAGAGTGATATTTTAATGGTTAATGTCTCATTATTCAATATTTTTGTAACTCTTCTATGCACAGAAAATTTTACATATTTTTTAAACTATTAAGATATGTTTTTGAACATATTTTTGCATATTAAATAATTCACGTTCCGTTGATTTAGCTATTGTAAGTATTCAATTATTCTATCTGCTCTTATCGGTATTTAAGTCTCTACACTGACTGCTTAACTCAGTTTAGAGTTTAGCAACCTACTTTCGTAAGGTTTATTAACTATTTGATCCCTTATCTATATATTTTCCTGAATTTTCTCCTTTTTTTTTTGTTTTGAGAATCACTTTGTAGCTTGCTTAAACTTTCGTTTTCTTTTGCTTTCATTTTACGACTTTGTCTAGCGCCTTTACATTTTTTGCTCGAGTGTATTTATGAGCTATGTGTCATCTACAATGCATACCCCATCCCTCCCTCCCCCACATATCTCACACACACACAGAAATTATATGGGGGAGAGACTTGAAGAGCTTCGACGAGCGCATAAAAATGATGAGTTATTTGTTTTTTAGTGCATAATTTATGAGTTAAATGAGTTTTTCATATGCGAGTGCGTGTATGTTCGACTTCGTTATGGCATTGGGCGTTGCTTTGCAGATTTGTCAGACACACACCCGCACATATATACATTAACACACACACACATACACACATAAATACTCACACACATACGTTGCTTGGTTGGCTTCTTATTTATGACTTTTACGCGTGAAACTTCATTCGAAAGCGTTTAACTGGAAGCACACACAAAAAGATTTTCCCAGCCACAATTTACCCCAAGCCTTGTAAAACTTTTGTAGCTTGGCTGCTAAACGTTTAACACACACTCACACACATACACACACACACTTCCATATGGGACACTTAAACATGCTCTTTGTGGCTTGGTTTGATGACAAGCACACGCACGTTTATCATGCAAATTGCGCCTAATTGTCTGGAACGGGATTTACTTGCGGCTCAAACGGGCACTACGCATATTTTTGCACCCGGCTCAAAACTTGCCTGGCCCTTGCCAAAAAATAAAAGTGAAATCTGTGAAGGCATCTGAAGTGCGCATTAAATTTAACCCGAACCGACGCCAACGTGGCGTATACGTTATTTTGCAAGGCAGCTTAGCAGACATTCTGATTTAATTGTTTTGCCCAACGATTCAAATAAAAAATTACCCCATTTCTTTTTTTCTCCGCTCTATCTCCATCGCTCCTAAGTTTTATTTTTCTTTTGGGTTTATTTTATGTGGTTGTTGTTGTCGTTGTCGTTGTCGTTGTCGCTTGAAGCGTGTCCGCGTCTAACTGCATTGTGTTGATCGCCGCCCCAAGGTCTGCGTCTAGCAATTTCCAAAACTCCGCGACAACTCTCAACTCTGCCTTGTTTACCGAATTGAGCTGGCAACTCTACGGCCAAGTGGGGGCATTAATTTTTAACGGTAAATGCGCGAATAGCGGTTCTGCTTTAAATGAATTGTTCGACCATCCACGAATCTGCCGCATCGCACCACAGAGAGTCGCATGTAAATTAGAAGCAGCTCCCTTTTGTCTTTGTCCCGATTCCCGCTGCTCATTTCCCCCCTTCGCTTCGCTTCGCTTCGGTTCCCTTCTTCTTTTTTATTTCAATTCCATTTTGTAGTTGCATGCGGACTTCTTGCCTTTCAACACACTTTCCCTCGGCTCGCTTGACTATGAGATAAATATTGACTTACTCGATAGAATTTATTATTTATATAATTATTGCAAAAACAATAATAGTCGACTAGTTATATTTAGGGAGAAATGTTTATATTTTAAGAGGTTTATATTAAATTGGGATAAACTATAAGGATATTTATATATATAAATGCAAAATAACTAAGATTTATTGCAGCCAATACAATAATAATATTTTGCTACTACAGGACACATTTAAAGAATATAAATATATCTAAAATATAGAAGTCCGGACTGAAGTTTTGAACAGGATTGTTGTGCATGGTAATAGTCTTAATTAAAATACAAATTGGGATCTTTTATAGAAGAAAGCAAATGACATAAATTCATGATAAATATAAATTTATTATTCAAATATTATTATTATTATTGTGCAACTAAAAACCTTGGCAGTTGAGATAAACTTTTAAGAATTTATAGGGAATGAAGACCTGTTAGAGTATATGGTCTTCGGCATGTGGCATGTGGCATGGAATGTTTGGAACGTGCTTGGCTTTTTGTTCTTTTTTTTTGTCATGTTTTGGGGAGTTTTTTCTGTTGTTTTGTCGATTGCTTTGGCCTTTGGCGTTCATTTGGCAACACTCGGTTACCGTATCTGTGCTTTGTGCTTTGTGTTAACGTTTTGTTGTTTTAGTGCTGGATGCTGTTCGGTGCCACAGAAAATATTTCCGGCTGTTGGTTGCCTGGTGTCAGAGCATGCCATCAATCTGACCTCTGCCCCAGGCTAAGACCAAAGAGCAGACCAAATGCTACAGCATTGACAGCACTTGCAGCCTCTGGCCTTTAATTTAAAAACTCTTTTACGCCGTCTCGCCTCAAAATGCGACGCAACCGTCGCAGCGCCCAATAATGTGAATTTTATGTAATTGAAGTGCCAGCTGTTGGGCAACACAAAAAAACAGGGCAAAACTGAACCAACCAAATAAAAAAAAATAATATATGTAAACAGGAAAAAAATCAGCAAAAGAAGTGAAAACGCTCAAGAGAAATGTAATAGCATAACTCTTTTGCGGCTTAGGTTGCTTTTGTTTTGCCCCAAAGGCATTTAGGACGAAGCGACAAACTGCGGCAGCTGAATTCAAGTTGGTTGAGTTGAATGATTGCAAATTTCAATGGCTAAATGACATTGGCTAAAAGTGGCACTTCAGCTTGAGATTAAACTGGCAAGATAAGGTGAGAGTTAGGTATCTTAATATATAAATTGCAGTGCATTATGACTTTATACTCCTTAAAAATATCTGAGAAAGTTTTGAACATAGGAGTAAAAGTTTTTCTTACTTTCTCGTTCATTTCCCATTCATAATTTGACCTTATCTCTTTCTACCTTAGGTATTAATAATAATTTGTTTATAAATATTGACAATCAGCTTTCAAACTTAATTTGCAATTGTTATAAAATCACGTGAAAACTTTAAACACCATTTAAACACCAAGAGAAACTATTTCTTTAATCAGCACTTAAGCTGAGTGTAAAACTCCCTCTCTTTCTCTTCGTTTGTCTCTTAATTAATTTAACTTTTATTATGCTCTATTAAAAATGCTCCTCTCAGCAGTCGAACAGGATTAATTCTAATTTTTACTTTAAATGAAAGCGCATTTCATTAGATTGCAATTAAGCAGCCTGCAATTGTCCCAACTGCTTCAGAATGTGGCCAAGAGATTAGACCCGTACAAAGTGAATCTCATTCCTTTGCAATTAGACGGGTTTCTGGAGTTTAACGTTTTGACTGCCGCCTACGTAAATATTTGTTTATTTTTTAATTTTTTAGTCATAGACAACAGTATTTTTTTGTTTATTTTTTTGGTATTGGATGAAGGCCAAAGAGTCTAAAATGCTGCAGCAGCAGTTGCATGCAAACAAATCCCATAAAAATGGTCAATAGCAGAAAAAAGTGCGAAGCGGGCAATATGCGTCTTTAATTAAGGTCAAAATAAATATACCAAGCTCTTTTTTTGTGCCAGCTTGTCTTTGAGATAAATGGCAGCGAAAAAGGACTATAACTGTGGGTAGTAAGGGGTTGGAAATTGCCAGATAGGGGAAGAGTGAGAGAGAGAGGGGGAAGAGGGGGGGGGAGAGAGAGAGGCCTGTTCAGTGGCCGATTTGATAAATAAGTGGGGAACTGCGCCCACAATTGCTTTGGGCAACTGGCGGTTGTTTTACATTTTGGCTTTTGTTTCGCAATCGTGAGGGTATATCAATTTAGCTAGAAGTAATGTGGCGAAATTCAGAAATAAACAAACTGAAATTAACTTTAAGCATTGATAAAATAAATTTAAAGCAATGTTGATTTCAATAACTTATATTGTAGGTTTAGTTATTTGTCGCTTAAAGGGTATTTGAAATGAGTTACATTTCATACATCTGCATTTTTCCATACTTTGAGCAATTTTGTGTTTTGTGTTGATTTTTATATTTTATTTTTTATTTGGCCACGAGTTTCGTTAATTGCCGAAGGACGAGCGTGTAATTGTGCCAATCCTGTCTGGCGTCCTCTTTTACTTCCATTTCACTTTGTTGATTTTTTATTTAAGTATTTTCGCCGTTGTTGTATGTGTTCTGTGTTGGTTTATTTATTTGCATTGGCATTAAAATAAAGTACATAAAATAAATAAATTAAATTTTGCAAGCTGCAAAGGCCATCGATGCGAACTGGGCAAAGTCGCCTTTACCGAAGGCCGAGCTCATTTTTATTTCATTTGGATGGAAAGCGTATTCGGTTGAGCTAAAGTTCGCGACCGTGTCGATGTTAACATTTTGTGCCAATGAATTTTAACGCATTTTACGTGCCTTCGCTTCATTTGCAACCCTTTTTTTCATTCCTTTTTTATACATTGTCCTGTTCCTGTTGTTTTTGTGTGATTTTCGTTGAGCTCGTTTTTGTGGCACATTTAAAAATTACAGCGCATTACGCAAATTAACCTCAGACTTAGCAACGCCTTTTTTTATTATTATGTATATAGCCGAGGTGTTTGCTCCAAAAGAATCATTGGCAGCGACATGAAAATTGCGCATACGCCGCGTGGTTTAGTATACTCAGTGTAAAGGCAAGAATAGGGTATTAATTAAATGCTCTCAAATGTTTTATATTCAAATAAAATTTCTTTAAACAAGCAAATGCTTAGGATGGGGAAAATATGTTATTTTTTAATGCAGCTTAAGACTTGATATTTAATTACAGTTACTCGTTTTTTTCGCATCCTTAAACTAAATAAATATAGTTTCAATTATGTTTTTTTCTGATCAACAATTGTTTAATTGGCGCGAGCATTTAATTATGTGTAAGTACTGTGTTTCTATTTATTTAATTACAATGATTAAAAAATACGTCTATTTACTATAATAAATGATTGTGGAATCTCGTTTGCAAAACAATTTGAGTATAACAAATGTGAATTGTTTATCATTGGCAATTTATTTTAAAATGTGACTAGTTAATTGAGCTGATTTAAGTGACTTTTCAATTAAATTACCAATTGTTTAGAGTCATTATTAAATGTAAAATGTAAAATTGAATCGGGCTTCATGAAAAGTGGTGATCGAAATGGAATTGACGATGGAAAATGTATAAAGCTAAAAATATAGCAATTATAAATACAAACGGGTTAACAAACGGCATATAAACAAAGTTGCAAGAGGATAGGGACCAAAAAGGAATGACCAAGTCTGCGTCTGGCAGTTTAAGGTTAAGCAGGACCTGTTCCCTTTCCCCCTTTAACCCTCGACGGCCCCTATGCCGTCGGAACCACAGCTACAGCTACAACTACAACTACAACTACAACGAAAATGAAAACAAAGAAACAATTACAAAACTGATTAGAAAATCTGGGCAGGCCAAAAGAGAGCAAACACGAGCAGGACATTGTTTTGCTTACGCCCACAGCTCACTCTGAAAGGACCAAAGGCAACCAAAGGCAGGACTATCACTTGCTATGTGAAGGCAAAGCAAAACAAACCGCACAATTTGCAAGAACAACAATGACCATGATTTTGGGGTCACAAAAAGCGGAAAAGTCAGAGGCAAAAAAATACATACTATATATATATGTCTATATATATATATATATGTGTATACATCTATATAGAAAGCAGAAAAGGCAAAGACAAAGGCAGAGCTAAAGCAGCTTTTCTAAAGCGTGTGTGGGAGTCTTGTCTGATTGTGTGTGTGTGTGTGAGTAGGTGTGGGTGTGTAACGGGAATCGAAATTGACACGCTCACTAATGCGTTGGGTTTGTGGCATGAACGTTACAGTTTCTGATTCGGATTCTGATTCGGATTCAGCAACAGAAATAGAACCTTGGCAAACTAATCGACTTAGTCAGCGACACCTTAAATATTCCCATGAAATAAAAAGCAGACAAACGTCCTTCTAGTGTGTGTGTGTGTGTGAAATGAAGGTGTGTCCATCTAAAAGGACAACAAAAGCCTTAAAAGGATGTCACAATTTGTGGCTGCCTTTGCCTTTTGTTTCAGCTTGATTCTCACAACTTTCAGCTGACAGTTTCAATTCATTTTGTAAGTCTTTGGATCTTTCTTCTGTTTTTTTTTTCGATTCTATTTTTCGTTGTTTTTTTTCTGGGGAAATTGCAGCTGGACAGCTGAACAGAATGAGTTTTAGAATGTTTGCAACTCAACTCAACTCGACTTGTTTCGTTGCTTTTTGTTTTGCGATAGGATTCGTTTCGGGTTTGTGTTTGAATCTCTATATCTTTATATTTTGTTGTTTCTTTGGGAATGTTGTTGTTGGAGTTGCACTCAAACTGAAATAAATTTCAGTCAATCTTGTTCGATGCCAATAACGATAACAATAATTGCTGTCCAGGGACAAATATGTTCGCCATTTTCCAATAGCGTCAACCGAATGTTTCGTCTAATAAAAAATGAAGCCAGCTGTGCGACGAGTAAAAGCTTTTCACTGTCTATGTATTGATGTGTGTGTTTGGGTGTCGAGTGTGTGTTCGAGTATCGAGTGTGTTTCCAGTGTGTGTGAGTGTGTGTATTGCCTAGTCGGTGAGCATGACAAGCTTGATTCCTTATTTGTTTGTCCACTGGATTTGCCTGCTTTTCGATTTTTTTTTTTTTTTTTTTACAGTTGGTTTTTTTATTTCTGCTTTTGTTATTTTTTATGGTTTTTTATTTTTTTTTTGCTCTATTTTCTGTTATTTTAAAGAACCCTCAAAATCGATTTGAGTTAAACGTTCGTTTTGCACAATTATTTGTTGATGTTGTGCAGTTTATTTGTTTGTATTGGCATTTCACGAAGTTCGGTCTCAAAACATTTCAGTTTTGGCATCAGCGATTCTTACGCTATATATTTCTATATATTTCTCTTCTCTCGCACTCTATGTCTCTGTGTGTGCACTGAGTGATTGCTTTGGATTGGTTGGCGATTGTGTTTGAGTGTCTGTATACTTATGTTTGTGAGTGTGCATGATACGGACAGCTTACAAATCTAAGCAACTTTTCTCTTTGTTTGTTTCGTGCACAAAAGTGTTACTATTTAAAGTGACAGCACTGTAAACAAACAAATGGATTTCTCTTAATTCACTCCCTGCTGGCCAATTGTTTAATAATTGGTAGAGTTTATGAAATTAGTGTGAATTTGCATAAAGCCGATTATCACTAAGCAGCAAATCAAATAAATTAAACTCAAATTGACGGGAAATAATAAATAAACATAAATATGTTTTCTTGCCATAATTTAATTAAAAGCAAATAATCACTTTAATAAACTTTTAGTTGATATTTTTGAACAATATTTGCCGACAACTTTAAGCAGTTCATTTTAAAAGCAATTAACGTTCTTTACTTAAGAATAATTAATTACATTTTGAAACATTTTAAAAATATTAAAGAACTTAAGTGACTGAAAGTAAACTAAACGTATTTAAGAGCAAATTAAATATGAAATATTAATAAATAAATATGCTATTTTAAATTATTGCAAATGTCTTTATCATACTATCATAATTGATAGTAAATAAAATGCACAAAATATTATCTTATACAAAAAAAAGCTACGATTTTAATTTAAAATAAATTCAGGAAATAATAGTTATGATAAGTCTATGAAATATCTTAAAGTGTAGAGACTTAAGTTCTATGTTGATAACAATCTCATCGCCTTAGTTGCATTGTCCTAGAGAGAACAACAGCATTGTGAGTGATGAGTGAAGTGCGGAGTTTGAGGCTGCTGAAAATGCTATTTGTATGCCAAATTATAATTAACTGCAATGCCATTGAAGCACTGCAAAGTCGAAAGTCATTACGTCAGCCAAAAGGACATGCACATTGAATGGGCCCCAAAAGAGCTGATCTGAGCTGAGGGACCACAAGGGCTGACTTTCTCCAGCCGGCAATCAGGCAAATCCTGTGCTTTGATAGAGGCATAAATAGTCGAACTACCGAGCTGCTGGGTTGCCTGACATGTTCGCACGAGCTGACAAAAACTTATGGCCTGGCCTAGCTGCTGGTGCTTTTGGTATTGGTGTATGTGCAAAGTTTTCTAATTAAGTTACTCATACGCACCGGCTGCCCAAGCAGTGCATATGACGGACGGAAAAGTAATTTTCATAGCAGGCACTCAAACACATACACACACACACACACACACACAGGTCAATAATATAAAAGTGAAAGCCAAAACCAGCAACAACTTAAAGCCTAATAACAACAACACAAAAGCCAAACTGCAAACTGCAAGCTCAGCTCAGCTCAGCTCAGCTTTATAGGCAATGCTCTTTCTCTCTCTCTCTCTCCCTCTTAATATTCACCCTCGCTCTGTCTAACACTGTGTGGTGTGTGGAGAGCGTGCATTGCTGCAGGCATCAGTCGCTTGGCCTATTAAACGGACTAAAGGCAGTCAGCGATTTTGATGCCAAGACAACGAGCCAAGTTGCAAGCATAAATATGATGGTCGTGCCAGGGCTAAATAAGCTAAGGCTGCTGTTGCCGCTGTTGCAGTTGCAGCTGCAGCTGCAACACGCTTAACATAATTATAAAGTTGCCTCGTTGCCCGCTGACTTTGTCGACGTCCTTGTTAATTTAGACACTTTGCACGTAAAATGTATAAAAAGATCTCCATCTCTGCCTGTCTCTGCCATTGCTTGGCCGCCACATTGCGACGTCTTAGCAAGTTTCCTTTTTATATATTATGCATTTCATATATATAGAGATGTATATAAAGATGTATAGTATGTTCTGGCAGCTGTCTTCAGTCTTGACTGCTGCTTGTTTGTTGCTTGTTTTACTTTTAATTGGAAATCTCAAAAGATTAGTTATGCTTCGGTACCAAGCAGCCAGCTAAAGGAATCTAGGGGTGACTGCTGAGTGGTGGGGAGCGGTGAGCGGTGGGGGGAATGGTGAGAGGGGTGTGCGAGGTAGGCTTATAATTGGTGCGTTGCAATTGAAGTGTTTGCCATGCACGAATGCCTGTGACTTGAGGTCGCTTGAGGTTGAGCCTCAGCTCAAGACGTTCTACGCTGTGTGTGTGCGTTAGTGTGTGGGTGTGTGGGTGTGTACTTTGAAATTGTATGCAAGCAGGTTAAATAATGCTAACCAAATTTATAGACAAAACTCTCTACAGCTTCAGCTACATTGCACGTTTCACGCGGCGTATGCGAACTATTACGTATACGCTGTTGTCTTGGCATTTGGCTGTTTCGCAACAAGCGCAACACAATCCCATTGCTCTCAGCCGTGATAGATAATTTTCATCCTGTCGGCGCCCGAAGTTGTCATTCGATTTGCCGGAGCTTAACCGAAATTGATGAAGCTGGCAAGTGCAAGTGACAAGTTCTTAACTGTTGTTGTTGTTGTTGTGTAAGATGCTGGCAACCTGGCAACCTCTACCTTAGTCTCTCTCGGCTTTCTGGCATCTTTCAGATGATTTAGATACGCAGCTGAAAATTCCCTGCATTTGTCGCCTGTTGTTACTTTGTTTTCGCCCATCACACAACCCTCTAACAACTGGCAACTGGCAGCTGGCAGTTGCTTAAATCCCCGCTAAAGGAATCTCAACTAATTGCTTTTATACACAAAGTCGAGCCCGAAAATAGCCAGAGCCGGAGTGGGGAATGTCTTAAAAATAAACTGGCATAGACAGGCACTTCAAAAGGCAAGTTGTGTGCGGGTCACTGACGGGAGTCAAAAGTAGAATATGAAAATCGTAGGGCCAAATAGCATTTGAGGTCGCTCATGGCCTGCGGCCCACGGAAGTGGAGTTAAAAGCGGCCAAAAAAAGGGCAAACTGCAGTTGCCCAGTTTAGTCCGCAGTTGCCAAAGTTGTCAGCAGCACAAAACTTCAGCGACAAAGTGCAATCAATGGTAAATTATCACCCATTTCAATGAGTCGCGGTCGTTGCAGGCGTCAATAGGGCCACTGGCCGTAAAAGACATCTTGAAGTTGGGCCAACAAAAAAAATGAAATAAAAATGGAAGAAAGGAATTCAAAGAAAATAAGAAAAAAGAAAACTAGCAAATGAAAATGGAAATGGCAATGGAATTGGAAATGAAAATGGTATCAAATATATATAAAAGGCTCTGGGAAAAGTTCGAATTGTAGCGGTGTCACTGACACCACGAGAGATTTCTAAGAAACTTAGTTCTGCTTGAAGAGAATTAATCTTATTCGCAATTGGGTAAGTCGCAAAAGAGCACACAGAGGAAGAAAATTGTCGTAAATTTTACAAGTTATAAGTAAATCGATTTCGTATTTGGCTATTAAGATAATGACAGATTTTCTTTTGCAAGTAAATGCTACAAATTAAATGCAAAATTTGATTAAACGTTTTAGAAAAAATCACTTTTTTGCCATAGTCGTTATTCTTCAATTTGATACTCTACACATTATGTAATTTTATGCTGCCACGTTTCAAAATTAAGAAGAATTTATTTTAGATCGTTAAATACAATTTTATACTTTCTTAGAGATGGTGAGATTTTTAACTTGAAATTCTATTTTAATTTGACCTCTCTTTATTAACGTTGTGAATTATTAAAATATCTTTAAAATGAAATTCAAAACTGCAAATTTGTTAACAGCTTAAAAGTGAAATATAAATTGAATGCCTTCACATTTTCTTGAATGGACTTAAATATTTGATTCAATTTACTCAATTCAGCTTGAAGAGCACACAAGATGGGACAATTCATTGTGCTTAGTTGAGTTTTCCTGGAAGATGAGCAGCATATATGGGGACTTAGTTGAATGTTAACATATATATATATATATATATATATATATATATATATAGGTTCATATGTGACACGTGCAAGACCGCACATTGATGCTCAAAAGGACATAAAAGGACTTTTCTCTGGTGTCAACAATACTACTATATATATACCATATAGGTTTATGTATGGTATACATATAGATACTTCTGTATAAGTTTCTCGCTTTAATCTGTGCTGCACGTAATTAACACTTTAAATAAAGCCGCTTTCCTGTTTCAATATTTGTATTTTCAATGCGCAGTTTTCCCCCATTGTTTGCTGGGTTTTGCTCATTTTTTAAGAGGTAATTCGGGGAGGAATATCTGGGACAGTGAGGGAAAATATGGAAATTTTATTGCTCGCTTATGTTTGAGTTAATTTGGCAACAATTTTGTTGAATTTTAATGAGTGTGCGAAAACATAAGTCCCACATCCAAGTCAGTTCTAGTCGGCAACATTCCCATTTCCATTCCCATTCTCATCTTCATTTTCAGCCTCATTCTCATATACATTCGCATCCATGACGAGGTCCATTCGACTTTCTAACAAAGCAAATGGAGGCAGCGACTGAATTAAGCCGTTGACAGCCATTTTGACGGGTTGATGAGAGGGAATGGGGCTGATGACGAGATTCTAATTAAGCTGAAGCCTTGACAGACACTGACTGTCAATCCGAATGCCAGGCGGACCATTAAATTATGCGAAATCTTAAGTAATTTACAAAATATTTATGAATCGTATTAGCAAAATCAACAACAGACGACAGTTGACTTTAAATAAAAAAAAAAACAACTATAAAAAGCACAAAAACAAAAGCAATCGCTTAAATGCAAATGAAAATCTGTAATGAACTTAATGTTGATTTTTAACTGTCTGTCTGAGTGCCTGCTTGTTAATTGCTGTTGCAAATACCCTGTAAAATGTGCGCTTGTAGTTTTTGCATTTCACATCGCTGAACTCGTCAGCTGATGAATTAATTAAAACCGCCTCATTTGGCCAGAGCAATCAACTGTGTCTAATATGCTCAACTGGGCCAGACAGGCATCTCTCCGCCCTCCTGTCCACTGCCTTTATCTCTCCCCTCCCCCCTTTCACTCCTATGCTAGCTGCCCGTTTCAATTTGGGTCGGGTTTAGATTTTGGGTTCATTTCAGGGCCAGAAGTTGGAATTATGCGCTACTTTTTGGCATTTTCATAATTTTGCGTATGAAACGTGACTTTTGCCATGAAGAGCTACTCGTTATCGTTTTTTGCCTCGTGTCAAGTTTTCTTTACTCTCTTTTCGTTTCTCATCTCCTTTTCTTCTTTTTTGTTCCACCATTAATGCAAAATTTTAATTTGAACCTGATTCCTTTTGTTGCTGTTGTTGGCTGTACGCATTGTTTGTCAACATTTTTTTTCTGCCAGATTTATCCTCGAAAACAGTTTTACGGATTTTGTGAATTTTTTTTGGCAACGAGCGCGTGCTATAAATTTTGCGCAAATATTTGTTAGTCCTCCTGGCCATCAGGATGGCCAAAGGGCAAAAGTTGGGCTCGGGGTTCAATGGGGCGGCTACTTGATTATGGTCCCTAGCCAGATCGTTTGCATTGCATTAAGCTTGCAAACTCGATTTCTTTTATGGCTTTTGATTTGTTAGCATTGGACATTGGACAAGGCGTGCACACAATTTGTAATTTGTTATTTGTGATTTTTAAGTTGTAAATTATAATTTGGTGCCAAAGGTAATTAAGCTGCCGCTTTTGATGGCAAATGAGAAAATTGTACTTGGAAATTCAATTAAGCGTATACTCGAGTCGCATCTCAAATTAAAATCAGTCGCGTTGTCTTATCTGACGCCCCATTTACACATCATTCTGGCAGAAATCATTATAAAATGACGCGTAAAATTTTAATGGTCTATGAAACAAAGTGAGTGACTGTCTCAGTTTATGGCCCAAGCCATAAAAACTGTAAATAGTTGATAAGAGGAATGTCTTATCGCCATCGCAATATAGAACAGTTAAGCATAGTCCTAGTTGTGAGTGCAATCAACATTCAACAATATAATTACAACTGAGAGAAGAAGACAATAGAGAGCAATCAAGTTCCAAAGAGATTTTCAATTTAAAACTCTTTAATTTTTTTAATTTAATATGACTGCTTTATCTACAAGTAATGCTTTAAAATTTACTCAAAACTCTTTATAAATTATACTTTCTTTTGCAATTTGTATACATTAGTTGCATAAATATCAATGTTTGGTATAAAATGCAATTCGAATTCACAGTATTTTAGTTTTTATGTGTTTAGAAAATATTCATTTTATTTATTTTAATTTACTTCTCATTCTTAAAGTAAATAGAAAAATCTTTGTTGCATAAGGAACCTCAATGGAACACATTTTAAAAATCTCTCAAAAGCTGTACAGTGATTTTAATTAATTTAACTTAGCTTTCTATATTTCAGCGTAACATAATTGACTTTAATTATTTAGTGTGCTTTTTTGTCTGATAAATCGGAATCAAGTTCCATCGTCATCCTTTTACCTGCTTTGTAATGACTACAGCACATAAATCGTCTTCAATATTCTCACTGTACTTTGTCTTGTTGTTGTTGTTGTTGTCAATGTTATTACAGCTGTTGTTGTTGTTGTTGTTGTTGATGTTGTAAGAGTGCATTTAATAACGTGCACTCAATTACACCATACGAATGTTTTTCGAGTTTAAATTGAATGCAAAGCGTTGCTTTCAAAAAGAGTCAAAAAAAAGAAATGAATGAAATGAAGGAAGAGGGTCAACAATTCTGCAAACGTTGCGCTTTTCATAATGGAGAAAATGTGCGCTGACAGTGCTGAAAAGGGAGTGGGGGAGGGGGGAATGTTTGGGTAAAGTGGCAGGAGGAGGAGAGGGCAGAACATTGTTAAATTTATGCTGTTCGCCTCGCTTGTTGGAATGAAATTGAAGCGCATAAATTGTTTACGCATGATTAGCTTTTGATTTCACTAATTAGATTTATAGCGAATTAAAATTCGATGAGCTCTTAACCTTCCCCTCTCCCCTCTCCTCTCAGCCAACTCCTTGCTCTCCTTCTTCCCCTGCCTCAACGTGTTGTAAATTAAAAACTTCAGCTTGGATGAGTTTGAGCTGCGATTTACAATTTCCACTCAGAGACAATGAAAGAAAGAGACGTTGAGTGAGAGTGACAGAAACAGAGACAGAAAGTGAAAAGAGAGATCATGTAAAGTACTTTGATTGCTGCAGTTTGCACACAGATTTGCCAACATTTGTTAGCCACATTCGGCCGACAAGGAAGGGGGGAGGGGGAAGTGAAGTGGCGGTGGGCGGGGCACATAAAGCAGAGACAGACATTGAGACCATTTGGTGTCAAGTCAAACCGAGTCTAAATCCGTCATTCGGTCCGTGTGATGAACTGGCAATGTGTCAGTCTCACGTACTGTGTTGTTGGCCCAAAGGCAGACCAGGCTAATGGCGGCCAAAACGAGCAGCAATCAGTTGTTTATGCCAAGCCAATGCTGGCAGTGTAGTGTAGTGTAGTGTAGTGTAGTGTAGAGTGTAGTGTTAACTTAGCTTTGGACTTGGCCCGCAGCCAGTTGAGTTGAGACTGCATCAATCTGACGCTTTAAAACTCGCACTCGAAGTCGAACTAAACTTGATGCTGCTGCCTCAGATAGTGGCAACAACAGCAGAGCTTTTCTTGGCCTGGTCGGATCGAATCTGACCAAGTGTGCGAGAAACTCATTTATTATTGCATAAAAAATGACTTTCAATTACTTGCAAGTGAACAAACTTGCCTCCAGCTCATTGACAATGCCAATAAACTTGCAACTTGTTGTCTTCTTTGCCCCAAGGATGGGGGCAGAACTAACAGCTGCAGCTGCTTCGGGCCTCGGCTAATAGCCGCATTAATTATGTCACTTTTAAGTTGCGAAGCGAACGGTATGAATTAGTTGCGCTTCAACTGCATATTCAAATTGAATTTGAATTTGAATTTGAGTTTCAATTTGGTTTGCAGCGACATTGACAGATGAAGTGCCAACTGACATTTACTTATTACCCCAAGGCACTCCACCCCCCGCCCGTTAAGAACAAGCCCATAAATCACGCGAGTGTTAAGTCTCCGTTTTGTGCGATAAAAGTGCAAATTTGATTCGATTTGCATCGTAAAAAGTGTCAGTTCCCATATTGCCCCATCATCCACATGCATATACGAGTATACGAAATCCACTCCACTGCAAACTTCATCATCAAATCGAAACTGTGTCAAACGGTGAAACTACAAAGAGGAGTGTCCACAAAGGCTCAACCTCGAGGCATCCTTCGACAGAGACAGCATGTTAGAGACACAGGCAGCAAGAGAGACAGAGAGAGAGAGAGAGAGAGACAGATACAGCAAACGCCATAAATAAAGCTGTCGATTTTATTATTTTCATTTTTATTCTTATTTTTATTGCTAGATATAAAAATGGTAGTATTGCAGTGAAGAGTTTTAGATGGGACACGGTTAGCTCCAGCTGTTATTCACATCAGTTCATCTATGAATAAATCTGAATACGCACACTATTCACAGCCGGTTTTCATTTATTTAGCTATTTAAACTTTTTACCGCATTTGTAAAGCAACGAAAAACAATCAAATTGCACTTGAGTTGTTCATACAAATAATGTAGGGATAATACTAAATTATTTATTAAATCAAAGCATGACAGCAAAATAGAAAATGAATTGAATAATTCAATTGTTCACTTAAGATTCTATATCATAACAAAATGAGTTTTACTGAGTTTTAAATAAAATAAAATTAAATACTTATAACAATAAATACAGATTGATAATAAAATGAAAGATTATTAAATTTCCATCATTGCGTTAAGAGATTTAGTTCTATCAATTGAAATTCTGAGCTTAGCAATACGGAGCATTTATTATATTTGTTAATACTTATTAACAAACATTTGCCGCACGTCAACTCATATATGGTTTATTTAATGTTCTTGTTTGCTCAAATGGCCATCAATTTACATAACTAATCCATATTAATGCGGGCAGCATTACAATATTTAAATTAATTCATATTTTATTTTGCATAAATAATCCACAATTTAATTAAGGCAATGAGCAGTTTTTCATTTTCATTTAAACTGGATTAACGCCAAAAGCCGCACAATAAAAATTGGCTTTATTATAACACAGGTGGACCGTGGGGCAAAGCCTTATGTGCATATGATACATACAATACATATACATATTCATGTCATGTCCAGTTGTTGAGTTGTTGCAATAATTTCCTTCCATTGCATTTTTCACTTAATATTTATATATATACAAATATAATAAAATCTGTAGCTTCGAAATGATGAAAAAAGTCACACAACGTTTGCCATTTTAATTTTACAGCTATAAAATAATAAGCCGACCGTGTTATAGACTTGATAAGAACGGATTTAAGAATTAAGCGCCATAAAATTGCATTTGCTGTGCCACGCGACGCGATGCCTCATTCAATCCTGAGGCAAGCTCATAAAATCCAATATAAAAAGGTGGAGGAGTTATTTTAGTCGCAATAGCTTGTTTAGGTGGATGCCCTGTAAAGAAGTGTACAAACAGTGCCTATTTTGTGACACTTCTGTACAATTTAACTAGAAGCAATAAGTTATATTTTTTATTTTTTATTTAATTCAAACAATCTTATTTTATTTAATTTAAGCATGATATATATCTTTGTAACTTGAGCTAATGAAACTCTACTTAATTTTAATTTTTAGTTCCAAGTCTTCTTAATTATCAGCAAAATATAATTATATATTAAATTAAATAGAGTTAAACTATCGATCCAATGACTTTCTCTACCTATTTTCCATACAATAATTTGAATCTCCTATACACTCACTCACTCTCTTTTACAAATATTTTTACCTATTTCTTGTAAACGAGTTTACAGGGTATAATAAAAATAAATCTATAGGCTATGTATAAGGGAGAAGCAAAGCAGGAATCATAAATAATCTGAATGGCAATACAAACCCGAGAGCAGCTTATCAGCAATGGCCAATGGACGCAAAACTGGGGACAGCAACAAAATAAAAAAACGAAAATGAAAAGGAAGAAATTGAGAAAAATGTTGTTACAAATTTTTGGGCGAAAACCAAAGGCAAGTTTATTATTTATTTTGGCGCAAACTTTACGAGCACACGGAGCCTAGCTGGAGTCCTGTTGCCCCCGAATCCTGCGTCTTGTCCTGGTCCTGGGTCCTGGGTCCTGAGTCCTGCACATGCAACCAATACATTTTATGACAGCGCCAGCTTAGGTAGCTTTTTTCGGCCGTAGAAAATCGGCCAAATAAAAAAATTAAATTTATTTTTTCACGCGCCAATAATCACAAAGCGCCGCGTAATCAAATTTATTGAAAAATAAAAGCGATAAAAAATATGTGGCACGTTGAACATTTTGAATTGCAGCCAGCGCACTAAATTCATCATGAAAATGAAATTATTAAATGAAACATTTTTTGTTCACACACCTGAAAAACCTTTTGAATAATTTTTAATATTTTTCGAAATTTTTTTAGATATAATTGGTATATTTGGGGTATTTATTGATGTGTCTTAGTACATATTTGAATGCAGCAAACATTTCTGGGACATTGATACGAAAATGACAATGCAAATACATATAGTATATTTAGTCACCTCTCTCTTTGCATTCAATATATGCTCGTATATATGTATATTGCAATATTTTCATAACGCTGTTTGCATTGCAAATTGCAATAGCTCGAAATTTATTGCAAATATGGAAATTCTCCCTTTCCCCACAGTAATTGTTGCATTTGCACTGTCAATATTTTTGCATTAATGGGCATGATGGTTTAGAGGATCAAATAAAACGCACTCTGTGCTCTTATATCGGCATATAATTATTCTGATTTAGGTAAATTAATTTGCTTATGATTGCAGTTCGCATGAGATTTAATTTAGCAAATGCTTTGCCCGCAATTTAAGCAGATAGTCAGATTTCATATGCAGATTTCAATGGGCTTACGATGCGATTGCTATGCAGAAGTGGATAATGTGGATATTAGATGTGGTTATTAGATTGATTAAACAGTTCTTGATTGGGTTTTGTAAATAGAAATGAAAACTACTCATTTTGATATCTGTTTAAAAATCTGTTTAAATCTGTTTTAGTTTATGTCATGAAGTTGAATCTTCTTTAGTATATTCTTATTTTGAATCGAATATTGATATGGTTCAAGTTGTTTATATTGATATCTATTTTATTTTAAACTAAAAACTTTGAACTGTGTGGTTATTTTATTACTATTTTCTTTGTGATCTCTGAAATGTGTCGTTAACCTTAACATTTACATGTGTTATGTAAATTCCAGCTTATTCAAAAGTTGAAATTAAAATTGCATCATTCGCATATCAAAGCATTTTTCAGAAAAATATGCTAAATAATTGAAATCTTTTTATCTGAGTCGTTTATCTCAGAACTCAAGTGCAACCATAAAGCTTGCTTTCCATTAGCTTATTCTCAATTTAATTTGAAGCTCACATTTTGATGGAGTACCATAAAGTGTACAAAACTTTGCTGGCAATGCTCATTTTTGTTATTTATTTTCATTTGATATGCTTTTGTTGTTGTTTCAGTGATTGTTGTCGATGTCGTTGTTGTTGTGGTTGTTGTTGCCTGCATTTTGTTTTAATTGCTTTCGCTTTGCTTTCTTTCACCTTTCAACCCGCTGCTGCAGGGAATTTCGTTTAATGCTATTCTTTTGTGGCTCTGTTAATATTTACGCTCCCACCTCCCTCCTTCCCGTCCTCCATAAAGCCAGTGTCTGCTACTCACTGGCCAGCAATTGCCACGCCCACAAGTCCGCGGATACAAAGTGAATATAGCAAAAGATTTAGCACTTTTATTATTACGCTTGAGTTAAGTAGCAAACTATGTTGAAAGTTTTCTACGCTGTACATTATCACAGGAATGGAGGGAGTGAGCGGAGGGTAGGTGATAGGGGGAGGGTAAGAGGGACGTCATGGCTGGGATGAAACGTCTCTGTGGTTAAAACTCGTCGAAAGGAGAACAAAATACGAAACACGCTCAACGCTCACGTCGTTGCTTTTATTGTTGTTGCCGTTGTCGTTGTCGTTGATGTTGCTCCCGTGTTTGCTACTTGCTCCCCTTTGTTGTCCATTATTGTTGTTGTTGTTGTCTGCTGCAGTTTTGTTTAGTTTTGTGCAAAAGTTTTCAGCTGCGCTTGGTTGGCTTCATAAATTTTTAAATAATCAGCACACGCAGCCACGTGCCAAGCGCAAAAAAAGAGAAATAAAATAAAGGATAAGCAGGAAAAACCAAATGGCAATGGGAAACGTAAGGATCAAGAAGGCAGCAGAGGAAGAACGCTTTAAATGGTCCTTAAAGCCGCAAATGGAAAAGCGTTAATGGTCAACGATGGTTCGTTATGGAATTTGTAAAATTACTTTTGACTGAAATAACAGACCACAGAAACAGCAACAAATGAAAACAACAACAAACAGCGAAAGCAACGACAATAACAACAGATACAAAATTGACAACATTAATGATTGGCATTTCAATAAAGGAAAACAAACGTAATTTGGGCAAAATGTTGTCAAAGGTATTAAAGGTATTTCAATTTCATTTGTAGTGTACAAGAGCAACAACAACAATGATAACATTCACACAAACACGCACATATAGATTCAGACAGATATATATGGTACAGTTACAATGCTTGAAAACAAGATAATCACGCATCACGTATACGCAGCGTATACGCCTTGCCAATACACAGACACAAACACAAACAGTGTTTGAGAGAGAGAGAGAGAGAGACGGAGAGAAACAGACAGTCAGACAGCCGCACAGTCGAGCATTAAAAGTGCCTTGTTGTTGTTGTTGTTGCTGTTGTTGCTGTTGCTTGGCCGTAAAAACACACGTAACAAAATGATAATAAAATCGTACGAGTTCCTTTGCGTGACATAAGACAAAACGCAAAACGCAATTGTAATTTTTGTCATTTTGGCGGCGTCGCCAATTCGCCATTTTGCCATTTCGCCATTGACATGGTCGTCAGCCATATGCTTGGCTTGTTGTTTGTCTCTCTGCTTGTTTGTTTGCCCCTCTGTCTGTCTGTCTGTGCGTCTGTCAACCGGCCAGGTGACGCATACGCAACGTGAGCCAACAGTTCAACAGAAGAAGAATCTGTGTATGATTGTAAAGTGTGTATGTGTGTGTGTGTGGGACTGTGTATGTATGTCCAATAACTCAGCTGCAACTATTCATGTACCGTTTTTACACATTTAAAAACAATGTTCTATTAAACCCGCTTGTCAAGAACCAAATTGGCATGATCAGTTTTAATTATACACGTATATTAAAAGTCAAAAATTCCGAGAAAATTTTGTACATTTATTTTTAATAAAACTAGTAAAAAGCTTAGATAAAATCTAACAAATTTGGAAACAATGTAAGTGTGCTTTATGAATATTGATCTAACAATAAAATAAATATTTGTAGATTTTGGCGGAAAGTAAAAAGTTTCATTTAAGTTTCTATTTTTAAGAACTGATACAATACAATGGCTGAGTGATAGAAAGAAATAAAATAAATTTGTAATGATCAGATAATGTGAATTAAATGAACTTATTTTATTGATGTGATATTTATTAAAACACAACTGTTGATTAAGTTTAATACCAAATATGTTGGTATTGGATATGACAAAATATTTCAGATTATTTCCCAGTGGTGCGTTGTATTAGCAGCGAGTTGTTGTAAAAGCTGTATGCGAGTGTGTGTGTGTTTTGGTCTCTCTATAGCAATGTAAGTGTCCTAACAACAATAATAATAAAAACAACAGCCAGACTAACATGTAGTGTTGAACTCCCAAAAGCAGCAACATGAATATTACATTTAAGTCGAACTCTTGGAAATCCCAAGTGGCTTTCAGCCTTTATTCTAAGAGTTTGAGAGGATGGAAGAGCATCTGTTAACCAATTATGATTCAACAATTAATTTGCATATCAAATAATTTCCACAACTGTTTAAATTAATTGTTGTCAGTGTGATGATTAAAAAAAAACGGGTGAAATTAAAACAATTTTCCAGTTGATATTTGAGTTTGTAAATATTTTTTTATGCTTCAAACAAGTTGACAGCACTTAATGCACAAGTGTGTCAGCAAACACAAACACAAACAACAACAACGGCGACAACAACATGGTGTAATTGTGAGTGCATTAACCGAACAATGTGATGTGTATGGAAAGGTGTGTGTGCAATGCTTTAATTAAACAGAGAATAGTGGAAAATTGCCGCAAACAAAGTGAAAAAGAGACGACAGCGGAAACTTGCCACAGAAATGTAAGAAAATACTCACGTTTTCAGCTCATTAGCGTTGCACAAATATAAAGTTATGAATTATGTAGGTGCAGAGTTAAGTTAAAGCTAAACATTGTGCTTCAGACATTTGCTAATTAGTGCAAAAACAACTTATTCTTCTTCATCTTCGTCTTGAGTGCTCTGGCAACCTGCACTCGACTTTGCTAAACAAACAAAAACAACTACTCAAATGGTGTACACGAAATTTAATATGAAAGTATATAAGCCTCGGGATGGGGGGGATGCGAGAAGGGGGCGAGGGAAAGCTGAGGAAGAGTGTGGGGAGCATAAGCGAGACAGGTGGGTGGATGAAATGTTGGTTAATTGAATTGAACTGCCTGGGGGAGCAAACTGGAGGTCAGCGGTCATTAGTCATCATCAGCTAACAGAAGTGAGTGTGTGTGTGTGTGTGTGTGTGTGTGTGCACCTGTGTGTGTCTTGTGGCCATGAACTGAGTGTCCAAAATCTTTGCTTTAAGAGAAACAAAGAGAGGGGGAGAGAGTGAGATAAGTTCACTTCACTTCAGAGTTTGTTATGCGTTAAAATTACAATTAAGCAATTTCTCACCAGTTAACACACAAACACAACACACACACACACACACACAACGAGTGGGAGAGAGTCAGAGCTCTTAGCCTGGCTAAATGCAGCCCACTGACCAGGTCAAAGCAACCAGCAACCTGAAGAGCAGCCATAACAATGCCTAATGACTTAATGAAACCCAGGTACATAGTTTAGGCATCCTTGTGCCTAGCCACGGCAAGTGTCAAGGATTTGTCAGCCCTGACAGTGGAGGCGGCATGGAACGGAGCAGAGCGGAGCAAAGAGGGGGGGAGGCGGGGCATTAACTTAATGCCTAACCAAAGACATGACAACCCAGCGTAACCCCAACACCAACAGCAACAGCAACACCAACAGCAACAGCAACACCGATTCAAGTGACGGCCAAAAGGGGCATTCTGGCCATCTTGTGGCAGACAATGGCGAACTACTAAAAGCACTTCTGCGGCCAACACGAATAGCTGTGCATAGGATGCCACAGGACTCACGACAAACTGAGCCAACAACAGCAACACAACAACAGCAGCAACAATGGCTTTTAGCGCACAACACAAACACATTGAAGAGAGCATAAGTTGGCCATAAAGCAAAAACCAGGTTGAAGCTGCGAAAAATGCTAATGCGAGTTGTTGCTCTCGTTGCTGTTGTTGCTGTCGTTGTTGGTGCTGTTGCTGTTGTTGCTGTTGTGGTCGCCAGTTAGCCTGGCTTTGCTTTCGACTCCCTGATTGTGGCCATGAACAACAAGTTCGCGTTGCGTGTAATGAGCCTGTCCTTGAAACACAATATGCCTCATACATAAATTTCTCTCGGCCTCACACTCGTGAGTTCCACACTCCACACTCAAAATGGCAGCAAGGTAAGTCCAGGTGTCACGCTAACAAGTCCCAACATACTTGCCCCTTGTTGCAGCTGCTTATCTCATAGCTTCGCGTATACGGAAAAGATAATGCGTATCAATTGCGATTTCAAGTGGGAACCAATAATGTTAATGCCATTTTATATCTACAATTTTCATTTAAACTTTTAAATTGTCAAGAAACTCTCTTAATTTTATGTAATAAATTATACATAATTTATTAAATTCAGGCACTTCATTTAAATCACACTAAAAAGTTGTGCAAAAAAAAGCATAGAATTTAAACATGATTGCGAATAATGATAGGAGTAACTGACTGAGTTTTAATACCAAACTGAAAGAGATTTATTATTTGATAATAATATAAATTATTATTACATTTATTTTATTCCATTTGCCATCTTTTATTTATAATTTTCTACATTTTCAGTATCTTTGTACCATTGAATTAAATTCGCTTTCGCATTTATAATGTCCTGTAAATATTTTATAGGCAAAAACAAATTTGGTAATCATTTAGACAAGGTAAACAACAGGCTTATCCATCAATTTCGAGCTAATACACATCATAAAGCACATAGATACATATCGTCAAGCAGTCAGGCTGATCAGTCAAGTATATAATATATTCTTACGTTTCTCTCTCTACTCTTACGTCGTTTACTGTGCCATATAACATAAACTTACAAGAACGCAGACAAATTTTACACAGTGAAACAATTTAATCAACGCACAATGCGACAAAAGGTATCCATTTAAGAAAGCTTAGCGAGGACACACATACAAACACTTACACACTTACAGTGAGAGTGAGGAGGAGGGAGAGAGAGTGACAGAGAGTGTAAGAGAATGAGAGAAATGTCATCTGATATTATTCAGCAAGTAAGTATTAAGGTTTTTTCTCCTCTTTCTCAGCTCGATTTTCAATAACATGAAAGTTTGCTGCTTTTTTGATGGCAAATGCCAACAACAATTCCACAAACACACACACGCACACACAGGTGTATACACCCACTCACACACACACACACTCACACATGCGGCGTTGATGTGGCAAACAGCTGCGTCGTCGTAAGCACCTTACCTGTACGTAGTGTGAACTTCAACGACCGCAAAAAGAAATCAAAAGAAATTCACAAGAAAACATGCAGTGTGTTGGATGAGTTGGACTTAGAAATACTCAGCAACTATATATGTGAGATAGCCTACTATGTATACGCAAATTTAGACAATTTTTTGTTTCTTATTTTATAGTAGTTGTTAGAGTTTTCAAATATTAATAAGAAGATACGCAGAGTTGTATAATTTTTAAAAATAAAAATAATTAGTTGCCATACAAGCCAGAGATCAGATCAGAATGCTTAAAACTATACTTGAAATATAGTTTGGTAAGAAAGGGATCAAAGATATCGTTGAAAAAGAATTAAAATAAATTACTAAAAATACATCAAATTAGAAATAATTTATGCTCTAAATAGTCTGCACTGCCTTCCATATTTTAAGCGCTACAGGGTAAAAGAAATGCGAAGAAATCCTAAGACATTGACATCAAACGAAGCTCGAGAGCTCGTCATTTGTCGTTAGTCGCTCCGTTGTTTGTCGCTCCGTCGTTCCGTCTTTCCGTCGTTGCGTCGTGCTCGTTTTATTGATACGCACTACGCACATCAAGGGTTTATGTTCGCATCCTTGGCATCCTTGTTGTTAAAGGCAAACATTTTATTTTCGTGTAGCAAATTGAAAAGGCATCAAATGTGCCACCATTTGACTGTTTTGTTCACAGTGTAACTTAAGACCAGCTGCAAAATTAGTTGAAGATACAAATCTGTGTTGAAAGTTTAATGAACGCCAGCTGTAATGTCAATGACATTGTGAGCAGCTGCTGAAGTGCTGCTAGTGTGGCGCAAACAGTTGCCACTTGCCACTTGCCACATCAGTCACGTGTCTAATTAATGTAGCTGCAAACAGAGACTTGTTGTCTGATGGCTGATTGCCCAAATATAAATGCATACACATAGTCTTATTGACTGGCAACATGCAGCGTGCAACATGCGTCATATCAGCAGCAGCAACATCAGCAATATCATCGCTTTATTAAGTAAACTGACGCTGCATGTGGCTCCGTTGATTGGCTGTCTCTGCCTCTGCCTTTGCCTCTGCCCCCTTCCCCTGCCCTACCCTTTTGGCCGTTGCTCATAAGTAGCTAAATTTACGATGCGGCCGCCTGCTGTGTGGCATGGACATGCGGCATGTTGCCCGTGGCAGACAGCAAACGAAACGCGACATGGTAATTACTTAAAGCGACTACTCCAAATGCTCCAGGAAGCTCTACAAAATGCAAAGCTCATGAGGATTGTCAACGCCACAAAACGTGGCACATGATAAGGGGCAGAAATAAATAAAAAGAGACAGAGAAAGAGAGAGCGATGGAGGCAATGGGGGAATAGAAGAAATGCAGTCAACTGCACAGCTTGACTGCATTGGGGGAACTACAATTACGCGCTGACTTGAGATGTGGAGATTATCCTATGTAGGCACTTAACTTGACTACCAAAGGCAGCCAGGAAAATGAGCAAGGGGAAGGGACAGAGGACAGTGAGGCGGAGTAGGAGGGGGAAGGGGGGCATCACAACAGACAGACGTTAAGCGAGAAGTCGAGCGAAAAAAAAGGCATTAGGGCAAAACAGCAAGGACGGCACATGTGGCCGCCGTCTTCAATGTTGGCTGGATAATAGCGTCATGAGCAACTGTTGTTGTTGCTGCGCAGTCAGATACTGGCACCAAGGCGAAGAAGGAGAGGGAGAGGGAGACGGAGAGGGCGATAGAGAGGGAGACTGAGACGGGGACGGGGACGGGGAGACTCTGTGCACCGCATGCTGGCGGCGGAAAACATAATAAATAAGCAAGTGTGCAAGCGGAAATATTAAACAGCAACTGGAGATGCAATGCACAATGCAACCCGCCAGCTGGCACCGCACTACAACAACAGCAGCAACAATAACTACAGTAACAACAACAGAACATAAAAAAGATAACTTCTATTCACAATGCAGAAGTCTTGATGCACTTGCAGATTTGCAGCACTTAATATTTTACAGATTGTCTCTGATGATCTTAATTTTGTCAGGATGTATCTACCTCTCCATTTCCTCAATAGGCCTAGGGCATCAATAAGTACAATATTTAATATTATGTAAAATTCAATTCTTAACAGCTTTATAATCTAGCAAGCCAACTCGGCAAGTTTCGATATACTTGTATGTAAAACCTGCTGAATAATAATGAACATGTGTATCGAGTTTCAACATAATAAGAAGCTTATAAGCAAAGAGATGCGGCTTTATCAGAAATATATATGTTTAGTTTAATGCGTAACGAATTTTGCGACAAAACTATAATACCCTGTGTAAGGGTATCAAAAAAAAAGAACTCATTTCATATGTCATGAGCTGTGCTCTGACATTTATGCACCAAATGCACAAGGCGATTCCTTATGCAATGTGTTTCTCTTTCTCCCTCTTCTGCTATCAGAAACTATAGCATACTTTTGTGCGCGCTTGAGTTGATTACAAAACTGCCAGGGGCAGCTAGCAACAGCAGCTGCTACGCCGGGAGGGGAAGAGGGAGAGGAAAAGGGTGAGGGAGAGAGAGAACGAGAGAGAGAGTCGAGAAGCGGATGTGCTTATTGTTATACTGCCAATGGCCTAAGACTCACTAACAAAAATGAAAAGTGAAAAAAGAAATAAATACGCACTCATATTTCACTTGCCACATGACGTTGTGTCAACATTTTGCATCCGTCCGATGACCGATAAAAGAAAACAAAACTCTGCTAGTTGCAATTGTCACGAATACTGCGCACTTCAAATGCTCTTTCGTAATGCAATTTAGCTAAATAATATCTCTCGCAATTTTCCTAGAATAAATAAACAACTATTTTAAACTTCACATATGTAATCGGCAATATTTTATTATAAGAATCAATTGAATAATATTTGTTCAGGTTGTTCACTTCTCATTCGACTATATCCATAAATATGTATTGTATTAGACTATATTAAACTATTTGATAGTCAACAGGAAGAGCATATCACAATGGAGTAACTATAAGAAAGTAGAATAGAAAGATTGAGCCGGAAATGCGATCTTAAAAATGCAGATCAGAAGTCAACAAGAAATTTTAATTATTCGATTATTTAAATCAGCTGAGTATAATAAAAAAATGAAAGAATATAAAATGCAAAGAGTTAAACAGTAGTCAACATCGAACAACACTTGCTGGGGGTGTCAAAATACTTAATATATCTATAATAGCTATGTTAAAGTGTATAGCAATCACAGAAACTCATTGCTCTTTACTGAATTTAGTTTACGCTCCAATTAGTTGCTTCCGTCGACAATTTAGAATCACACCGAGGCAATGGGGAAGAGTTATGAAGATGTAGACTCTTTTCTTTCTTTTGTGGCATCCTGTGAAACGGAAATCAAAATAATGTTTTCATACTGATTTATGAATCTATTTACACTGACTGTCGGCAGTTTGTCCGATTTGCATGTGATTCATGCTCTGAAAACCATGAATGATTTTCATTGTTGTGCCTTCTGCAAAATGCAAAACTATCTGAGGACGGGGGGCTAAAATAAATGACTTTGGTTTCGGGATAGACAGACAGAAATATGGCGGGAAAGGGATGGGAATTGTATAACCAATGTCAGATTATAAGCTCACGGTCTAACCATAAAATCCCTTACGCTTTTCTCAATATTTATTTGTGGCCTCAGCTGGCAGCAACAGCAGTTTGAGGACCAAACAAATTGTTTTCTATCTCCGACATTAAGTTGTAAAGTCTATTTTCAGTAGTGCAGCTCACAAAGTGTATAAGGGAGGAAAGGCTGCTGCCAGGACTCTATTGCCTTACCACTTCAGTGGCAAATTAAAGTTCAATTTATGCATCTGTAAATAAGCAAAAGTTACACGAATCAAAATCGAATTGTGATACGATGTGCTGTGCAAAAAGTGAAGAAACGACTATAAAAAGATACCACAAGAAGATGACACACGTGTGGAGACTTAGGACTCTTACAGTTTCGTTACCTCTCTCTCTCTCTCTCTCCCTTTCTCTCTTCGACCTTCGTGGCAGCCCCTCCCCAAACATTTACTCATATCCTTGACTAGCTTTGAAGTCCTTTCTACCGTTTTCACTGAGTATTTATGAGTATTTTATTTTGATTCCATTTGTTTTTTGTTTGTTAACTCCTTTTTGTAAATGCAGAAAAGCACACCGAGCTCTTTTTGAGCCAAAGTAGTCAAAGGACATGCTTTGTTCACGAACTAAACGGGATTGTTGCTTTTCGGATTACTTATTTGTGATTTGTTCGAGTTGTGTCTCAAAAATCTACATTAAATCCAGAAAGTTGTCCCTTTTTCTTGGTTACTTTTTTTTACAAGTTAAGCTCGAAATAATTGGCAGTAATCTATTTAAAAAGTTATACTAAAAAGTCTTTGAATTACAATGTAATAAATGTTAATTTTTATTATGTCATGCACGAATATTACATGTATACTTTATTATATTTTCTATTATTATATATGCTGTTTTATATAGAAGGGTATTTAATCTGCTGCATGTCGAACTTAGTTACTCTATCTTTTCTTTACATTGTTACTAAACTTTATTGTGATAAATGCCATTGTAATTCTTATCATTTAAGATGCGTTTTCGCTCCTGCTGAGTTCGACAATAAATACTAATAGCTGAAAATGGGCAAGTCAGATAAACAATAGGCGCGAAAAGTTTTCCTACGGCAAGTAATAATAATGAAATTGCCAGAATGAGTTCTTTGCCGTCTCTGTTTTACTTTCACTCTCCCATTTCCCTTCTCTCTGTCTCATTTTCGTTCTCTCTCGCTTCGGCTGGTCAAACTCAAGTTCATTTATTTTTATTGAGTTTTTTTTGTCGCAGCTTTCGGCGACAATTTATGACCAGCGTAATATATATATACAGATTTATAGAGTTATATATAGATATATATGTATGCCTAATGTCGGGTCAGTATTGCAACAATTTTATTTTTTTCTGTTATATTTTATTTTATTTTATTTTATGTTGAATGAAAACTGCACAAAGCAAGGAAAATGCTGAAGAAATAATTTACTTTTCTTTTGCTTTTGCTTTCCTATTTTTCCTTAGCCGTTTTTCTTTTGCATTGATGGTGCCAAAGGGGGAGGGGTGAAGTGGAGTGGAGTGGAGAGGAGAGGGACAGACAAGAGGCAACATTCTATCTTATTTTGCACTAAATTTTAACAGGATTTAGCAAGAACGCTGGCTGCTGTCATTGCTAACAAGCTGCAGAGGAGCCTTCAAGGCGATGCCCAGCCTTCCGTCAACTCTGTGCTCAACCGACCGCACCGAACCGGCCTAGGGTCCAGCTGGTACTCCGACCGTCGACTGGGGATTGGTTTGGGGTTGGGTCTGGGCTTGGGCTTGGGATTGAGGGTTGTGGCAGTCGGAATGGTGTTGCCACATTGGGCGTGGTCAGAGTCGAATGAGTTTTGTCGCAAATCCGCTTACGACTACGCCGCAACAACGAAAAATTGTGATGGCAGCCGCCGACGTTAGTTGATGGGAATGTGATGTTAGCCAAGGCCCAAATAAACTCCCAGGCATCCCCCCGCTCCTTGAAAACAATCCCACCACCCGCCGCACACTTTGTCGTTGGCATTTTTACAGGCACATAAATAAATTTCATAAATCTTTTGCACTTTAACGCTTCTGCTTTAACTTGACCCCAAATCGGGTATGCCTGACGATGGGGGCAAGGGGGGAGTGTATGTGTGTGTTTGGGCTTGATATGATGTGTGTGAGGTTTGGGCAAACCAATTGTCAATTATTTGTAAGCTCTTCTGACAAACACTTTCAACTTTACTTTCTTATAAAAATAAATTCTTTCTTGAAATGTAAATATTATGACTGGTTATATTAAGTTTATATTTAGGCAAATACATCAAGAATTCTCTCATTTTCTTAGGTAATCTTATGCATAACTAATTAACGAATATCCCTGTATATATATGTTAACTATTAACAAGTTGGCTAGCCACATAACTCAAACTCGAACTACAACATTAAATTAACTTTGAGCAATACACAAATTATAAAAATTACATAGTGCAATGTCGTTATCCTCACAGGATCTGGATGCCATAATAGCACAACTGAAGACCCAGCATGGCTCCGACTGTCAGCTGGATCAGAGTGTTATCAGTAGACTCTGTTTGCAGACCCGGGAGGCATTCACCAGACAACCGATGCTGCTGAAACTAAAGGCGCCATTGAATATTTGCGGAGATGTTCATGGCCAGTTTAATGATTTGTTAAGGATATTTGAGACATGCGGCGATCCGCCAGAAACTAAATATCTTTTTCTGGGTGACTATGTGGATCGGGGCAAGCAATCCCTGGAGACAATTTGTCTGCTCTTTGCCTACATGTTGCGATATCCGAATCAAATGCATTTGTTGCGTGGCAATCACGAGTGTGCGAGCATCAATCTGCTTTATGGTAGGAATAAGTTTTGTTATAAGTTATAAGTTATAACACAATTCAAATAGATATTTCAAAACGATTTTCTCTTATTTTACGCTTCATTTGCAGGTTTCTTTGATGAAATGAAGAGACGATATAATACCAAACTCTGGCGCTGTTTTGTGGACTGTTTTGATGTTCTTCCAGTGGCTGCAACTGTGAATGACAGGATCTTCTGCTGCCATGGGGGGCTATCTCCACATCTGCAGCAACTTCAGCAGATCCGGGATCTGACTAGACCCACAGATGTGCCACAGTCGGGTCTAATGTGTGATCTTCTTTGGGCCGATCTCAATCGCACGAGTTACGGTTGGGGACCCAACGATAGGGGCGTCAGTATCAGCTATGCCGAGGATATTGTCTGTGAATTTCTGAAACACAACGATTTCGATTTGATATGTCGAGCCCATGAGGTTGTCGAGGATGGTTACGAATTCTTTGCGGATCGCAAATTGGTCACCATTTTCTCTGCTCCCAATTATTGTGGACAAATGAAGAATGCGGGAGCCGTGATGAAGATCGACAAGAGTCTCAGATGCTCATTTGTCATATTGCAGTCAGCGGCGATTTAAATGGACACTCTGAAAACTGTCGAACTGAAAGCATATTTTTTATATATTTTTATCTCACTCTATTTATATTTCATTATATGTATATTACTGTTAAAGTGGCTTAGGCAATCCACAGTCTGGGTTTTTGATATCAATGTGAAGCAGGGTCAGGTTGAAAGGTCACAGGTCAAGCGGTAGCTGCTGAGCTTGTATATTAAGCATATTCGGAATATTTCTTGATTTCTTTAGACATTTCAGTTGCCCGCCTTGGGGCATTTGGCCATGTGCTCAGTCAAATGAATTTTACATGGCACTAAACATTGACTCTTATTGAAGTTGATTTGCTGCAAATGAGCGCTGATGTTCGGCCCAGGACAGGATATGCTCCAAACTCTCCTGTTGCAGTCCTTGAGACAAGTTCAAAGCGTGACAGTTAAAAGTTAACGGTGGATGTATAGGAGGAGACTAGAGGAGACTTTTGCGTCTTGGCTCAGACTCGGTTTGTCTGTGCAGTGTTGCATACAAAAATGTATTTGGTTTGGTTTGGAGTCGGAGTCTGAGTCTGAGTCTGTTGCTTGCGCCACACGCTCGAATAATTTAATACTTCATTCAGTTGCCAGTTCCTGCAGCAAGGACATGCCAAAAGCTAGCATATTCATTGGCCAAAATGTCTACCCTCCTGTGTGTGCGAGTGTGCGAGTGTGTGTGAATGTGTGCACATTTGGCATGCACAGAGCGTGCCATTTGACTGCAATTTAATGCGCTCTCAAAAGCAGCTTCTTCGTACATTGCATGCTGCTTCTCTATGTTTGCAAAATGACAAATCACATTTACTTATTTTCTACCTGTGTGTACAACTGTGTATGTGTGTATTCATGTGTGTGTGCACACACTTTACTTGATTCTATTGCAGGTGGTCCTAAGGTTCAGCTAGTTAAAGGCTATGCGAATGATTATTTTGACACGTGATTGAATGACTCGAGAAGCGAGGGAAGATAAACAGCTTTAGTTGAGTTACTCGACTGCCAAATACCCAGCATCATTGGTTCAAGCTTCTCCAAAACTCTCCCAACAATGTCAAATAATTTAAGATGCTAAAGAATTTTATTACGATAAAAGTTTCTTACCTTGGTTGAAGACCTTATGGCCATGCTGAAAGCAGCTTATGAAATAGTTGGGCGCTCAATATAAAAGTCTTTGTCAACGGCGATTTAAAGTCAAGTTGAGAAGCTTAAAGAATTCCTGTGGCAAGTTGAGTTATTGATTTACAAAACTGAGGCATGTTGCCAAGACAACAGATAACCAGAGGAAAGTTCTAACACTCTGAGGAAAGTGGTTTATCCTTTAGCCTTGGCTGGAAACTGGGTCAATTTCCATTCAGTGACAACGTTTTCCTGTCGACGCATTTAATTAGTTAAAGGGGTAAGAAATATTTCGATGTTGTGCTGTTTGATAAATGGAGATGGAGATAAGTTTAATGACTGATTGGCGTATTTGCAGAGTTGCAAAAGTTTAATTAAGGGAATGCGCTCTAATGACAACTAATGGCCATGAGGTTGGCCAAGACGCGCACCTTGTGGCCGAAAAGCGGCTTAAAAGCTGAAATATTAGTTGTTAACATGGGCAGTGCGAAGTGGGAACCGTGGGGAAAGGGAACAAGGGACACGGGGACACGGGGAGTTGCTGTTGGGGCCAAAAAGACAAAGCACATGATCAATTTTCATTTATGCGCCGCCTTCGACTTAAATGCCTTCAAAAACGCTAGCACGCTCTGTGTGGCACTCTGTGTGGCAACATCCGTGTGGCAGCAACAGCAGCAGCTCGACTCAATCAAGTTAATGGCAGGCAAATGGGTTTTTGATGCGCTTCGCTCGCGTTGCTTCAACCAAGTGCCTTCATAAAAAATGATTGCTCTGCCAGCCCTGGCAACAGTTTTACTTCCCAACGATTCTCAGCTGTCTCTCTCTCTCTCTCTCTTGGCCTAATGAACAAGGCCTGGACATTTAATGTGTGCGTGTGTGAGTGTCAGTGTGGGTGTATGTGTGTATGTGCCGCTGAGGTATAAAAAGTAAATAAGTTTGGCTTAGCCCTTATCCCTTACCATTGGCAAGAGGCGCGCCAACTTTCTTATTGACAATTTGAGCATTTGTGCGTTAAATTCTTATGAGGCATAATGCCTGCAAAAAGTTAACTTACCAATGCCTCCTGACCCCTGCCACCTGACCCCTGACCCTGACCCCTGACCACTGCCATCTACCCACAGTTAATAACGGCAGTTCATAAAGCCACGAGCCAACAGTTTTGAGGTGTGTCCTACATGCAACTTGATGTTGCCGCATTTTTACCCATCTTTTCCTCTTTTCTTTGCATTTGATTCGCAACACAGCGCAACGTGAAAGTCTAATCAAATTAATGGAATATTTCCTGCTTCTTCTTTGTCTGTTCGCTTCGTTGTGTAGTTTTGAAAGGGTATTGCGAGTTGCTCAGACATCAAAAATATATTATTTAATAATATTTTTATTTGATTTTTCAATTTAATTTTGCATAACTGAAGTATAGTCGAAAATAAAATATTAATAAAAAAAGTATTTCATTACCCATTTTGCATTATTTATTTTGTTGCCTTTTTTGCTACTGCTTTTTGCATATATTCACTTGGCAATTTCTTTTGTTGCGTTCATCATTTGTTACTGTCATTTTGCATTTCCTTTGCTGTTGTCATCTGCTTTCTGCCACTAATTGTTTCGCTGTTGTCATTATACTATTGCCTACTCGCTTACATCGCAATACATGTTGTTATTGTCAAAGCCTGTCTCCATCTCGTTCTGATCCTTGCACTCTTATCGTCACGCTCTCAGCATGGCGTTCGCCTCATTACGCTCTCAACCATTACGCTCTCAGCATGACACTCTCTTCATCTCGCTCTTACATTCATGTCTTAACCATTTCGCACACTTTCTGTCCCGTTCTCGCCTTTTTGATCGCTTAACCAATTCAGCTTCTGTTCTCATTTTCTATTCGCTCATTTTCTGTAAAGTGATTTTTTCAGCCAATGAAAATATTTCGTGTAGAGCATTTTGATATCGCTGTGTTAAATCGTTTTATTCATGGATTTTTTCTGTTTTCTTCCATTTTTTTGCGGATGTATTTCAAATTGGCCAACACGTTGTTGTTGTTGTTGTTGTTATTGTTTGTTGCTGTCCCTTTTCTTGTCTGCTTGCCTGTTTGATCGCTTCGCGCATTGTTTTTGCCCAGTCGTTCTTTCCTTTCTGCTTTTTGCCGCGTGTGCGGAACGTTTTTAATAAACTGCTTGCCGCATAGGAAATGATTCCGTTAACTCTGTCCGTTGGCATAACGCGTTTTGACTGCAAATCGTTGTTGCTTTGTTGTTTTTTGTTCGTCTACGAAGTTGGCTTTTATTGCTGGCCAATATGAGTATTAAAATTCAATTACTTTGCCCGCTCCGTGAGTCTGTCTTCATGTTTCGCTGGTGGCAATCCGCTTAACATTTACCACAACCAAGGAGATTCTAATTAATTGCATAATCACTCAAACAAAACCGCAGCTTCCTCCCGCCACCCGCTATCCCCAGGCTCCCTCTCCCTCTAAGTAAAACTTGACTTGTAAATAAAACGCAATGAAACAATCAAAATTCCAAAAGTCAGTGGCATAACACTCCATTATTCCCCCTCTCTCACTCTTCCTCTCTCTCCCAATCATCAGGACAATTGTACAAGTGTTTTTAATATTTAATTGCTTTTTAAATGAGTCCAAGCATTTTATTTTATTTGATGATGTAAACGTTACTTAGACCACCTCCAACAATTTAAGCCATCGAGGGTAGCTCGTCGACAACTCGCTGGCAACTTTGCAAATTATTCAAAGCGTCCTTGTCGACAGGACGATGGCAAAACTCCGAGGCAACTGTGCCACCATGCCACCGACTGGGCAGAGCAGAGCAGAGCGACAAGTAATGGCCCAAGTGGCAATTTATCAATTAAAATTGTGCTTAACTACACGAACACCAAAGGACAGTCATCAAAAAAAAACAGAGCAAATAAAAAACAAGATGGAACTGTCATTTCAGTGCACCGACCTACTGCATACCCTTGACTGCATTGCCAACCAGACAACTTAAGCGATTAATTTATCTTATTTAATACGAAATCCCTATAGTTGGCCCATCATACTTTTTTTAAACACAAATAAATTCTGTTATGATATAACGCTACAAATTTGATTAAGTTTTTTTCGAAGTTATGGGAGTTTAAAGGTTTTGAAAAAAATGTAAAGGGGTAGGTATGGAAAATTGATTGATGATTTTTGAAAAAAAATAAATTTTCTGAATCAATAAATGTTGAATGCAGAATTAATTTGGATGCCAAATCATGATCAAAATGACATTCCGCTTAAAAATCGGTTGAGTTTTGACGAAATTATGAGAAGTCAAAATATTTGAAAAAATGTAAAGGGGTAGATATGGAAAATCGGAAAATTTTTGAAAAAAAATTATTTTTCCAATTTAATAATATTTTAATGCAGAATCAATTTGGGGGACAAATCATGATGAAAATGACATTCCGCTTAAAAATCGGTTGAGTTTTGACGAAATTATGAGAAGTCAAAATTTTTGAAAAAATGTAAAGGGGTAGGTATGGAAAATTGGATGATTTTCAAAAAAAATTAAATTTTTGAATGAGGATAATTTAAATGCAGAATTAATTTGGATGTCAATTCATGAACAAGATGACATTCCAAAAGAAAATCGGTGGAGTTTTGGCGAATTTATGACAGTTCGAAATTTATCAGACTCTATTTATTTAAATATTAGAGATTTGGAAATATTCTTGAATGCTACGAAATGCATTTTTAGTTTGTCACAACTTTGATGAGAGAATCGGTATGCCACAGTGCATAAAATGGCAGTGAAAGGGCATGCCACAACAGCGAGTGGCAAGCTGGTGTCTGTCACCATTGGCATTGCCAGTAGCTATTGTTTTGTTGCTGTTGCTGTTGGCCCTGTCGGCGCTGTGCCACAGTTAATGTCAGTTGTTGATATTGGCCCAGCCTTGCTTGGTGAACTTGCCACAAAGTAACTAAGCGCAGGTGACTGCAACACAGCGATGTGTTTGCAGCTGCGATGGCAACTTAAAATTACCTTTGCTGTTTACCATCACCATCAAGTGGCAATTTAATTAAAGTTCAATTGAATGCTGCATTAATCTTTCAGCTCAATGAGACGAGAATCTTTTCTGTGGCGACACAAATATCAAATAGATTCAAACAGCACATTAAATTAAATACTTACTCAAGTGTATTTGCTGCAGCTCACTCATTACCGAGCTTGAGAAAAGTGGGAAAAAGAGAGAGGGAGAGAGAGTTAGAGAATTGGACAGTAGAAGAATGTGAAAAAACTTCTCTGAAGGTTGTAGCTTAGCTTTTAATAAAAAATTAAGTTTCAATAAAAGAAATTCCAATTAAATGCAGGTTTCCTTGAAGTTTCTGTGGAGCAAATTTATTCTAAAGAAAATTAAAAGCATGTTCCTTGTATGAGTGAATAATTAATTAATTGCGCGGAAATTTCGCTAAGAAATTTATTTCTTTATACTTGATTTGAAAGTCTATTGACATAGCTAGAATTTACGCAATTTAGTCTGCAATTTACATTCTGACAAACGATAACGATATATTATTATTTTATTATATATTAATAGATTTTACTTAAAAAATGAATACATCTCATTACCTTGTTGTAATAATTATATTAAGTAAAAACTTAGAATTATTTTGTATATTTATTTGATGAATTGAATTGTTCTCTGTCTCCGATAATACATTTTGCTTAATTCAATATCATTTTCTGATGTACTTTAATTACAGTAAAAGCACACACTTTAGTTATTTCTTTTTCCTTGGCATTAAACCATAAACTAAATGTTATATGATCGTATCTGTTTTAGTTACAGGGCACTTAAGCTTAAATTTTGCAAATAACCTGCCCTTAAATACGCAAACGGTTGTATGTGCTTATAAACAAATAATTTATCTTTTGAGGATGCCATTGAAGCGAGTGTTTGTTGTTGTACTTTAAATCCCCAACTTGAGCTTGAAAAGCAATTTACTTATGACTTTTATCCTTTGCTCTCGTCTCGACAACGTTTAGGGCTCTTTTTGCCCGGCGAACTGTGTTACATTACCAGGATTTTGCACGCACACACACACACAAAACACACATATATGAGGACATGCATATCCTTACACATACACAGGACTATAGAGACAGTCGCGAGTGCGTCTCAATTGCATGGAAATTTGCATAAGTTGGCAGCTGTCGAACGTCGGAGGTGGCAGGAGATATGTGATAGATAGAGATAGTGATAGAGGGAGAGGGAGAGGGAGAGGGGAACACAGTATCCTGCGGGATAATGTGGTCACGTTTCCATGACTCAAATGCATTTTGCAATTTAATGAGTTCAACTTATGAATAAATCTAAGCGGTAATTTAAAATGTGGCAAAGAAAACTGTGGAATAAAACCACAAACTTCTGCCTCAAATTTAATGTTATTTTTCCGCTTTCACTTTTCACGGAAGGAGGCATGTAAAAGGCAATCTGAGCTACGGCAACTATAAGAGAGACTAAATCCACAGAAAGTTGAGCAAATGTTTGCAAAACCCGCAGCGGAGAACTGAAAATAACTGGGGAGAACTGTAGAGAACGTTGCCCCCATGGAAATCTCAACGGCGCTTAACCTCAAAGGAGGCAATGCAATTGCACAACAACAACAACAACAACAACAGTAGCAACAACAACAAGTCAAGCGCTAAACAGAATGCAATTTGCTTGTTTGACCCAAATTGTTGTGAGATTTGCTTTTTGCAGCATTTTGTATGCAACATCCCCTTGCCTCAATTGCCACAATTGCCCCAACTGCAACGAAGTTTATCTTTTAACAATTGTGTATTTGGGCCACAAGGAAAGAAGACAAGTAACAGGACGAAGAGTCGTCCAGGATAACAATGAGGCGTTACTTTCACTTTCACTTTCACCCATTGCGCTGTTCGCTTTCGTCTTCGTCTTCGTCTTTGTTTGCCAGCAGCTGCATTGCAAATTTTCTTCTTGCCACTGCTCCTTTCTTCCCCTCTCTCCATCCTCCCCTCTGTTGCATCGTTGCCCCATTTTCTATCTGCATCCGCTGCTTCGCTTAGCCCATTTGCACACTTTCACACTGACACTCACATGCTCACGTTGCCTGCCTCTTCCTGTTGCACAAAGAGCCTTCTCTTGTTGCAGGTCTAGTGCAATGGCTTTGGAGCACAAGGGGCAGCCAGACAGTCATGCAACAGGCAACATGGCAGCACCTGCATCTTAAGCCCAGCACGTTTTGCATTCCGTTTGCATTTTCGGCTGCTGATTATTGCCACTTTAAGCGTTAGTCTCGCCTCGTTGCATGCACCAAGCCAATTGCCACAATCCCAAAAATAAAAGAGAAAAACAAATTCGCCTCTTGCTCTCCCTCTCTCTCTCTCTCTCTCTCTATCTGTATCTGACACTGCTTCAAGTTTTGCTTTCCCTGTATCCGTATCTGACTCTGTATTTTCTTTACATTCATCTGCAACTACATTTTATGGTTTGTGTTGATCGTTTACGCTCGGCTACTCATTTGCTTTAGGCCAACTTACTTCGTTTGCTTTACCAAAAAATGAAAAAAATAAGGAAATATACAAAACAAAAAACTTTGACAGCGCCCAAGGCACAAAAAGTGCTGTGCAACAACTTTTCATTTAACAGCAATGGAATCTGCCTGGATAAAAAATAAAATCTTGAAAACAAAGATAACACAAGTAAGAAGTCTATAAGTCAGAGAATGCACGACTTGTAATTATGCTGTACAATTAACAGAAACTAAGGTACTCTCCAAGTTTTTAAATAATATTTTATGATTTATAGAATTTATTTTGAGTTACTAAATATTTCAACCATCATTTTTATTTAAAGAGAACATTAATAATCAAAAATCAATAATTATGACAAAATGCCATATAGATCTAGAAATTCTGCTTATGAATTAATTTCACATAAATAAGTTCCATATGTTTTTCGAATATAAATACAATATATTTTTTAAAAATAAACTGTATTTCTATAAAAGAAGTTGAATAAAAGGCATCAATAGTTTCTTTTTAAGTTTAACTAATGTGGCATACATAATATCTACTAGCTACAGGGTATATGTATAAATATACACGTCAAACTCTGACCCCAACCATAGATGTGCTGTGTCACAATAAAATCACTTTAATTTTGACAAAGTGACTGGAGTTTTGCTCAACTTTTCATTGCATAAACTATATTATATATTATCCGTATTAGCACCTACTCAAACACAGGGTATTTGGCGGAAAACAAAAAATATATTAAGAGCGCAAAACTTTGAACTTTGTGGCTGTGTAGATTGTTTTAATTTCCTTTAGGAATAAGTTGGAATAAGGCAGTGGCAGTGGCAAGTGGCAAGTGGTAAGTGGCAGAGATTGGCTGCTGTTCTTTCTCTCACACGGCTTTCTAATGTCTGAAGCGCTGCTTTGGCTAATATAGCTCACTTATGTGCTGCATTATTTACATCTATTGAAAATGCCTGGCAATGTGGCCTCCCTCACAACTCGACTTCAGTGTTGGAGTCTGCGTGTTCATAACTTATTTAAATAAGCCCTTATGACGTTTTTAATTCACTGACAATGACGCAGGTAGACTACAGACAGGTAAGAGACGGTGCAGGTAACTCAGTCGCCTGGTTGCCAAGCAAATGCTGACGACATTTGAGCGTAGAATAATTTGAATATTTTTAACATAAAAATAACAGCACAACAAACAAAATCAACAAGAGAACAAAAACAAAGAAAAGGTTTTCATGCTGACAATGATGAAACACATGTGGAAAGCTTAAAGCGAGTTCAAAATACCCTTTAATTAAAAAAAATTCATTTTAATTATCGTTTTGACTAAGACTTTGAAAATTTAAAAACATATTTATTGTACACTTAATTAAACATCCTCATTTTTATTCAAAATTAAATGAACTTGAGCTATACCTACAGATATCTTGTGAGAATACATTCAAGATAATGCTTAATTTTGTATCTTTAAATTTTAATCGTGTTTTGCAGCTTTTCTGCAAATAATTTGAACTAATTTATTTGTAAGGCTCAGCTTATCTCTGACTTGAAGTGTATAATTTCTCAAACACGATGCGAACACAATAATACCCCATACTACACTGTGCGTCAAAGTATGACAACAAGAACAACAAATGAGCGTAAGCAAAAATCTTGTCACACGACAGAAATTTTCATAATTTTTCTCCTGGCATTTGCAGCATAATTTTTCTCAATTCCAGTTTTGCTGCTTTTGGTTCTTTGCTAGATTCTTGTTGTTGTTGTCGGTTGCTGCTGTTGTTGTTGTGGTTGTTGGTTGCTTGTTGTCGCTGTCGCTGTCGCGCTAAATGTCAACGGGCGGCCTGTGCAACATGGCGGCATACAACACGTACATGAGGCAAGATGTACTTAATATGCGCGCGGCTGCCTCGCTTGCAAATAATATGCCTGATGAAGAGAAGGAAGTGGATGATGAGCAAGGGGAGCAGGGGGGGGTGGGGAGAGGAGAGTGAGGTGAAAGAGCAGGAGAAGCAGGTGCAGGTGGAGGAGGAAGTGGCAGTCAGGTGGCATGTCCGGGTCTGTGTCGCCTGCTGCCTTAAAATGTATTCACTGTAAAAATTAGCATATTTAATGCGAGCGGCACGTTAGGTTATTAGAGACACATTCTCACCATGGCATTTGCCGAGAGTGTTGCAAGTGCTGACACTGTTGCCATGTTGTTGCACCATGTAAAACAATCACGCCCACACAAAGACAGAGAGCGAGAGCGAGAGAGAGAGATAGAGAAAGAGAGGGACAGAGAAATGAGACGGAAGAGAGCACGTTAAGTAAGCAACGTCGGACAGGAGACAATTTTGCATAATGTTTTCCTTCTCCTGTGCCGAGAGTTGAGAGTTGAGAGCTGAGAGCTGAGAACTGAGAGCAATGGGCTTGTAAGCTACTTAGTTTTTATTACACTTGCCGTATTGTTTTTCATGCCTCTGAATTATATCACAACTAAGAAGCTAAACTCTACTTTGTTCTCTCAAAATTTGGTTTGCTCGTCTACAGATTTTAAGACCCTGTACTTTTAACGTAGAAAAACTTTTCTAAGATTGTCCCACAATAAAGTGCGTAACAACAAAATGATGTGTGATCTATTATATTCTTGATCAGCATTATAAACACTAGATCTCAGGAACTGAAAAGACAGAGTCAATGAGTTTTGCTTTCTGTAATTTCTGAGCAAATCCACATTCACAATTAAGTAAGTTTTGATAACAGCACTATTTTATATTTAAAACAATTCCTATCTAAAAACATAGTAATTGTTTCAAATGAATTTATAACATTTTGTATTCATATAATAAAAACAGGGTATCTCCCAGTCAACTTTACTGAACTGTAGCCTTTCTAATAGTTCATGCTACTTTTCAGCTGAAAATTACATGCATTTGCCTCGTGCCACACGGCGAATGATTAACGTGTGCACTATAAGCTTTAATGCTGCAATTATTGAAGAGCATGCAACAATAATCAGGTGGCAAAATGCAAACAGCGGCAAAAGAGTTGACCGTGATATGTGTCCAGCAGTTACACGTGTTTCACTTGACTGCGATAAGGCCAACAACCCAGGCAATGGCTAACGACCAACAGACCAGCAACCAGCAACCAAACAACCAACAACCGACCAACCAATGGGGCAACCAACCAACCAACATGCCACCGTTTTTTATTTTTGTCCCCTTTCATTGTTTTTTGGTTTTTTACCCAACATGTGTCTCGCTCTCGGTCGCGTAAAATATCCACCACACGTGTCCTGTCACGGCTCCAACTAGAGTCCTAGAGTCCGGTGCATGTGCTGGTGTGTGTGTAAACGTTTTCATGTTGAGATGTTATCAATCATGGTTTTTGGTGTGGATAGTTGCGGATAGCGCGGTCAGTTGTCGGGTCAAAAACTGTGCCACATTGACGTTGCAGCTGCCACACGTCGCCGTCGCCGTCGCCCTTCTCCATTTTTTTATCTTGGCGCCATTGCTCATTAACGCTTTAACGCACAATTTAATTTATTTACAAGCCAAATGCGTTAATGTGCAGCAAATGTACAGCAAATATTTGCAGTAAATATCTTTTCATTTTTAAAAGATTTCAGCAATACTTGTATATTAAATAACTTAAAAGATCCCACTAACTACACGACCAGACACATACCCTAACAATAGTAAAGCAATTTGTAGAATTTTTAAACCATTTCTGATTTAAAGTAATAATTTTGTGGCCAATTTAAGAGACTGCCATTAGTGCTTTAATTTGTTGGCTATTATATAAAAATATTATTCTTTAAACAGCATTTTAATTAAAATAGTCTGTTTTGCTTCCTGTTCTCTTCAAAATAACCTTAATATAACAAGCATTTTAAATTTCAATTAATGCAATATTCACAAATTTAAAAGCAACCTTTTAAAATAATACTTGTTAGCCGTGTCATTTGCCTGATTCCTTTGAAGTGGCTCATTGATTTATTGGCCACGTAAGTGAGAACAAGCCAAATCAAGTCGAGTGTCGTCTTCATTTCTGGCTACTTTGTAATCTTAAGCGGATATCCGAACTGCAACACTTTGGTGCAAACAGTAATCGGATGTGAGAGTAGACTGAAAACATTATGAGCAGACGTTAACTGGGCCAAGAACAGTCAGGGGACAGTCAATGACCTTCCGGCGTTTGCCGTTAGACCAAAATGGGAGTTCTTCCTTCCATTTACAGGGTATTCACATAGATTGTGATAAATGTAATGCAATGTCTGGTCAGCAGTTTTACGACCATTATTATTTGCACAATAGCAGAATGCAAGAAAATGTAAAAAAGGCGCAAGAAAAACTTTGGTTTATTTTATGCGAATTTCTATATTTTTTCCTCTTTCGTTTTCTTATTCTCACACTTTCCTATTTATTTGTAATTTTTCATGTAACAATATTTTGTTGCCACTGCTGTTGTGCAGCTGTGTTCGATGTAAAGGTGCCAAAGGCGTTTGCTCGTTTAGTTCTTTATCAGCTAACACACATCCAGACTTAAACTATATATATATATATATATATGTATATATATGCATATATTGCATATACACTACGCTTTTCACACCTTTCTCGCATAGCTGCAAGTGTCGCAAAGTCTCCTCAATCCTTAAGTGGAACTGAGTTCCGCCTGCTTTATGGTTTTGCTCTGCAGATTTCTTGCAACATGGTGCAAGTAGCAGCTTCTGCTTTAGCTTCGCATCCGCAGCCACCCTCTCCGACCCCTCCTCCTCACACTTTTTATATCCGTTTCCTGTGCTCCTGTCTCTAAAAATACTCGTGCTGTTTCGAGTATTTGGAGCACACTTTGCTGGCCATGTTGGGGATGTTGCCACTGCTTATGCTTTGTTGTGGCGCCTCCAACAGTTCAACTTTTGTTTGCTGGCACGCAATGCTTGTTAGTTCGCCCCAAAGTATGCACTACAAAATTGTTGCTTTTTGTTTCGCTTCCTTTCCACCTCCCTTCACCCCACGCATCTTTAAATGCTTTCCTCGAGTATGTTTAACTCTTGGCTTCAGCTACATTTAACGCATTTTGCGCTTACAACTTGCTTCAAATTTCTACGCATATATAATTATTGCACAAATACTATTTATTTTTCTGATCACCTATCTATGCATGTAAAAGCAATCTGATTTCAAAATTGTCTAAATAAATGAAGCGCAGAAACCAATTGCAGCTGAGCTGGCAAATCGAAGTTTTCTCTCTTTCTCTTGATTTTAGCATTTGATATTTTTTGGCAGCAGGAAATTCGCATGCAATTTTGATTTCAACTCAATTGAGTATCAGAAAGGCACTCATCTATGTTAACTTTATACCCTGTAAGCATAAAGTCGCTTCAATCGGTAGCTCTTACTCCGACGACTTCCCTCCTGTATATGTGGATATATGGATATGTTTTAATAAGTACTTCTTAAAAATTTTGTTTAAATGAACATTTTCAATATTATTCGGATTGAATCTCCGTATGAACCTATATATTTTAATACAATGACAATAAGGTTTATTTTTCAAAAATTTCAAGTTCAAAACACTTTCAGTTCTCGTTTTTTCCGTAGGGTAGAATGACATCAGTTATTCTCGAGCTATATTATAGAGTTTTCCGCTTATATACTTCCGCCATATGCTTGCATATTTTGAATTCGTTTTGGCATTTTCTGGACATGTGCGAATCTCATCAAGATACTGAATTTTCATCAAAATATTGTATGATTGTGTGGCATGGTTAAATTCGTTGAAACAACTTGAAAAGTCAGCAAGTGTATTTACACAATGCTTGGGAAATTCGAGCACAAATACAAATAGAAAATGCGAATGGTAAATACTTAGTTTAAGTTCACAACTGCAAAATGATGCGAACGCACTTAACAATCCTTCAAATGTCAATATTGTGGTAAAAGTTGAGAGTGATTTAGAGCGAGAGGAGAGAGACACAGAGTGCGGAGAGAGAGAGAGAGTGATGAAATAGAAAAATGGGGAAAATGTAAATGCCATAATCAAATTGATTTCGAGTGCTAAACTTGTTTCGTAACAATGCAAGTGGTAACGTAAATCGAAAATTTTCCCCAAATGGCCATAAATAATTTTCAATCTTTGAGGAGCTCAAATGTAGTATATTACTAGCATTTAGCTGGACACGAACAACATGAGCATATGGCCTGTATTCAGTCAGGCATCTAAGGCTAAAGGCCGTCGAGCTGAAGCGTTAATAATGCATGTCCTTAATGGCAGGGATTACGGACGGAACGCCTAATGAGACGGACAAGGATGTCGAGCTAACCAACTGTTCAAATGTCCAGATGTCCGATTGTCCGATTGTCCGACTGTTCAGTTCTTCAGCTTACTGCAAGCAACAACAAAATAAATAAAACACCTACAGGCTGTGGTTGTCACTGTGATTATAGCCACAAGTCCCAGGGGGTCAGCTGAGCTGAAGAGAGCGACATGTTGCATGCAACAATGCTACACAGTCTTACAATGTGATTTGCGTTGTAATTGCAATTTAACTAACACTCACTCGCATAATAATGCAAATACCCACACATTGTATAATGGATACATACATATATATATATGTGTATATATAAACATATGCAAACCAAGAATAGGCCAGAGTAGTTAGAACTGGACGCATGCCACAAGAACACAACGCATGGTAAATCTGCAATGGCCGCAAACAACATCTACGCACATTGATGATGACGACATGGAAAAACAAACGCCATACAAAGCAATAACAATAACAATAGCAATAATAATACTAACAACTGTAACTGCACATTGTGCATGACAAACAACCCAAATGGAAAATCTGTTGATGCCTAAAAACCATCAAAACACACACACACACACACACATCTAGTTCACAGCATAGGGAAAATCAATGCAGTTCAGCATTTGGATGCGGTCAGCGATAGTATTGTTGTAATGGCAACACACACACCCGCACACACACACACAATTGTCGTTTAGGCCCGTTTAGTTATTCAACATTGTAAAGTGTTGAGCAATTAGCAATCAACTAAGCTGCCTGTCAGGTGTTAAGACAGCTGATAACTCTTATAAAATGCATTTAGCCACATTGTTTGCAGCCAAATTAAATTCAATCAAACTAATTTGCCTCAGATAAAACATATTTGTTACATTTCAGAGCCACAAAAATCGTCGCAAATACATTTGCTTTAATTTTAAATAATATTAATAATTAGTGGTATTTAATGCAATGATAAAATTTATTTTAAATATATATATTGTATATTGTTCGAATTGAAAAAGAATTAAAATATTCTAACATGTGGCGGCATTGTTTGCTTCGTTTTCGAAAAAATCATTTGAAAGGTGTATACAATTAGAATGTAGGAGTTTACGTAAGCAATTAAATAATTGTTTGAAATAAAACCAGTATTAGATACTTTTATATTTAGCAACGGTGATTAAAATAACCAATGGTGTTTAAACGAAGACAAAGAGAAGTTTCCACACATTTATTTCTGCTTAAATGCATTTACAAATTCACAGAAATTAGATGAATATATTGCATTGTATATAGCAACAAATCAATTGTTAAATCATTTTTGATTTTTAATCCATTCACTGAGTTTTTTTTGTTATTGCAGGTTGCATTATTTAAAATTCAATTTTAATGTATTGCAAATATGCAAATACATACATGTTTGTGTGTGAGTGTTTTGAGCAACAGCTGCTGTAAAATGCGGCACAAAAATAAAATTTGCAGACAAATCAGTTGTTGTACATGGACACAAAATATAAATAAATACATTGGTTTTGTTTACTGCTTTGACTGCTGGGTTGATTCTTCACGCATTTGGCATGAATTTAGACAGTTTAATTTCGCAATTGATTGAAAAAACCCAATGCAATCTGTTTGTTCATGATGATGTTGATGCCACAATGAAAGAATTGCTTAATTTATGCAATTTTTAAATTGTTGTACTGCGTTGCATTCTGTTGTGTTGCACACAATGTCAAAAGTATTGAATAATATAATATTCATTTGGATTGTGTGAATTGCACTGCCCTTAAAGGATTAAATAAATAAATAGAAAATACAGAAAAACTAAAGAAAACAAATATCCAAATTAGGAATGAGAATGACAATGAGAATGAGAAGGAATAGACACTTACAATAAATAATATTTTAGTATATCTAACTGGGCACTCTATATAGTTTGAAGTAGCGCTTATGATCTTTCTATGCAAATAGCATGTGACTACACATGAGTGTATGTATATGAGTACACACACCCACACACACATATAAAATAAGCATAATAAAATTGTATGCTGTCTTCTTCCGCTGGGTAAACCCGAAATCTAAATCCGAGCCCAAACCCAAGCCGTATTGTTGCTAACCAGACAAAACAAATATGGCGACAGCATTGCCCATTCCAAATAAAAAAATAAAATAAAAGGAAGAGACTGCAGTCGGGCCGACTAGACTGACAGATATCCTGTAACAAGTGCTAGAATATCCACTGATATTTAATAATATAAGTTGACGGCTGTAATCGATGGAAGTAAACTCGTACTTTAGTAAAACATTTCTGTTTCATTTATGCGACTCTGATGAAATTTTCAGTTAAAATAGAATGTGAGAAGGCACATTAAGTTGAGCATAATCTCATAATTTTGGGCAATACTAAGGCTCCAAAACCGACTCTCTTAGGAAGAGTAGAGCTTATTTTAAACAGCTCGTTTGTTGATGGTGATTAATAAATTATATATCAATTTAAAACGTTACAGCTTTCTGTCTTTCACATATGCATATTATCCGTAGACTGTCCTACCTTAGCCGTTCCAATGGCTGCAGGGTATCAAAAAAGAAAGGCAACAAAATGGCGCAAGGAAATTCAATGGCGCTTGCTGAAACATTGCGAAGGCCGCATATTTTACGTTACTTATCTTTATCATTGCCAACTAATTTCACAGCGGTAGAGAGGGAGACATCGCAGAGAAATAAGTAAACACACTCACAGATACACACACACACACACACACCCCAGCAAACACACACTTATGCATAGAGAGTGAATACAAAATATTTGTTTATTTCTAGTTCATATCTCTCATGTGCGCTACACTTGTTTCTTTCTCTGCTGTCTTTCTCTAGTGCTGTTGTGTGTGTGTGTGTGCAGATGTTTCTGTGTGTATGTGTGTGTGGAATGTTTGCGCCATTTTGCGTTTTTGTTTATGCTTAGCTGGGTCATTTTGAGCGGCATTTCATGCATATGTGTGAGTGTGAGTGTGTGTGCGGCTGCTTTAAGTGTTTTTATTGTGCCTTGCTTAGGGTTAAGTTTTGTCTTTGCCACGCTTTGTTTATTGCTCTGCCCTTTACCTCGCTTTGTTCTCCATTTTGTGGGTGTGTGTGTGTGTGTGTGTGTGTGTGCGTGTGTGTGCATGCACCATTGAGCTAATCCTTTTGTTTTATGGCATTTAATTTATTTTTAAAGCCCGCATTCGCCAACTTGTTTATAGGTCGCAAACAAAGCAGAGGTCAACACAAAAATGTGTTGCATACTTTCGTGCGCTGGCAAAAATAATTTCTATTCTCTGCGGTCTGCCGAATCTGTTTGTCTCTCCCCACCAGAACCATCATTACCACAACAACAACAACAACAGCATGTGGAATAAAGTGAATGCAACAGGCCAAAATGCCAGACGGACAAATGTGACCGTCACAATAATTGGCTACAATTCGCTCGAGCACAAAATAAACGAAAGCTGCTATGGCAATTTCTCTAGTGTCAAACACACACACTGACACACATGCATTACATACACGCACTCACACACACTTAAACACACAAGTAATTGGCTACAAAATTGCAATAATAACAATAACAATTCAATATGCCCGCAACAGATGCTCGTGTGTGTTAATGCCACAAACCCTTCAATTACAGACCAAAAGAAAAGAAGAACAAGCAGGAACGCTTCTGATTGACTGCGAGTTACCCAGCTTCCAGGTTGTTAGATACCTTAGAACGTATTACCCTGCAAATGGAAGTATTTAAAAACGCCTGCATTCATTAAAAAGGACCCAACATGCCACATTTGATGAATCTAGCTCCTAAATTCTGTTGCTGTTGCTGATTGATCATATAAATAGGCTTCTGCCTGCAACCAACTGCTACACAAACCTATTATACTCTCAATACAGGGTGTCAAAAGACGGCAAAACAACCTATACTACGGGGACAGCTCGATGTTTTCTTCTTGTAAGTTGGCCTAATTGGCGCTCATTATGTCAAAGAGTTTTGCGTGGGGAATTCCAAGTACATATTAAACTCATGTGTGCTTCAACTGACCCAGAAATGGTAATGAATTTCAAGCTGGCGGCTTTGACCAGTTAAGAACAGCTTTCGCTCTATATAATTCCTATACCCTTGCAGTGAATGTTATACATTTATAGTTTTGTCTGCAATAGTAAGCTTTAAATATCTTTGTTAATTATGCAAATATTCTAAGCCAACTTATAAGCAAATAATTTTTTAATATGTGCAGAAAAACGTAGTTAACGTTAATGAAAATCAATATATATTTTTGTTATTTTATTTTTTTATTGGAAAGTACGGTGTACGGAAAGATAATTTGCCTTCATTGTTCTATATTTAGCATTAAGAACAAAAACACACACACATAATGGAAGTGTGTACCAAACTCCATCTCATTGCTGATTTGCTTTTGTGTGTATACGCAATATTCAAATGCTTTATTTATGCACACATTTAATCTGTTATTGAGCTGCAACTGTGCGTGCAAATATATGTGTGTGTGTTTGTGAGAATGTGTGGTTATTTGTATAGTTGGCCATCTAATCGTTTTCAATTAGAGCAGTAATCGGCGTGCCAATCAGTTGTGAGAGCAGCTTCAATGTTTATTAATTAATGAGATTTTGAATTGTTTGAGGTGACAGTATTTAACTGGCAATGTGAATAAGGGACGATATCAAGGACATAAAACGCTTCAAGTCGGCTTAAATTAAATTACCAAGCTGTGCTAACGAATGGACTTCAATAGCCTGGCCCTTATTGTCAGCTGGCTGCATTTTGAGCCATGTTAAGTGGCTCACACAACAACGGGAAGTGGTTTAAATCGGGTCCTTGTGTCTAGCTCAAATGTCTAGCTAATTGTTTGCTCGTCTTTCAAAATTAAATGGCCCACCGAGTATTGTTAGGTTGTCAGCTGTTGAAAGTTTAATCTTTAAATTCAAAGGAATTACAATCGACTATCGATTTCAATTCATTTCATTTTGTCTTGGCCATAATAAAACCATTGGCAAAACGTTTTCAACAGGCCGTTGCGAAGTCGTACGTGTCTGTCATGTTGAATTACTTTTCGACGCAAGCGAATGTAAAATGTCCTGCAATGTGAGGCGAGACAAAGACAGGGGACAGACAGGGCTGCCATGGCGTATGAGCAACGTCTTGTAAATTGCTTTGCTTTGCATTTGTATGGGACGCGCCCAAACTGTCAGCTTGTAGCATAATTGTGCGTCGTTAAGTTGATTATGAAGTGTTCCTTCACACACACACACACACACTCGCACACACATTCTCTGCGACACACACTAACACAGAGAGACTTTTAATGTGCAAATGGCGCACTTTAACTCAAGCAATTGGAAACTAAATTGGAATTTTTACGACAGGCATCACGAATCTGAATACAGCACAGCGTAGCACAATAGCCCGGCCAAGGGGGCGTATGTGTATTGTGTGTGTGCATTTGACCGACAGCAACAGCTTAACAACAACCATAACAACAACAAGAACAACAACTACAACTACAACGCGAATACACACACTCGCAAACACATAATGCTGTTGTTGATGCATGCGAACATTTGTAAAATTTCCCTTAGGCCCCGTTGTCGTTTTGAATGAATTAAACGTTGACGTTGCTAAAATTCACGCTTGACTTGGCCGCTGCTTAGTCGACCATGCAAAACTGTCAGCCCAAAAATGGCTAAATAAAAATATTGTGTGGCTTAAATGTGCCGCAAAATGCTACAACATTTACGGACAACAAGCATGGAAAATATGATAAATTAAAAGTAAACTTGCATTTTGAGTCAACAATAAAAATCATTTATTTAAATATTTTTTTTACACATAATTAGATAAGGAAGTGTCTTCAAGTCTTTTCTTGATAGAGTGAACCTTTTTCTGTATCACCCAATGCTTATTGAAAATAATTTCAATAGAGTTTTTTACGATATTCATTATATTTTATAACTTCTTTAAATTTGTAGACAGAAGAGAAAAAAGCTGTATTTTTGTAATGAATTTTTGTAATACAAATAATTAAAGCCTATATATAAGCCTAACTGAATTGTTTTTAAAATAGAGAAATCCTATAATTTAGAAAAATAAACATTTGGATATAAGTTTTAAATTGATTTGTTTAGTTTTAAATTGATTTGTAATATGTACTTTATATACTAGATTTTAAAGTTGCAATAAAGTGATGCAGGGTATTTCCAAGCCTACTCGTTGCTTTATTTTGGCGCCGTAATAAAAGCTAAAGCAAATTTGATGAAGGGCTGAATTTTAGACACAAATTGCTTTATTGATGTGGCGTGCTTTCAATTGTGGCAAGTTCTTGTTTGCCGCTTAGTTTCAATAAATGAATGCCGCGTAGTCAATAGAAGCATCCATTTGCATAGAAGAGGAGATGGAAGGGTAAGAGACACGAGGAAATAGCAAAGGATATGGGCGATGAAAAGGACTTGCTTGAAAAGGACACACACTCAGTTGGGGCATAAAAAGTGATGCGCTTTTTGCCTCTGGCTGCCTTTTGATAAATACTTATGCACATATTATCAACATGTTTGTCTATCTGTCTGTTTGTGTGTGTGTGCGTGTGAAAGAGAGAGAGAACGTGTGTGTTTAAACTGTTGCCAGCTTTTCTCTTTCTGTCTGTGTTGGTTTGTGTGTGTTATTTCCTGTTAACTATTTCTGCTGCATGCAATTGCCTTTGAGCTATTGACACATTCACAAACACTTTGCCACAATCTGCTGCTGCTGCTGCTGCTGTCATTGCCGCTTCTCTCCACTTAAAATTCGCTGTGTTTTTTTGTTGTTGCCATACAGCAAACTTTTCTCCATCTCTTGTTGATTTTTGGCTTTCGGGTTTTTGCTCTCTGGGTTTTTGGATCTGCCGATTTTTCTTCTTTTTTTGGGTTTGGGTTGGGGCAAATGCAAAACAGTTTGTGTGGTTTCGTTTGTCAATGTGGAATTTCGTATGCTCAGCGCAAATAATGCAATTAATTTGAGCTCAAGATTGTGCAAACACACACACATACGCAGACACAGATACACTAGATACACAGACACAAACAGAGCCAAAGATATAAATACCCGTATCGTTTCCTTATTGACTCTTAGTATATTGCAATTTAAATTGACTTTTCTTTGCATATGTGAAAATGAGAACTTTCATTATTTGAGTAGACTTGAGTTACTTGTATATATAAATGATAAAATAGAATAAATGATTTGTAATTAAATGCATTTCTATTTTATTCGTAATTAAGTCACAAATTATGCGCCTTTGCATTTGCTAACATCTTTCCATCTAGTCTTGATTAGTATATATAAATAATCAATTCGAGCAGTACTTTAATAAATAAAAATTTGTAATGAAGATGTGTTTTTACATGCACTCAACTTTGCTCTCATCCAAATCCATCATAAATATTTATCTTTTAAGAATAATCGATAATTACGAGCAACTTTATAGAGACAAGCCTTAATCCACTTTTAATTACGCTAGCAAATTAAGTTGAAGTCTAGAAAAACACGCACAAATTGAAGAATTTTGTGGGCTCTTCGATGTTTAGCAAGTTGGCTAAAAGTTTTACTCGGACAACTATTTTACATATTGGTTTTTGTGGGGCAAAGTTTTGTGTGTGAGTCTTTGAACTTGATGCCTGCTGATTAGCTTAACAATTTTAAACGCATTTTCTTTGATTTCTTCTAAGGACCTGGGTCTTTAAAAGGGCTGCTCAGTGAAGTACCCAAAGAGGGAGGTGCTAATGTTAGTTAGATGTAGTTTTAGAGTAAGAATTATCAACATGAAAGCTGGAAAGAAGCTGCTGTTGTGCATTGTCATTGTCATCGTCATCGTCATCGTCATCGTCGTTGTCTCCACGCTGTCATCATTCTCAGCACACAATTTAGTTTTATTAACTAAAGCAATGAAGCCGCCAGGACGAGGTGGTACAAAATGCCATCAAGATGGAGTAGAAGAAGAAGGCGAACTAAAAATGAGCTGCACTTTGTGTTGTTGGTCCCCAGTGGATGCTGAAGCTGCTGATGTTGATGGCTGCCACTGGCGCTGCCTGTTGACAGCAGCTTCACGCTGCAAACAATGCGCATCGCCTTCCCCATCCCCATTCCCATTCTCAGCTCGCCTCCAACTCCGAGAGTCTTCGGCCAACTATTGTTGGCCAGGGCATAAGCCAATCTGCACACCCGACAGACACTTCAGACTGCAAAACTAATCAAACAGTGAGCTTCGAGTCTGACAATGGCAAATCTCGAACGAAATCAATAACAATTGTTATGTTTATATTTTGCATAATTTTATTATGATTTATTTGTTTGTTCATCTTGTTGATTTCTGTAATTTGTATTACATTTAACTACACATACTTAAAGTCTAACAATTATTTGTGTTTTATTCACGTTCCATTTACTTTCTCTCTATGCCATTTCAATGCATTCTATGTATTTTTCCAATTGTATAATACACACATTAAATATAATTATTATTTACACTGCAATTGTTGTTGGGCACACTTACTGGAAATTTCTTTCCAGATTCCGTCAAGTTTGGTTTTAACTTTCAAGTTAACCTTTGCTTTAAAATACCATATGAGTACTAAACATTTCTTATGCTAGACAATAGTTTATTTTGATTACTCTGTTTCCATTACTGCTGCTTTTGTTCATCATTTGATTACCAACTTTTATGTATGGCCAAATGTTTGCTACTTTCTTCTCGGCTGCCTTCAAAATGCTTTTTCTTTGAATTCTTTATTTAAACTATATATATAATTTGATGTTCTGTATTTTTACTATAGCATATTTATTCGTAATAACAAAAATATATTTACATTATTTTTTAACTTATTTATTAACGATTCAGTGGAACTTTATTAAAAATTAAATTTGAAAATTAGCAACACAATAATATAAATATATTTACAATTTTTAAGAAGAAAGATGAAATACAGAAGTATAATTCCTGCAGAGAGAGAGAGAGAGAAAATAAATCTCATTTGATTAGGAATAATTTGCAGGAATATCAATTCTTCAGCAAACCAAAGTTGAAGATTTCATTTCTATAAGTTGATTGTAAAACTAGTGTGTTTTATAAAAGAGATTTGGTTAGTTTTGTTTTCTAATTTGTAATATATTAATCTTAATATTATTTTTAAATATTATTGCTAGTATTTAATGTTCATTTTAATGCTAAGTTGACTTAAAATCACTTACATAAAAGCTCTTAACGCTTTTAGTTGAGTTTTTTAATACACTTTCAAGTAATAAATGCACAGGAAATATTTTTGGTATTTAAGTATTATTAATTATATAAATATACTTAAGATTGTTTGTTTTATAACGAATGAAAAAAGCGCTATAGCAAATGTTTGACATGCCTCCAAAAAGCAAGCAAGCAAATAAAAGGCTTTAAAAGTGCTCTCAAGGGATAAATATATATTCATATATATACGTTTATATATAGTTATAGTAGTATTATCCTGCGACACCTTTTCAATTACAAACATACACACACATATAAAAGTTGTTTTACATACAGACTGACAGACATACACGCTGAAGTTAGTTAAGTTGAGTTGATCAGATGATTTCTTAGTTTCCTTTCCATTACGTATGCATGTCCTTCTCTCAAAAGGAGCTGTCACATAATTGTAGACTTATGCCTTAGTTACACTCGTTATTCTACTGATGTTGGTTTTTTATGAATTTAGTTACAAATGCTGCCCTCTGCTAATTGGTTGGTTAGACTTAGACAATCTTTATGTAAACACTTGTGTGGAATATCCGATAGCCGATGGCAATCACAACCATCAGATTGTGCAGCTGACGTTGCGTCGTTTTTGTTGAGCCACCCACATCTCCGTGGTACATTGCCGCAGGATTATCGCCTGAAAGAAAAAGATGGGAAAAAAGTGGAAGAAAAAAAGAAAATAAAGTGGAAAAACACAATATGAGCACGAGTATCATGAGAAAATGTGTTAAAATTAATTAAGCCAGCACACAGAAAGAGACAGGTGAGAACAACACATGCTAATGAACGTTTCCAGTGTCTCCACAACTTATGCTGGCTACCTTATAAGTTATGAGTTCTGACTACCCTTATTCCTTTACCCCCGCACCGCCATTTTGTACTCTGCCTATGTGTGAGTGTGTGTGGTTTAGTGTTTATGGCCTGACTTTAATGGCTTGCCCTGTGCGTGTGGTTTTGTGTGTGTGTGTGTGTGAGTGTGAGTGTGTGTGATGTTTTGTGGTGTTGTACGGGCATTTTTAATCCGCACGCCTGCGGCTCTGTAATTTTCATAAATTACTTTTATTGTTCTCTTTATTTTGTGCCCCACTTGATATATGAACTGCCAAAGAGCTACACTATACACTCAGCTGCAGATACATTTATAGAGATAAAGTTACAGATTCACTTTTACATAGATACAGATAGATAGCTCTGTAGATAGCAAATGGAATACCCCTTTCCTCTAATAAATGCAAAAAAGGTGTATGCAAATGTTAACACAGAAAACTCTACATGTTTATATGTTTTATAAAAATACATACATAAATTGAAAGTTTCAACAGTTTCGGCAATAACTCAAAAGAGGGTTGAAAAATACAACAGAGAATAATAATTATCTGCCAAGTGACAAGTAATAAGAGCAGATACTTTTAAAAAATTTCATGTATTACTTTACATTACATTACATTCATAAATTTTAAAATTTAACATGTTGGAAATTCAGCTGCAGGGCATCCGCAAGTCGATCATTCTTTCGCTTAAAATACGACTTGTGTGTTTTATTGAAAACTTTAATTTTATTTGCGAATTTTTTAGTTCTGCAAATTGCATTTGTGCGTTTGCTTTATTTAATAAAGCAACAGCAAATGAAATGTAAATACATTTAATGGCATTTCGTTGATTGAAACTGTTTTTTATGCAGTTGCATACACGCGTGTATGCAGAAATAAAATTGAAAGAATAATGATAATAAATGGTTGACTCACCTTTGAAAATGTGGACCAAAACGCTGGCGGGTTGTGTATTGCTGGCCACGCAGGTGAAATTGCCGGAATGCTCGCGACGTGTGCGTTGAATTGTAAGCTCCGATGATTGAAAGTCTGCAATGGAGTAAAATGCAAGAATGCAATGAAATGGGGAGTAAGCGAGATAGCGAGAGGTAGACAGAAAGAATGAGATTTGGTCACACACTCACCTGGCTCGGTTGACACATTAATGCCCCGATCAATGTCATAATTAATCATGCGGTTGTCGTGATACCAGAATATATATTCAGATGCCTCGGTATTCTGCACAACACGGCATTGCAATCGCAGCGTTGAGCCCGGCGTCAGATAACGTATCGGGGGTCCTGATATTTCGGCGCGCGCTTCTAACCGAATTGAATGACATTTTGGAAATTGAATTGCCGTTCCCACAATCGGTTTTCGTATAGATAGATGCATGTGTGTGTGTGAATGTACATGTATGTGTTCCATTTCGGAGAGACGCGGAAAACAGAGAGAGTGGAAGAGCAGTTGAGATGAAAGATTCAAAATTTAATCAAATGTAAATGCAAATACGTGTCACGAGTGCCATAAACTAAAGCTGACATTTGATATGTATACTGTTAGAACATGCATACAAATATTTCGTATACGACATGTTGTATTTGCCATATCTGAGCATATCTTGTTGATGCGCTATTCTAATCTAGCTACACATGTATCTATAAGACTAATTGGCCCTATTTTCAGTGAGTAATTCAGTTATTGCATGTACAATATTTATTAGCTGTAGGTTTTAACAGTTTTGGCAGAAAATTTTATTTTTTATCTAGTTATAAACTAAATGGTAAAACTAGCATTTGTTTTATTCACTATGGTTTGTTTGGAGAATTAATTAATACATTAATGTAATGCTATTGCTTCAGTGAATTGCTGTAAAATAAAGAGTTTGCCGAACACATAATTATTGTTAGTTTTCATATACTTATATCTCATTACTGCATTTCCTAGCTTAAGTTAAAAGTACATTTCCTTAATTTAATTATATTTAAGGATAAAAATAACTTACTTCCTTATACTGATTACACCAGACTATAAGGCACTTATTTTTATAAACTAATGTAGTTTTTTGTGATTGATAACAAGACACAGCCAACTATATATAAAACAGTTCACTCTTATCACACACACACAGACACACACTCATTGGAGAATTCTGTTGGGATATTTCAAACTACTCTAGCTTAGTTACTTAATATGCCTCATAATCTATGTATGAGTATGTGTGTCCTGCGCTAAAAGGACGCATCTGATTAAGTGTGTCGCCTGTGCAGAATCATGGAGGGCGTTACCTAAAATGTGTAGCAAACATTTTTGCGCTGCCACATGAGGTATGAATGTCTTTCTCTGTGTGTGTGTTATAGACTTTGTTTTTGTGCAGGAAATCGCCATTAGGCACAGCACATTCAAAGTAAATTGTTTGTTAAATTCAGAATAATGTGTGTCAGTTGACGTTTTGGCCAAGGCCAAAACAAAAATAGGGCCAGTGACTTGCCGAGTCGCTGTCACTTGGGCAGGTGCAGCTGCTACGCTTTTCCTATTTTCTTTTTTGCCCTTTTCATTTTTCTTTCATTTTTTTTTGTAAATCTGTTTCGCTTGCCAACTCTACGGAAACTGGCATATGGACATTTCTAATTTCAGCATGAGCGCATCGAAGGGTAACAGTCAATGGGGAATGGGGAGGGTGGTAGAGTCAATGTTGACCCATCAGAGCCGCCAGAGCGAACGAGTAGACATTACATTTTTTTTCTGGCCCAAAAATAAGTGAAGTTGTCGAGATTTTTAAAAGCTTGTCCAGCAATTTTTGCTTCAGCAAGTAAATAGTTTCAATGGGCAAGCCATCAAAGCGTGAAATTATATATAAAACATAAAATAGAAAGGAAACCATTTGACTGGATGCACAGACAGACAGGCACTCAATTCACTGTATGTGTGTGTGTGTATAGGGTATGCAAAGAGTGAGCTAAATGATCGACTTCTGTTCTCTACTTCACTTACCGACAACACTGAGATGCAGGAATATCGAAGTTGGCGGATGTGTGGACACTTGACACTCATAGAGGCCAGCATCGCGAAGTTGCACAAATTTTATTTGCAGTGTCCAATCCTATAAGGTTACAATAAGTTACAAATAATTATCAAGTATACGCCATGTCCACTTACCTCGGAATGCTTCAGATGCGTCGCACTAAAGCGCTCGTCGCTGCTGTAGGTTGTTAAGCCGACTGTAAGTAGATGATAATCCTTTTTGCGTATCCAGGATACCTTTAAAAAGAGCAGAAGATTGCTTGTGAGAAAGAGCAAGGAGCAAAGACAGAGTCCAGATCCAGTAAAAGCGGCGCCATTAGTCAAGTAGCACATGCCTTACTCTTCTCAGTTTCCCCAGAGCTGAAAATGTTTAACATATGGCCAATACAACAACAGTATTGACAGTATTGGTCATTCGTGCGTGAGTTCGTCCTCTACAAATGTTTGTCAATTCATCAATCCATTTCCTACTCCAACGGCAACACGATGATGTTGCAATTTTTCAACGACAACAGAATGAAAAAAGTAAAATAAATAAATAAATAAAATGAAGAAAAGATACAACTTAAGACCCGTAGAAAATAAAAATACATATAAAATGCGGATTTTGAGGAGGAAAAAAAAATCAAAAAGCAATTACGTGTAAGCAGCAATAACAACAATAATAGCAATAACAACAGTGGGGATAATAAACATAATAGCAGATTGATTGATCCACGGGTCAAAGTTCAAATTGGCTGCTTAACTGTAAATAGACAGGCAAACAAACACACAAGCACAGCAAACATGTTGAGCCCAAATTGCCACGCCCATATTGCGCCTGCCTTTTCTACATTCTATTGCTCCTTTTTTTCTATCTTTCGCATCCTTTCCCCTTCCACTTTGGCTTGTGTCGACTTTAGTTAATCTCAAATGACCATTAATCATTTCGATTTCGACATCGTCTACGTTTGCCAAAGAGGCACCTACGCACACACACACACACACGTGCGCACACACATACCCAGGCACATCTATTACCGCTATGCCTCATATGTTGTTCGCTTGGCCAAAAAGGATGTGCCACGCCCCCACATAAAAAATACTGGCTGCTCTTTGGCAGCGCCAAGTACGCGCGTGTGTATCAATCAATTTTCAATTGATAGAAAATTTTTATTTATTGCCAACAGCAAAGAAAATCAAGCAAAAAAAGAGCTTTGTAACAACTTTCACTCTAAGCGCACAAATATTGACACACAACAACAACAGCGACAGCAACATGATAAGAGCAGAGAAAGTGGGAGTGAAAACGAAAGTGAAACTTGAAATCAAGTTAAACGAAAATTGTTAAATCGTCATTAAGATACTTGTAGCCATCACTTGTTCAATTGCTGTTTAAATACCACACGTGGCGTATACGCAATGCGACAGAACCCAAGCTACACATTCGATTTTCTCTCTCTTTCTTTTCTTTAGTTTAGAATTACATAAATTTTCTCGACATCCGTGTTCTTTTTGGGATACATGTCGACAAAATATGTGTTCATTTATATTAAAAATATTTTTTGCTTTGGCAAATTTACAATTGAATTGTTGAACAACGAGAGCAACAACAACAACAACAAAAACAGCATAAAGAAGTGCTACAACCCGACAGTCATTTATTATCTAGATTTGGAAGCCCGCATACGTTATGAAATCAATATATCTATTCAATACAATCTGCAACAGTATAACACAAGTGTGAGGCATAAATTGCGCATAAATTCAATGTTAGCCCAAAACTGGGACAGCAATAACAGCAACAGCAACAACAGCAACAACAGCTCCTATATAGCACACTCTGCTTTTACTCTTACATACCTTTTCCTATATCTATATCTTTCTATAGACAGATATGCCTCCCTGCCTTTACATACACTTACTTACGGTACTATAACTTGGGCAAACATCTTGTCCCGATATTATGACAAATTATGGATAAACAAGTGCACCTTAATGCCAGGTATTTTCACTATTTTGTAAAATTTTGTTAGTTGTAATTTTGTAGTTAGAATAAAATTTGCAAAACTTATCAAAGAACTAATTTTGATATGATTTTAGAAATATAAGTAGAATTAAAAGCAAAATGCTTTCTTTATTTTGAATTCAGTTTAGTGAACTTAACAGTCGACTAGCCACAGGAATTATAAAACTTGCTTGATTTTTTTCTATGATTTTTTTTTATGGTATTTATGATTGCTGGAGCTCTCTACGTGAGTGTGCTGGTGTCTGCTTGTGTGTGTGTGTGTGTCTGTGGACTGCGTCTGTGACTGCGACTGCTACGTGTCTGCAAATAAACTCTGAACCGTGCAGTACCGAGAAATATGGCAAAAAGCGTAAATCGGAATGCGAAAGGATGAGCTGTAGAGAGAAATACATAAAGATAGAGAGACAGAGAGGAAGAGAGTTGCTGCGAAAGTGAAGCCATCACAGGCAAAAATGTGTCTGCTTGAATTCTGCCAAGTTTCAAAGCAAAAAACAGAAGAAGAAAAAAAGAAGTGAAACCAAAAATATAAAATGTTGCGGCAATTAATCAAAAGCATGCGAATTCCTTTGCCAAAGTGTCTTTGCATGCATGTGAGTGTGGGTGAGTGTGTGGTTGGGTGTGTATATCGGTGTGTATGTGTGTGTGTGTGTTTGTTAGCTGTGCATGTATGTGCCGCATAAATCTCAGCGCCTGTCAAGTATGCGTGGCGTCTCCTGCGGCTGCCGCTGCGGTTGTGTGTTGACTGTCCGTTGTGTGTGTGTGTGTTGTGTGTTGTGTGTATGATGCAGCTGCGAGCGCGCAGATAATTGTTTACATTTTACCTTTTTTCTCAAATATTTTTTAAACACCAACAAGAAAAGATGAAAAGTAAAAAATGGCATTTAATTTATGGCCAAAAACCACGTCGCTTCGCCCCAGCCACAAATCACTGGTTAGCAAATTTATGGCAAATTTATGCTAACTACATGTCCTGTCTGTTCACCGCTCCCTGGTCTCCGCTCTCCGTTCCTGTTCTCATGAAGTGCCAACAGCAACGACCCTCAAGGTAGGCAACAGCAATCCATCCTCTTCCTCTTTCGATGCGATTGGCAATGCAAAAAAATGTAGCATACTTATTTGCGCAACGAATTGTTTACGCTTTTTAGCGTGAATTTTACGGTGAGAGTGTATGTATATGTATGAGTGTGAGTCTGTGCTGTTGTGCTGTGTGTATAGATGTGTGGGGCAAGCCGCTTATCAGCTTGGCATCTTTCGACAGCTGGGCGCATATGCAAACTGTCTAACTGCAGGCGGCCAAAGTGGGCGTGGAAATAGGGCGAATAGCATACATTCAATGAAAACACTCGCTCAATATACATACCAAATGCCAAAGGGTTATACAATTTTCGTTTTTTCATTTTTCTTCTTTTTTCGGTTGTTTTTTTTTAGTTTGTTCAGTTGTTGCACTACAAACTTTAGATTGGCTTTTGTTTTGTTGTAACCTGTTATTGACGAACATTTTGTATGCTTTATTTCTCGCTGTCTAACCAATTTCTTCTACCACAAACTGAACCAAATGGTCAGCAGCAAAATGCGGGGAAGGTAAAAATTGGCAACAACTTTTTTAGTTCAATGCATAACACATAAAAAAAGGACGAAACTTTTTAACAAGCGATTTTAATAAAATTCTATTTAGATGCTGCTTTTTGGCAGCCATTTGTGGAAAGCACACATACTCACACAGTTACACAGTTACAGCTACACACACACATTTCCACAATTTATTTTGCACTGTACGGAGTTTTAAGTGTACAAAACTTTACACAAAAATACGCTCAATTTAGTAAGGGCTATATATAGTTGTGTGTGGGAGGATTGAGTGTATGTGTGTGAATGTGTGTTGATAACTGTTTTGGACTACTGCGTACTGTGTGGCATGTTCCCTGCTGCATGAACTTGCACAAAATTGCCATTGTTGCACAAGTGTGCGCAAAAATTTTGCACCGACAATAAGTGTGTGTGTGTGTGAGTGTGTGTGTGTATGTATGGTGTGTGCGTGTGTAAATGGGCATTCAAGTGCTCGCATATCCATATCACATACTATAAACGAAAATTGGGTCAACAGACGACTCGTCAAAAAAAAACCGGCAAAGAAAACTTTCGTTGAATTTCCAACTTTCGGAGTCTTTTTCAAGTTCAGTTTACTGTTTCTGTAATACGAAACGGGGGAATTCGCCGTACTTATAAATAAATAAATGATTTGTAAGCGCGAAAACCCTGTTGTTTTGGAAAAATTATGAAAATTATCGCGGCTTCAATGAACTTTTCGCATTATTCATTATTATTTGAGCGGAAGTGCGCATTAAATGCAATTAATGCATAATTAAACACTGAGCATTTCCTAATGGTACCGCAAATTAGCATGTCCAATTTAAACCGAAGGCCGTTCAACGGCCCCAAAACAATATGCCATTTAATATGTACATACATATATATATATATATATATATATTCTCAAAGAAACAGAAAAAAGTCGGAAATGTAAATTATCATAGCCTACTTTTTAGCTGATGAGGAGACGCGAAGTTAGCAGCGAATGAATGTGGATGGGTGTGGGTGTGAGTGTGAGTTGTGAGTGCTTTGCCTGCAGGCTGCAATCGTAATCGTAAGAATTGGAGTATGACCGACTAGGGGATGAGTATGCAACAATCCGAGGTATCACTCACATTGTGAGTGTTTGAGTATGAGTGATTATTCTGCAGGCAATTTGAATTAAATACCCATTTATATAATTTTTAAAGGGAGGTATAACTGATTGCGGACAACCCATCTCAATTGCATATTTCAGACAAATGGTTTTTTTTTTAAAAGAAAGATGTTTGAGAGGCTTAAGTTCATAGAGATTTCACTTGAAATGGATACTTAAATCAAGAATAATATAGCGTTGACATCATCGATTTATTTTAAGTCGTCCTTACACGGTATCTACAAGTTCAGCATACTTTCTATATGCGTCTCTCTTGTTCTCCCCTTCCTTCTTATGTTCATTATCATCTTTTAATTTTCTTTTGCCGTTTTATTTATGTTCAACAATAATGGTTGTAGTCATCGTAATTGCATTGCAATTAAAATAATTAAAATTTAAATGCAACAGCGCAAAACATTTCTCAACTTTTGTTATATTTGGTTGTGAGGCTGTGAGGCTTTGAGGCTCAGACTCTTAATTTATTTGTCGGCATTGAACCTTCACCTTTGCCCCTGCTTTGCCTGCTTTTTACCAGGGACCCACATCATGAAAACTTGCAGCGATGCTTAATTGTTTCAAGTCCGCTCTCTACTTAATAGAAATGATGAAGCCATTTAGTATACACACTTACAGATACCCACACACACCCGCACACACACACACACACACACACACACACACACACACACTCACACTCACTGCGAAGCGAAGAGAGTGAAATGTGGGTCAAAAATGCTTGTCCTTTGTTGTAGCATTTGTTTTAATAAACATTGTGACAGGCAACGACAGGCCTGAACAAAAGGATTCATTCACTCACTTCACTCACTCATTGTGGCCCGACTCTGAGCCTTTATCAAGTTGTCTTGGCCAGCAAAGAAATGCCTTATTAGCTGACAAACAGACCTCCAGCCTGGACCCCCCTCACTGGTGCAATTACGGTTAAGGCTGCCAGAGAACAAAGTGATAATGATTTGTATTCATTAAAAAGGTTTATGGCAATTTTGAGCAACATTTACTTTTCGGTCTACAACAGCCCCGCCCACTTGCCCACACCCCCTCTCACAAAAAAGGCTAAGTGGCTGAAGCTTAGTTAATGTTGTATAAGCCCACGGTGGATGTGATGCTTTCAACAATGTGGTTGTGGCTGCCATTAAGTTGGCCCCATTTAATTGCCAGCTCAAAACTCAACAAATTCCTCAAGTTCTGTTCTATGAAATGCAAGTGGTGCATCAAAATCAAGACACAAGAATTCAGGCTAATTGGTTGTTAGAAACTTTCACCATTATCAAAAGGATAGCTATGGTAAATGCCCAAATAAGTTACGCATTATAGACATAAACTTTAACCTCTTGGCAATTACAAATGTGAAAGCCGAAATGCTTGTTTTTGGTATGTCTACATTATAAACTAAATTTTAATGAATACTTAAAAATTATATATAATTACAGTTTGACGAAATGCTTCATATCCATGTGATTAAACAAGAACATGTGTTCATTATACCATTTCGGAATTATAAATGGAATTATTTAAACTTTTAGCTGTAATTATTGCATAGTTTTAAAATAATTGTTAACTTCCATATCTGAGCGCCAAAGCCAGTTGTAAATTATAAATAAAATTTAACAAAGCATTTTGTCTAAATTTAAACAAACCTCCAATTAAATTATATACTTTTGTGCTTAAAGCAGTTGGTAATCCTAAAGGAAATGTTATTGGGTAAGTCCTTGTGTCATCATGCGTATTTTGAATATAGTTTATTTCTCTGATTTGTTGCTTTTAAAGTCGTAGATGGTTGAGTTTTTCCGTTTACCTATGGCAATGTAGAAGTCCTCAGCACTGTAAGGTCATTGGGAAAAATACCAGCGCTGGCTGTGTACGTAGATATATTGCATAGACTGTATGACTGCGCCCAGTGAAATGCCTGGCACAACAAATATTATATATTTTTATAATTTTATATGTTTTTTTAAGGCAACGTTGACGACGACTCTCAGACTTTTCAAGACTCAGTGGCATGTTGCACAGTTCTTTGTTTTCCTTTGTGTGTGTGTGTGTGTGTGTGTGAGAGATGAGTGCAAGTGCGCCTTAAAGTTCGCACAGTATGATCCAACAAAAATGCGAGCAATAAAAACAGGCAACAATAGCCGCAAAAATAACAAAAACAATAAGAATACCCAGCATAACAATAAACAAACTTCAAATATAAATGGCACAAAAATCACACTCACATATATGAATACGTATGTATGTGTGTGTATGTGATTGTACGGCTGTACAACAATATTATATGGCATGTTTCTTGCTTTTTGGGCCTCTTGGCATGCATATAAAACGTAATTCATGTGCACGAAAAATAATAACAATAATTTATGGACAACTAAAAGCAAAAAAAATTGGGGCCGAATAACAATTGTTTTTCTCTAGGCGAATATGTATTTTATTTTTGTCTAAATAAATACAAATTATTAGACAGCAAATTATGTGCTTGTTTTGATTAAAAACGCGAACTATTTCTCTTTTCTGAATATTACCCAGATCCAGTTAAATTCGTGTTTATATTCCCAGCACAAGGAGCCTCAAATGTGCCAAATTTAGCAAATTTAGTAGCAACCCTCATCAATGTGAGTGTGTCTTATACCCTGTAAACGTGCAAATTAACTAAATGGGCATTATATTATTTCTTTCCATCAATTTTCGTTATGTAAAACATAAGGATCTTTTTACAAGTTGCAGTCAACAGATAATTAATTTAGATATTCTTTAAATCAAACATAAACGGATTTATTAGAAGCATTTTGTAAACTTTCCTTGATAGACGAATTTAATTCGTTATTAATTGCAGAGAAAACTTTGACATTCGCTTTACAGGGTATAAGCGCAGTCAACTACCAGGAACTAGCTGATTCGTAACTTGTTATTACTGCTTTGGTTTGTGCCTTGGACATTGCCATTTGCCTTCATATCTGATCTTAAACTTTTAAAATTCTAACGAGCACGCATAGACAAGTTATTGTACTTGGTAAAAACAGAGAGTGAGAGGGTGAGGTTTATGAGAGAAATAGAAGAGAGAGAGAGAGGGATTGGGAGAGTGGGAGGAACAGGACTTAAATATTTACGTAACCTTTTTTATCTTAACGACTTATCTAACTGCGGGCTAACCAACAAATCCAGCTACTCAACCGAACAAGTTGAGCTAGAGGAAACCCTTGAGCGTTAATTTTCATAAAATACCAATTTCGGCATTTTTATCTGCAAGTTGCTTGGAAAATATTTGCACTCTAGAATGAGAACGGTTGTGTGAGTGTGTGAGTGTCGAAGAGGAGGGAAGCATTTCTATGTTTAACAAGATTCACCTTTAGCTGACATATAATTATACTTTGCTCCTAAAAAAGCAAGAAAGAACACAGCAGTCAAAGGATGCACGCCTTGGATATACCCTAGTGATCTAATCTAATCTTCAGTGAAAATCAGCACAATTCTAATTTATATCTCTTGAACACTATTCAAACAAGCTTTCCATGCGAACTATTATAATTTGACCTCTATTTTATGTCTGCATCATATTTGGAACATACATTTTCTTGATTTTTCAGTGTCTATTTTTTCTTTATTATTTCTTCACAATTTTTAGGATAATCATATATTTCATTCCGAAATCTGTAAAACAGAACAAAACAGTATTCAAATGAAGTGCCATTTGTCTGTTTCTTCTTGTTCCAAATACAGACAATTAATTTCAATACCCTCATCTCTGCATTTTTAATGGGCACAGGGTATAATTACCTGATCTACTTGTGATGCCATCCAACGTTCTAGATTCCTGAGCTTTAAAGCTGCTTCTTCTGGAATTTGCCGTTGTTACAAGTTTGTGTCAAGCTGTGAGCACATTTAATTACTGCCACTTTTCTCTATGAAAATATCTACGAGTCTAGACATTAAAAACGACAATTTATCTAAAAAGTAATTAAGTGCTCAAGTCGCACAAGATGTCGCACATGGACACACACACAAACACACACACATACACAGAGGGAAAGAGAGAGAGAGAGAAGGATAAAGATAGAATTTTTAGATGCAACTGATGATGTTGCCCGTTCGCCTTGTTGCATTTGTTGTTGCTGCTGATTTAGTTCAATTTATATGTACCAAGTGAGGGGGCAAGTTGGTCAAAGTGAATGTGAAAGGCAACACGCTTGATAGTTGACAGCGTTCACGTATTTGCTTAGCTTGGGAGATACGAGTACGTATACATATACATACGTATACGTAATATACACAGCAAACGTTTGTATATATGTGTACGTATTTGCTTAGTTTGTTTTAAATGGCATTTAAGCTCCTCTCTTACACACACAAACGGACTAATTCTCTAATGACATATTTTAATGTCAACTCTGTCTGGCCAAAATGTGTCGTAATTTCTAATTTCCACTGGGTTATCCTCCTCCATCTGCTCTCTACTCAACTACTTCCCATCCCTCTCTATCACTCTGTCTGTCTCTATATATTTCTCTAGCTCTCACTCTTTCGATTGCATTGCATGACATTTTGAGCTTGTAGCTTTGTTTTTGCTCTGTGCTTGACTGCAAATTTGATTTATGCACTTTAAATTTGCTCCAAAATATACTGATATTTGTCCCATTTGGTTGCAGCTGCTGTTGCTGCTGCTGCTTTCTGTCTTTTGGCTAATTCAGATTTGGTTTATTGCGTGTTGAACTGCAACTGAATTGTTTGTTATGCCAATTGCAAAGTTATGCGAGTAAATAATAAAGCTTCAAAAACAAATAACAAGTGAGAACATTTAAATATTTAAGCAAATTTATTGGGAACATTTTAAAGTTATTCCACTTAAAATAAAGTGGAAAATCAATTCCGTAATTTTGCAGAATCAGACTTAGTGTTGTCAAACACAACAAATCCTTGCAGGCATAATGATTTACAAATTTATCCTGTGAAGGGGCATAGAGAGGGGGGTATACAGGGTGCTGTCTGCAAGGCAACCAGCGAGAAAATCAAGGCGCGACTTAAATGAAAATTGCAGAAAAATGGTTGAAACAAAAGGCGCACATTTACTTCTCGCGGAAGCAATTCATTTATTTAATGTTTCCTGCATTTTATTGTCGTCTGAAGCTGAATCACAATTTACGACAGTGCCAACAACAACAACAACGATGGCAACAACAAGGGGCTGCAAAATGCGCGGAAATGTTTAAAGTAGATGTAGATGTAGCTGTATATTGTAAGCAGGCAACATCCCCAAACGACTCTTCATTTGGGGTGCAACAAACATACCAAAGCAAAGTCAAACAGGGCAAACCTTTGGCAGACGCAAGACAATAGCTGAAGGCTCTCAAAATAGCAATGCATTAGTTAAATGAGCTCGACTACCGAATATCCTTTCATAGAACAATACAGAGAAAAAAGGAGAGAGGGAGCGAAAATACGGGATTTAAAAACCGCCTTGCTTTTTTATTGTATTTTGTTGGAATTAATTACAAGCGCAAGCTACCTTTTCACATTATTTTTATACAGGGTATGGCAACCATTCAATGCGAGTCTGTTGAAATAATTTGTAGACACTAAGGAACATAATTTGCGTATGAAAAGGAGTTGGCACTGGCAGCTGCGAGGAAGAAGACTCAACGAGTCAACCGTACACGTATCTACATATGTATATTTGTATACAGTAGAGCCTGTCTATCTATATTTTTACTCATAATATTCTGTCGTTTTAAGTTATATTTTACAATTTTTTAAAATTTTAGATCTTTTCCTATTTTGATTTGTAAATAACGTAAAGCATTTCTCATTTTTATTATTAGTAACAAAAATTTATAATTTCGATCGGAATGATCTTCATAGAGATGTTTTACTGTATTCGTGTTTTTACACACACATACTAATGAGTACGTTTTCCTATTCATTAAACTTGCTTTTAGCAATACATTTGCATATTACTGTCGCGCACTTAATGCCTGTTCATAAATTTCCAGCTTCTATTAATGTTGCAGGGGCAGCAGGTGGAGAATCGTATGAGAAGCCACACATATATTTACATTAATGTAAATATGATATACACTTAAATGTAAACGTGCAATGAGATGTAAATGCATTTCTATCAACACAAGAGCGAAAAATGGCACAAAACTTGCTGTCAATGGCAAATGCCATAATTACAATTTAGCTCGCAGCTGTTATCGAAAAGCTTGTGTGTTGTGTAGATAACAGCGAGATATGAAATTTGCACAGCGCATCTTCATTTAATGTTCTCCAATTTGTGTGTTTGGAAATTACGCGGCGTATGCGTAATGCGCCGTATTGGAGACATCCAAATGAGCAATACGTATTTTCACTAATGAATTTGAGTTGCAAGCACATTGCACACAACTCCTTGACCTCGCAAGTCTTGTCGCAATATATATACGAGTATATATAGTATATAGTGTATAGATGTCTGCAAATACGACCCAGGAGCAATGTCATCAACTGCTCAGCACCACAACAAACAGTCTGGGGTGGGTCATTAGGATTTTCAACTAACTGCTGACTTATTAAGCAACTGCTGACACTAGGCAACCCAAAGTCAGAGCCACTTGAGCACGAGCGGAGAGCCGGGCTATGAAGTGAAGTGCAAACTAGCTAACCAAGCATACACACACACTCACACACTCACAAACAGTAACGGGCGAGCACAAGGTACGTATTAACACACTTTGTGGAGCGTAGCCCACAGTGGAGCAAACGATGAGCAGAGTTACGAGCCATCAGCCGGGACAGGCCTATAGGCGCTTAAGTGCTTATTAACTTCTGCACACTTGAAGGCGTTATTATGAAATCGTCAATTTAAATCACACGACACGCACGCACACGAAGGAGTAGGGAACTAGAGAGACAGATGGGGCGTATACAAGACATGGTCATAATCGTGTCCAGCATGACAAGACATAAACACTTTCGATGCCCAGAGATAGAGAGAGAGAGGAAGAGAAATCCCTTGGCAATGTCGAGCTCTTACACAGATATACTTATGTACGGAACGTGCGTGAGGCAGACGTTGCGTATGAGTAATAACTCTAGACAAGCGGAAAATTAATAACACTTGAGGCCATGCAGTGTCAATCTCTCTATCTCTCCTCGCCCTCTCTTTCCCTCTCTTCTCTCTCTCTCTCTCTTGGGCAACTGCACGATTATTTGTAGTTAGCGTATATTACCTGAAGGTATAATTTGTTTCCCAGCTGGCAAATGGCAAAGGATTCTTAGCCAACATTCCCTAACGCACTGCTTTCATCCATCTCCTTCATTCTCTCACATTCTCCCTCTTTCTCTGTGTGTATGCCTCAAGACAAATAGTATTTGTTTTGCCAACGCTCGATACGATACGCCACCATGGATGTTCGAAGTGCACTCAATGAGCAAAAAATTTAATTAATTTTCTCCAAAATGTCAGCTGAGTGGTGCGCAATACACATTGCAGTTGCACCACTCTGAAGTGACAAATAAACTTGAAATTTGTACTGAGTTTCTGCATGGCTTTTTGCTTTCAGACATCACTGAGTACACTGGGCAATAATTAATAATTAATAACTACAATTGACTGGAAAGAGTCACAGAAGAAAGAATATTAATTAAAGAAGTTACAGAAGATTTCGCTGAAGCCTCTTACTGAATCCATATACTGGAAATGTAAAATGCATACACCTTATAAACTGACAATTTATTTATTTAATATACATTAAATTCAGACAACAAGCTGCCAATTATTTTATTATATAGTCATTGTCAATTTGACTGCTAATAAAATATGGATAACAATGATGTGTTGATAACAAATTATTCAATGTGCACACATATATATTTAATTATATTTATACTTATACTTATTAATATTTATTTAGTCAATAAGTTTCTCATATTTCTTTTCCACTGTGTTCAACTTTATGTCTTTTGCTTATTGATATTAAAAACTCAACCTTTATAGATTTTCAATTTCAATTAAAAGCCAACCGCGATCTATTTACCAATGTGAATGACACTTTATTAATTTATGCACCTGGTAGAGGATGAAAGGCAGCTGAGAACAGAAATGTGAAATGGGAAACGGGAAATGGAACACGGGAAATGGGAAACAGAACTCAGAAAGTCAAGCAAAAGAGCCTGACAGTCGGCCACAAGTCAAACAAAGCACAGCTGATGAATTGGTTTTAAATAAAATATTAAAACAATGGGGAAAATGGTGGCATGGTTGAATGAGTCATTTGTGGCACAGGTTGCACAGGTGACACAGGTGGCACAGATGGGTATGTAGGTATGTATATATAGTATGTGTGGCATGTTTACTCACCACACCCTCGCCAATGTGATGCACCGTGCAAGGAACGTGAGCTGTGGCGCCAATCTGTGTCGTCACCACGGTTGAATTCTCTGTGCCAAAGTACATGGGAGTGCCGTACACATTATCCGCACCATCGCTGCCGTGTGTCGCCTCCAGATGATTCTCGATGTGCACAGGTATTGGATAAGGACCGGCAGTGTCTTTAGCTTGAATGCGTGAGTGTTGTTGCTGTTGTTGATGATGTTGCTGTTGCAGCTGCTCATGCTGTTGCTGCTGCTGCTGTTGTTGTTGTTGTTGCTGTTGCGGCAGTCGCTTGTCATCGATCAAATTGTTGGAGTCGAAACTTGTTATGGAGGATAAGGAGGATGTGTCACGCTGCTCTGGTGCTGTCAATGCGGCCGCCGAGGCGGCGGCAAAGCTCGAACTGTCGAGCGGTTGCGACATAATTAAATTTTGATTTATATGCCGTTGTAATGCCTCATTTTGGCTTCGGCTTTGACTTCGGCTTTGACTGTCTGACGACGTCGCGCTGTGCTCTATTTCTTCATGTTGTTGTTTGCCTGGCGCCAATGTTGTTGGCACTTCTGCCTCTGGTGCTACTTCGGGTGCTGCTGTGGCTGCGACATTGCCTGTTGAGTGTAACAGAGAAGAGAGAGAGAGAGAGCAGATTTTAAAATGTGTTAATATATGCGATGTCTGTCTGTCGGCGGATAAACAATAACAGCGTGAAGTCAATTAATTTGAATGCGCATAAGCGTTGCGTATACGTAATATCTTTTCATTGGGATTTTCATTAGCAGCGGGCGTGCCGAGCTTCAATCCCATCCCATATCCCAACTCCTATCCACTTTGCTTCCCTTTCCAAACATTTGCATAAAATGACACAGCTAATTAAAGCGCCTATATAACGATATTGTGATGCACCTCCCACCCTGCATCGAGTCAATTTGCCCCTGAGCATTACTTGTACTTATTTGCCCAAAAATCTGCGCATAATTTTATGAAATTTGTTGTCTTTACCAGCAGCCAAAAAAAAGAAGATAAATATGTAAATATTGTCTTGTTTATTACACGTATTTCAGAATAATGTTGGCACACGTGTTGTTAACAAATAAACAAATGAAACATAAATTAGCAAAGAAAATAATAACATGAACGTTTGTTAACATTATTTTCTCTTTCTTTTATTTGCTGGTCGTTGTTAATTCTCTTTGCTTTCTGATATAAAACTAATGTTAATTATTTTGTATATTAAATCATATATACTTTACTTTCCAATCATTTATTTACTCATTTAAGAGTGCTAATTTCGAGGATGTTTCATTAAATATTTTCAAATATTAGCACTAAAGATTTATTGTTTTGTACGCTTCGGCGTATTTGTAATCTCTTAGGACAAACAGAATATTTGGTCAATAAATAATATACTCTTTTATGCCACGCAAACATGTAAAAATAGGAATGAAATATCTTTAATAATTAATACAGATTACGTGTATGTAATATAAACCATTTACCTTGTTTGTAACCTTTAAATCAATATTTTTGATTTACTAATAACTGGTAAAATGTCGCTATCATTATCCGCTTAAATTTTAAATTTGATGTGGCGAGCCAGGAAGTTATGGTATAAACATTTTTGTAATTTTAATCAAAGATATGAAGTAACTTAATTAACATAAATATGTGTGGCAGACAAGCTGATTTACCCTCCGCGAGGGTATGCAAATTAAACAAGTGCGTACTTTATAATTCGCTGTGTGCGCAGGAAAAAAAATATGTTTATTTCCAAAAAGGAGAAAGAGGAAATACACTTTATAAGTTTGTGGTTTGTTTTTAGTTTATTTGCAGGCATTTGGGTGGCTTTGAGTGGTGCAAAATTGGGACGACTGTACCATTAAAGCAACCACATAACACGTTTCGGCATCGGTGAATCTCATTTGCAGTGTGTAATTCGTGTAAACCAAATAATATTTCACAATTAAACATAATTGCATTGGGCAAACGGATTTGGTTTTGGTTTCATTTGGTTTGCTTTTTGGTCCTGATTGGCATTTACTGGCAAATCAATTAAGGCAAAAGGTTGAATATTAAAATTCAATTGGTCACGCATTCGAATTTCCATTCACTAAATTTCTCACTCTATCTCACAAAATATTTACTATTTGAATTTTGTATGTTATGTAGTTGGAATTTTCCTGAGAGACCTGTCTTTATTTGTGTGATTAGAACAAATGGATTTAGTATTTGGTTGCTCATTGTTCGAATAGAAATTGTAAATCGATTGGGGAATTATTATGAAATTAATTAGTCTGTATTTCCAAGTGCTGTCACATTTGCCCATCTCTTTCTCTTTCTCTAAAATTGTTAAATTTATGTTCTTTGCATTTAATCAAAGCATTTTACATTCAATTCTCTCAGGTCCTCAAGTTGCTCTAATTAATTTAGGCAGCTTCCGAATTGATGTAGTTCTAACACAAAATGTAAACATCAATTATCTTTAAATTATCAAATACAGATTATAATACACTGAAGTCTATGCCAAGAATTTGTATGAAAAGTTTGCAGAACAATTAAAGTGTCAGACTTGTTAACATGTCAATATTGTCATATAAATTGCTGAGATATGGATAGGGAAAGAGGGAGGGTAAAGGGAGTAGAGAGAAGGTTGGGTGAGAGGTTGGACAAGTGAGATGTTGACACAATTGTCAGGAGTGCATCAATTGTCAATCTATTTGCTGGTAAAATCTACAGAAATTGCTGTTTCTGAATAAGAAATTTGCAGTCCTTTCTGCCATTCAGTTGCCATCATCCGAAACTATATCGCATTTGCGGTCCGCCGCTCTCGACCCGGCCAAGAAGCAACAGCAGCAGCAGCAGCAGCAAATAACCAACTACATGCACTGTCGTAGTCAGAACAACACTGGGCCAAAACGCATCATCGCGGCAGTTTTGTCACGTTCGCACGTGACTGCAAGCGGAATTCGGCGAATTTCCCCAGTTTCTCTTCAGTTCCCATAGTTCGGTACAGTGGGGCAATAGTGGGGCAGCATCATAGCCACAACAATACGGCCAAAACGGCTGCTGTTGTTGCGTTTGTGTCTGTTGTGTTGTGTTGTGTTGTTGCGGCATTTGCATTTGCCCCAATCCCAGATGAAAGAAGTAGAAAAAAAGAAAATAGAAAATGAGAGAGGAAAATAGAAGAAAATTTGCATTCTTTGGCTGCAGTTGGGCGACTTTGTAATTGAATTTTTCACAGCGAGTGGCTGCTGTTTTTGCTTGTTGTTGTTGTTGTAGCTGCTGCTGTTGTGGTTCGTTATGTTGCTTCGTTGTGGATTTACAAGCACTGCGCATTGTCAGCCCAGTGAGGTGCAGTGGCAACAACAACAGCAACAACAGCAACATCAACAACAACAGCAACATCGACTAGAAAGCGCGTACATTATGCCGCAAACATTTTGCGCCAACACAACAAGAATTCCCATTTTCTACACTAGACACAGTATGCATTGTGTGTGTGTGTGTGTGTGTTGCAGATTATTAACGCGGCAACATTTGCCGAGCTTTGCAAATGCAACTCAGTCAAGCAAACAGCAGCTGTGTGTGTTGTGTGTGTGTTTGTATGTGTGTCTGAGTCTCGTGACATTTTAATCAAAACTTTTTGCTGCTTTTTGTCAACTGGATATCAAATCATTACTCATGCATGCAACTCTGTGTGTGTGTGTTTGTGTGCATATATAAATTCTGCTGTCATCAACTGTGCGTATGCGTTATGTTCATCAACACATAATGTATATTATTTTCAGAGTTTTTCATGAATAAATCTAATCTAATAAGTCTAATCGTTTTACTACAAATGCCATTAATTGTATTAGATTGAAACAAAAACTAAATAAATTTTAATTTGATTTACGCTTTCGACAGCAAATTCAAATTATAATACTTATATCCACGTTCGGATACGCTTACATTTATATACTAGCAGTGTTAACTTTAATTCCATTACAAAAATCTAATTAAAATTCAAGAGAAATGTATAAATACTTATTTGTTTGTGGAATATAGAATAGTTAATGCTCTGCAGCCGGAGTAGCTTTTGAATCTAGGTATGTATTCAACTATCTTTATTTTTCTCATATTATACTTGTATCTATAATATTATCTATATTTAAACCTGTATCTATATCAAGTTCCTACTCTAATTTCCCCCGCCCTTTCATTATAAATTGACACATTTTAATTTGAATTTATTTACCTTCATTTAGTGTATCTCGAAAATATATGTCATGTACATTTCCGCAATGCTCTTGTTGCCCTTCCTGCCTCCCATATTCACTTCCCCCTCCACACATGGCTGCTGTACATAATTTATTTGTCGCTGTTAACTAAATTTGCGGTCTGCACTGTAATTTAAAGCATGTAGCGAACAATTGACACAAATTTGTCGTATAACGAATTTGGGACAATGGACCGCAAGTTGCTTAGTTGAGCTGCAAATTGAAAAGTTTTAATTAAATGCTTTAAATTTATCAATTAGTTTGTCCGCTGTATATGTTAGCCCATTGAATCATCCACATTCCGCTCTCAATCTCCCTCTCTGTCTATGTCTCTCATACCCCGCGGTATCTGCTTTCAATTTTGCAACAAAATTTGAAAATTTTGGTTTTTGGAACAAAATGAACATTTGGTTTTCTGGCAGCGCAAATAGCAGGATGTCTCTTGCCGTTGTTGCTGTTGTTGCCGTTGTTGCCAAGTTTTCGAGTTTTCCCCACCACTTTTCTAACTGCTGCTGTTCATTACGGGAAAAGTTCTATGAAAGCGGCGGGCCCGGAGAACTTTTCAGTTAGCGTAAAACGCGCCAAGATGTTTTTATTGCAAATATTGTTCGAGCTAAATGTTTGCATTTGACACTTGGCGGTAATTTTGTGTAAATGCGTCAACTGGCCTCTGGCCATGAACTGACAACAACTACAGCAACTACAACAACGAGAGTAATGGAAAGGGCAACATTTAATTGGGGCACGCCCACACGTACAACAAAAATGGCCGCCAGAGCGTTTAACTTTGCGACTGTCATCATTTTTATTGAACGTTAACATTAACAGCCAACACAATCAAGTTGAACAATGGTACTCTGGGTCCAGGATTCAGTATCCAGTATCCCGTTTAACCGAGAATGCAGAAAATCAAGAGTCCCTGGTTGTAGTATCTGTGGCCCTGACTTGAAGTACAAGTGAAAAATCAGATAAGTGTCAGCAACTTACAACTAGCGACTATTTGCCATTTATTTTCCAATAAAGCGTCACCAAGCTGCGTTCTTAACAATCATTAATGCCACAGCCCCCTCCCCCTTTCAAACATCTCCCTCCTCTCCCCCCTCTCCCTGCTCCTCCTCTCACGCTGACCAACAATCTGCACAGCTGGCAGACTTCACAAAAGGGCCACTAACTGCGCGTGGAGGCGTCCATAAAAAGGCATTAAGACTAAAGTAAAGTGCCTATTTAAGTTGAGTCATAAAATTGGCTTTCTATCTGGCAAATAGCAGGAGGCAAGGCATAAGCAAGGACTCGCCAGGACTTCAGCCAAGTCCTTGGCAACGACTCGATGTGATTCTTCTAATTTTATTTATTTTATTTCAATGCGTGTCTAAGTGCTCAACTTTGGGCATTGCTCGAACCCGAGAGCCAATATGCCAAATGCAAAATGCCAAATGCCAGAAATGTGCGAGTATTTATAGAAAACATTCGCCACTTTGCATAGTTTACATTGTGGCCAATAACAACAGCAAAGTTGGCTAATTAGCTGTAGCACTTTTGTGGCATCCAAGAATTTAATTAGTTTGCTTAACCAATCGAATATTCAGTAATCTCAATACGTTTTCTTTTCCTTTATCGTTTCCCTTGCCTTCGTTTTTTCATTTATTTAGCCACCTCATCAGTCAAGTTCTTTTCTTTGTAACTTCTAATGCTGTCATAAGTATCAAATTCTGATTTTTTCTGCCACTTCAACAAATGGGGCATCAAGACACTTGATCCTTGTTGTTCTTGCCAACAAATGATGAAATGATGACTCTGTGAGCTTTACGGGAGCAGGATTGTTAACGTTTTAGTATCATAATTTCAGGAATATCGTCGGAAAGAAGACGTATATTAAATGGCACGACCAATTGATATCCTTTAAGTAGCATTAAATTAATTAAATGGATTGAGAAACATTACATATTTGTGCATCACTCAACATTTGTGTAAAAGACACTAAAAACGCATTAAAGCTTTAAATTGCACACACATCATAGTCATTTTAAATGTTTAAAATTACATTAACAAATGCATTGATTGCAATTGGAAGTTTTTATTAAGAGTTTAACATATTTGAATGAAGTTATACAGTAATTTGAAAGCTGATTGCATTTTTTTAAATATTACACTTGAAAAAAACTCTAAATTTATTATTTTGTAATTTCGAATTTATTCTTTAAGTCTGAAATTTAAATTTAAAGCTCTCAACACAATTGCTTGTAAGCAATATACCCCACTGTCAATATTAATGGTTGTTGATTGTATCAAAAGGCAAACGGATAAAAACGGGGAAAAAACGAAAAGTATGCCCAACATTAATAAATTATGCGAACAAAATAAATAAGGTACAAATATGCTACAGTGAGCTTTTATATCTGCAAAGCCGTTGAGCTGTGTGTGTGAGTGTGTGTATGTGTGTGTGGATGGGTGTGAAATCAAACGGAAAAGTCAGCAAAAGAGGAAATATAAAAGAGCATAAGTTAAGTGCGTCATGTGGCAAGCGGGTTGAGTTGGAGCAGCTGCTGGGCATGTCTGGGAGTAGGTGCCGAGTTGTGGCTCTAATGAAGATTTATACACACACACCCAACATACATACATGCACACACGCACACCAATGGCGGCTTTGCAATGCGTCGCATTTGAGTAAATTGCAAGCACGTGCAAATTAGAATACAAATACAAATACGAAAACGAATACGAATACGAATACGAATACGAATAGGAAGACTGAATACAGCGAGTGCTGCTCTCCATGCTTGACTAAGCACTTTGAATAGTCGACCTCAGGGCAAAAGGCCAACAACGTCAACGACTTCAATAAATGTTTAATGAGTAACCGTTAGCAACGAGAGGAAGCGAATGTGAGAAAGAGAAAGAGCAAGTCAACTGGCAGGAGAGTTTCAGTTCCGGGTCCCACACTGACTACACTGGTCTGTCCGGATGGGACTGTAGGACTGTGGAATACTCAGTCCGTCAGTACATAAAATTAAATTGTCAACTTCCGTAATGCGGCGCATAAACACACAAAACTGAGGAGCCAAAAATGCTGCCAAAGTCTGACCAAAGTGGCCGGGCATCAAAGTGAAAATATTATTAAAAGCGAAATAAAGCAAACGCAAAAGCAAAAGCAACAGCAACAGCAAAAACAAACATTTACAAATACAGACAAATACAACAACAACAAGGACCACAATTGGAGAAGCAACTTTTTGGCAGTCCACTTAATTCGGTTCCCAGTTTCAGACACACTTGACATTTTATACAAAGCAGGCGACGTCGCGTCGCAGTCGCAATCGTAGTCTCTCTCTCCCTCTCTATGTATATATATATATATATATATGTATGCAACATATACCATAAAGAAATGGGATATCGAGGATTTAATCTGCCTCACCGGATGTGGCAAATTTCTGGGCTCCGAAGCAATCAAAGCAAAACACTTTTGCCTACTCTCAACCAGATTTTTCATAATATGTGTGCTATACTATATATATATAGTATGTGTATAAAAAGGAGAGTCCCTTGTCTAAGTGCTTTCATTTGTGCATATTTTTAGCTGTCTCTGATAAGTGTAGGTTGTGTACGCTTCTTTATTGTATAAGCTTCACTTTTTAATAGCTTTTCTTTGGCATTTAAGTGCATTAAAAGCAATGATGTAGAGCGTCTAGACTTTGCAATGAATTAACCAGAATAGAAATAGAATATGTATAGTATATGTTATACAGGCTAAGGAGTGTTTAAAAAATACACTTAGTTTAAATGTGTATATCCTGCAATTGACCATTTTTTATGTATAATTTGCTTAGTTTGTATAGCGAATGTGGAGTCAATTATAGTATTAGTTTTTAATAATTGCTTTATATGCTAATTATATTTTAAACATATGCAATAAAGAAGATTCCTGAATGTAGTGAATTATTTTGGGCTTTGACAGCTATAGGTTAGATAGAGTAGAGTATCTAGACGTCGCTATTGCCTCTGAAGCTCAAATCCTACCTTTGCTTCGGCTTGAGCGCATATAACATTTGATGTCCTTGGACGTCACCTATTTAAGTTCAATTTATTTGCTGACGAGAGGACAACGAAGCGGATGCCACTGATCGATTCCTGATTCCAAAGTCCATCTCCCATTTCCAGTCGCAATTCGCATTTCAAATGTGACATTGGGCTCTTAAGATAGCCCAAATCTCATCCTGGCTTTTATGTTGTTGCTGCTGCTTCTTAACACATTTTTATGCGTCAATGTGAACTGTCACATTTTGTACTACACAAAGGCAGGCTGACATATAGACACGGAGCAGGGGGACAAGGCGGGACAGGGGATCAGAGAGCAAGCACATTGTTTGCCCTTATCCAATTGAGGCCATTGACATTTCTACAATAAGTCCAAAAGCAAATGGGATTGGCTTTGGCTTTCTGCCTTTTCGCCGGAAATCCAAAATTCTTTGAATTCTGAATGTTTTTGGTGAAAAATCCGAAAATCAAATTGCGGTTTTATTTGAGTATTTTGTCAATTTACTGACAGTTAGCACAGGTGAGTTCCGCTTTGTGGTCTCCTTTGGCAATTAAAAAGCCAGCTGGCATTCATTAAAAGTGTGAGCAGCTCACTGACTTCGCACAGTGTAAAAGCAACTTGAGGTCTCACAGCAGGCCACAAATATTGTTTGTGTCTGGAATCCTAACAACTTAAGAATTGCCAACCGCAAATTTTGTAGATTCTCTGTAAAACGAAAATATCATTTTGATTGCGTGTATTTGTTCTAAATTAAAACGAAATCTCTTTTTATTGCGGTCGAGAAATGTTGATACATCAACATTTTGCGGCGCTTGATTGGCAGCTCAATCGAATTGTGTTGCTTGGGGCATGCACCAGGGTCTGGTACGTAGTCAATGTTGAGCTTGCAACAGAAGCAACAGCAGCAGCAGTTGCACTTACAAAACTTTTTGTGCACGCACATGTATTGCGTATACGTAATATAAGTTGGTCGTCGTTGAATATAGTTGCAAAACTCTGTCTTGCTGCCACATGCAACAACGTTTCCCAGTTACCTTCACCCTACCTGCCTCTCTCTCTCTCTTTCTCTCTCTGTTTCATTGAATTTAAGTCGTGCTTTCTTGCTGTTTGTTTGTGTTTGCCTTCTACTTATTATCTTAAACAAATTGACTTTAATTTAGCTGCACAGTGAAACTGGCGCCAATGCACTTTGCATGTCTTGTGTCCATTATTGTTGGCTCTTTTCTCACTCAATTGAGCCATGTTCGTGACTGGACAACATTTGGCTGGAGTCTCAGTCTCACTCTCAGTCTCAGTTGTAGTCTCAGGTAAATATTAAACCTTTTTGCGGACAAGTTAATTGCACAAGTTTCTGTTTCTGCTTCCGATTTCGTTGCAGTAATCAATTTGACGTATGCGCAACTTTTGAAATGTTTGCTACACATTTGTTTAGTCGCATGCGGTCAGCAATCACAGTGTGTGTGTATAACAGAGAGAGAAAGAGAGAGAGAGAGAGGGAGTCAAGTCCAGTAAATCTCTCCAAGCATTTCATTAGAAAATGCAACCGCGTTGTGCTTTGATTCCTCAGCAAGTTGAGGCACACAAATCCACATTTACCCATTTGCCAAAGTATTCACCTTTTCCAATATACTTTCTGCTAGAGTTTTGGCTGCATTGAAAGGCGCAGCTGGAATTCAGCTCCTACTACTGCCATTTATAAACAATTATAAACAATGCTGGCAGGTGACTTCAGTGCATTTGGTATTGATTGGCAACGATTTTCGGCCATTGTTGTTGTCATTCGCTTGATAAAGAACGCGTTTATCGAATTATTATTATTATGCCGCAATCTAGCACAGAAATCTAACCGTATTTCTAACTATTTGTCACTCTCAGTCACCCACTTTCTGTCTGTCTGTTTTTCTTCTTATTTATACCAAATTAGCCAAGGCAATTTGAAGAATTGATTATCTTTGGCCAAATGAGAAGTGGGTTTGGTTGTCAGTCATAAATTTATTGATTTGCCAAAGGCATTCATTATGAATTATGATAATTAAGTCGCAAAATGCCTAATGAATGCCTGTCACAAAATGCTAAGAGTAATTTATACGTTCCACTGAGCACAACAAAAACAATTCGCGTTCAATAAATCAGTTTATTGGCCTGAAAAGAATCATGACTAAATGCTACTTCGTTTCGTCTGTTGTGTCACTGGCTTTGCCACATGCCACATGCCCCATGCCCTATGCTCCCCCAAGGCGAATGGTGGGCATTGCAATACAAGAATCAAGCGAAAAAGCCAGCGGGTATAATAATAATGCGAAGTTTGGACTTAACCGAGTTGAGCAACAAACTTTTCCACTTTTGAGTTTTTAACAGCAGCAAAAGACGCAGAAACACACAACCACACACACACACACAGTAAGAGAGGGAAGGCAGAGAGAAAGAGAGAGACGACATACCAAAAAATGTATATAAACATAAATATAATGCTGGGCACATTGAGAATTAATTTTATTTAAGATTTACTTGTTTGCAATTCTATTTGCGTACCAATGCCACGCCCACAGTTATACACATACACCATAGCACAGCACACACACACACACACAGTGGCATCTACGCAAAAATTTGAAATTGTTGCGGAAAGCATAGCAAAAATGTAGAAAAGGAATGTGGCTTGCAGAAACATTTCAACATGACATTATAACTACCCTGCACTTAAAAGCATGCAGCACAGGGAATGATGAATTATCAACAAACAAAAGTGTATACTCTGCAGCTATAAATATAACTTAAGTAAAGTCAAGTATTATTGCCTATAATGTATAATTTGAATTACTTTCTATAGCGCTAGAAACGCCTTAAACATTCAAGCAGCCTCACTGAACTCAGCTACCCCATGTGCTTCAGCTAGGGAATTAGGAATGCAATTGCTTAAATGCGTTAACTTGAAAATGTTTTAATATAAATGAAAGAAGTGTGAAATTAGTTCGCGAAATTGTAATAAAATTGTCAATTTCTTAAGAAAAATATAGATCATTTAAGTGACGTACTCATTTTAAAGAATTTCATTGTTTTGCAGGATATCTTATAGTCCTTTCTGAGGAAATTGTACCTATTATATTTTGTAATATGCAGGCAAATCTGCGTCGAAGCCAGGAAATATTCAATCTATGCGGTATGTGCGTGCGTGGAAGTACTGAAATATATATAGCTTACATATAGAAATACTTACATATATATTACAAACACACACACACACCTACACACGCATAGATAAAGACAGAAAGAGAGAGTTACCTCATTGTTAAAGCAAAGTCAAGTGAATAAATGCAAAACAGGTTTCGAGGAAGCACACGAATTGTTAGGGTGAAGGAGGGAATGGTGAATGGAGGGGAGGAGAAGGCTGCGACTGAGGTACAGACGTTGCTCTCGGTTTGTGACTCTTTGCGTGTTTGTCTTAGGCGATGTATGTTGTTGCTGTTGTTGCCCCCGCTGCCTACTTGCCCCAAATACCTGCACAATACATGCTCGCTTACAGTATCTAATGGCAAAATTTGTTGTCGCTGTCACAGCCGCAGTCGCAATGAGACGACAATGTGGCAGTGGGACATGTTGCCAGTGGTTGTTGCTGCGTGCCAATGTCTGTGTGACACTGTTCACTGTACACTGTACTCTGTGCCACTGTGGCGGAGTCACAGTCTTTGCTGTCATCATCATATTCTGCTTGGCGCTGTCGTTGTCTTTTCGCTTTGCCAACATTTCTTTTTCCATCTTTTTTCCTTTTTGCTTTTGCCAGCGACTCCCTTTTGGTATCACCCTCCCCCCGCTCCCTGTTTTCCTTGCCGCACACCCTTTCTGTCCTTTGTTGACAGTATCATTAGGCATTGCTCGTTGTTGTTGCTGTTATTGTTGTTATTATTGTTGCTGTTGTTGTTGCTGCTGGCGCTGTGTTAACCGTTATCATTTGTTGTCCTTGAGTTGCGCTCAAGTCTTTTGTGAGCTTCAGATTCAGATTCAGCTAAAACTGAAATCGCGTAAATTCTTTGCCTTTTCCTCTTCCCAAGCACTAAGATTAAAGGCAGCAAATAAGACAGCAGCCAAAGAAAGAAATACGCCACTTTTCTCTCTCTCTCTCTCTCTCTCTCAAGTATTTTATCTAGTATTTCTTTTCATTTTTTTTTTGCTTAGTTGACTGCCAGACTGAATTTATCTGGCAAGCTTTATGTGCCATATATACTTTGTATACCATATATATTTATAATTTGCGGTTTTCCCTTTACAATTTCTGCTTCATTTTTTTCCTCTTGTGCTGCTCTGAAATTTAAGCAGTTAGCCATAAATTACACTTGTTGGGCTCTTTCTACTTGCCACTTTCCACTTGCCACTTTCACTTGTGACAAGTGACGGGTGGAGGGAATGGTTGTGTTGTGGCACAAATATTTGCATACTTCTGGGCGCCAACGAGTTTCAATACGTTTTTGGCTCATTATCACAGTGGCCGTCGCTTCAATTGCGTCACTTCGTCTGTCTGTCTCTCTGACAGTTTGTCAGAGTTGTTTAGTCGGTTAGTCGGTCAGCCTGCAATCCGAGTAGAGAGCTAGATCGAGAAAAACCCCCTTCTTTCCAGGCCTTTGCCAATAATTTTGAGAGCAATTTTCATAAATTAGCTTGTCACACGCTCCGCGCACTCTGGCAGCCTCTCTTCTTCTATCCTTCTGTTCTCCTCGCCAACTGTCAACTACTTCAACTGTAATCCAAATGGTTACGCAAGGTCTTCCACACACACACCACACACACACACCCACACACACACACACTCAAATAAATATTTCAACCGCCCTCAAGGCAGCAACTGAATTTGCTTTTTAGTTACAATTTCTGCGTGGGCGTTGTCGTCGTAAGGCAACTGCCATGTTTAGAAGAGAGGGGGGATGCAGAGACTAGGGGTAGTTGAAATTTACTGCGCTTTAAACTTTAATTTATGTAGAACACACACACACACATACACACACACACTGGAACACACAGCAAAACATCCAAGTGCTCAGCCAAATGGGCCAAAGTTAAAGCGAATCCCTTTCCCAGCTCAAGTGTAAATTATCAACGGTAATTAAGTAAAGCCTAGCACACATATACATAGCTCCGTCTCTGTATCTGTTTATGTGTGTGCGTCTCGCTCTGTGTGTTTGCTTAAGCCATTAACTGCAAAGCCCGGGTGTCGCATTGTCTATAAATTTCAAATTTAATTCCAAAGACAAGCTCATAAACCGCACAGAACAACATTCAAATCATACAAATTTTGCGGCAAATTCATCTAAATATAATAAAATCATAGAAAAACAAAAGAATGTTAATAAATTGCGGGAATCGAATCGATAATCGATAAACATGAAATACCGCAAGCATTGCCCAGAGCATTAAATGTATTAATTAAATGTTGGCTAACACAGTTGCTGTTAATTTAATAATGTTTCAAAGCATTGAAGGAACAGACTTTAATTTTGAATTATTGTTATATATTTATTTATTGTCAGGCTATAAGCAGCCGGCGTTTAAATAAACAAATAATTTAAATTATATATAAATTTAAAACCCGAAATTCTATAATTTAACTCTATTTTTTAACTAAAATCCAAGCATATGAAATGTCAATTACATCGTTATGCAAAGCATCAGTTAATCGTTTCTGTTTTTATTGCCAACATTCCACCACATGCTGATGAACTGACATGGCAACCCTGAAAACTACAGTTACATGAGCGTGGCATGTCCAGCGCAATATTGCGGCACATCTGCTGCCCCTGCCACAGTGCGAAAAAAGGCGGTGTTGGCAAATTAATTACCGCATCATGGCGCGAAAATGGCCGCCGCGTTCGCTAATGCCTCAAAAGTCATGTCTAACTTTTTGTGCGCTGCCAACTAAAAAGTTTCTAATTACGACCGTGAAACCGGCTGCCGGTTTTTTATTCACTTTAGTATAACAAAGGGAGAGAAGAGGGTTGCAGAAGTGGCAAGACAGCAGGGCAGAGGTAATGTGTACTGCCAGGCGCTTATCATTTGCTGTTTAAGTTTTTAATACAAGCTTCAGTTGCTAGAGCATATATCCCACTAAGTGCTGGGTAACAACGAAAAGAAAGGTAACGACAGACGGAGAGAGAGAGAGAGAGACAGAGTGGGAATGTAGCGAATGGAAGCCATGTAAATTGTAATTACACTTAAAACCATAATCCAGCTTTATGTGTAAAGCGCGCTCCGTTTGATATAGGGCGTTGCCGAAAAGGCGCATTAAAGGAGCCTTATATTGAGACAGAGGCAGGCATAGGAGCAGGGGGGGGGACTGGGAAAGCGTATGACAGCCGTGAGCTTCAGTTACTTAACGCTCAAGCCCAAGGTGAGCTTTACCAACACTGTTTGGAATTAAGCCATAGCGCGACGGAGAGATATCCTATAGTCCCGAGACTAGACTGAATTAAATTTAAATTAGTAGTAATATTAATTTAAATTAAACGTGCTAAGTGTACAGAAATAGAGACTGAATTAAAATTATATTATTATTAATATTAAATTAAATTAAACATGCATAAAAGCACAGAAATGTAATTTTTTAGGGGTGAGTGGTCATGTGAGAAAGTGGTGAAGAAAAGAGATTTGAAGCGGGAGGGGAACGGAGAGGGAGAAGGAGAGTGGAAGCAGGATAGCGGAAGTGATAGAGGAGAGAGGAGAGGAAGATCAGGATCATGAGGGAGAGCGGGAACGGGCGACGTAGAAGGACCGGAAGAGAGGGACCGGGAGAGAGGAGGGTGGGGGGGGGGGGCCGGGCTAGGAATAATTCACTTTTGATGAGTCAACATTTAATTTAAACTTATTTAAGAAAGTTCGGAGTAGTAGAGAAGTAACTAAATAAACAAATAATTACTCAACTCTGGTTTCTGTGCACTCTACTATGTGATAATATTTCTTTCAATGAGTTAGGCAACAAACTGGCTTCATCAAGATTAATAAGAATTATTATGCTTGAAGACCGACTTAACAATGTGTTTTTAAATTGAATTGCCACGCCATAAGTATGTTGAAAGTTGCAGGCAACAAATTTTGGAAAGTCTTCAAGTCGAATAATCCAAACGGAGCCGGCAAACTTGAGAGCTTGAGAGAAACTGTTAGATGAAGTGAGTTGAAGCTGGAGTTGAAACAAATTCATTTCCATTTCCATGTCGACAGGCTGGAAGACAAAGTGCAACGCATATGTCTTTGGCAGAGCTTTGACTGCATGCAACATAATTTCAATTTTGCGAACTGTTGTTGCAAGCACGCAATACGTTATCCTGATGACTTCTATTTGGTGCTGCCTCTGCTGCTGCTGCTGCTGCTGCTGTTTCTGTTTCTGTTGCTGCTCCTTCAAAGGACAACCGACGCCATTTGGCTTTTAGCTTTGCATTTTGGCGTCAATGTGCTCGTTGGCATTTAAAACGCAGACAGTTTGCTCCAGTTGGTACAACGCGCAATTACTTAGTATATGTACATTGTACACACAGATACACACACAAACACAGGCAACCAAGCACGCACAGCAAACCCCAAAATATGTGCGTGTGTGTGTGTGTGTGTGTGTGTGAATATTTCTAACAAAATATAAAGTTGGCCAAAAGATGGGGAGAAAAAAAGCGACAAAACCAGAAAAGTTTTTACTTGAAATTCAAGCAATTGCTTTTGAAAAGTTTCAATTTCTACGAGTTGCGAGTTCGCCAGTTGCGTGTTGCGAGTTGCGTGCTGCAAGTTGTGAGAGCTGCCACACAGCTCGATTTTCCAGTTTCAAGTTGCCGCGTCGCGTCGAGACAAATGATAGGCAAATTTCTCCTCATCTTCATCCTCCATCTCATCTTCTCTTCTCTTTTTACTATTTTTTTTGCGAGCTGACAACTTTTGTAATGAAATTGTGTCAGCGGGATTTTCTTTCACTTCACAGTCCGTCTGCATTTAACTTTAAGACAAGGACATTATGTCAAAAGTGAATGAAATATACACACGCACACACAAACAGACACTGAAATGAAATCAGGCGCGCTTTTCAACCAAATTAATTGCGCAAATAAAGTGGCATCCTCCCCAGGGAACCGCGAGTACTGCAAACTTCTCAGTCAGCCTCTTTTCAACAAATAATTACGGTGGGTCAAAGGGAAGGGGGTTGCAATGGCCACTTGTCAAAGTTGTCCGCACAACAACAGCTCGTTAGAGCCCAAAAGGAAAGGGTTCATCTAACTGCCATGCACATCATCAGCATCATCAACATCCTTAACATCATCATCATCATCGACATTCAACATTATCAACATCAGCGATGATGCGCAACTTTGGCGGTCCAACTCAAACTTTGACCCAAAAAAGCTAAAAGACCAGAGGAAAGAAATTCCAAGATAGAGAAGAAAAACAAATGAAGAAAACGGCAGGATGTTAGGTAAATCAGAAAATCATTTGCATTTACGCTAAGCAGCCGAAGTTGAAGTGCCTCTCAGCCAGGTAAGCTGACTCTTTTCTTGTCTTTAATAGATTTGCATGACTTTCAGAAAGGGAAAAGTTCGAAATGAAACCACAAAACTTCTCTTCCAACTGGAAGCGGGAAAAAAGTGTGACGTAAGTAGATTGACATCTTGAGTGAAAGGGAAAATTACAGATGCAGAATCAACTAAGCGATACTCTGATTTACCAATTGTGTTATCATATTATAATATTATATACTCGACAACTTGTTTTAAATTAGACGGCATGGTGTGCATTCCATTTGATCAAAGCAAAAGAGTTTTTAATGCGTATGAAACTGAAGGTAAGTTAGAAACTTTATTTCTATCACAAATATTTGAGATATCAAATTATTTGACAATTATAATAAGTATCAAAATGTGCACGTATTAACAAAATACAAATAAAACTCAACATATCTGAATTGTGTTGCACAGAAGATGCAATTTGATTCAATTCGAAAAACACTTGTGTGAAACTAACAAATAATATATAATTTGAAGAAATAAGTGGATTATTATTATTATTCGCCAAATGGCAAGTTTTTATTTAAACAAAGCTAAGTTTTAGGCAACAAAATAAATAAAATGTGTAAATATTAAATACTATTTAATTAAATGTTTTGGCTAAAGTTCTAAAAGTTGCAGAGATCAAATAGGATTATTGCGAGATAAATGGAGACTAACAGATTTCGCTGTGCAAACTTGAAAGATGCGTCCATCCCATGATTTGCATCTCAATAATATGCTTTTATGGCACATCTACGTATCCGCAATCTCAATCTCAATCTCAATCCGCTATCCACCATTCCACATTCGCATCCGAATCCGCATTCGCTTTCAGATTTCCCCAAAATGGTGGCGGTGCTGCTGAATTATGTAGAATTTACGTGCTTTCAGCGCCAGCAAAATGCACGCCAAAGTGCAGACTCAGCCTGAAGATATACACACATGTGTGTGTGCCTCGGTGTGTGCGTGAGTGTGTGTGTGTGACTGTGTGTGTCGATGTGTGCGACCATTAGTATTTGTGCTGATTATTATGGCTGCCATGGCCGCAGCAACGCCCACGTGTCGTTGCATTTGTAACAGGTGAACTTTATGGCTCTGTTGCAGTTGCCAACTGTGTGTATAGTGTGTGTTTGTATGTGTGTGTGTTTATGTACGTGTGTGTGTGTGTGCGTGGGCATGTTGCTATTAAATTATGCTTGCCAACGCGCAAATCTGTAAGCGCTGTAAGTGTAAGCGCATATGTGCGCGCTCAACCATTTTGCCTTCTCTGCTTGTAGGCCTTGACCCCTTGACCCCTGCAAGGGCTTAACCTCAGACCCGTTTTTGCCAGCTTGCTCGTTGACAGGCGGACTTGAGTTTATTTAAAATTATTACGCTTCAGATGAAGAAATACTGAAGTACGTGCAATGTGTGTGTGTGTGTGTGTGTGTGTTTCCAACACACAGTCGAAACTCTTATGCAATTGCTTTTTCCACCCATTTACTTGACAGTTTTAATGAAATTCGCTTGGCGCACATTGAGTATACGCCCCATGGGTTCACTTGATCTTGGCTATTAGCGTGGCCAATTAGCTGAATTTGCGATGACAAAGTGAACCTACTAATCGATTTGTGTATCTGCAAACGCGCGATGGGGATTTTACCTGTCTTTGTCTATACAGATTTGTTTCTGACATCTTTCCAACAGAAAAAGACAGCAACACAATGAGGGAGAGAGAGACAAGCTTTGTTTATGTGCATGCTATTCTCTCACGAATATTGATGAGAAACTGCTGTCATATATCAAAATATCTGCACGTAGCTGGCACAACACCTGCAACTGTCGTTTGGGTAAATATTTACACACTTTATGTTTGCAGATAACTGCGCTTTGTTTTGCTCCTCACATTGTACTTTCAATGAACTATTCAACTGACGTTTAAATATTTTTCTAATACTTAAATATTATATTTAAAATTACTCTAGTTTCGAACTCCATTTGGTGAAACTTAAGGTACAAATTAAAATTATAATACAAGTGGAAAAATTATTTAAATAATTCAAATATCTGAAATTAATACACCTTAAAAATAATTATAGTTTTTATCTTAGTAAATATATCTGATAATAGACAAAAATCGAAATAAACGTATTGATTTTGGTGATTTCACATCCTTTATTGAATATATTAAATTAGTATTGAAAACCCAAAAAAAAAAATATCAAAATAAACAAATAAATTAAAAATCTAAAGCTTTGTAGCTCTGATAAAATTTGACAGCTAAAACTAAAAATTGGAAAGTGCATTGCAATATATTAAAAAGAACATGTTAACTAGATTGCATATAAAAAGCATACACACATCGTCATTTTATTATTGTATACAATTCTAAATATTTTTATTTTTGATGTCTCTTGGATCTCGTGTTGCATGTTTTGCATTGAGCTGCAGATTTGGAGCCGAATGAAAATGCATTTATATGCAAAATGCAAAAATACGAGGGTAAGCGCAGTATCTTGTTGTCCTTCAATTCCCCGAGCCTCCGACATGCATAAATATTGATTTGTGAACATGTCGCGGGCTTAATTTTAATGTGCTCCGAATAACAGACAACGAATAAGTTACGAAATTGTTTTTATTTAAGAACTAAGCCCTTGTTTGCTTTGTTATTCTTTCTCATCATTTTTTGTTTTATTTCTGCTGTGCTGTGAATTTTTCATTACAACATTGACAGTGACAGTTGAAGTGTGTGTTTCTGTGTGATTGTGTGTGTCTATGTGTGTGTGTGCAACCCAAAAAGCAGGCTACATAAGTTGGCATAACATGCAACAATGGATGTGCTAGATGTGCCAGAAGTGCACAGCTCCAGGGCCAGCAACTGGGTCGGTTTATTTGACGATTTTACGGACCGTTTTGTGGCCCAAGGGAGGGCACCCCTCAACACCCTCCTCCTTCTCCTTCTCCTTCTCCTTCTTATCCTCCTGCTGGTGCATTCGTGGGGCAGGGATACGCACATATGTGCCATAGAGAGAGAAAGCTTTAGATGCGCCAACGCCATCAAGTGCTCCAGTTATTCTGAGGGCCAGCAAACTACACACACACACAAACACATGTCAGTGCTTTGATCGGTTTCTTTCTCCCTCGCACTCGCTCTCTATCTCTCTCTATCTCTTGCTCTTTCCTTTTGTTGTAGTTTGCTTTTATTTGTTTCAATGATTTGGCAACAAACATTCGTATAGCTCAAGCACAAAGCGGTGCCACCTTGGGGCTATTCCACACTTCACTTCCCTTCTCGCTTCCCTCCCTCCCTCACTGTCTCTCTATCTCTCTGCCTTCTCCCTGCTGCTTCTCCCATCAGCTGAGGGCAATTTCTGGCTTTGTTGATTGCTTGACAAATTGCCAACAGCAGCGGCAGCTCTGAAGCAGCGCACAGTTTGCCCTGCAGACAATTGTTCGAATTCATGTTCGTTTTGTAGTTGTTGTTGTCGTCACTGATGTTGCTGCTGTTGCTGTTGTTGCCGCTGTTGCTCTGTCAGTCAGTGACAAGTGATGCACGATTTCCGCGCCATCGTTGACCTGTCAGTAAGCGACATTGCCAATAAAATGTAACACATTTACGATGTGCTCATACTCGAATTGTCTGCTCACTCTCTCTACTCGAAACTACCTCAACAAAAGGGTTTATTCCTTTCTTTATCAAATAAACAGGTGCAAATAAACATTGCAATAACTATTTTCGATTAGTTGCAATGCCTGTCCAATTCTGAAGCCTGAAGGACACGTGCTGCAACTGACAATGGACAACATGTTTGCTTCAAGTGTGCTTCAGCTTAAAAAGGAAGAAAGTAATAAAATAAAGCAATATTTAGACTAACAAAACACTAAAGACAAAAGCTCTTCATGCCCATTTAAGCTAGAATTTAAATTTCGATTGGCACAGAAAGTTTCTTGAAAGTTGCTTAACTCTCAATTAAACTTAAAGCTCTGTACAACAACATTTACAATTATAATAGTTTGCGATTATTTGATGTTTTATTTACATTTTTAATCAAACATTTCTGAATTATATCGTCGATTATTCAGAGGATCTGACAGTCATTGAAATTCCAAATAAATTGAAAAAAAAGTCTCGTAAAGTTAACAGGAAAAAAGTTTATATCCCTTTTTAATTTTAATTTTAATATTTTCAGTTGTTTGTTCATGATTTTCATAATCTTTTATATTGAATATGTTTGATAAATGGTCTGATTAATTAGCCATATAATATGCTGTGTGTCTTTTGACAATTTTTGTCGAATATGTCGAAATTAAATTATCCGTATGCAATGAGAAAACGCAATGAAAATTTGATATGTCATAATTGTCATGAATATAAATTGAACAGAGAACTTTTTCTCTGTTGTATTTCTTTGGGAAATTCATTGTTTTTTTATTATTGCGAAAATCAAACACACAAAGGAGTGTGTGTGAGTGTGTGTGTGTGTTTGGAGGGTGGGGTGGATTGATAGGTATGTTATATTTACCGCAAGTGCTGCATGCCACGATGTATGCTATAATAAAAATGAATGCCGAGGTTTTTTGCACGGTGCCAAGGACGCGGCCGTGCTTGATGCGATATAATCCACTTGATGCCGGCATTTTGTTGTCTCTCCGTTGTTATTATTGGTTGTTTGTTGTTGCAGTTGCTGTTTTGGTTGTTGTTATTGTTGTTGCTGTTTCTTATACTCAATTGCCTTCAATTGTTTTGCATATGTAAATCAATTTGATCAATGTTTAATTTCACTCTCCATATCTCACTGAACAATCGCACTTGACATTTGCCCCATGGCGTATGCTTGATTTAACTTTTGATTTATTTATTTCACTTATTTGCAATGTAATTAAAACGTTGTCTACATATTTGAAATTCTTGCACTTTTTCTAGTAATTGTAATTGTAATTGTAATTGTTGTTAACTGATTGAGTCGTTTGAGCCTTGATTAATTGCCAATGCAGCTTCAGTTATCATCTAATATGCACATGCCACAATGAGTGAAATTGGCCTTATTATTGTTTCATTCACGTAGTTCACTTTTTTGATTTTAGCTCACTTTTTGTAACTATTCACTTTGATTTTCTATTCCTTTATTTTGGCTGTCACATTGCCAGTTTATTTGGCTTTCGCTTTCCGCACGAGTTGCACGAGGCAGTTGCCATATGCCACTTGCAACATTTGCCTGGCTGTGGCCAACACTTGTGTTGCAACTACAATGCTCATATTTCAGTTGGCTTATTTATGAGCTTAAAAAACGCGCACATTGCATTTAAGCCACATTAAATGCCGCCAACGATGACAGTTCGCTGTTCGAATGGACGAAGACGAATATGAAGAACAAGTTGAGGAAGCGTTTCACAACACGGAGGAGCACACGCAACGCGTTTGCCGCTGTGGTCAGAAATTAACTGACTGCACGCGGCGTCAAAGGATGTGGCAAAGGAGCTGGCAGCCACTCGGGCAACCGATTAAAGGCGTCGCTGCTTGCGTCGCTGCCAGCAGCTGCGTCACAGTTACAGCTGTTGTTGTTGTTGTTGTTATTGTTGTTATTGTTGCTTTTGTGGTTGTCGCTGGCGACGTTTGCAAGCTTCGGCGCGCTTCTGCTTCTTCCAGTGGCTCGGACGACGCTTGTCTGTTTACTTTACGCTTTCGCATGCGACTGGCGTTGGCGTCGCCAAGAACACGGACGTAGACACGGACACAGCCGACGCAGCAGCAGCATCGACATCGGCAATGGCAACGGCAACGACGGCAACGACGGCAAACATCACAATGGCCAGCAAAGTCTGCGTCTGCACAGGCAGCGACGCCAGCAGCAGCAGCAAAGGCAGCAGAGGCCGCAGCAGCGCTCTCTCATTTTCTCTGCCTCCGTCTCTCTCTCTGTCTGTCTCTCTTTGTTGTTGTCTCTCGATTTATGGCAGCTTCCCATCGCTGCGCTCGAAGTGCGTGAAATTGGACCATGGAGGATGAATTGAACAAGCATCGTGATAAGCCACGTTCCACACACTTATTTGGCGACTCTAGTTTATTATTTATAAACTATAATTAAAAAACACATTTGAATATTTCAAATAAAAGAAATTGTCTATTTAAATGGAAAGTTAATATTGAAATAAAATGTTTTAAAATGCCTATTAAATGTAAAATGTTAAACTGATATTAATATTGCCCGTTTTACTAAATCATGTGTCACTAATGCAATAATTCATTAAGATAGCCTTGTAATTTTAGAAAGTAAGAATCAATGAAATCTATATCTAAAAACGTGTTTAGCTTATTTATTCATTTAGTTTTTAATAATATATTATTTTTTTATTCTGTACACTGTAATTTATATAACGCTGTACTATCCTTGCAGTTTTTAAATGTATTATTCTTGTCTTAATTGTGGATTTATATATAAATGGAAAAAGATGTAAACTCCATTTAAAATGTACATTTTACATAAGTTGGATCTCCTTTTATTTCTTTATATTAACTTAAAGGAACCATTTTATTTATTTTATTAAGTTACACTGTTTTTATAAAAGAAATTTGTTTGCAAAATTTCCTGTAAACACTTTTCAAATGTATTTATTTAACCATTTCACAACTATATTAATTAATATTTTAAATGTTAAAATTGAAATGCAAGACTGGTGTTAATATTATTAACAATCTGCTTTTCGGTTAGTTGGGTGCTCTTAATTGATGCTGTGGCATTTGAGAAGAACCCAAAACAGCTGTTTTACTTTTTATAGCAAACGCTTGAAACTCTCTCCCGAACTGGCTCTCTCGCTCTCTTCGGCTCTCTCACCGTGTCGCTCTTTAGCGATTGTGCGCACTGCAAGTTGCCATAAAAAGTGTCTCAATTTTGTGTCTCTCGTTTCCGGTTCGATTCGTTGCGTGCTCGTCTCGTGTTTCGACATCTGCAAACAAACCCCAAAAACCGCTTTAATTTGGGTTATTGTGCTGAAATTAGTAAAGGGCCAAGTTTTACTTTTGGCCACCTCAAAACCCCCCTCCCCATCCACCATTTCCAACCACGCTTATCCCTCTTCAACTTGAATAGCCTGCGTAACCGATTTGGGTAACACGCATAGTCTGGAGCTTTGGGTAAATAGCCAAATGTTTAGCATACTTTTTGGTAGCTGCAGTTGCATTGGCCAAAACAAATTGACACAGTTTACACGTGACATGACGTGGATGCCACATCAATTTTCTTATGACCCAAAGCCAGCAGCTCAGCAGCAGTTTCGAAGGAACGTTAATTTTTTGCCCATTGGCAAATAAATGGCCCACAATTTCCAGCTAAAGCACATAAAAAGTTACATTCTAGCCAACTCTTACTTTCACATTCACAAGCACACACACACTCTGTATATGGTGTGTGTGTGTGTGTGCTTTCATTATCTAAAAACAAGAAAATCACAGACAATCAGTTAGTGCTGCGTAGGAAATAAACTCGTCAAGAGATTGTGTTTTAACGGGGCCAAAAGAGCGGCAGTAGAAAAGTTATACTGGTTTAGGGGAGACGTTAGCGGGGTTGACAGACCGGCAGTCGTTGTGCGGGCAGAAAGTTTGTCGGTTGAGTTCAGTTGACGCCAGTTGTTGTTGTTCTGTTGTTGTTGCTTCCGTCGCTTTTGCCCAGTTTGCAGTCAGTCAATGCTACGTCATTATTTTCATTTATTGGCACAATCAGTCAACGTTTTATTTCCGGAATGTAATTAGGTAAGCACACACACACACACACACACACTCACACACAGACAGACACAGACACACCGGAAATACACAGACAGTGTGCGTTGTGCAGCTCAAAGGACACAGGATATATGAGCATTCGCCTTGTGCACATAGTATTCATTACGAGGCTCATGCTAATGTCTCATATGACATTGCAATAGTATGTTTAGTTCTTATGCAAATGGAGTGGGGAAGGGGACAAGGGGACAGGGAACATAGTGTACCGTGTACAGTGTACAGTGTACACTTGACTCGCAGCTCGAGTCTGTTTATATGTCTGTCTGTCGCTGGTTTGCATATTTCATTCTCTTGTTCATATTTCTAATACCCTTACACCAGAATTACATTAGTCTGAGCTTCTCTTATTTTATCCTAATTAAATATTCTGTAAAGAATGTTTAATTCTGCGAATTTTTACCTGAAAAATACAACAAGTTGTCGCTTGTTTGCAAAGCCTTTCCATGAGATTTTAAATGTAAAAGTCTACAGGTTGAACAATTAACAGTGGCTTCAAACAAATAGACCCTCTATCCAATTAATTACAGCAAATTTTAAAGGATTTGAAAGAAATTTATAATTCTTTTTAATTCATATTTACATTATACATATAATAATTTAGTTACTTTTCTAAACTTAATTTATTTCTTTTTAATTTAAGCACACTCAAATATAAAATCGAACTAACTAAAAAATGTATTTTTCATAAATAATTTAACTCAATGACATTTAAAATATTTATTATTTTAGAATATTTTGTTCCTTTAATTAACATGTTGATAAATAATACAACTTTGTTTAGTTTAGTTTACTATTGCACCAAGTGTATCTCGTCTTTTGTTTGCCCAACACTGTTGTTTCCCCTTAGGTTAATTGTTGTAACACAATTCATGAATTTACAGCAGGTCAGGGTAATGCTTTGACTTTCATCTAATTGCTCTTGACATAGAAAACAACGAGAACAACAACAGCAACGAAAGCAACAACAAGATCAAGAACAACAGCAATCACTGTGTGTTGCGTAAAATCAATAGAATTAACATTAGTTGAAAATATGTATAAACTAGAAACAGGAAACCATTGAATTTGTTTGCTAAAAGGTGAGGAGGAAAATTGCCAATTATTTGCGACTTATGAATTGGGCAAAGATATCGGGAAATTATTGACAGTATGCTCAACTGAGAGATACCTTATATACTTAAAATTACGGCTTAGTGATCAGATATTTATTAAAATAAAATGTACAAATAGGTTAATTTTTTAATATAATTTTTGTTTCAGTTGAGCTCGCATGGCGTATGCTTGTTCTGTTTTATTGCAATGGACAGTTGCAGTTTCAGACTAACTATGATATGTCCTATACTTCTAGATAGTAGAAAATTAAAATGATTACTCATACGCCACGTGGAAATGTTACCTTTGCACGCTGAGAACATATAATAATAACATCGGCAGTTGTAAACAGAAGCTGCTTTTGCTGAAATTGAAAACAAATATATCACAAAGGCCAATTTAATGCAAACAATAACAAAAATGCTTAACAACAATAACAGGGCTTGCTGGAAAATTGCGTGGCAATTTGATGTGGATGTGAAGTGGAGTGAGGATGGGGAAGTGAAAGTGGAAGTGGAAGCTGCAACCAACTGGCAATTGAGTGAATTTCATACCTGTGCCACCTTTTTAGCTGCATGCCAAAAATTGCCAAGAATAAATTCGTTCTCTCTCTCTGTATCTCTCTCTCTCTCTCCCTCGCTCTCTCTCTTCATCGTTGGCAAGAAGATGAATTGTTGTTCTCATTCCACTCGATATCGATAGGGATGCTTCCGCATTCGCTTCTGCTTTTACTGAGCCTGGCAGCCACAGAGCCAGAGAGTTGCAAGTAGCAAGTGAATTGAAGCGTTCTAGATAGAATTTCGAGCGCAGTAAATTTTTCAATCGACTCGCTAATAAAGGCAATAAATATTCGATGCGATTCGATTCCATTCGATTCGACTCGATTCGTTCACTTCAAATCGAATTCTTCAAACTGAAGTTCAATTCAGCAGTTCGAACTACACATTTCGGATATTTGCAGTTTAATGTTAGGTTGTGTATTATAATTTGACTCGTTCGTCTCCCTAAGCATAATTTGGCCAAGCACTTGTTTCGACTTGGCCTTAACTTGTTCATTCAGCGAGATATATGCAAGGAGTGAATCAGAAAGAGACAGAAAGAGAGAGAGAGAGAATGACGACTGACAGCGAAAATTTCATTACGTTTCATTGCATTTCACGTTAAATTCAATTTAACGTGCTGGTATTTTCACTCAAACAAAGCACAGAATACAAGAAAAGCAGCAACAACATCAACATCAGCAACAACAACGAAAAGAAGCAGAAATGAGAAACAAGCAGAAGTAAGGGAAAAACTTGCACTATTTTCTGGTAAACATTTCTGCTGCTTTTCACTTTTCACTTTCGTCTCGGCTTTTGTCGTTGCCGCAGTAAATAAAAAGCACAACGGCAAAAGCAAAGAATGAAGAAATTTTCTCTTGCTTGCCACCCAAAATGGAAATGTGTCACACAATGTCGTTCTCACTCTCACACTCTTCTCTGTTCCTCATTCGGGAAATGTGTTAAACGCATAAATGAGCTACAGTCAAGTGAAATTGCATGGCTATGGCTTCTAAATTGCTGACGTTGACGGACTGGAAATAGTTTGACTTCATTTCGGACAAACAGACTCACACACACACACACACACACAAATCTGCGTATTATTTATAGAGTGCGCCCTTACAGACACGTCCCTTCCCCTGAGTGATATTTGGCTTAAATGACCAGTTCAAAAAAAAGCAGCACAGCATTTTTCCATACATTTTTTTCACACACAAACTCAGCTCATTTTCATTTTTCAGCCGTCGTCAAAGTTTGTCTAACTCTCTCTCTCTCTCTGTCTTTGTGTATGCAAGTGTGTGTGTGTGTGTGTGTGTGGGCGCCACTTAGCCAAATTGAATATGGAAATTGATTTTTATTGTAATTTTTGTCGATTATTTATATTGAAAGGCAGTCGTGGCCTGTCTTAAAACATTGAAATTAGATTCTTTTGCGAACGCTATTTGGCATCGATTTTTCTTTTTATTTTTCATTCGATTCCTACTCGATTTTCTTCTATTCTTTTTCTTATTTTTTTGTTGCCACTGTTGGCCCTCGCGGCTTCTTAGGTTAACTTAAGAATATAGATAGCCAAGTTTCTCGTGGCCGCCAAAGTTTATTGAAATATTTGGCCAAAAAGTTAAGTAATAAGTTGCCAAATCAGAACGGCAAAGATTAAACTCCAATAAAGTAGGAAAGTAGGAATACCCTTGCTCAGGCTTGCCACAGAATGTGGCACGTTATGGCGGATGCAAGCGCTTGCGAGTATCCATTTTGTAAATCACAAATTAAATTAATTTTTTCGCTTCTCTCTCCCTCCCTCTCTCTCTCTCTCTCTCTCTCTCACTCTTGAAATTACAAGTGTAAATGGCAGCTTTTCGCTTTGGTCAACGTGGCGTATGCGCAACAACAAAGGCGCGCACAATAGCTTAAGCTGCCTGGTCACCCACTTTACCCGCTCCACCCGCTCCACACTCTCCACCATTCGGCATTGATCTCCTTTTTACTTTTGTATGAAATCCTTTCAGAGCGAAGTCGTTAATTATTTTTACACACAATATCTCGACTCTGGGCTCGTCTGACGGCCAATTATGGGCCATAATTCTGTGATTTAATTTAAAAGCTGTCAACGCCTCCTCCTGCAACATTGTCCTTCGCATATATCCTTGGTCGCGTATCTCAATCAGTGCAACTGCCACTGCAACTACTCTCATAAATGCATAAAAGCGCGAAAATTGCAAGTCTTTGCTTTACACACACACACACACAGTGTGTCACACACACATGCATTACATATGCATGTATGTTTTACGGACAGCCTGTTAATTATACCCTTGAGTGAGGCTCGATTACTTTGGTTCCTTTCTAGGCTTTATGGTTTGGTTATGGCTCCTCCCCCCTCCCCCCTTTCCCCACTCTCCCCCTTTTCACCAAAATATGACAATGACAATGCACCTTGCGTATGTCCAAATGCTGCAATTTACGACATAATCCTCCGCTTAACCAGTTCCTCAGACAATGGTCTACCCTTGGACCGCAAAATGATGAAGCTGACGATTTCAGCACAGAAATCGAATGATGTTTCTCCTCCTCCCCTGCTCCCCTGCTCCTGTTTCTTCCTCTTCTGCAGCTGATCCGTCTGCTCCTGCTCCTGTTCCTGTTCCAGCTGCCTTCGGTTCTTTCGTCCTTTTGTTTGCTGATTGCATTACGTTATCGTTGTCTGTGACGTTGTCGTTGTCATCCGCATTGTTCTCGTTGTTGTTGCTGCTGTTGTTGGTGTTGTCGTTGTTGTTGTCGTTCTTTTTGTTTTTGTTGTTGTCGAGTGCCTTTTGGCAGAGTGCAAAACTTTTAAATTAAAAGTCTAAAGCTGGCTTATGGCTCAGTTTATATCCGCTTAAGCCGCTTCATTACGACTAACTCAAGCGAGTCTCCCACAATCACACACACACACACACACCCACACACGCACACACACACACACACCCATACACACACAGCTGCAGCAGAAGTTTCATATTGCATCGTTGAGTTGGTTGGTTACTTGGCTTAGTTTTTGTGCTAAAAAAGTGAAACAATGCAATTAGTTGGCCAATATCGATAACTTGTCAGCTTGTATTTCAATATGTTACAAGCAGGTGCCGGCATTGCATGCTTTTTAATAAATATTTTAAAGAAAATGTTATTTCTATATTAAGAGTTGTATTCATTTAAAGCACATTTTATCATAATTTCAACTGAAATTCGTGTAACCTTCCACACATGTGTCGGGTAGCCTTAAGACACTTATTATTAGAAAAGAATATTAAATAAAAGAGAAAGACATGTGTGTGTATTTATTAGGCAGCTAATTTGACATCTGTCGTTGTGTTTGTCTTTCTCAAAAAATAAATTAAATTCCTTGTGTCAGTTAAAAGAACATTTAACATTTGAACTTCAGCCCAAGAGAAAGAAAAACAGACGCATCCCGAAATCTGCTGTGACACTTGTCACAATCAGGGCAAAAGGTCGAAGTTCAACATGAGCAGAGAAACCAAATGGGTTCACTTAACACGCACACACACACACACACATACACACATACTCATATATACAGACGAGTTGATATTATATCCAATGTGTGGGCGCCGATGCCAGCAACAGTTGCAACTTGCCACATCAAATGGCAGCAGCAGTTACGGCATTTGTGCATTATGCGACCACAGTGAAGCCTCAGGAAACAGCACCCGAAATAAGTGGACAAGCTGGCAGATTACTGCCTGAAAGACACTCTTTAATTACAGCACATATATTCATCATATTAGAACATCAATATGTGGTAGATAACAACTAAATAAGACAATGTTTTATTTATAATAATAATTATAATAATTATATATTCAGAAGTCATACCCTGTGCTTTGCAATGCTGTCAATTCCAACCTGCTCAGCTGTGTAGGATATAGAAAAATGTGAAAATCATCAACCTGAAGCCGCTTACAAATGCAGACAGTTGCAACTGACGATGTGGCCAGCGGCAAGAGTTGCAACAGCGGCAACAGAGCGGTCAAACCTCTGTCAGTTGCGACAGTTGCGAGTCGAGCAGGCGAGCAGGCGAGGAGCCTAATTAGTTTTCATTGGGGATGCACATGTGTCCGCTAACCTGACGCAACGGTCAGCTGGCGACACAAACATTGGGGCACAAATAGCTAGGTAGGCGATGGGCCATCAACTGGACGTTTCCTCTACTTGGGCGGAAGCGGAAACGGATGAGGATGCGGAATCTGCGTGCTGCAGTTGCCGTTGCCGTTGCAGTTGCAGGTACGGTATTCGCGACACCGAGCTTCACTGATTGCGGACACAGGTGCCACAATGAGAGTGTATATGTGTAGGCAGATGTGTGTGTGTGTGTGTGTGTGTATGTGTGAATGAATTCATTGGTTTAAGTGCAAAACGCATCATGTGGTTAATGGACTTTAATTGCTGTTAGCTGGAAAAGACAGACAAATAGAGGGAGAGAGAGACAAAGACAACGATAGAGAGATAGGAGAAGCGAGAGCGATCAGGTAGCGCCAAGTGGACTCATGCGAACCATTTAACTTGATTAAAATTCATTCAAATGCAACTAACTAACTAAGCACATTGCGCTCAACTTTAAATGCGCTTGAAATGTAACAAAAGCAACGCACTTAAATGTAATAGTCCTCTTATCCAGCCTGCAAAATCAACTGTAAACTCTATAAACTGCTGCCTGTAAATCTACGACACACAAAGGCCATGCCCCTTTCAACCGCCAGCCTCCAGCCTCCAGTTCCAGTTCCAACAACTGCTCCTAGTCCTAGTTCCAGTTCCCCAACGTGCAATGAAAGCTTTAATAAATTTCCCGAACGCAACTCGCATAAAAACACCGCGCTTTCAAATGCAAATCTCATTTTCGAACCACTTTCCTGACCCCTCTCTCTTCTCTCCCTCTCTCTTTCTCTCCCTCTCTCTTCTCTCCCTCTCTCTTTCTCTGCCCTTGCCAAGCCGTCTTCGAAGGCTTCTCTATTGGAAAATTTAAATCACATTTTACAATCGGATTAAATCTAAATTCAAATGCCGTTTTGCCATTAGGCCACAAAATGTTGTGTTGCCTTGTAACTGAATCAAATTCAAGCATTTCCCTCAGCTTTCCATCCTTTAAATATTGTTGTCGTTTTTGGTTAACCAAAATTTCCATTTCCATTTTCCTTTTTTTTCATCTTGTTACACATGTGGCGCATTGTTGTAACTGTTTAGACGAACATGCAACACGACACGGCAAATGTTATATCGAATTAACATATAACAATCCTGTTACAATGCAGCTTGTGGCCTCTACGCAAATGTTGCGTGCGGACAACAACTACAAAGAGAGCACCTACAAAGCTACAACACAAGTGAAAATGTTTTGCTTTTGTAATTTTGATACCCTTTAAAAGCGTAAAATCAAAGGAGAAAGCAGTTGCACTGATTTCAAGTACATGACAGCATAACAACTATTTATTACTGCTCATTTTTCTATAATTTCCCCTTGACATCATTTCTAATACTTCAAACTTGCATAACTTTTTCAAATCTTAAGCGATATCCTTGGGGAATGTAAATTTTATCATACTTTTGCCTCTATTTTGAGACTGCATCATAATTGGAATATCACATTTTTTGTGCCTCACTGCCGTTTCAACTGTAATTAGTTATTCGGCATACCTCAGTAGGCACTCATACAGGGTAACAGCATTTCTAGCATGCTCGAGCGTAAACTTTGCTACAACATTATTCTTTTTAGTAGAACAGCAAAAATCTCGCATAGTATAGAAATAATTTACAATGAAATAAAATGTGACAGTCAAAAAGTTTTACACGCCAACGCCGCGAGTAAATTTGCATAAAAAACTCATTATGCTTTTCAATTTAGTGACCGGCAGGAACTTGCAAGGATGCAGCAACAATAACAGAAAAAAATCCAATAACAACAAACACAAAATACCGCAATGAAAATGTGAAAACTCAATGTCGTTTGCATTAGCGCATCTAATAAAAAAATAGAATGAAGAAATTAAAATAAAACTGCTAAAATATGTTTTATAAATGTTTGCAATTGTGTAAAGGGAAAAAATTATGCCTTTCATACTTTATATCGTTGTATTCAAGTTTTTTTTGGATTTAACAGTCTCAATTTAATTTAAGTTGCAATTTACAAAAATATTTATATTTATTCCAATTTTCAACTGTTCTAACAAGTATAAATAAAATGAATTGCTTTGAATTTTAAATACTGGCGAAGTTTGTGAACCTAATAAAATTCAATATATGTGTCTTTTATAAACTTGGTCAGTTTAAGTTTAAGTTTGTTAATGATTAACGAGACAATCACCTAAGTAAATATGCAACATTTCAAATTGCTTATAAAAAATGTATAAAGTGTGCATTGAATCAAATTCGATTCCTGTATATAAATATATTTTTGATTAGACAAATAGTTTTTCAATTTCGTTACACATTCAATTTTCTCCGCTCACTATGGGATATTGAATAAATATGTCTTTAGATTATGTAAAATATGTAGACATGCAACTTTTGTAAATTGCTCTGAAAATCATACTACAATTGCATGTGTATGCAATAAATATATTCTGTGATTTTTTCAATATTTTTTTAAATTGTTGCAGTGGCCACAAATGGTGGCAAGTCTCATTCTCACATGTCGCGCTTTGCGGTTGTTGCAAAATGCTTCGCACTTCGTTGCGATGTTGTTGTTGCTGTTGTTGCAGCTGCTGTTGCTGTTGCTGCTGTTGCTGCTGTTGCAACTGGCTGACAGGCACTTTTCAAATTAAAACTGCCATTGTGCGTGTGTGTCTAGACCGCCCATTTATTTGCATACAAAGCTGCAGTAAACAAAGGCGAAACCCCACTGACAACGGCAACAACAACAAATACAACGACAGCAACAACAACAACAATAGGAACAGCAACAATGTGCAATGTCAGTGCTGGTGGTCTTGAAAATGCGCAACACTCCTAGCTGCATGTGGCATGTGAGACATGCGGCATGAAATGCCATTTTTTAATGATAAACTGACGAAGGGCAGAAGCAGGCTGAAAGTGAAGTGGAGTGGGGTGGAGTGGGGTGGAGTGGGTTGGGGCAAATGAATATGAATGTGTGGGGTTGTGGGGCACGTTGAGAGAGAGTGAGAATTTAATCCATAGCAGCTCGCCGCATAAATCATTGTGCATTTCGGCGTGTGTAATGAAAATGCTTAACAGCTACTTAAAAAGCAAAAAGCGACCCAATGAATGGAGTGGGGCAGGGAGCAGCAGAAGGGGCAGGGGCGAGGATATGAACAGGCAGCTTGTGGCAGCCGCAATACAATACGTGTGTAAATGACACTTCAAGCCGCATTACATGACGCCCACTCGGCGCAGGTACAAACAAAAGTGAGCGGACAGCAGTGAGGCAGGGTAATAAGGTGGCAATGTGGCAAGGTGGCAAGGTGACAATGGTTGTCATTAAAAGTGCCAGACATTGAAAATCAGCAATCCGCTAACCGAAAGCAGCAGCTGTCACACTTCAAGAGTCTGACAGCTCAGCGCAAAACTCTCCGCGCTTTCTAGAACCCCTCAGCATAAACAGTTTGTAAAGAAATTACTTTGACATAAAAAAACACAAATATAAATATATTAACTTTTAATAATATACAAAAAAATAGAGATAACTTATTAACAATTTAATAAATAAATGAGACTTGAAAATTTCTTACTTTTTTATCAAGACATTTACTTGACTCACTGTATATAGTACACCTTGGCAACACTGACTGCAAATTAACCAACATTGGCAACGGCAAAGTGATTCAAGTACATGTGGTACTTTTTGTCTAACTTCAAGTCTTAATTTGCTTCGCTGTCGTTTTCGCTGTTTGCTGTCTCTCAACTCAAGCAGCTGCGTGTGGCAGCCACAAAGACCTGCCCCATATCCCCATGCCTTCATCTATAGACCCCTTTTAAAACATATAAAAAAAGTTGCACCCCGCTTGCACTTTATACTTTTGATTAATCGTTTGAGTTATGCGACGGTCTCAACCGAAAATACATTTTATTTTTTGAGGGCTGCGTCGACTTTATTTCTCAAGAGGTGCTTCAACAATGTTTTACCTTATAAATCTTGTTTGGTATGTCGCATGATATATGAGACTGTCTCACACATCTACATACGCTGTACGTTTGTGTGTGTTTGTGTGTATGCTGGCATGTTGTGATAAATTTGTTGGCAACTGTGAATTCAGCCACTTTTCAAAATTGTTTTGCCAGCTTTCACATCTCTGGCAATCTCTGGCTCTGATTTTAATCCCCCCCCTCGCTTCTCCACCAGCTAGCTATGAAAAATGAATTGGATTTCCTTCGTCGCTTTGTTTGCCAATTGAACTAAAAGTTGAAAAGGTAATACCCCATTCAACTAATGAGCTAACACTCGGGATACTTAATTAGTTCCAATTGAAAACATAGAAAAACTTCGATTAGCACTGAAACAGACATTTCCTAATCGATTTAGTTATGCTTTACGAACATATCTCTCAGCTAAATAAGTTGGAACAGTTGGAATTTTACAGTTATAATCATATAGAAGAAACTTAGTCCGATTTAATCAAAATTGTATATTGTATATCTTTTTGATAATGACTTGACCTTCAAATGGTTTACTTTGAAAGTAAATGCTTTTTTTTTTATTATCCATTATTTTATGTGTCGTCTTAGTCTTATCTCTTTTTATCGTTTAATTTGATTGTGGATCCAAATTTTATTTCATTGCGAAACTTATCAAATTTAAAAAAATGTTTGCTCCCAATTGTTCTGTATAATTTTAAACTTATTTCATTGAAGAAATGGTCGTAAATTGAGTATTTGTATATAATAAATATAAATATTTCTAGAAAGCAATCTGTAACAATCTGAGTTCTTCCAGGAAAACCTTTATTGCATAGATTGTATTTCCAGAAAACCACCCAGCTATCAACAATATTAATCATCTTGAATAAATTTTTTTTTTTTTAAATATTACTAATTGTTGTTGACAATTATCAAAAGATTTCCGGTGCAAAAAGAAAACCTTTTCGATTGTTTGTTCATAAAATAATTTGATAATTGTTAACATAAGATAGAGCGATTGGAAACCGAAAAGAACCTTAATGCTGAACGATAAGGAAATTCATGGAAATGACTTTGTTACTATCGTGAACTGATTAATTCCTTTAAAGCTCGTTATCTAACAATGTGCAGGGGGTATCAGTTCTGGGAAAACTGTTTAATTGCCATTTATTGACGTAGCAAGTAAACCATTAGGCTAATTAAGGGCCCATTTCTGTAAATGTCTTGCAAACTGAATTGACACTTGAACTACACGAGTTCATTAACAAATAACTGTGTAAACTTGATCGCAGGTGACTCACTAACTTAAACAAAGTGGCTCAAAATAAATGGTTATATCATATGTTTATTTTGATAAGAATGCAGACATATAGACACCATTGTCAGTGTTATACGGTCCGCAAGATAAGAAAACCCAACGAGACATGTGCACTGATTAGTCCACAATGGCAATCTATCATGCCAAGTAGGTGTAAGGTGTATCTAATATGTATTTATAGCCTCAGACATGATATCGAAACAAATGTAATCATCTTAAAACTGCAGAAAGCCAATTAACTTGTACATCTTCTTCTCTATCTTATCTCAAGAGGTGCAGAATTTTCTGCAGTACTCGTGTGTCAAGAATTCCGTGTGCTATAAAAGCATCCGCAACTTGAGATGAGCAATTAGTTAACATTTCGAAGTAACAGAAACCTCAAATCTCCAACATTTAACCTTCAACCTTCAACCTCCAACATCAATTAAATTCATTACGAAGAAAATGCAATTGTTCACAAGTGTTTTATTACTGTCAGTGGCCGTGATTGGCGTAAGTAATCGTGTCTGGCCACTTAAGTGCCCACTTAATCGTGTGATTTCTTTTGCAGGCCAACGCGTGGCCTCGCACAAGCGATGACCAAAGTCTCCTCCGCATGGTAATGGCTCTCCCGATGATCGAGGATCGGGCCATGTCGCCGGCTGAGAATGCCTGCTATGTTGCCTACAACAATGCTACAAATCAGGTGGCCAATCAATTGAGCAATGCCACCAATAAGTGCGAAGAAATCGCCAATCGCACCACGGTTTCCAACTATCAGAGTACCAATTCATCGGTGATTTTCATACGCAATCAGTTGCAACAGTTGGAGCAGAACTTGCAACGTTGCAGAAATGAAACCGACAGTGCACGTCTCATCAACTGCACCGTGTTCTACGTGAGTACTGAAAGCCGTAAGGAAAGAACACAATTATCCAGCTTTGTCATCTTTTGTAGTTTGACGCGAATCTGAAACTGTTGGACACCTCCAACTCTCGAGCCTATCAGGTTCAATCTGAGATTGCCGCCAACTCAAGCAACATCATCGCCCAGCGCAGCAGCTGCGTCAGTGCTGCGATTAGCGAATGTAAGGTGAAGAACATTGAGGCGGCCAATGGCTACGACAGCTGCCTCACAAAGATTCCCTATCAGCGTGAGCAGATTGTGCAGGTTGTGCAGCAGGAGCAACCCTCAGAATCAGCAACCCGAACAGCACGCAGAGCAGAAGCCAGTTCAGCGTCCGCACCAGCATTCCCAGCAATCCCATGAAAAGCCAGTCCAGCATTCCGAATCGGAGCAGAAGCCCGTCCAGCAATTGGAGAACCAGCTCCTGGCACAGCCTGAGAAGCAGCCCGAGCAACAGGCTATCAACTATAATTGATAATTGAGATATGGTATACGAAATGAAACCAATCTGAATTTTTAATCAGCGCACAGAATAAAGAGCTTTCAAAATCAATTTACTTGACCTTCTCAATACATCGTAGAATCGAGAATCTTGATACCAAACACTTCTCGTTATATTAAAGTAGCATCTGCTATAAATATCAATCGAATTTGCTTGCGTTCGAATAATCTATGATGAGTGTCAAAATATAAGTGTTTCTGCAATCGACATTCTCAGAAATCTTCGTTATTCTACGCCTTACTTAAATCTCTTTGGCTCAGATATCATATCACATAGTCAGTTATATATTATTATACACATACTCCAATAAATTTAGACACATATACTGGTATGCAGATAATTCTAATCATTCATCATTTGGTTGGGCACCTTATCACCGAGCGTAAGAAACAACAAAAAATACTTTACAAAGTGGGAATTCAAATTGATATTGATATAGCAAAACTACAACAAATATTGAAAACGTCATCGTTTGTTTTTTTCATTGTTTTTGTAAAAAATTCATTTAAATTGGTCAGAGGAGACATGGTCGAACTCAGAAACGAACCGAACCGCCACAATGGAGGTTCTCTGCAAACTAGCAGTGCTTTTCGCACTATTATTTGTAAGTATTTTCCTTATCAGTTCCACTGATCGGTTGTATAATATCTACATAGGTAGTAACAAATATTTCAATTTAATTCATATAGACTTACACGGCCGCTGAGCCAGTTTATTCGAACGCGATCACCAATGAATTGAGTTTGGGAAACTTGCTGTACGATGCCATCACCGGAGAATTGACACTTCCTGAGGCCAATGTCTTGGAGAATCTGGACAAGTGTGTCGCCCAATATTCATGGAAAAATGTGGATATACTGATCAATGCGGGTAGCAAGATCCGTGAATGTGGCAATTTAAATAAAAATGAGCTGCAAAGCTACTTGGAACAAAGGGAGCTCATCGGGAGTCAAGGACTCCTTCAAGCAACAGTCGATGACTTGTAACTCTCGCAACTGTTATGCTGAACTGGTAAGAATGGACTATAAGTAATATACTTGACCAGGAATTAACGGAAATAACTCTCTCTTAGGTCATGAATCTGTTTGTCGCTGTTCGCCCAATGCACAAGAATTTCTGGCAGATTCAGCGTTGTGTTAACCATGAACTTGAGAAAACTTTGCACAATTTAAGGAGGTCGTTTATCAGTTTGGAGAACTGCGTTTCCCAAATTCCAGTGGGACAAAATACCACAGAAGGTCCTGAGTGGAACAACCCCAACAACACAACTCCTAGCTGGACTGGTCCTACTCCACTCTGGAACTGGACAACACCAAGCTGGAATGTTTCCACTCCAAACTGGAATCAGAACTTCAGCACCCCTAGCTGGAACTGGACAACACCAAGCTGGAATGTTTCCACTCCAGACTGGAATCAGAACTTCACCACCCCTAGCTGGAACTGGACAACACCAAGCTGGAATGCCTCCACTCCAAACTGGAATCAGAACTTCAGCACTCCTAGCTGGAACTGGACAACACCAAGCTGGAATGTTTCCACTCCAGACTGGAATCAGAACTTCACCACCCCCTAGCTGGAACTGGACAACACCAAGCTGGAATGCCTCCACTCCAAACTGGAATCAGAATTTCACCACCCCTAGTTGGAACTTTACCACCCCTAGTTGGAACTTCACCACTCCTAGCTGGAACTTCACAACTCCAAGCTGGAATGAGACTACCCCAAACTGGAACTTCACCACCCCTAGCTGGAACGAGACTACCCCAAACTGGAACTTCACCACCCCTAGCTGGAACGAGACTACCCCAAACTGGAACTTCACCACCCCTAGCTGGAACGAGACTACCCCAAACTGGAACTTCACCACCCCTAGCTGGAATGAGACTACCCCTAACTGGAACTTCACCACCCCCTAGCTGGAATGAGACTACCCCAAACTGGAACTTAACCACCCCTAGCTGGAATGAGACTACCCCCAACTGGAATGCAACTACTCCCACTTGGAGCACCCCTAGCTGGAATGTGACTACCCCTAGCTGGAATGTGACTACCCCTAGCTGGAATGTGACAACCCCTAGCTGGAATGGAACTACCCCCCAACTGGAACGGCAATGCCACTACTCCAAGCTGGAATGAGACTTCCCCAAGCCTGAATGAATCTACCACACCATCCCCTGTACCAACACGGACAACCGAGGGTCCAACAACAACAACAACGAAAAGTTGGTGGGAAAAAATCTTCAATGACATTGGACTCTAAGTATTCAGCTTAGACACGTGGAAGCAGCATTTTTAAATATAACAATCAGTTAACTTAGTAATAAATTGAACAGCATTGAAATGTATATACTCAAATAATCTTAATTATGCCCAGAACGGGCCAATGAATGTCCAATAATATGATAAGTTATCAGCTTCAATTGCAAGAGAGCGGAACAAAAAACCAAATGGTAAGAAGAATAGAAGGGAAAAAATGTGTTTATGGCAGTAAAAGCCACAAATTGGCAACGCCCACATAGCTGCGGCTTGACTTGGTCAGCGCCTGATTAAGATTTATTAGCCAACTGAGAACCACGTGTCGCAGACGGCTGCACAAATTGATGGATCTGAGTGAGCCGTCAGCAAAATATTGTACAGGGTGAGAAGTAGCTAAGAGGAAAATACTAATAAGAGACAAAGAAAGTCATAAAAGGCCAGGGAATCGGCAAGACAGGACTGTCAATAAGTGAGAGAAGAAGCGAAAGCAAGCAGCAATAATTAGTTACACTCGGCGAGGCTAAATAATGAGCTGGCTGTCAGCATCTTGCTCCACAGGCTGGGCATCAGATATCCGGTTAAACGGCTAAGCAGTTTTTTCCCCTCAAACGAGTACCAAAATAAAAAAAAACACCGATAAAATAATCCTAGTTCCAAAGCGAAAGTTAAAGAGTCAAAGTTGAAAGTCCGGCAAAAGTTTAATAATTGCGGACAGCATTCAGGCTTAGCTGAGGAACTACCTATATAATTCAACGATGTCTGACAGCTCACCACGCAGAGCATTTGCATAACTCTAGCACGTATGAGTCTCTCTGTGCATGTGTGTATGTGTGTGTGGTGTGCTTGCAACCATTGTGCATACAAAGACAATCTGACCTAAACAATGAGAGTATGCGCAAAACTTTTAACCTCAGCTCCAGTAGATAAATCAAGCTGGATCATCGCCCTCAGCATTCATTGTCCACACCACATCGCCATTGTCTCTTTGGGTGTAAATTTCCGAAGGTGTATTGGTGCGAGTGTCTGCGTGTATGGGGGGGTGTACATATGTGTATACACTTGCTGCAGGTGCTGCAGATACACTCGATTTGCGATTTGCGGCCTGGTTTGGTCCTAAAGTTGCTGCCAACACCATTGACCACTGTGTCCAACATTGTGAATCTGTGACCTGGACAAAAGGCCATAAATTATGCCAGCACCTCAAACAACTCGCACTCTCTCTCTCACGCTCACTCTCCGTCTCCCTCTATCTGTTTAACTGGACTGAGACAAGTTGGCTAAAGTTTTAATGAAATACTCAAATTCAAGTGATCAATTAACATTAATAGCAGGCAAAGTTCATTAAAAAAAATCACGAGAAAGAGCATTTGATAAATAACTCGAAGAAACAAAAAGCAAAAATGTGATTAGATTACGAACAAAAGGATTTTGGTTTTCGATAGCAGAAATTAAAAAGAAAGATACCCTGTAAACAGACTCTTAAATCATTTCGAACTTGCTTTCCAAAGATCATGAAGCAAAGCATTTAATCTGGTAGTCGGGTATGCTCATGTATATGTAAAAAAAAACGCCATTTAACGCCATTTTATTTTATGAAAATCAAAAAGTTTTCGAGAATATAACATAATCGTAAACTTTAATGATATGAATGGCCAGCGGCTAAGCGGTCGTATCTCTTAAATGGCCAATTAAGATTTTCTTTTCTTAAAAAACAAAACAGAAATGAGAAGAAGAGAAAGCGATACGTTTACTGAGACTTGAACAGGGCGACGACAGCGAAAGTCAAAGACAGCAAACTGAAAATTAGTAAGTCATTAAAGTGAAACGCCTGCCCGTTAAAAAGGGCAACAGCAGCATGAATAAGTTGAGATGTGGCACAAAGAAAAGAGACGAGCTTCAACCAGGTGGCAAGTGGCAAGTGGCAAGTCCTGCTGCCGTTGACTGTGCGAGAGAGGCAGCAGCAGCTGACAGACTGACGTTTAGGTAACTAATAGGCCTTATTTGCATGTTAATTGCTCTTGACTAAGTCAACAGCAGCAACGGCAACGGCAACGGCAACGGTAACGACAACAAGAGTAAACGACAGCAGAAAAGTATTCTAGTAACGGCAGCACAACACGTATAATGAGAAATGAGGCAAATGTGGAAATGGCAACACAGCAGACAACAGAGAAAAGGCAAACGCGAAATGTTGCATGAATACATCAGTGAACGTGGCGCTTAAAAGTCGACAACTCTCATTAAACAAACACATTAAATTTCTGAGGCTGCAGCAAAGTATGCAACACTTTTTCCATCACACACACATTAAATATGGCTGGCAAGGCAGAAACCCCAAATGTCGTGTCAATGCTATTAACAGTTAAATGTGCTCGATGCGCATGCAAATAAATTACGGTTATGTAGGTATTCCACTCTATCCAACTTTATCGTAATTGTTTTGTTTGCATTTTCGGGAATGCGCCGAATATTTATGCATTTTTCAGGCGCACTCAGCGAAGCGTTAACAATTTGCTGTGTGTTGCAAGGAGGGAAGTGAGGCAAGCAGGAGAAGGGGGGCAGGGCAGACTGCCAGCAACAATTGTGCAACATTCTGCATTTGTTGCAACTATTTTTATGCATATTTTAAATTACTTTCAGTCCCCCAAACACACTCACACATCCGCGTACATTGAACTTTTGCTAATGCAATAAATGAAAAGTTTTGCATATTATTCTAATTATTTGAGATATGCTAAGGGGAAGCACAACTGCCTTCCACAAGCATTCGAATGGAATAACATTATGCTACAAATAAAACATTTTTCAACGAAAATGTAGAAATTGTTTAAACGAAATTCACTAGTTTGAAATGTTGTAGTATAAATTAATACAGCTGACATTCTGATTTAATTTGAATTTGAATGCCTAATTTTTGTTATTTTTATCAAGTTGATTTCAATAGCTGGTTCTCTTTATCACATCACACAATCAATTTGAGTCTTTTGGCACTTGGCCTTCAGTTTTCCGTTTCAGTTACAGTGGTAACCGCTGGTTGTGGTAACCACATTAATTGCTCATAAAACGTTTCCTCCCATTTTGTTGAATCGATCAAAGTTAATTGGCCAGCGACCGCCATTTGCATGTCATGCATATTTAATAAACGACAAAAAAGTCAGCATAATACATAAAAAATATTGCAACAGCAAATTAACATACAGAAACGACAAACGACACGCAATCACACCACAATACAAATAGTATAAATTAAGTAAGAATTGTTTTTTAAGAATGCAATCGACCAGAGGATACCCCGTAAACAGTGTAAGCTGCAATATGTGCATATATTTTAACCAATATTTTAATAATGTGCACATTTATATACCACATATTATTTATTGTTCGATTTGCAATGAAATGCTAAAATAACAGGCTTCTTACTAAATAGTTCCTGCCCAACTTGATTCGTATATCCTTTTTTACTCATGCTCGACTTTATTGTACGCTTTTTCCTCAGTGGACTGTATGTAGGGTATTAAACAGAAAATATGCACTGCGTGCTTTAATACAATTTGCAAGCAACTACAAAATTAAGTAATGGCGCATTTAATAAGCATATTATTTGCCAACAATTTATTGTAAGGAAACAATAAAGAAATACAAATTAGTTTAGAAAATCAAAAGCAAAGAATAATAAAAAGAGAACGGAACAGCTTGTAACTATACTTATATACTTATACTGAGCTTGCATTCAATTTTAGCACATCATAAATAAACCATTATTTCATTATAAGAGAATGGTAAAGCAGGTGGGCGGGGGAGGGAAATGTTCAACCCATGAAAGACAAACTCTTTGGCAGCTTTTTTTAGTTTCGGTTTGTGCCACGTGCCGTATCCGCTTTTATTTGCCGCATACATTTTTAAAAATCCACTTGCTATAAAAATCGTAATTTGTATAGTGTGTATGTGCGGGTGTGTGTGTGCGGGTGTGTTTGTGTGTGGCAAGGTGTGAAGCCAGGCGAACCCATAAAATAAATGCCCAAGCTGGTAAATGTACTCCACACGCAGCTCCAATACAAACACAACAATATGGGAGTTTATACTAGCACTTGCACAACTACTTGCCAATTGCGAGGGTAGTTCAATAAGTTAACAAAATATATGTGATTACAAATTCTGTATATTAATATTTTTAAGCGTAAAGAAATTTATTTATTCCAGTTGCATATTTTAACATACTATTAAACTTTAATTAGCTCTAAAGCATTATATTACCACTCAATTAATTTAGTATTAAGTTGTTAAAGCTTCATTTGCAAGATATTTATTTCAGTTAGTTGTAACTGAATATAATTGATATGAAATAATAGTCTGTATGTAATTATAACCCTGTTATATTAGAGATATAATCAATATATGATAATTTTCTCTTCAATCAACTCTCGCTTGTGCGTAAATAAACTTTCTTTAACTATAACAAAATGAAAACTTTGAAGGCTTCCATGCTTCAAAAGATTCTGTAGGGCTGTGACATTTAATGGGCGCACTTGTGAATTTATGGGCATGGCCGTCGGCCATTTTTAGCTTTTTAAATACTTAAACAGCGGATGAAGAAAGCAATTTGAAGTGGCGCCTATTGAAGGAACTGGAGACTTTATCAGGAGCATAACCCGAGGCTATGTTTATAAACTAAGAAGAGTGCTCATTGATTAATTAACTATTTAGAGAGCCATCTGGTTTATCAGCCGATTGTGCTTTTGAGTCGGAAAACACCGCAGGCATTGTCCATAAATTCACAAGTACTTGGCTAAGACTGCAGCTTACTGGATGTCTCTTAAAGCATAGTAGATGCCACTGTTGCCGCAGTTGCCACACCGTTGGCTTTGCCGCCGCATTGCCATAAATTTACGCGCTTAATACAATGTCGCCTCAGCCGGGCCCATATAATGGCCTAAGTAAGCGGTTAGCGGTAGTCAACACTTGCGGACGCCATCTTAGCCGCAAATGCGCGAGGCTTCAACTCCATTAAATTGTCGAATCGTTCGCGAGTGCGGGAAGAAGGAGCGGGTAGAAGGAGCGGGAAGGGAGGGGTGGGGATGGCAACAGGAGATGGGGGAAAAACAAAGTAAAGAACATTTTATGCCAGTAGATTTAAATGCGCAACAGACGCAGTCTGAGCCTGGTCCAAATGGGAAACGAATAAAAACGACGCCTTGACTATCGAAATTTCTTGTCTATAAAAATACCCTATAAAAATAATATATAACTTCAAAAGAATGCAACAAAGTCACACAAGGAAATAAAAACCAAGGTAAGTTGGTTTATAACCTTTAACCTTTATTTTTATCTTTATTTGATTTAACTAAGTTTCCTGTTTAAAAAAATATGTTAATTAACAAATTTTAAATTGCAGTTAAAATAAATAAAGTGTATTAAGCCTCGCAAAGGCTAACAAAAAATGTGTCAATAGAATATAAAAGCGACTAAGCCCTGCACAACTTTTTAAATATTCCGTACAGGGTATGTCAGAAAAAAACAACAAGAACAATTCGTTTGTATATCTACCGCATGCATATCGAATCGCGTAATTTAACTTTACAACTGTTTAATTTACTGCAATTTTATGGGGTCCAGGCGAATCTCAAATGTAGCACGCTGATTGAAATAAATCGAAACTTAATGCTCCTGGCATTGAAAAAGTTATTTTCCCGACTGGGATGTATATTGAATTACGCATACGCCGCGTGGCACTCATAAGCACTGAAATATTGGGCTGGCATTATTTTCAATTAAATCATAAAATATGTTGTCAATTAATTTCTGCAGCTTGCACCAATTTATTGGTTAAATATTAATCAAAGCTCATATTGAATATCACATAATCTGAGCGAATTATGATTTCGCATAATCACGCGACAAAAGAATCAATCAACTTTAACCAAAAGATATAAAGATTTATTATCAACATGTGGATCATCATTATGATTAGAATTGTTTTTATAACTAGTAACAAACTAGTTTCAGGTTTCTATGCAAACTGTTTACAGAATTTCACATAAATTTGCGGTGTTATAACTGCAACGCGGTAATCGCTTTCGGTATTGTGGTCATTCTTTTTTTTTTTTGTGTTCATCTCTTCTGTATTTTGTTGTTGCTGTAAAATACTCGATGGTGTAGCAGACTTTGGCGTGGCTCGTGTGGCACAAAACTGGCTGCCTGTTTTCTATGTGCATGCGGTTGACTGCATTTGTTTATATTTCGTGGATTGTGGCCATTTATGGTCCGCTTTGAGCCGATTCAGCGGAAGCCATAATGTCCATTTAATGTGCCCACAATAATCCTAATGCAACAAATACACGAACATCACAAAATCACAAACACACACACACACAAATCGCTACCTATGTTGCACTGTTCATAATCGTATGTATTTCATTGAAATGTCTGTGCAGTATTTATTCGCTTTAGTGACTTTTCATAACATTATCGAAATATTGCTGAATTTAACATATTGAAGGCATTTAATAACAATAAAAATATTCATTTTAATATATATTCAGCTGTGAAAAGTTACAATAAAAGTGGTAAATATAATTCTAATTTTTTTTATCAAGTTAATTATTAAATGGTGGCAATATTACTAAGCTAGTACATACAATTACTTAAGTTTTAAAACCAATAGTACAATTCAAATGCACTTCAATTTAAACAGAAATTAATTGAAAGGAAAGTTGTATTGGAATTTGTATTTAATTCATTGAAGCAATTCAATGAGTGATTTTTAAAGAAGCTGGGAAAATCAAAAGGATGTTGTTTTTATTTTTTGTATTTTAATTAAAAATTTGCTCTTTTACTGCTGCTGCTGCTGTTGCTGTTGCTGTTATTGTTGCTTATGTTGCGTGTAAAGGACAAGCTAAGAAGACTGGCAGGCTGTGTAGTTTGTGCTGAGATTAAAATCAATGTCCTGCCCATTTCGCCCCGCCTCGTCCTCTGCTGCTCAGTCAGGGCCAGTCAGGAGGCTGACTGCGAAGCTGAAGGCTGACAGTGGAACAGTGGGACCGTGGGACAGTGGCTTACAGTGGGTCGGTGTGACACACAATAAATTTCATATTGCCATAGGACATAAAAGGGCGTGTATAATATGCAAACACAATCAACGCGTCAGGACAGTTGTGTTAGCTGCACACGCACTGGCAACGGGTCAGAGAAAGGGGTTGGGAGAAGGACTCGAAATGAAAGAAAGTCGCCGGGGAGAGAGGCAGTGACTGAGAGAGAGAAAGAGAGAGAGAGTGGCAGTGGGAGTGGGAGTGAAAGCTGCATGACAATTCGAATGAAGCTGAGTACGAGAAACACACACACTTACAACTAACTGTAAAGCTAAACTTTGAAGTGCCCAAGCAGGCACATATTGTGCAGATGCCTGTGCGTGTATGTGTGTGTGTGTATGTGTGTGCGCGCATAAAGCAAAGCAATATAAAAGGAAATAAACCGGCGACAGCGCTGCCAGGCAGCCAGCCAGCCTGAATATGAGCACAAACTAAACGAAAGCATAAAAAAACGAGAAACAAGACGCAATATATGTATGAGAAAAAAATAAAATAATATAAAGACAGAGAGTGAGTGAATGAGATAGAGGAAAAGAGGAAGAAAAAAGTTTTTTATGTAGAGACGTGCAGAAATTTTTAATTTGCGGTTTGCTGCTGCAAAAGTGGGAAGAACTCAGTCTTTATGCGTGCCCAGAACTCCGAGCAGAGTCCAAAACTAAAGCCAGTGTGAAGAGAACTTGACTCAGCTCAAGTGGGAGAGTGAGAGGGAGAGACAGCGAGAGTGAGAGAGGTGGAGAAAGGCAGGGAGGTAGAATAGTATGCCGCTTATTATGATTTACATATTTTCTATGGCAAGCTTTTGCCCAACGGCTGCCTTCGAGAGCTCGAGACAAACTCACTCACACACACACACACACGCACACACACACACACTTATATTGAGCTAGGGCAAATGCAAAGCGTAGATTGTAATTAAAGTTCACGAGGTCAAAGCGAGAGGCAAGCTGCTGCTAACATCGATGGACCAGTCGCCGCCTTATGTTGCACCCAGTTGCCCCAAGTTGCATTGTTGCATCGCTTGGCATATTCATAGCAAACATTCATACAGTCATACATTCATACATTCATGGCACAATATCCTTCTCCTTAGCTGCAAAACGAGTTAAGTGCACTCTAAAATATGTGGCCTCGCGTTGTGTTGTGTTGAGTTGATTTGAGTTGTGTTGTGTTGAGTTGTGTTGAGTCCTTGCTGTTTGCAGTTGTCCTTCGTCCGTCTACGCAAGAAAACGCAGCTATGCGGGGCGTGGGATTGTGTGTGTATGTGTTTGTGTGTGTGTGCGTCTGTGGCATCTGCAACTTCCGCAACGTCTGTCATTTGCATATTTAAATTGCAGCCAAGTAGATTGTCATCAACGCGTTTTAAATGTTGATAAATGCGTGCCATAATTTTATGTCCCACTGTCCATCTGTCTGTCCTGCTCTCCGTCCCTTTCCCATCTCTCTTTCTCACTCGCTACCATAGTCTGCCTGTCGGCCTGTCTGCCTGTTTGCAGTGCACATTTTAAATGCTCAACACGGCGTATGAGTAACTTCAGCCAGCTGCCATGGCCACTGCCATGTCGCATGCTGATGATTAACAAACTGAAACTTTTTCCATTTACTTTTAAGCAGCTTCCGCATTATAAGCTCCGAATGCCAATAAATCGCCCGGCTGACAACACGCTGACATGGCGTTATCTTAAAGCTAAATATTTTTACTAAATTGACAATTAAAATCAATAAGAAATTTTTTGAGCAGCGATCCAAAAAAAAACCTTTTAAATTAATCTGATTGCAGTTTACACAGTTTGATTCAACTTGAAATTGTATAATATTGTATAGTTAAGCTTGTGTGAAAGTCTATTAAGACATCTTTTAATATAAAAAGTTGTCTACTTGAACTCAAGCTATAAATAAGAAATAATTTTTTTTTAAATCTTAATTGTAATAAGATCTTAGAATCAATGCTCAGAATTCTTTCTTAATGTTTTTTTGTTTCAATTTAAATTCGAATTTACCGACTGCTTATAAGAAAGCTACAACTTAAAATAAGTCACACTATTTATGTTCTTTTAAACGACTTCATGCCTTACATGTCTGATCTCTGTTTTCAAATAGTAATCCCTTTCATTTAATTTTTCAAACAGAGCCCAACGTTAGAAGTTCAGTGCAATCCAGAAATGATAGCACCCTTCTCCCCCCTCTAGGTACGGGTATAAATATCTCATTAGCAATTGCAGATTGCTGACTGCAAAACAATCGACTGTCAAATGCCGCGCTTCTGCCAGAGGATATGCTTTTCCCTGTGGCGAAATGTGCTTGAAATATTATGCAGACAGTCTGTTTGGTCCTTGGCGCTTGGTCCTTGGTCCTTGGTCCTTGGGCTCTTATTTAACAGTTGTGACAAAAAAGTTTGTCACGTCACAAAAAGCATTTCAAGCAGCAAAAATTCAACACTTTGTTAAAATGTCAAATGAAACATGTCATTTATCATGCCGGCACTGGCACTTACACTTGCCCCCGCACCATCTCTTGCTTGCCTCACGTTCTCTCTATCTTCGTGCCCCATTCCCCATGCTCCACATGCTCCACAGCGGCACCTACCGCACTGCGTGGAGAGTGCATATATCCTGTGTCGCTCTTATCTGTTTTAACAAGCGTTACACTTTCAGCAAATACGTTTATGCCTCGCCGCGAAGAAGAACAAGCTGGCAAAGAGGCAAAGAGGAGGTTGAGATTGGGGTGAAGATGGAAATAGAGAGATGGAGATGGAGGACAAACAACGGCACGCTGTTCCGGGCTCTTCCGGTTGGTATTTCTTGTGATGCTAGACAGCTTCAGTTACAGTTACAGCTCCAGCTCCAGCTTCGGCTATAGAAGCAGCTACAAGGAGGAGAACTAGGATCCATTGCCGTTGACATTGCTTAAGTGCGGGTCCAACCTTTTCGCACTCGAACGCAGCGTCGAAACATTTTCAGTGGTAATTTTTTCTATTTCCTTTTATTTTTTTTTTTTTTTGAAGTGTGCAACAGTGGCAGCGAAATGCCAGGCAAAGGCACGCCCACAGACAGCAGCACAGTGGCTGCTAAAACTACGTACACACATCAACACACACCACATTCAACATTCAAGCAGCTGCTCGTTGTGTGCAACCCGCGACAAGGCATTTAAAATTGAAACAAATTGTGAATGATGCTGGAGAAGGGGGTAGGAGAAGTAAGGGGGAAAGGGGACGAAACCCAGAAGGAAAACCAGAGAACTAGTTGCCTTTTTTCTCTATAGTCTGGGAAGAGTACGAGCAGCCAGTGTATCCTTATACTCCTCGTGCTGCTCTGTTTGTTTCTCTAACTCTCTTGACGGTTTGCTTTATTGCTGTTTGCTTTTTGTACAGCCAACACACACACGCACACACACACACACACACACACTTCAGACATTCCATACACTCTATGAATATGTAAGAGTACATTCATACTATTCATTCATTTCAGCATCGTTCCACCATTTGCTTGGCAACTTGAAGAATTTTGTTACAAGCAACTCGGACTTTCGTAATTGCGAATTTAGATTACAAAATCGTAACATGATAAATTTGCGGACCTCAAGAACTTACTCCATATTCGTGAATATTCATAAGCCACTCAGCTGAGTCGCACACTCGCTACTTTCTTTCTGATAACAAGCAAACATGACAAAACATGTTCCATAAACACACACTCACTCACATGTATGTGTATCAACAACATCTCTTTGCTCTGTTATGTTTACACTGCGAGTCTGTTGCCACTTGTTCATTTGATGTTGTTCCACAGTAAGGGATTCATATTAACTTAACTACCTCAAGGTATTTCAGTTTCCATAACAGCTGTGGTTTAAATCTTTCATGTGCTTCCATAAAGAGCAAATTAAAATAATTAATTATGAATCTACAAATGATAGAGATGAAAGTTTACTTTATTCATTGCCTGTTGAGTTTTTCAATGTGACTTAAATGGTAACTTCACAAATTGCAAAATGCATGTTGATTCTCACTTAAATGAATCTAGCCACTATCTTTTAATTTATTCATTATTTTTTTCAATATTCCTTCAATACTAATGTTTTATCAAGCTTAGCTTTAAAGCACCGCTTTCCACTAATCAAATATTACTAATCAAATAAGCCAACAGATTCAAAGTGTGCTATCAAGTATTTAAGTCAACTTTTGGTCTAAAAATCTCCAACTATGAAAATATGAAATTTGTGCAGTTTTTGTAATCGGTGGCGTTGCACAAATGCCACAAATGTCACTGCATACCTATGTGGCTAATCCAGGAACTCACCCAAAAATGCAAAAAAGGTAAAATAAAATATAAAAAAGATAAAAAGGTGGCCTATCGTTCGTTTAATGCACTTCAAATTGACAAGTAAAACCGCAAACATTTGCTGACCCAAAAAATATTCATAGTCAATGTGAAAAACGTTCGGCCAATAAAGTAAAAATTGCCAAAAAAATAAAAAATTTAAATTGCGCTGCAGTTTAACTGGACAGCTGCAAATACAGAAAAAAATTAAAAAAAAAAAAAACGAAAAATATAAACAAAGTGGTGTACAGTGTACACACGCATATATGTATATATATATATATGAGTGCATATATTTTTTTAAACGGGCAACAAAAAAGTGTAAACATTTAAGTGGCATGGGGCAGAGACTGTGGCAAGGTAAAGGCTGAGGCTGAGGCTGAGGCTGAAGCGTTGCCAACTCACTAAAAATGTTGAATGCTGCAAATAAAGCGCGGAGACACGCAGCGTGCGCTGCATTGAAACAAAGCCAAGTCATAAAAATAAATATAAATTTAACAATTCTCGTTGTTTTATTTTTTCCTGCTTTTTTATTTTATTTTTTCTTATTTTTCTTTTTTTGTTTTCGGGCACAACACGTATACGCAATGTAAACGCTGGTGGCAGCTGCCACGCCCCAGCTGTCGCAACAGCAGTAGAGGCATGTGGCATGTGGTAGTCGGTCAGCCGAAAAACGCGTAAGCATGCAGTCAATCAGTGATCGACTAGAGGTTACCCACTGACTTTTATAAAAAACAACTTAACAGAAAGCAATAAGTGAATTTATTGACTAGCAGTCACTCTGTAGACAGCTGGTAATATTTTTAACAGCGTAATAAGCTGTTATGGGATGATTGACTGACAGATACCGACTATTCGACTATAGAAAAGTCTAGCAAACACCTAACAAATACTTTGTATTTATCCATAATATATTCAAGCAAAATATTTGGAGAGATGGACTAGCAAACACCCTATATTTGTTAGGAAAACATGCCTTCTGTAATATTAAATTAGACTTTATTTCACATATGAATCATTACAGGGTATTTACACACCCTGGCTCACCTGTAGCCACAGCCAAAGTCCCGACAATGGTGTGAAGCGCAGGCCGCATGAGTTTTTATGAATTATTTCATAATAAATTTTCAAAAGGACTTTTTCGTTTATGACAGGGCAACACGCTGTGACCAAGCAACTTGCCGCCGACCAGGTCAGTTGACACCGCCAGCAACACCTGCACCACCAACACAAACGACAGACGATGGACAATACCAAAATTTAACACCGCATTGACTTTGCTACAGACAAAAAAAAGCACATATATACTCGTATATATATTTATACACATATATAACTAAAACAAAGAGAGGTTAACTGACAACGGCCTTTTTCAACTTGGTCAACGTGGCGTTTGGGGCAGCGAAGCGATAAAGACTCTCACACAATACAAATATTTAAATTTAATTAACTATATTTACAAAATGCGAGGCGAAGCGACGGCTATTAAATTTCCACACGCATCCTATACATATGTAAAATGTTGATTGTAAAGCTTTGTGTCAATCAAATCGAAGCGCAGAGCAACAACAGCAAATATAATAATAAACTTCTCAAGTGGAAGTGGTTTTTTATGCCGCCACACGCAGACTTTAAGTAATCGCGGTACATACACTATGGGATACCCTATAGCAAGCTTAATATTGCATGGCCTAACCATTAAATTAGTAGTTACATTAGAAAGAGATAAACTATTGCTTAATTTAAAAATTAATCTCTAACTCTGCTTATTTAGTTGATTAGAATAGTATTTTTCATTTTTAGATTTCATCGAACTCTTTATTTATTTGCTCAGTTTATTAAATGAAGAACATTTGTAGTAGCCTCGATTTTAGAGATAACTCAAACTGTTTCCAGCAGCATTTTATATTTTTCACATGTTGTCGAATTCAGAATTAAAAATAGTTTTAATTGAAAATAAAGCTGTACAAATTGTGCATTGAGTAGTTTAATTTTTATTTAAATGTTTAATAAATTGATCACAAGTTTATAAAAGAAAATAAGGAGTATGTTTATATTTACAGAGAAAGAGCAATGTGAAAAGCAATGTACGTATATTCTCACTTCAAGGACTACTATATCTTATAGTAAAATATATCTGAATTGTGGCAGTTATTTCAATAGTTATGATATCTCTTCAGACATATTTTCATTCCGAAATGGACAGCAATGCACGGCTTTTAATTTTGTTACAGGGTGTTGAAGCTTTCTTTAAGCCGTGAGTCTGAAAATACTTATTTAAGCATGCTGCAGTTTCATTTTTACGACTTCTTATCTATCCATTTGCGATTCGTCACTAATTTAGTAGCACAATAGAGTATCTAAAGTGGCTAAGAGTCAGTTTTGAGTAGAGACTGTCCGCCTGCCCGACTGTCACCCGCATACATGCACAAAGGATACACGGAATTAGCATTAAAATCAAATTCAGGATATGGGATGTGGGATGCGGAAGTTAAACGAATTGCACAGAGGCGAGCGGGGGGCAGAAGGGAATTGGGGAAGGCGAACTTATCCCTTTGCCATAAATGTGCGTTTTTGGACATTTCGAAATTGTAATACATCCGTTCTACACACACACACACACGCACACGAAGTGTGCATTTGTTTAACTCAAAACTGTAGCGGAAACGGAAATAAATGCTGTCAGCATTTTATTTGTTTGGGAGTGCGTGATTTTTATGCCTACGCCTGGGCAAACAAAGCATCGAAAAGGGACTGCAAAAAAATAAACATAAAAAAAATGGGAGAAGAAAATGCTGAAAGGAAGCAGAAGAAATAATAAACGAGTGAAAGACGTAACGGAAAACGGAAAGCGACTTAGTCAAAGCCAAATGCTGTTGGTAACGGAGATACGGTAATTTAGATGGGGGGGGAGGGGGGGCAGGATATGGGGTGTGTGTGCGGGGTGGGGATGAGCTGGGTCCACTGAACACCGCCCGAGGCATCACTTTTAGCCGCCATTTGCGGAAATGCTTCTCGTAGTTTGTAGTTTTTGTCGTTAAAGCCAAAGGCTTGACATAGTTTTATATGATTTCATTTTCATTTTCATTTTCATTTTAGAAACTTCAATTTAGCCGCCTGCCATTTGCAGGCACTGTAATCAACAATGCAAATGTGATCTCCTGCGGTCGTTCCCCCAACTCCAGCTTCTATTTATCCACTTCCTGTTACCGCTATCTCTTTTCTCCTTGCTCTTTCCCTCTGTTCCTCTCTCTATGCTGTTAAACTGCAATTGATTCTGAAATTAAAACCAGTTAGTAATGTCATAAAAAACAATTTAGTTGCCAGCTTCAATGCGAGTTAATGCAAGCAAATCGAGCGAATGTGCTGCACTCGACTATAAGATACCTTGTAGTCACTTTAGAGATATTCTGCAACAACAAGTTCAAATATATCTAAAATAACATTAAAAACACTTAGCAGACAATGTCCGCTAGATGGCGTTAGTTACGATATTTCTTTTAAAAAAATGCAACAATTCCATTTTATATTATCTACTGATCAAGAATTATTATACTGTCTAAGGTCACAAATACCTATTACTGCCTACAAATGTTTAGAGGGTAAATATAAATGCTCATACGCCACGTGGACCGGGCAGCTGAGTAGCGTGAGAAAGAGAGCGAGAGACAGGGAGGGGGGCAGGAAGGGGAACTAAAAACCTGTGTGCCACTTTGTTGCCATAATACTTTTCTATTGTTTATCAGGTCGAAGTACCCGAGCAGCCACAGAGGCGACGATGACGTTGCATTGCCCCAGAGCATAAATAACTGGAACTGCGAGTGTGCGAGAGTGTGTTAGCGTGCGTGTGTGTGTGTGAGGATAATGGTCTGGCAGAGCGCACTGCCTTTCGGCCACTCAGTAGACAGACAAACAAACACACAGGCACACAACCGGACTCGTTCTCTCTCACACACACAACACACAATGAGCAAACAAAATTATTGCTTCCGGATTTTGTTTTCATAAATTACGCCGCATAAATTCCGCATTCAATCGTGTGTGTAAAAGGCAACAAAGAGGAGGCAACAGCATGTTGCAGGACTCCTTCTCACTTCTCACTTCTCACTTCCCTCTAGCCACTTGCCCCTAGCAGTCCTGTCCAACATCCTTTTCTGACGATGTTCTTTACGATGTTTTTATTTACTTGAGCTTGGCGCGTGTTTGTGCTTCTGTTTAAGTCGCCATCTACAATTCAATTGATTTTTAGCTGTTATTTGTAAAGTACGCCACGGCCTAACACTTGGCCAATTATTTAGCCAACTCACTGTATGAAAAGAGTGCGAATAAGAGAGAGAGAGAGAGAGAGGAAGAACGATAGAGGCTACTAAATGTGCGTCAGGTGGCAAAGTTTAATAATGAAACACATAAATTGACAAAGGTTAGCACCAGACTAGCCCCGAAGACAACCAGCAACTGTTGTTGTTGTTGTTGCTGCCACATAAACTGACTGCCCATTGCCATGCCCCACAGTGTCTGAGGCAACCTCTGGGAGGAAGACTTTGATTTGAACGGCAGTCTAAGCTGGCAGCAAAGTAAAGTGCCATCGAGGTCCTAAATAACTGCAGGTGCTTACCACACACACACACACACACACACACACATATATCGTATATTCATCGGTGTGTGTGTATTGGCCCGGCAGGACTCTTTGGCTTTTCAATTTTGTGTTGGGCACACAGTCAAAGTAAATTAGCAGTTAGTTTATTATAAATGTTTGTGTTAAATTTTGAGCCCATGTTGTAAAAACTTTCCCGTCCTACCCCCCTTCCCGCTCACCACTTTTCCGACATATTTTTTACACCGAATCCAATTAAAATACTTCAGCAATGGCCGCAAAGTTTCAGCCTAGCAATTCAGCCTGACGCGTATTCTGGACTATAGAGCTTCCTTATGACAGAGAGAGCGAGAGAGATGAAAATGTTCAAAGGACCAACCATAGTTGACCTCATTTCTGCAGCGTGTTGACCGTGTTGACTGTTGACTGTCGACTGTTGACTGTTGACTGTTGGCCATATTGTAACGCTTAGTGCCATATGGTGACTTCCAGAGGAGCGTGCTCCCATCCATTTCTTGAAGGACATTGACAAATTCGCCACTAATCTTCGCATATTTTGATTCGACTCGAAACAAAAGTCATCTTCTTCATAGACCAAAGTGAATCCCTAGGTCAAGATGTCAAGCACTGCAGAGCAAATAAACTAAGAGTGTTTGAAATAAGTGTGTGACTACGAGATGTGTTCTATGAATTACAATTTTCAGAATGTTTTTTAATTATGCTTCATTTTGGACATGGACTTATACATTGCAAATTATTTCTTTGTTTTTCTGCTCACTTTTTGCACTTCCTTTCTGCTCTACTTTATTTTTGCATTGTTCTTTTCCTATCTATATATATATTTTCCCTTGAAGTCTTTTTAACATTTCAAGCCGTCATGAACTTTGTCAAATCTAAACCGATTACTATGAGGAATGTCCATTTTTCATTTTCATCTTTATTGGAAATTGGAAAATTTCATTTTTTGTTCTTCATTGTCAGTGTTATCCTTTTCTTATGGCGTAGTATATCAATTTTTATGGTCCATGTCGAATTAAAGAATTTCTATGGCCGCCTTCGAATAAAAATATGCATTTATTCATTAAAAACAATGTGTTCACAACTGTGGACGGGAGACAAAAGAATTATAAATAAATTGTTAACGTTAACGTGGTCAAAAGCCGTCTAGACCAAATAAATCAAGATGCAGATGGGTTCATTAAACGTTCAGCACAACTCAACTCAACTCAACTCAACTTAACTCAACGTAACTTGACCCAAACGAGTAGATTGACTGAAGTGCAAAGTGCGTTGGATGAAGCTAAAGCCGAATCAAAATCCCAATCCCAACGGTAATATTTGCACATTATCAATCAACATCTAAATCGAATTTAAGTGCCTTTCTCTGTCTTTCTCTCTCTCTTCGCTCTTTCTCTCTATTAAGTTGGTCAAAACTGCTGCTCAATATTTGCTATTCATGCCGGGTAATCGAAGGACATTGAAGTGGCATCATGAACCACAATTACCACATTTTATAACTCTCATCGTACTTATCTTTGGACAGTTCCCATTTTATTTTATAAACATTCTCATTGTCCTGTTATCGTGCTGTCCCTGTTCAAAGTTTACAACTTCCGCTGGCAATATTTGCATTTCCGTTTATATTTGTTTGCCTAATGATATCCGTTTGCTTTTATGCTAACGGCCAATTGGCTCCAAAGCATGTGAGTATTTACAGTTATCCAATGAATGAAGTGCTTCTATTGTTGGCCAACAAGGCCACTGTCCACTCTCCAATGGCCAATGGCCAACACTGTCCTTCTCTTGACCAGGTGGCAGTCCATTAAAATTGTAATTGAAAAATAGCATAATGTGAGCACATGTTGCTTCCATTTGTAAGCGTACTTATATCTTCAGCTACTTTAACTGGGCTTAGAGAGACAGTCAGCACATCATTTAAGTCTTAACTAGACTTATATTATACCCTGCACTTATTTAAAATGAACAGAAGGGTGTATTATAACACTGGAAACTAATGTAACACATTTATTGTAGCTGCAAAACATACAGATTTCCATTTTGTTGTATCTTATCAATAAAATTTTAGAAAACAACAATTTAAATAAGATTCTACTTAAAATGCATTTCATATAACTGCCCTTGTTTATTTGTTGCACACAGGGTATTTCAGAGTCGATCATTTAAGCCTTAAGCCTGCTTACTTCTTGTAAGTATAAATTTGTTCAATATTTATGTGCGTTAATAGTGGATTTTGTGGTCGAATTCTTGCGAAGCATTTATTGCTTTATTACTCGGAAAACTCTGACTTACAAAAGTGTAGTTGGGTGGGGGAAAAGGGGGCAGCATAATAAAAGGGGGTCGGGGCATCTGTCGATTTCCATTAGAAGCGTTTGCATTAATGTATGTGCGAGTATGCGAAAGAGCGGCAATTTCTTGGCTGGGATAATAGGATAACAAATGACAATTGTTGTTGATCGCCGTCATTTATTTTGATTTTCAGGCCAAAAGGCAGAAGTTGTAAGCCACAAGACACACACACAGATACACACATGCACAGGCCAGTGGCCATAATAATAATAATGGCAATATTTGGTTAAAGTAACTAAGCAGCTGACAACGACAACGACAACGACAACTACAACGACAACGACAACAACTTTGCCATTTCCTCCAATTCCCCCTTGGCAAACATGTGTATATCTTGTTCGAATTGCTGTTGTTATTGTCTTAGGACTTGGCTAACATGAAATCAGCTTGTTGTCATGTGATTTGGCATTTTATTGACAACCCACTGATGCTCAATGTGAAATTATGTGCCTAATGTGCCTCACAAAGTCATATATTATGATGACCACATCAAGAGGAGCAGAGAGATGGCAATTGAGAGAGGGAGCGGGAGAGGAAGACGGAGGGAAATTTCGCAGATTTCATGCTGTCAATGAAAACTAATTGCTTCGTATTGAGTTTCTAAGATTTACGATTGGGATTCAGCTTCACTGTGACTTGCCACATCGCATTTTGGTTGTCGTTAGCAACGTGCCACATAACCCAAAATCTAATTATGTGCAATGTGAATAACGCTGCAGTATTAACAAGTCTGTTTATCAGACGAGGAGCGAGAGAGAAAGGGACAGACATTTTTTGTTCGCTTTTTGCAAGTAAATTTCATTTCAAATTATTCGCCTGTATTTACGTTCTTTTAAGACAGAGCCAAAGTCGGATAACAAACACACTCGCTTTTGGGCATAACCTATCTACTGCCACCCCATTGTGATGATTATGGGCGCCACATGTTTCGTCAATTACTCTCCACCTCATCCTTATCCGGCGTTTCCTTCATCTTTTCCCATTTCAGCAACGAAAACATGAAATTACATGTCAGGGCAGCTGCTCTAAGCACTTGACGCAAGGTTTACTCAAGAAATTAATTTCCTTGGCCCACTAAAATCTAACGATAATGTGTACAATTCGATAAGGTTGTTGCTTGGGCGTGCACGAGGGCGTGGGCGTGGCCCTTGGGCCCCGTTGGGCGTGGGAAATCCGCTTTTAAGCGTGCGATAAAGCCAGAAATCCCCTTTTCTGACTGAGCTCATACTGATTTTACTGTTTATTTAATTCAAGCGCGTCAAGGCATACACAAGCGCAGTCTCTCTCCCCCTCGCTCTCTCTATAGCTCTCTCTCGTACGCACACAGTTGCTAAGCCCTGTCGGCAGCAACAGGAAAAGCTGGAAAAGCTGGGAAAGCCTGGCTGCGTTTCCTTGACAGCGTTCCAAATACTGAAATTTTTGCCGCTGACAGCGCTGAAATTGGCGACGTTGCGGTTTCGTTTTACCCCTGACACCACCCCCTCCGATACACCCTTTCATAACCAACTCACCCACCCTCTCCTCATTCTCCTAACGACGCGGTCAAGTTGAGTGCCGGACTAAATATGAAACAGACGCTCGTCATTAACTATCGTCGAGATGTGTGTTTATGGTGTGTGTGTGTGCGTGTGTGTGTGTGTGTGCGTCGTTGCGTGGCAAAATAGTAAATGGATATTCATTTGACAGAACGCTTTGCATATGACAAGCAGACATCTGAGTGTTAAATGCTGCGTATACGTAATATGCAATATTATCATGATAGGGCACAAAGCAGGACGGGCAAGGGAGGCGGGCAAGGGAAGCGGGCAAGGGAAGCGGGGGTTGGTTGCCATCGATGCAGCCGTTTGTCGACTGCAACTCAGCTGCGTCTCCAGTTATGCTGCACATGTTGAAACGTGTTAAATTTATGGTTTGATTTCATTTTGGCAGCACCAATATGTTCCCTATGTTCCCCGCTCTCTCTCTCTCTTCCCATTGCCTAGCCTGGATGTGTCTCAAATATTTATGGCTAATACGTGCGCACATGTGCTACATTGCAGACATACTCATAGCTGATTCTGCTGGCCTGGCCCTAACCAGGTTGTTGCCTTTACCCACTGGCAGCTGCAGCGGCAGCGGCAGCTGCAAATCTCTGCGAATTGTGGAGCCAACTGAATGATTGAACTGGCAGATCATATGCCAAACAATGCTCTACTCCGTCCTCCCTCTCTCTCTCTCCCTCTCACTCACTCCCTATCTGTCTCGCTTGCGCTGCTGTGCAATTATTGTGCAAGGTGCACGTAAAAATCACGTAAGTTCACATTCAACTTAACATCATTAAGACAAAGTGCGCTGCTTGCGGTTTTTAGCCAAGTCAAGAGCCAAAAGTGGGTGGCTTTCCCGGTTGCCATAGTCAAAGAAAGCCGTCTAATGAAAATTTAAGTGGTGCATGCCTGATTTAGCAAATGAGTTGAGTGCTGAAACTGAAGCATGCGACTCAACCGACCGCAACCACGCCCCCTTTCGACGCCCCTTTCCCACATGGAACACTTAATATTAAACGTAATTTTCAAATTAATTAAATGCGCGTTGCCTGCGCGATTTTAATTGCATGTTGCATGCAACTTGGCATTTCATTCCATAAATGCGCGCCACAATTTCAATTTCCCCCCCCCCCTCTCTCTCTCTCGCTCTCTCTCTATCTCTCTTGATGCTCTTGACTTTGCCAAGTTGTGCGAATCTTTCTGCTTAATTGTGGCAAAACATTTTGGCCTTATCGACTGCGTTTCATAAGCCTATTTATAAGTTGGCCTAATCTCAAGGCGACGACTCCCTGCCAAGAAGACGTCCCATTGTGCACAGTTGGTTCATTTTAATGGGCGTGCGGCCATTTTGAATGCAGATGCTGTAACTGTAGCTGTAACTGTTACTGTAACTGTAACTGACCGCTGCCTCTCAGCGGGCGACGCGTCGGAAGCGTTTCGACTTGTCTCCGGACTGCGCAGTGTGCGTAACCTTTGAACCATTAAGATAAGCGTACCAGCAAAAAAAAAAAAACAGGCAGAGAAAAATCTGAAAGAGAACAGAAAAGAGAAAAGAACAAAAAGAAAATCGCTTGGGCACAAAACGTGGCTGACAAACAAAAGCGCAGAAATGAATTATTTGACTCGCCAGGGCTTTGAATACCCTGTCAAAAGGCACATATAAATGGGCACGCTGAACTAAACTTTCTGCAAAAAATACAAGAACACCCAATACCGAATTCATTCATATTGAACCTTTTTTTCTAAAGTTTTGAATGGAAAACTCCAAACATATGCGATTCGAGATGCTTATATTTTAAATAGAAATATTTGCTCTACATAAATGCGATTAAAAGAGTTATTAAAGTTTAACCGCAGTGATTTAGAACAAATTTATAAGTTGTGTGATTTCTTATATTCAGTTGTATTTTAATATACTATCTAAATATTTCTAAAATTATTTAAATATTTGCCCACTAGGGAAAATCATTTTAATGAGCGGCATCGTCTTTTTCAACTAATTGCCATTGATTGTAACAAATTAATGGGTATCTGTTAGTTCAGTCTCTCTGCAAATTCCCATTGTGAGCGCATGATAAGCAGGCAATGGCGGCGTCTCATTAGCGCCGCTTTAAAAACTTTACGCTGGTCACAGTCGACTCCAAAGTTTTGCCATTTTTTATGCGCCGCGCAAGTTGCGCTCATATATCTTCAAGAGTTTCATATCCCCCGCACTCCCATTGCTTATCTCTGAACTAAACTGAACTGAACTGAGTGCGGGCAACAGATCCAAATCGAAATCCTAGAACCGCACATCGCACAATCCAAATCCAAATGCGAAATGCAAAATGCGAAATGCAAATCATTATTTTGGGCTCCGATTGCAGCAGCTGCAACATCTGCTGCAGCCGAACGTGCTTGCTGCCACTCGACAGCCTGACTGGCTGACTTCCTGGTGGCATGCCCCCTTGTCTGTTCCTCTGGCATCCTCGGGGGCACTCAGAGGTTGCCCTGCTGCTTGTCCACGTCTCATTGCGGCACATTTCGCCTAAGTATCGCACTCCGGCAACTTATTGATGCGCATAAATCAGTGAAACGAGTTCCAAAAAAAAGATAGAAAAGTTGCGAGTCGAAAGACGAAAGTCTCCACTCTGCATGCCAAATCACTGCAGTAGAAAATTAGAAAATTTCCAAACAGTTACCCCGAACTGACAGTCACAGTCACAGTCACTGTCACTGTTACAATCTCAGTTGCGGTGTAGAGTAACTCTCGATTCTCTTCAACTCAATCCAACACGTAGCTTTTTATCTATCTTTCTATTTTAAGAGTAAAGATTTAGTCATATTATAGACTTTCCCTAGACGTGACAGCTTAAGAAATTATACGCCAACTGGCGAAAATTGCAATTAACTTGGCTATCTCTAATTAGCTGGCATAAAAAAATGTGCATGTTAGAGAAAGAGAGCAACACGTCCACGGCTCTCTTTAAGTGCACAATTAGCTGGGGTAACACAAAAAAGCTAGCTCTAAATTGTTGAGGGAAAGATAGAGAGAATGAGAGAGAAAGAGAGAGAGGGAGAGCGAGAGCACAAAAAATGACACTAAGCATGCTTAACATTTTTAAGCAGCTCCCACGACGCGAAAACTGTGGCGCCAATTAGCTCGTCAGGCGCCACCAACACCGTGCAACCAACTCCCCCCCGCTCCCCATTACCACTCAACTACCCAACGACTGACTGACTCACTCACTCGCAATTCGAGTGGTTTGTCTCGCATTATCAATTGCTCACATCATCAATCAAAGGTTTAGCAGGTGTAAAGCACCCACAACTCGGAGTGTGCCTAAGTGTGTGTGTGTGTGTGTGTGCGTGTGTCTTGAGTGTATGCCTGTCTCTTTAGCCCTTGCGTGTAATTTGCTAAAAATAAAAGGATCTCACTAATGATAAATGAAATTCAACAGGCCGAGGCGAGCACGCAATTTAAATATACATAATTTAAACACAAAATAAATAAGTCAGAACAACGACTTAAAAGTATTGTTCAAAAATTATAAAAATATATATATACTAAAAATTAGCAGTGAAAGTTGCTTTGACAGTTGCAGTTATTTGTATCTAATTTAAGATAATGATAAAATGTATGCTAATTTATTTAGAATACTCTCTTATAATGCTTGCCTAAATGTTAATCACAAAATAAGTAAAAATTTCACATTTATTATAATAATTTCACGTGTCGTTCCAAATCTATTGTTAGTGTATTCAAACTTCTGCTTGGCGAAAACAGTCTGATTTATCAGTTCGATTGTTTCTGCCTGCTTATCATATATATTCCCATAGACTTATTTGTTAAAATCGTGCGTAAATGATGTCTCGTGATATGTTGTCTGGTGGTATGCGGTTGAAATCAGAACTGTGACGGGACAGCGAGTCCACAGTCATGATCTTTGTTTTATTTACGCGTTACTGTAAATGCTTTTCCTTGGAGAATCTCGGACTCAAAACTGTGGCCACTGTGAGAAATGGCGTTTTAATTAGCTCGTCTTTTGTTGGAAACAGAACAACAGTCACATCACCATCACCATCCCGCCATAATACTGAATAAGTCAAAATATAATATGCAGATATGTTTGTATATATGGCCAGGCTTGTGGTTGAGGAATGGGAAGTGGAAAGTAGAAAGCGGTAAGTGGGAAGCGGGGACGTGGTAAGCGGGGGGATGCAGTAGAAATGGAATATTTACGCTGCACTTTCAAATTGTTCGCACTTCATTTAAAAATAACTTTTAACTTGATTAAAAACGACAACAACAAGCGGAAGAAGCAAAGTGCAATCTTATGCAATTAACTTAAAGCCAACTTGACTTGGGCCAAAGGACAACTGCTAGACAGGCAACACGGAGGAAACGAAGGCAGAGGGGATGAGGAAACGGAGACGCGTTTGAAAAACTAATTGACATCGTCGCTCTGGCAGCGCTGACAGCTGCTGCAACGTGTTGTTGCGCCTTCAATGGGGCAACAGAGGGTGGCAGAGACAAAGAGCGGGGCACACAAATATTTTCACAGTTTCAACTTCCTCGCCGATCTACTCTGTACTTTATTGTTCTTTTTTATATTTTTGTCCGACAGTTTTAATTTAATTTTTACCCGAATTCAGCGCCATGTCGTTCGTTGCAGGCGCCAATTTTGGCGCGTCCTTTTGCGGCCTTTATGTGTCACCGACTACCTTATGAAGCCCACCCCTGTCCCCAACCTGCATTTAGCGCAAGAGCAACTATTGTCGGTGCCATTAAAAAAGTTTAGTCCGATTTAAGCGCGCACGCTTAATGGCCAAGATTTTAATCAGAAAATGAGTTAAAAGCAAGCTGACAGCGCAGCCCTGACTTCGACACAGCAAACTGGCAACTGCCACCTGCCACTTGCCATCTGCCACTTGCCACTTGCCACTTGCCACCTGCCACCTGCCACTTGCATTATTCGCCTTTCCTAGTTATCTGTCTTTGATTATTGTTGCGCTTATGTACTATTAGTTGCATACGCTGACTTGCCACATGCTACATCCCATGCCCCAATCTCAACTTCTCGTACCTCCATCTTCAGAACAGACGGCGCAGCTCTGACAAAAGTTTAGAGCATTAAAAACTTTTAAATGCGCTGCAGCAAAAAAAAAAATTGCATTAGCTGCAGGCGCAACTTGCAACAACGACACCAAAAGCTGCCTCCTCCTTTCAAATATATCGCAAATTTTCAGAAAAAAAATTGAATTTCCACAAATGAATTTTCGTAATGAACATTATGGTAATCCTTATGGAATTCTTTTCAGTTTACGCAAAGTTTTGGAAATTGAAATATTTCAGATTGTCGATCTGCATATATCGATCTGAATATATATAAATTAATAAAATAAGTTTACCTATATTAAAGTTAGTTTAATATCTTACCACAATAAATCAATGGAAGTCGTATGGTTTTTAATAGTGTCGTTCTATGATTTATAAACTTGAATTACAAACATTTTCTTGTACAAATTATAAAAGTTAAAAGAAACTAAGCCAGCTTTTTAGATTTTAAAAGAAACAATTTTTAGAATGTAAATAATCTTTTCTTTCCTACAATAATATTCCTCTTGATAACATTGTTGGACTTTATAATACATATTTTAAACAACAGAGCTGGCAGGATTATATTTAATTCCATGGTTGGTTCCATGGAGGAAATGTTTGAAACTCCAATGGTTTCATGGTGAAGAGGGGAGGCAGTGGTTTACAATCTGAACCACTGCACTGTGTTTGCGTTTGAGTTCCGTCGCCAGATTGACTCTGACTCTGGCTCTGATGTCCATTTTCGGACGTTTGTGTTTGGCAGCCCGGTCCAGTTTGTGTCTGTGTCTGAGTTCCATTCACTGAGCTCTGAGTTCCGCCATTTGAGTTGCCATCATTGCACTGAATCTCAATTGGTGCCGCCTATGTGATGGAGTTAAAGCTTTACATGTCTCTCTGTATCTCTCTCTCTATTCTCTCTTGCTCTACAGCGAAAGTGTTAGTCAATTTTCATTACCTTGACGCTGCTGGAGTAGAGGAAAATTGTCATGGCCATGGCCAGAAGATAGACAACCCGGAAAGATCCCATGTTAAACGCTTGACCAGCAAACTGCAACTGAGTGAGTCGCCTGACCAGTTAACGGCCTTTTATACCCAACCAAGAAATCATTAAGCAATAATTTGATTCGACATTCATTTGCATTTCGAATGGTCAATCACAACTATGCGAACAGTCTGATAAGAACACAATTTTTTTAATTCTGAGCAGGCTTTAAGAACGGAGATTATTTGATTGCAAATGCGTAAGTTAGGTCAGAGAACTGATTGCCAAAAATCGAATTGTTATTGAACTATGCTTCGATAACGATTACAAGCTTAATTCCCTTTCATGACAGTTGGCTTTGTGGATTACATTGTTATCGCTGGCAAGTTAAGAAAATAATATTTCTCTCTTTACTTACGACATCATTTTCATTTGCGAGTGATAACAGACACAGCTAATTTAAATACAGTCATACCTCGTAAGCACTGCAAATATATAAATTACTATTATTGAAACTTCCTGCGTTTTCAAATAGAATTTTTTCAAGGGTGATACAGAGAACGAAACCAACTAAATAAGAAATAAAGAAAATTTATTAAATGTAGGGAGATTTTCGATTGTTTCGTTTTCCGTATATAATCTTCTTAGGAACTTCTTTTCAGTATATATATGATATTTTTATTCTTGTAAATTTAATTTGTGTTTAAATGCACTCTAAGATTATTTTGCAATCCCCCTGTAAACTACATAACTTGATGTTAAATTTATGTTTAAAACAATTGGAATAATTAAAAATAAACTGCTTAAAAGTCTTTACATACTATTATGTTTGTAGTTAACTTCCAGTGTATTAAAGTCGATAGAATCTATACTTTTTAATAAATGTTCATTTATTTAGTGACTTGAACTGGAACTCTCCCATTCCCTCACTCTTTGACATGGCCAGCTGCCGTGGAGGGGACATGAGATGGGGCAGCAGTCGTGCTCACAGAGTTAGCCTCAGTTGAACTGGTAGAATCATCAGCAGAAGTTGTAGAAGAACTTTGGGTACTGACTATGACTCCGGCGGTGGTCGCCGAAGCGGGAGCTGAGGATGTGGTGGGAACTCCGTTCTTGAGGCAAGAGTCCAACAGATCGTATGTGGCAGCTGTGTCACGAACATAGTTGCTCTCCGTGGTATTGGTGCACTGGTATTCCGTATCCATAGTAGCCTTGATGGCCTCGGCGAGAGTGTTGGCTGTGCTGGCCGCATTGGTGGCAATGTCATAGATCACAGAGACATCTCCTTGGGCCTACAAAATGCAAAGAAAATGAATGAGAAATTGGAATATACATATTCCACTTGCCACTTACAGCAGTTGCATAGCAGTTGAAGAACTTGGTGGTGTCGTTGCCAGTGCTGTTGTCACAGCTGGTGAAAGCGCTGCAAAGTCCAGTCACTTCCTGTTGATAGATAAGCTGATCCTTTTGTGCCTGAGTCGTCAAGCTGGCCAACTGGTTGTTGGCCGTGGTAATGCAAGCCTGATACGAGTCTGAGAAGGTGGCAGCCACCTCGTTCAAAATGGGCAAATACAGGGCAAAGCACTGGGAGGTCACATCCGGAGAGACGGCCAAATCCAGATTCCGAGCATTGGCATTAACCAGATATTTATCGAGAGCTCCCTGCAGCTGAGTTTGCACCGAACTTGGCTTGGCCTAAAATACACAAAACGTATCTCAATTTATATCTATCACTTCACAAAATTGCACTTGATTCTCGTATTTGTTTTTGTTTTTCGTATATGTACTTGAACCGAGCTGAGGGCAACACTGGCCAGGATTAGCACGCTGCAGAGTAGTTTCATGTTTAAGGTTTCAGGTATCAAGTATCAGGTATCACGTATCGGGATTCAGGTTCGAGGCTCGAGTCGAGTCGTTAGGGTGTTCGTCAAGTACTGTTTGTAGCCTCAAGCTAGTGGTATTGCTTTATATACCCTGGAGATACGTTTGCCTCAAATGATTGATGCATCCGCAAAAGTTCTGTGTGAATTTGTTGTCAAGTTGTTTGTTGCCTCACTTGAAGCCGAAATTGTCGTTCGCTACAATTAGACTACCTCATCAGGTGAAAGGTACGTTACGCCCAGCGATCAATTAGGTGGGATTAATTCGACCCAAAACACAAAACGACTTCAAATTGCTTTGCATGTGCATTTCAATTGGATGCCAAACGTAATGCGATTTCCCAGGGTCAGATACCAAAAATAGAACCAGACTGATAACCTGATAAGCGTGTTTCGACTTGTTGCCATTTTGAATTATCGTCTGTACAGTGTACACACGACTAGTTGTTAGCCTGACTAATGAAATGTTAAGCCAATATATGTGCCAATTCCGACTTATCACCGAATGCCAAGTTATTAACGCAGTTTCAATCATACCAATAGATGCAAAGACATGTTCTCAAATCAAATAAATGTTATAAATAATTTAGTATCAGATAAAATAAATAAGTATGTATAAATCTAATTGTTATTTATATTATAACTTCTCGAATGAAAAATTTGGTGTTCAGAATGGGGAATCCCTGGTGTTGGGTTTTTTCCATTACTAGCTTCTAATTGGTTCTCTTTGCATTTTGGAAATAAATCAAATTAGTCATAATAGGGGAATTAGAATTTCACAATTGATGTACAAAAAATTAAAACTAATTGCATGAAATATTCCTGAAATCATTATTAATCATAACATGCGTAACTAGCTATGACAAAATGCAGAGCTTATTAAAAAATTTCCAAACGGTTATACATTTTAAATTTCATAATCTTATGTTAAATCCAAGAAATGGTGAAATTAAATAGTACTGTCTATTTAAGTTGGCAACGCTAATTATTGTATTTAATAAAATTATATCTACTTTTTTAATTATATTTTTGTTTTTCCACCAACTTGTTTCGATTTATAAATTTCAAAAATTAGAAATTCTGTATTTGCAATATTTCTACTCCCCCGAAACTGTGGCAGCGCTTTGCTGTTAAGTTGGCAGCCATAAACTTGAGAGTTGCCAGATAGATCTAGTTTTTGAATGCGAGCATAAAAGTCTGCAACAAATTTGTTTGTCAACAATACAGTTTGGCGAGCACTGTAATGTGAATTGAGGACTCATCGCGATAAGAAAATTGATATGGGAAAAAGTCGTAGGCAAACAAACGATACATCAATGTCGAATTTAACAATAAGCTCTATTATTGGACGTCAACAATTTGTGCAGTTTAAGTCCAGACACAACACAAAACAGACATGAAAATCATATACATAACTCTGCTGTGGACGCAATTGCTGGTGAGTTGAAAAAAAGGAAAACGTTTGACTTGGCTAATGTAGGGAGGATGCCAATTGTAGGTGGCTGAAACATCTCGATGCCTGGGCAGCTTGTCGGAGTATTTGGAAAGCCATGATCTGGTCGGAGTTGGTAATACAAAGCACTGCTTTGCCAGATATTTACCCCAACTGGAGCAGATGGGAGAGACCTGGTCGAGGGAGTACAATGGTTGCCAGCAGAATGCAACGACGGTGCGGCAAGATGTGCTCACCAAGCTGGATGGCATGCAACAAATGATACGAAAGGGGGGCACTTCAAATAGATAGCTACATCGTCGGTTGCCTGGATATCAAGGATGTCTTGGATTTCTTCAACTGCTTTGGCAAGCTGGTAAGCAAAGAGCACAACGGGTATGCTAATAATTGAAATCCCTTCTCCTCCTTCTCATTCTCATTCTCATCCTTTTCCCTCTTCATCTTCCTCTTGGCAGTCGAAGCAGCAGCTGACCAACATGTACCAGATATCCTTCAATGCCTCGGACAATGCACTTGGTCTCAGTCAGCAGCTGAATGGCATTGATATGGAGCGTTACCTATGCACGAATCGCACAGAGCAAAGTTATGTCCTGGGCACAGCACAGATTTTCAGTGCACTGGATAAATGCTTGGAACAGGCAGCTAACTTGGCAAAAACCAACGATTAAATTCATATATGTACTTTACTAAAATCTAATAATGCTGTTTTCTGCTTATATTTAATGTGTTCAGTTCGGTGTATCGGCGATTTCGATGCGACATTGTTGCAACTCCACGAACGCCTCTCGCATGCTATTCATATAGACGACTTCGGCATCGAGTGTGCACAACACCAGCGTCTGTTGCACCTCACTGTAGTCCTCACGCAGTCGTGTGTGTGCGCTTGTGGCATTATGATTAATCTCCGTGATTAATTGCAGGTTGCGGTTACTCTGCAAGATTATTAAAAATAGTTATTAGTTAAGATAAGACTAAAAAGCTGCTCAATTTGCAGGAGAACTTTAAGCACCTAACTAGAGTCACTCTTTATCATTGAATTTAACTGAATTAGTTAACCATTTTATGCTTTTTAGGAAAATAGCTTTCAACTAACTAATACTTTCAAAACATTATCAGAATATGAATCCTACCTAATAAGTTAATGGAAATGTTTGATAAAGCATTCAATTAATAATTAGTCCAGTTCATAAAAAGCTGCACCAATAGCAGTATTTATCGATTTTTCAATTATTATAAAATTATAATTTACAGCCTTTTTATGACAAAGTTAATGTGTGCAGTCTTTGTGTCATTATCAGATGTGTTTTATTGCATTCAAAAGTCTGTAAAGTCTGTCAGTTATTACAGAAATTTAAACATAACATTAATTATTATTATTTTCTGCGTAATTTGTAGAAGTTCTACGAACGGTTGGAGACTATTAAAGTTTAACTGAGACTAACATTAAGAGTAATTTTAGGGTAAAATGAATCTCAAAGCGACTTCAGCTTCTTTGGAAGCTGTTGACACACAATTACAAATATTACAGACCCCTTTCACATATACTATGCAGTTAAGTCTATAAATAACACTATAAATATCAATAAACAATGGAATTCTTAAACTCACACTATCGCTGATACACTCAAGGTACTCAAGATCATTGTCGAGTGTATTGCATAGTTCCAGATTACCGCATAGAGAGCTACGTCCCATTTCGATTTGTGTACGCTCAAGCTGCTCATTGATGGATAAATCGATCTTTGTTTCGTTGGCTGTCAGTTCGCAGAGTTCATAGCTCAACGAAAAGACACTCGAGGCATTGACACTTGCCAGCAGATAGTCATCGTGACACTCGTCGATTATTGTGTCCGGCCATGCTGTTGGGGTGACCAGTGGCACATCTGTAGCTATATCTGTGCTGCATGCCACATCTAAACGTTGCAGAGCCAACGGCAACAGAACCAGCACTGACAACAAACGCCACTGGCGACATTTAGTCTCACTGTTCAACTCACTACGCACTTGTACCGCACACATTTAGCTTAAGATTTTGAATGGCGCTACGAGCTCTCAACGGGTTTCAGTCGACGGTCGATAGTCGACAGCCGAGTTGAGTATCTAATTGAGCATTTCCTACTAATTTCTCAGAATCTAGTTCTGGGTTAGCAGCTCTTATTATTGCTGCCAGTATCGTATAAGTGACTTAGATTGGCGTATCAATTGATATGTGGTCGCTATCTTCTATCCGCCCGTCGTTTATTGATCTACAATATTTATTAATCAATTATTACACTGACAAAAATTATATACAAACAATAAATTTTTAGCGGAATCTTTTTCACGACCTTATCAAAACACGTGTCTTAATGCGTATAATATATATATCATAAATACAACCCCGAAGCCATAAGACCATTTTAAATCAACCCCAGAAGTATGCAACGTTATAAATGTATTTTCGTTATTTTTGCATGTTTTTATCATTATAATACAATTATTTGAAAAAGTTTAATTTCTTCCATTTTTATAAAGCTCCATATTTTGCGTGCTTAGAAGAACTTCATGAGCTTTTCTAATTTGCTCTTAAAAGTTAACGGCAAGAACTTCAAGTCTTCCTGAGGAGACTTCTCTGTCGAGGGCTCTGGAAGTTCAGTTGTTGGTTCACGAGTAGCGGGTGCCTCGGTAGAGGGTGCCTCAGTAGCTGGTGCCTCGGTTGCTGGTGCCTCGGTTGCTGGTGCCTCGGTAGCTGGTGCCTCAGTAGCGGGTGCCTCGGTTGCTGGTGCCTCAGTAGCGGGTGCCTCGGTTGCTGGTGCCTCAGTAGCGGGTGCCTCGGTAGCTGGTGCCTCGGTTGCTGGTGCCTCAGTAGCTGGTGCCTCGGTTGCTGGTGCCTCAGTAGCGGGTGCCTCGGTTGCTGGTGCCTCAGTAGCGGGTGCCTCGGTAGCTGGTGCCTCGGTTGCTGGTGCCTCAGTAGCGGGTGCCTCGGTAGCTGGTGCCTCGGTTGCTGGTGCCTCGGTTGCTGGTGCCTCAGTAGCGGGTGCCTCGGTAGCTGGTGCCTCGGTTGCTGGTGCCTCAGTAGCTGGTGCCTCAGTAGCGGGTGCCTCGGTTGCTGGTGCCTCAGTAGCTGGTGCCTCGGTTGCTGGTGCCTCAGTAGCGGGTGCCTCGGTAGCTGGTGCCTCAGTAGCGGGTGCCTCGGTTGCTGGTGCCTCAGTAGCTGGTGCCTCGGTTGCTGGTGCCTCAGTAGCGGGTGCCTCGGTTGCTGGTGCCTCAGTAGCTGGTGCCTCGGTTGCTGGTGCCTCAGTAGCGGGTGCCTCGGTAGCGGGTGCCTCGGTAGCTGGTGCCTCAGTAGCGGGTGCCTCGGTAGCTGGTGCCTCGGTAGCTGGTGCCTCGGTAGCTGGTGCCTCGGTTGCTGGTGCCTCAGTAGCGGGTGCCTCAGTAGCGGGTGCCTCGGTTGCTGGTGCCTCGGTAGCTGGTGCCTCGGTTGCTGGTGCCTCAGTAGCGGGTGCCTCAGTAGCGGGTGCATCAGTCACTGTAACGGGTGCCTCAGTGGGAATAGTTGGCTCAGTAACGGGTGCCTCAGTGGGAATCGTTGGTTTACTAGTTGTCGGTGAATCTGTCGGTACATCGTTTCCCACACAGATATTGAAATCGTTATCGCACTTCTCCAATTCGCGGGCATATTCAAGACGAGCATCGTCCACACAGTTTTTTAAAGTACTATCGATGGTACTGTACGAGGCACTAACTGTGTTGTATTGGGTATTAGCATCACTGTTCAGGGTGAACATTACTTTGTAGCTGTCAGCGGACTAAAAAATACATCAAAAAGTTTAAAATGTTTCTTAATTAGTTATTAAAAAATTATTTAAATAAGATTTAAATCACACAAAACTTAAACATTTAGGAATCTAGATTTATTATTAAAAACACGTGAGCTTTCTTTACTTTTCTTTACATGCGATAGTATGTAACACCTACCGCATTTCTGTAGCAATCGAAGAATTTCAGACCGTCAGTCTGTTTCTCACAGGATGCGAGAGAATCACACATGTTATCACTGCGCTTCAACAAATTCTTGCGCTGTGCATCACTCTGGGTGGTCACCCTGTCCTTGGCCACCTGAGCAGTGTTAACACACTTGCTATAGACGACGTTGTATTTGGCCAAAGTGGACTGTTGATCGATTATGTATTGGCCGAAGCACTCGTTGATAAGATTGGGATCATCGCTGGCAGCATGGGCAGAAATCAATGAGCGCATGGCCTTCTCCTGGAGACCCACGAAGGGTTGAAGAGCCAAGTCCTTTAAGGATACATGGGCGCTGCAGCCAGCGGCCAACAGCAGGCACAGGGTAATCGGGAACTTCATGATGATATTCCAAAAAAAATATGATATCCTTTTTTGAACGGTGTGTCGGGGAAGGGAAACTAACTTGCCGTACTGAATAGTTGCGATTTAACTGGCTTTCAAAGTGGTCAGCGCCTAACTTTTATAGCCCCCGAAAATGAGATCGAAGACTATCTGAAAAGATTATTCAATAAAAACTAATCAATTGCTTGAAGACAGTATGAAGATTGTCTGATGGTTTTTAATAAGTTTTTAACGCATTTCATTTAACATTTGTATTCGAATTGTGACTTGCCCATTGCCAAAAGTCAAAGTCAGATAAGATAGACTTCTAATTCTAGGGAAACCAATATCGCTAAATGCCAAACGGACCGTTGGTCAACCGAGTTAACACTGTACGTGTTATTTAACCACACACTGACTCACTATCAAAATGGCTGCTATCAGTAAGTACTATTATATTATAGTAAGAATTAGTTAAACAGGGAAACTTTCAACGGGACAAAAGCAATGTGCTTTTATTCAATTGATTTAATTATTGAAGAGATCGAATTTCATCTTTAAATTAGACATGTGAATTAATATCAATTTTATTAGTATTAAGTAGGTTTTATTTAAACTAAGTTCAACTAGATCAGCTATAATACAAAATCTTAAATTTAAATTCGTGTGCACTTTATTTAATTATTGAAGACAGTTTATTTATAAATAAGTCAAATTTTATTTTATTTTTAATATTGATTCTAAATGGAAAGACTCTGCTATTGTTCTTGTTTTTGTTTTTGTTTTGCAAACTCGACTTATTTAGAATACTGGCTTAATGGCGTTTCAACCACATTTTGATGTCGTCCATCATGCTCTTCAATTTGGTTTGGTCGAGTGCGGCACGGGAGAGATCCTCCTCGGGGTAATTCTCCTTTTGCGAGTCATCTGCTGTTGAGACTTCTGTAGCGGCGGTGGTCTCAGGAGCGGCGCTGGTCTCTGGAGCGGCGCTGGTCTCTGGAGCGGCGCTGGTCTCTGGAGCGGCGCTGGTCTCTGGAGCGGCGCTGGTCTCTGGAGCGGCGCTGGTCTCTGGAGCGGGCTCAGTAGTTGCTGGTGGGGCTGTCGTTTCGTTGGGCACAGTTGCTCCTCCGCTCATACAATTTTGGAATTCCTCATATAGTTTGTCCGATTTCTCCACATAATCACGGTCTGCCTTGCTGTTACAGACATTGTGATCGTATTCCACAGTACGATAGAGCTCCTTCAACTGGGCCAACAGCTCTCCCGAATCGGCCGAGATTTGGAACATGGTCTTGGTATTGTCGGATCCCTGTAAATAATCATCGGAAAATTACTCAAGAGATTCTTTGTATATTTCAAATCACATCGAGCTGTTCAACTTACGGCTTGAGTGTAGCACTCAAAGTATTCAACTGCTTCTGTAATTTTGCTGCAAGTTTCTAAAGCCTTGCAGGACGAAGTGGCAGTTGCATCAATTGCGGTACGATTATCCTGGGTGTTGTCATCGATTTTGTTACGGGCCGCAATGGCAAGTGCCGAACATTGTTTGTATTCCTCTTCGTAGTTTTCGGCACACTCGTTCAACTTTGGCAAATAGTATTGGAAGCATTCGAATGAGCGTGTTGGATTATCTTGGCTAATATCACGAGACTGGATCATGAACTTCATCAGGCCAATATCGGGCAACTGATTTCTGGGCGCAGCTTGGCTCAAGCCAATTGCCAAAAGCAACACACACACTTTCGAAAACATATTTAAGTTAAAATCACTTTTTGGTTCTTGAATGGTAAGAAAACTGCTTTGATTCGTTTGGTTTGAACGTCGGATTCGTTATTGCACTTTAACGCTGGCGACTTCGATATTTATAGGTACGTTTCTCAAGTGGTTCGGTCCATAAAACACAACACGATATGTTCTACTTGTACATGCCATATTATTGCCATTGTTATTACGTTATTAGATTTGGCTCTATCACCTTATCAATGTCCACGGGCATTATCATTCTTATCGTTCGCCTGTGACGGTGAAAAACATTTCCATAGAAACAATTGAACCTTTCTATCAACTTCAGGAATAATCATGAAAACCTTTATTGCGTTTCGTGAAAGTTGTCTTACAAAATATTTGTGCAATCTTCAAGAGTTTCAGGATTTGGAATTAATTAATTTTAAGAAATCCGAATAAATATCTTAAATAAAATATACTTATTAAATTTCTCGTCTATGACACTGATCCATTTTTAGCCTTAATGTTATCTTAATCGAGTGCTTAGTTTAAATACCATTTCTATATTATTGTTCCAAGGAAACCCATATCAATTAAATGGCTAATCAGTTTACGATGTTATATTGGTGATTTTGCTCAGGTTTCTTATCGAATTGTGGATGTCATCGTGTGTTGCGTGTTGCGATTGGTCAGCTCTCTTATCTGTCGCTCACACACTCTAAAATATTAAGCACACGAGTATTGAATGAACACAATTATTATACAAATAATTAATATTATTCTTCAAATTTGATTCTTGATCAGTAGCAGCCTCAATTCCAAGTATTTATTAGTCTGGCCTTAATAACATTGTCAATAGAAGGTCGCATTTGTTTACACATGTATTAACTGTTTAAATAACTAACTCTTGGCCCCACGTGCTTGACGACATCAATATTAAGTACACATATTACATAGTACAGAACTTGATGAATCATTTTACGATTTCACAAGTACAAAAATCAAAAAAAATAAAATCAGCAATTTAAAATGATATTTTGTTTTTATACTAATTAATGTTGCAAGTCTGAGCATGTTTATTTTATAGATAAGTGTTTCACAGATTCTTTCATGAAAGATAACGTTGCTTAACTTGTCATTTTCTGCATTGTATGAAATATTTTTGACCTTAACTTTTTAATTAAATATTCATTAGTCATTTAGCAAAAATGTATAGATAACTGGCAATCAGTTTTAGTTTTTCCGGAATGTAATCTAAGCAGGTTATTCCAAATTTAAAGGACTTTTTTATCAACTCTCACGCTGCTCTTTAAAAGATAGCGATAGAAAGCAAGACATTTTTAATAGATTAAAAGTAAGCAATTCTATAATTAAATCTTGAAGTGTACTTATTTTATGTATATTTTAAAAATTATTTTTCGAGTACTGAAAAATGTCATCAAGGAAGGAAACGTGCTCAACACACCTGGGTGTGGGTTGAGAGGCATGAAGAGAGCGCGGCAATTGCTAATTTGCATATCTTAATTGCGTTCTTTGTGCGAGAACTTTTTGCCGTCGCAGGACGAGGTAAACAGGACACTGTAACTGCAACTGCCACTGCAACTGCAGCTGCATTAACAATGCACACACAAAAGTGCAACTAGGCGACGCCTTAAATCAGCCCAAGGCTTCATCCTGTGGCAAGGACATGCCGTACAATTATTGGCTGTATTTTTAAGGTATGTGTGTATAGTTGTGTGGGTGTGGCTGTGTGTGTGTGTGTGTGTGTAGGGGGGCTACATTTCTAATTTGTTTTAATTGCAGTGACAACAATGCCGCAGGCAGCAGTAACAACAACAACATATGCAATCAAAAGACAAACGAAATTAAATTTAAATGAAAAACGCCGTTGGCTCAAAGCAACAAGGCAACAAACTGTTTATTTAACTGTTAAATACTTGGCCTTAAATTTAGCAATTGCATTGCCATGGATTGGCAAAAAGCGGCCTAAAGCTTTGGCCAACTTTAGCTGGAAAATGTGAAATGAATATGCGGGAAATGCAAAACTTTCTGTGGACTAGAAAAACAAGCAAGTCTAAATGGGAACTGTTTAGCATACCCTGTACTTCTGACTAGTTTAAATGGATCATGATAAAGAGTACGGCTTTCTATTTCTTTTTTTCGATTTAACTGGTGAGTCCCAATTAAATTGATTAATTATATATTATTTCAATAGATTATTCGATATAAACAATGCACTTTATTAATATAATTTTGGTTTACTTTTTAAATTGATTTTTACAAAATTGTTCATACATATTGACACTTAATGCTTATCAATTCAAACGATAACATTTCGATTTACGCATTTTAATAATATATATATTTTTATAGTTTCATATAATTTGTTTGAGTATCAAATGTCGGTGGTATGTAAATAATAAAGGGAGAAAACAAACGGAAAGGGTATGTACTAGTCGATCACAGAGTAATACTAGTCTCTTCCGTTAATTATGTAAGTTAACCTCGTTGACATGCAATTGGTTTAGTTAAGTTTCTCTATTGAAGTTGTCACTCGACGTGGCCTCTGTCAATATTTGCTGACCTTTCCTTGTATTCCATTATCTACTTTGTCCTTTCATTTACTTCAAGTAGATTAGAAAAGTTGCCTAATGTTTGTTAATTCAGATCTTGCAGTCCCGAGACTCATAAACCACCTAGTCTAGTGTCTAAGCGAATTGAGCCACTTCTTCAGCTCGTTACTCAGACCGCTCTGGGAACCGGATCCTGCGGAGTTGGTGGTATAAAAACTGGTCGTTGTTGAGGTCCTCGGTCTACGAGTACGTCGTGTTGAAACTGTTGTCGGTGCGTTTGTTTCGGTTGTTGTTTCTGTGGAAGTTTCAATTGGACTTTGGGTTGAATCTGTGGATGTTGCCAGAGTAGTTGCAATCGATGCGGCAGATGTCGTTATCACAGGACCCTTTGTGGGCACGGGCTCGAGACCAACTAAGCAATTCTGTAGATCAATGTAGGCCTTATCCGTGTTGACTTCATAGGTGCGCTGTGAGTTATTGGTGCACTGATTCTCTCTGAACTTAATCAACTGAATTTCCTGCTCCAAATCGCCATAATAACTGCTGGCGGTGCTTGAAACATTATACATGGCTCTAACGTTTCCACTAGCCTGTGATTTAGATATAATATTATATTTATTGGGTAAATCTTTCACTGTCTTAAAGCATTACTCACCATATTTGAGTAGCACGACAGTCCCTGCAAGCTATCGGGTTGATCGTTACAATCAAGTAATTGCTGGCAACTGGCGACTGTGGTGTCATTCAGGGTGCTCAGCACCTGCTTGTATTTATCGTCCATCTCGGCAATCTGCAGCTTGGATGCATTCTGGCAATTTGCATATTCCAGTTGAAACTGCTTCAACAGCTGATCGAAGATATCACTGTAGTATTGAAAGCACTCCAGGGAACGTGTAGGATTATTCTGTTGGAGGTCGCTGGTGCTGCGCATCGCCTCCATCAACTTGGATTCTCCCCACGTGGGATGAGGAGTTGCCAATGCACAGGAAACCAGACAAACAATCAGAAACGGGACTCCACTAACGAAATTCATTTTCATTTATTTCTTTTACGTTTTTATTTGACGTAGTTGTTGATTATGTTGTCTTCACTGTTCAGTTTCGACTTCGATGGCAACCGAATGTGTCCACAGTTTTTATAGGCGACACATTTATACAATTTTAAAGCCTTAAGCATGATAGGTTGATATGATATAATTATAAAAAATGCCCTACATTATGGTAAAAAATGGTAATTTGTTTTTGTGTAAACTATAACAAAATATTATCAATTTGGTAGCATTATCTATTGGCTCTAAAAATATATTCGTTTATTTTTATGAACACATTCAAGTTTCAATTTGATTTCTTCTATACTTTATTCACTTTCGTCACTAGAAATCAATCAAATGAGACATTTAAAATATTTTATATACTCATTTCACTTTGTAAAATATTTGAAAGATACTCTAGAATACAACAACTTATCCAGGCTTGTTGCAGATCTTTTCTCATCAAGCTTACATCCATTAAGCCTCTGGAAAGTCACAGTATATATATATTTTTGAGTTCTATGTTGTAAACTCACATACCTTACTCAAACTTTTACAGCGCACAACAACGTGAGTAACTCCGCGAAATCGATGGACTTTGCAGTGAAATCCATTAATTAAATTTAAATGCCAAATGCGCTGTCCGACATTATCAAATTAAGTCCTTGGATATATATGTCAGTCGATAATAATTACGCATGACTAAAATCAAACGAGCCGGTCAAGCCCCCGCACACAAATAGTATCTGTGACTAAGCACTCGAAATGTTTCCGTTTCGATCAGCTTATCATTCAAAGGACTGTCAATCAGAGTGATTTAAAAAACAAACAAATAAAGTATACAAGAACAAATTGCGCAACGATTCGTCGAATGAACTTGATAAAACGTTAACTTTCGATAAATGCCAAATATGATTTCGGGGGAACAAAAAAGAGAAGATACGAAAAAAATGAACAACTGCAGATTGTCGAAAGAACAATTCATATAATGCGTCGCATTACGTTTTCAACCTTCAAAACGAGCGAAATTCATTTTCATTCTCGCGCAAAATGCCAGCAATTTTTCAGACGCTGCCGCAACTTCTTTTCCTTCTCTCTGTCTATTGCATTTCTGCTCGCTCTCGCTCTCGCCCTATCTTTTTCCCTGTCAGCTGGGGCATCTAACAATGCATTTTCAATTTTCCAATTTCAGCTCCCTCGCTGTTTGATGCATGTCGAGCTGGAGCGTTTCTGCCTCGCCGTACCACTGAGCGTATGATTAATTTTATTTACTTAAAAGCAAATGCAACGCCTTCCGGCAACGTTGCTGCATACTAAGTGATGTGATGCAACTGCAGCTAACGAGTTGGTTGCCTGCCTTGGGGGCGCCTCCAGGAGCTGTCAGCGCAAATGAAGTTGTGTGGCAAATGTGGAGTCGACATTGAGTTACGTTGAGTTAACTCCTGATGGATTGCCAGAAATCAACTGAACTAAGCAGCTGTAAGTTGAAGCTGACTAACTTTTCGTATTGTAATTGCATGCTAAACACACTTATTCTATTTCCCTTTTTCCATCTTCTGTTTGGAAACATGATTCACCGATAGAAATCCGAGAAAAATTTCACCTCTGATAAGCATTTAATTAAATTATGACCATTTCTCTTAAAATTCAATTTTAAACATCATAATTAATCCCACCGACTGCGACTAATGTGCCATATTCTATCGCTATCATTTTGCTGATTGCGATAACTTATTTCCGATTTCGTGACCAGGAATACCCGTGACTGTTCATAAAAAAAACGCTTTACAATCATTTGTTGATAGCGAATAAACAGGCAATTGATAACCAACAATAATTATTTTTATAGAATTTATTACAACCTATTTAGATTCCAGTATTTTCTAGTCTTATCCTTAAAAGCATTCGCACCTTTATAATAATTTGACAACTGTGATTCTGGACTGTCAACGTCTCAAACTTTTGTCTTGTCTTGTCAATAAAAATTTAAAGAAGACTTTTTGGGCTTTGCAAATAGATAATTGGATATCAATTTTATATTCTGTACTTTGATTAATAAGTTTGTTGGCATTTATAAAGTTATTATCGCTAATATTATTCAATTTAAACATTTACATGGCTACCATTTAGTTATAACATAGATCAGTTCTTAATATGAAATAGTTAAAAACGAAGCTTGTGTAGAGTACCTACTTTATCAGCAGTTGGTTAAAAATGGCATTAGAAATATTCTTAGAATTCTTTGTTATATGATTATCGTTATATTTACAACATTGAAGATGGAGTGTTGCAATCTGAAGTATATACTATCTTATAAAACCCCCTAAACAATGTACTAATCTAGTGTCGAAACCTCTGATAAAAATGATTATTTACAAATAATTTGATCCAAATATAAACTGTTGAACTTAAATTAATTTTGTACTTTATTATTTTACCATTAAAACTACATCAAAATTTAATTTCGTAGAACTGCGTTGAACTATATGCAATATAGACAGTTACGCAACTTTATCAATTTTATTATAATATTATAACTGGCAATAACAATTGTTATTGATATTTTTTTATTTGCGATAGACATAGCGATTGTAGGAAGTCGATGATTATCAGCATGTAATTAAATAAGCAAATATATAATAAGGGAAAGACACTTACATACGAGCTCTTGCTAATAATTTCTAATATACAGGCAGGCCAAAAACAATGGGCGTTAATTATTTTTACAACTAGCATTACGTATACGCACTGATGTCACTGTTATTTTTATATCTGTACCTATATACTTAAGTGCAACTGTGTGCGAGTCGGGGGAGAATTGGAGAGGGAAACACAACAAATTGTTGTGCAGTAATAACAAAAGATTTTACGATAGCAATAACAAGAAGTGCGCACAATTAAACACGCTCCCTCAATGTGGATGAATGTGCCAGGAGTGGAATTGGATGTGGTTGCCTTGTGTGTGCGGTGTAGGTTAGAACTGTCTGGCAACAGCAATTGAACTACAAATAGAAATCGCCATAAAGCATAGAACTAGTATTGACCGGGCACGCTTTCAGTTTATGAAAGCGCGTGAAATTCAATTAAAACGCTTGTTCGATATTAACTGCAATGCGTGTCTGCTGTCTGTGTCATAAACAAGCTTATTGAATAAAATTGAAGGACATCAGCAATAACAGCAACAAGAGCAGCAACAACAACAGATACAGATACAGCAGCAGTCAGTGGCATTGGCAGTGGCAATCATTCAGCTCCTGCTGCCAGTTTCACACAGTTTTCTATACCCTGTAACCCAAATTCTAGCTAAAAGGGGAATTCCCTTCCACTATCGTATCGATAATGCGTGATAAGTAAATTTATAGTCCAGTTTACCATATAGATAGGCTTCCTCACAATTTTAAACGGACTGTTTTTTTGAGCTGATACTAATGTTTATATGGCAATAAATTTAAAAGAAATAAGTTAATAATTGAATAAATATACGCAAACATGTGCACAAGATCAGATAAGTAATATAATGAGAATAATGATATTTTCTAACTTGGGATAATTTCTTTGAATATTAAATTTACAAATTTTTAAAATAATTTTTAAATGTTAAATTTAAACAGTTATATTAAAATCTCTGCTGGTAGAAAAATAAATTTAAAGTAACTACTGCAGGTAGCTATTAAAAATAGAAAGAGGTAAGTGATAGTTCAGCAATAGTTTGATTCACGCCTCGAATTTTCAGATTGCAATCGACAATAGTTTTCATGTCTTTTATGCTTTGTGGGCGTTTGATTACTGTCAACGCATTTGCGTCAATTTTCTCCGATTAGGCGTCATGCCGCTCTGTCTATAAAGATTATATTCAGTATGCTGATTATAATCAACTATTATATCAGGAAAAATAGCGGACATACCTCACGGCGAGCGAGCCATAGAGGCGTCATCGTCGCTCTCTGTTTTGATGAAAATTAATTAAAGTAATGCCATGAAAAATGTAATGAACTTGTCGCTGTCGCTGGCGACGACAATCAAAACTGTCCGGACACTGCAGCTAATTGTAAACGTAGTAAAAATTTTACTAGCCAAGCGGAGAAGGACCAAAACCTGACTTACAGCCAGTTTGCCATAAAGTGCAGTTGTCGACCAAAAAACTGAACCGAGCCGAGCCAAGTCCAGACTGTTGCATAATAATGAAAACTTTCGCCTTGTTGCACACACAAAATGAACTGGTTAGAGTTTGGGCACAACATGACCAGCTGGCAACGGTTTGGACTCCCCAACCAGTCAGTCATTTGAGTGCAACGAATGGAATGCTAACTAATTAAATTTGTACGAGTACTCGCACTCCTTCCGAAATATTAGAGAGGTTGTTGCATGCTGCATGTTGAAGTCTGGCCTCTGTTGCGGCCTCTCTGTTGCATGTAATTGCTGCCAGTTTCAATTATTGTTTTAAATTTCTCAAAACAACTTAAGCAACGACTACAAAGATTCATTTTACGCTCCTCTAGAGAAATGGTTGGTTGGATTTAAATTTATGTTGCGAGTCATCAAGGAATCGCTTCACACGATTATAACAAACTCGAAATTCCATTGGGTGTAATAGATCAATTTAATAATAATTTTGGAATGTTATAAATTTTGTAATGCCTTTAAAATAAAATTTAGCTTTTCAAAGTGTTTTGTTTTAAATTTTCCCTGTGTATTTTTATTAAAAATGTTTCTTAACCAATTTAAAAACGTCAAGGAATGAAGTTAAATTGCGACCTATTTGCCTACCAGTTAAATTTGTTATATTTACTAGAGTGTGAGTAACTAACTAAGCACCGCAAAAAGAATACAGAAAAGGGAGCAAAGCCGTTTCTAAGGAGAACCGCAGTAAATAAGCACACAAAGTTGTCGCTGCGAAACTATTTCATAAGCTTAAAGATGGCAACCACAAAAAAATAGAAAAATAATATTAGAGAAATGTGCAAAACTGAATCTGAGTGATGCGAAAAAGTCAAAAGTTGCTGGCTTGTTCGGCCTGACCAAAAGAGGCAACATGCAACAAAAGCCGCAGAAACAGAAAATGAAGTCAACAAAATTGTTGTCGCCATGGAAAGAGAATAAAAAACGAATACACGAAAGAAAGGAAGTTGGCCCCAGAAAACTTCTACTCAAAATCAGTTAGTTGGAATCTCAAGAACATACTTATACATAAATATCCATTTATACAAACTACAATATAAATGTATACATTGTTGAAGCTTACGCAACGTTTAAGGTTCAAAATAAATATAAATATTTGCAAACGATGTTGATATGATCAATATAAAAAGGGGGAATTTTTGCTATCTGAAAAATTTAATAAAAGCAATTCCCTAAGCCACAAAGAAAGCACATAAACTAGCTACTGCCAAATACAAATTACACGCATAAAGTCAGCCATTTACAAGTACAAACTTGGCCAACAATATTGACATTAGCCGATTCTACTTGGTGCAGAAAGGTGCGAAATGTCAAAGCAGTTTTTACTGCAGATAAACGAACTAAATTTGTGCGGGTTGCAAAATTTAGCAACTCAAATTCGCTGGCAAATTCGGAATTTCGCACTGAATTGACAGTCAAATGCCAGGCTGAAAGTATGCTGCAGTTTGCTGACTGTAAACGTTATAGTTCCTTTCCATCTGCTTTTATGTAGCATACTTTTTAGCGCAATCTGTTTCGGTTCCTTGCGTTAATGAAAAATCTAATGACAATGCATAAAATGTATCAAACCTAAAGTTTGATTAAGAGCAATCGAAAACCTTTCGTTCTAATTGAATTTAAGTCCTTTTAATGATACTAAAAGTGCAATAATTTGAATTGAATTGTGTGTAGTGTAAAATTTACACTGTTTTTTGTTGGAAAAAATATACATACTTTAAAGCCTGCATTGGAATTAGGCATAGCATAATATAATGTGTATAGCAATGCTTAAACTCAATTTGCATTGGAATTGCATAATTTATGCAGGCATTAAGTGCACAACTATGCAAAATGCAAGGCTTATTGCTCGACACTTAAATAAATAAATAAGTATTAGTATTTTATGAGGCAGCAGGACAGTAGAGAATGGAAAGGGCTGTGGATGGGGTTATTGGTGCCATGAGAATGATTAAATTTGCGTCCACGTTACACGGTTATTGTTGTTGCTGTTAAGCTGATAAGCCTCGTACAGTGTTTCATGCCTCGGCTCATAAATCAAGCCAAAATTCAAATGTTATCAGTTTGCGGAATATTCCCAAACTACGTAATAGGGGCAACAGTTAGTCTAGTTAATATAAGTATGTATATATACCATGTTTTTATGAATGGTAGATAAGAGAAAAGGCTGCTGCTCAGTAAGCTGCCACTGCAACAGGCTTCTCTCTTTCCTTCCTCTCTCTCTCTCTCTCTATATATATATATATATATAAAACCTTGTTTCTTTGTGTGCTTTAAAGAGTATATATTGTGGTCCTTCTGCGCCTGCTCTCTCGATCATCTACCAGTTACTTCTCCATGGCAATTATGCTCGCTTCTAGTACACAAAACATACAGACACATTCTTTTACATTATTTTATATAGACAGGCAGATAAGCGCAACAATAGCTAACCTGGTATTGCATTGAAAAAATTGCTTGTTGCCATTTTTGCACTACGGCAAAGGGCTTTTCCCACTGATTCCAAATGTGACAACCGTGCTGTGGTATGCAGAGACACACACAGTCACACACACAGATAGAGCTTCAACAGGTGGCATATCTAATAATAGACAAACAGCAATATTTATTTCTTTTATACTAAAACAAATATAAATAATGCTGCTTACTCTGAGGCGTCAGCCATCGCAACATTATAAATGGCGAGGTGCTCAGCTGCCTAACGTTCATTCTCGCCAAACTAAGCATAACGCAAGAGCCTCGTGCGCGATCCTAACTCAACACATTAAGTCTAATAAGGAGAAAAGATTAAATCGCATATCGTGTGATAATCGCACTTGAAAACATCTATTCAAATAACTATTATATTTATTGCACTTAAGACGCGTATGCATGCAAAATTTATGTGAAAGACATAAAAACATAAAGCGACTTCAGAACTTTCCTCATTCAACCACGCAGCGACCATAACACGTATACGCCATGGTGTCCAAAGCATTGGTAAGTGCAGTTGCAGTCATAAGTTTTGCTTCCCTGGGTGGAGACACAAACGTTTGGGTTAACAAACAAGCAAGAAATAACCCAAACAGAAGAAAGTAGAAAATATAATTTACCCCTGGGAAGAAGCAGAGAACCTGATGTGTGTGGGAAAATTAAATTGTTTTTTAAAAGTCATGTGCTATGAACAGAAATCAATGAAAGTTTAAACAAAATCAATATAATTATTAATTTGCAATGCATTGGATAAAAAAACCAGTTCCTAAAATAGTAATAGAGTTAATTTTAAAAGATACGAAACTGTTATTGCGATTTTAAAGTGATTTTCGCAATGTTTTAACAGGAAGAGTGCAATAAAGAGCAATAAAAAACACTTTTCAAAAGGCATAGCATACATTTCGGACATGAAATAGACGAGTAACATGAGCTGGCAATATGCAAACAGAAATTGAATTAATGTCATGTATGCATGTGAGAGACTGACCAGTGAAAGCTGGCAGATATGCACACACACACACACCCACACACATAGTCACGAGCAGAGCGAGAGAAAATAGCATATTAACAAAAAGCAGGCGTAAAAAGCGCTGTCACAAATTTAGCTGAAAATCCAACAAGAAGCTGAGAGACTCGGTGTGTGTGTGTGTGCTCACATTTGTTGTTGATGCATGTTGCATGCGAATTAGTGTTGCCACTCGACAGTTTGGCCAACAAGGAATCAGCCAAGAAAACAGGCCAGGCACACAAAAACCTAACAAACTTGCTCCAAATCAGAGCTGAGCTTCACACAACAACAGCTGGCAACAAAAAGTGCAATGAGTGAAGGACAGACTGTGAGAAGAGAGATAGAGAGAGAGAAAGAGAGAGAGAAAGAGGTAGAGTGTGATAACAATCCCCTGAATGCTTAACGTGTCAGTCGCCTGGTTGAAAGGCGACGGCTTCTCGGCCGGCTGTGAAAAAATATGTAAATTAGACATCAAAAATGCTTTAATGAAAATTCCGCCAGCAGCTTGCAGCATGAAGAATGTAGGATATAAAAAAGAAGAAATTAAACTGCACACTTTCACACTCAAGCTGTTGTATTTCCAGTCTTTCAAGTGCAATGAACGCAACGGAAAAAAATAATTAGACATGGTGACTCTGAAATGGTTGCATAATTGCAACAAAACATTTTTGGAATTCCCCTTTTTTCAATTTTCATTTCTTTTTATTCATTTTTTGGAGCAGCTTTGCAAATGCTTGACTCACAAAAAAAACCGCAACAGCTGCCGCATAATAAAAACTACAAATATTTCAAACAACGCGCTGCAAATCGACCTGTTACAATATGCATGTGTTTATGTGCATATTTCATAGTCTGTATAGACTGTATGCACACACTCACACACCTGAAGCACCGCAATTTGCGTTTGCTGCCAAATTGCCGCACTAAACGGTGGACAAAGGCTCACAATTTGCCATTTGCTCCACTCGAAACATGAATGGCATTTCAGATGCCAAAAAAAAGACAGCAAAGAAATAGCTCTAAAAAATGAGAAAAATACGAGTGAATTGTGTGGCAGCCGCAGCAATTAAATTGGCATCCACCTAAGACTGCTAAACTGTGCAATGCAATCATAAAATCGAACTGAACGATCAACTCTTTAAATGACAGATTTATTCAGAACGACCAAACATAGAAATCTGGAAAATAATTTTACTTTGCAATGCGAATCATGTCCAAGTTTCCGTGGGTTTAATTGTAAATTACAGTCAAGTTATATTTCCTAATTAATTTTCCATAATAAATATTATATTATCTCCTTTGCTTGGCTATTCCCTTGGATTTTGAACATTCAAATATTCAAATTTGGTTATTCTTCACTAACTATAATTTAATAATTACTCAGTGAAAAGAACAATAATGGAAAGCACTTGAGATTTTAATAATGTTTAATCCTTGAAACATAGGGCGCCAATATGTTGCCTTTATTTAATATTATTCGGCACAAAATCCTTTCGCAAGTCTAATTATAAGTTACGAATAGATTCACATGAGCTTACCTTGATTAAGTTATTAAAATACAGGTAATCAGGTATTTATAGTTGCCAAGGAAATACACACAGTAAATACAACTAAATGTACTCTGAGGGGAAGCTGGCAAATCAAATAAATTTTGCAATTAAAAGTTGCACTCCTTCGAAAACATTTGTCAACGTAAATAAAAGTAAATTAAGTTTATTTTGCATTTCGCTGCGCAAATTTTCTTTGGCTTGCTTCACATTTTCTCTCAATTGCCAGGTTCTTCTTGCGGTGTTGATTCTTATTTTATTTTTTGTTTTGTTTTATGTTGTTTATTTACGTTAGTTGTTGTTGGTCCGTTGGTCGCGTTTTCTGTTGTGTTTGCGAACTAGGAAGCAGGAACCGAAAAGGGGGCCGGATGTCAAGCGAAGGAAACTCTGGGCGGTGGCATCCGTTGGAACTGTAACTCGCATTTCATGTTGTTTTAATTACTTTCTGATTTATTCAACGTGCCGACATTGGTACTACTCGTGTGCAGACACACACACACACAGACACACACACAAATCTGCTGAAAATGTGATATTGTTGGATGTGATATCCATTGAATGGCCCGCATTGTGCATTGTAATTATTTGCACTGTCACCTGGGCACGTCTAAACAGAAACTAATGGACAAACATGAGCGGGCATAAAATGCAACTAAATATTTCGGAAACTAAATCGCAAGCATGCAGCAAAATTATAATTACATTATTTAGGCGCAATGCCTAACTGCAACACAAGGCCCACAAAACAACAATAAATGCGAAACACTGGGCAACCACATTGTTTGTAATAAAATGAATTAAGCAGCGGTTTTGCATCTAACATTTTGTAGTTCAGGTAATTTCATACTACTTCCTTCGCGCTCTACTCGTATTCTCCTGCTTTCCTCACCTCCCCAGCCATCGCTTTTGAACCCATTCCTGCATCCAGCCAACTGACCGAACTGTTGACCGAAATTGTGTGCAGCAATTTTCAATGTTTATTATTTCAAGAGTGCTTGTTATAAGCTATTATTGCTATATTTGCCATAGTTCACCCCAAAAGCCTCAGTTCTCTTTAACTTTGCTGTCTACCCTTGTGGAGTTGATTTTATCTACTATTTATGTGGGAAAGGTAATAAGGCTTAAATGTGTGTTCAAAATTTAATTAAAGTTTCTAGTTGCAGTAGCCTCATCCTATTAAATGTATTCCCAAAAGTAAAGTGTATTCAGTCTTCGACTGACAAAAATGAGCTGCGCATTTTTGTTATAATTTTTGTTTGGTTGCCCGGGGCAAAAGCAATGAAAGCCTAGCTCAAAACAAAACATGACTTTAAAATATACAAATGCACATACACTCGAACATATATAGAAATAGAATTCAAAAATATATTAAAGCAAATTGGATACTTAAAATTCGACACACATGTGTGTGCCTAAAAACACGTTCCAAAAAAGGTCAAATGAATAATTGGTAACCCGAGGCAAATGTTAACATCATAATTTAAATGATGCTGCTGAATTTGGCAGCGTGCAATCAGCCATTTGTTTACAAAAGCTACTCTCTTATACACACGTACATAGTATATTTAAACTTGCATGTGTTTGTGTAGTTAGTTACTTTTTAGTACAAATTGACCAGAATGACACGACTTGTAAATAGCCTGCATGCGAGTTTAAGGAAAACAAATTCTAAAATCAACATGTTTTAAAATCAGAATTACTTGAAGGCGTTTAACGAGATTCTATTGAGTGTTATTGTGAATATTAAATTTAATTATAAATTGTTTTATTTGTAGATAAGATAGAAACTGCGCTTTTGGCTTTTAATTAATATATAAAATATATCAACAATAGATGATTCTGTGGCAGCTGATATTTGTAAACAGACGACTTTAATTTAGACATTTCATTCGGTTTATTTTGAAAACAAATTTTTGAAATCTCTGGAGATTCACCAAACACGCCTTTTAATCGAGTTGCTTCGCTGAAACTTGTTATGCGTCGAGTACTTATCGCTTAGTTTAATTTATAATTCTAATAGACAATTCCATTGTTTTAATCCAGATACTTTAATGATCATACAATTCAGGCAGCTCATCAAACTTCAGCTTGCAATTTGCAGTACAAGTTTAATTTGGTTGCCCTGACAATCGAAATGCTAATTGAGTGCGGCAGGAGGTTTGCAACTTTCGACTGCACTCACAAAGAGACGGCACATAAATAGTTAATTAAAGTAAAAAGTTCTATAACAATTTACAAGTGAGATGAGAGACACCACAACCTTCCCTGACAAAAATCATATTAATGTGAGTCCGAAAATTGCATATTGCATGCGTGCTCAACCAAATAATTGGAATGCAAAATTCGCATTCAAAATGTATTCCATTAAATTAAATACTTTTCGAGCGCTAGGCACATCAATTAAATATGAGTGCAGTGGATCTGTGTGTGTCTGTTTGTGTGTGTGTGTGTGTACTCGTCTGTACAATTACAAAACTAATGCCATTTAATTAAGTTCACACGTGCCACAATTAAATCTTCAACACTAATTGATGAACGTGTGTGCATACATGTCCTTTCGAGGCACTTTTAAAGAACGTCGCGTCGTTCCGCTGCCAAAATACAAAAAAAAAAAAATACAGAGGCAAAGGCAAAATTTCTCACGTAATCAGCAGAGGCAAACAAATAAACGAGCGGACGCAGGAAGGTATACAAAAATTGTGAAAGCTACTGAAATCGTGTTAGGAAATCATAAACAGTTTTTGTTTCTCTTTTTTTCTTGTTATTTTTGTGTTACTCCCACTCAAATGCAGGTTGTATCCTTTCTGAATTAAGCAAACACACACACACACACACACACACACACACACACAGACACACCCATACACACACACACACACACACAGACAGGAAAATGCTCATCTAAAGCTTTGCTTTGTTCGAGTTTTGACACCCCCTTTTTGCTGACCTTTATCCCTTTCCACTTAGCGGCATTTGTTTTGTTGCTGCTTGCATATTTGGCACGTTTGCGCCTCGTTTTGGCCTGCCTAAGTGGGCGTGTCCGAGAGCCTATCTATCTCTCTGTTCCCCCCTCTCTTTTTCGGTGTGTGCTTGTGTTTTTCTTGGTGAGTTAGTGCCATTTATTTTACCCAACTCTCGACCCTTTCCAGTGGCACAAAAATTCGAAAATTATTTAGCAAATTAACACGCTGACAAGTCAACTGTATTGAAGTGAACGTGTTCTGGGATTCTGGCTACCAAGTTATGTGACCAGATTGCCTAAACTTATGTATGCCATGCATTCGGGCCTCAACTAATAAACACAACACGCACCAGGTTTTGCTATATCTTGCCCACCTGAAGAGTTACTTCTTACCTGGCCTTAGGTATGCGCAACATGCTGGCTCCCATTAAACTAAATTCAACCATTGTATTCCTCACAGTTCTCCCCTTACAACTTGTTGTGCAATTTTATTTTGTTGTGTTGTGTTGTGTTGCGTAGTGTTCTGCTGTGTTGTGTTCTCCCTTTGGGACTGAAATGTAATGCAAGTCACAGACTTTCATTTGCACCTGAGCATATCCTGTTCCACTCTGTAGCTGCATTTTGTTGTGGCCAAGCATTTATCGTTTATACTTAAGCAAATATTTATTTTAAATTGGGTATATAGGGCAATGGAGTAACTTAAGGATAAAAGCTTGTTAGGGCGAGAAAAGTAAATGGTTGAATAACAGTCAGTAAATTCTAAGAGCTTACTTATGAAATTACAACGAAAGCTTTAAGAGAAGCGTTTCTTAAGTTTGCTCATTGGTTTAATATGCTTTAAAGCTGTAAAATGCTTTAAATAATATTAGCATTTGTAGATTTCATATGTCCATCTGGCTGAGAGCCATTTTTATTGTAGATCACACTTCAATATTTCTAATAATAAAGACAAATTTAATGGTAAAAAGCTTTAATTAGCTTGATAAAAATAGTAAACGTAAGCAAGCTTTACTTTCCAACAGTTGATTAAATAAATATTAGTAAACGCATAGCTCAATATTCTTTTCAAGAGCTTTAATGTGCTTCCCAAACATCTTTCATATACCATAAATGTAAGGCAATGAAGAGCTCTTAAATGAACTCTGATTTGTAACTCTCCTTTTGAAAGGCCATCTTCTAGTCGAGCACTTGGATTAAAGCACTTGCCGTGCAACTTACTGGCTCTGTGAGACAACCGCAACACACATGCCACAGCAACAGACTCAGGAATCTGTTGGTTTTGGTTTTTGGTTAGACAACTTTTATATGGTGTGCATGTGTCGGCTAAATGTCTTGTTGATGTCTTAAATACATGCTTACGATTACCCGCACAGACACACACACACACACACGCACACACAAATACACGCACAGGCACACACACGTCCAATCCATAGAGTCCTCCAACCACACAGGCTGGACATGTGCTCATCATCATTAACACAGGCGGACAGAATGAGGAGTTCATCAATGTGAAATAACAACACAAATGCATTTGCATTAATTTTGGGATAAAATAAAAGCAAACAAATAAACAGCAAGAGTGCAAAGCAAATGAGTAATGAGATTTTTATAAAGTTAATTAAAATTTTGTGGCAGACGGCAACTCGTAGGCTTCAACTGAGACATTATTAAGAGCTGATGGGGAGGCTGTGGCTCTCGTTCTCTGCCTGGAGATGCGGTTGTGGATGCGGTTGGGGATTCGACGGCTGCATGTGGATGCATGTGGATGGAGCTGTATCTGTCAGGGCACGCCTCAAGTATGCACTTGGCATAATTTGTGCAGCAGCCAGAAACTTGCCACACGCTCATATATCAGACAGCAGGCGACGCTGACTTCGACAAGTGTACGAAAAAATATATATATTTACAGTGTGGCAAGTAATTGTTTTTCCAAAGAAATGCATTTCAAAAGCAATACAAAAAACTTCTCATTTTTCACACATTTATTTACTAAAAAAAGTTGCTGCAGAAATATTAATTGAAAATTATTTATAAAACTACACACACATATCCATAATTTGGTACTTTGTCGAAACAATTGCTTGACATACTGTACATCCAAAATGTATACAGAAAGATATATCTATGGAGTTGCAACGAGGTCAACGACAGTGCCAAAACTGGTCGAGGAGCAGGAATATGAGGCGTTGCCTGTTTGAAATCGCCGGCACTTTGTGGATAATAAAACAATTAAACGCAAGCTCAAACATTGCCAAAAAAGAAAGCAGAATAAAAAGAATAACAACAATAAAGAGTTGCCTTGCATTGCCTGCCAAATGAATTGGAATGCGAAATGGAAGTGGATGTGAAAATGGTAATGGAAATGGCAATGGATGTGCAAGTCGATGGAGAAGGGGTAGGGGAAGAGGAAGAGCAACTGTGGCTGCCACGCTGCAATGCTAACCACATTTGCATGCTGCCTGTGGCGCATGGGGCGTATACTTAATCAAAACCAAAACAGACGCGTTGCCTCTTCCTACATTAGAGTATCGTAAAGGGAGGAGAGGATGCTGAAGGGGTTACTGGGTTACGGGACTTAGCCGACTCCCATTCGCCGTCCACTTACGCAGAGTTTAATTGGAATTTATGGTTGACATTCTGCTGCTGCTGCAGCCGCTGCAAATGCACGAAATTTAGCCAAATTTTCAATTAGTTGTGTTTATTTAATGAGCCTAAACCATTTGCGCTTCGACGCCTTCGACTATCCACATTGCAGGGCCATTCCCTTGCCCTCTCTTGACTTCCTCTTGTCCCGTCCACAGAGAGACGCCGCATTACGTCATTTATGATGCTTCAATGCTCCACTGAGTGACGTTATCCGTTGAAAGTTTTACACGCGCCACACAAACACGCAGCTAAACCATTCAGCTGTATGTGTGTGTGGGTGTGTGTGTGCTCTTGGGTTTGAGTTAAGGCTAAGGTTAATGGCGGCTAACGGGCATGCCAAGGCAGCTGCCAACTGTAGTACATATTTCATAATCATTAGAGCTCCATGTCATCTCATGCCACATGCCACATGCTTCGTGTGCTGCGTGTGTCAGTTGCCGGCAACTTCAATTAAAGTTATTTTCTTCAAATACTGAAAATAAATTTACTACTCATTGCTTTAACATTTCATAAAGTGATTAAAATCAACATTCCCTTAAATCAAAATAGTACTGAAATTTTTATAAGAAAAAGAGAATTCTTGCTTATTGCAAATAGGAAAAGTACTTAAAGTACTCGTACTTTACTTCCACAGCTCCTTTGATACACAACAAGCAGTTTCTATTTCGTTCACGTTTAAAGCTCTTTATATAAATATACTTGGCACAAGAATAACAAAATAAATGCTGAAAATATATAGAAATAGAATGTCGAGAAGTCTGTGTCCCCACAGTCGTTTTTGATTGACAGCATATCCTTCACTTTTCATACACATTTTCATCTTTCCCTTACTTGCAACATTATTAACTTGAAAATTTCATTAATATTTCCAACAAAATGAATTCCTATTTAATATATTTGATGTCCAATTAGAATATCATATATCAAAGTAAGAAACAGCAAGTCCAATTTTCGAATTTTAACATGTTACAATACAATACAAAACAAATACTTTACAATCGGCTTAAGTTTGTGGCAATTAAAAGTACATCAGCTCTTAAGCTCTAACAAGCTCTAAATTTGCACTGTACATTTAATATTGTAACAAAAACATATTTCTACTTACATTTGTTTGTTAATTAAGTACAAAGAACACAATAAAACTCGTATAGGAAAATGTTTTATTTTGCATAATTAAGGACTCTTAAAAGGATGCTAGCATAAATTCTCAATTGAAGTAGAGAGCGACTTGACGATACTCTGTAGACCATTATATTACAATATATTTATATTTATATTTATATTACATTGTTTATGTAAAGTTTCAATATTTAAAAAGAAGTTTTGCAGTTTACAATCAACTTAATACTTCCCACATCATAGAAAAAATTCAATGTAATCAGAATATAATACTATTTCAGACTACAATTTCCCTAACTACTAACTTAACTAATCTCTGGGATTGACTTGGCTTATTATTCTAATATTATTGAGTGGTCTTATATACCCGCTTTGTGTCCGTGACAAACATCAATTGATCTCAATCGGAGATGAAACTAGTAAGCTTAATAAAATACTCAAGTGGCTGAATCAATGAATGGGGCTCGAGTGGTACTCAGTTACACTCATTTACATGTTGGATTATTTGCTATAGACATCCTCCCTATATGTGAGTGTGTGTATTTGGTTGCCAATCAATTGGCAGACGAGGGGCAATTGTGTTGAGCTGTCGATTTGCCACATAATTGCATGCCTCACGTGACTGGAGAAATTGTCGTAAAATGGCTTTAAATATTAAGAAGCTTAGGCGGCTTATACGGCTCACTTATCGCTAACAATAATATGACACACGCACACATACACATACAGGAACACACACATTTCTTCTTCTTCCCTGAACTAGCCATGAAAATGGAACATGTACGCTCAACCATAAAATAAAAGATAATCATTACTTTTCTAAGATTGCACATAAATTTCTCGCGTGCGCGCTGTACCATTCGCCCGGGAAATGCATCAAAATTCGTTGTGAGAGTGTGTATATGTCGTGTGTGTGTGTGTGGCCGTACAGGAAATGCGCCAGCGTACAGGAACAGCAGAAACAGGAATAAAGTATACGTAACGTGGCATATGAGTACATGCCAGCCCGGATGCAGTGGATGTACGCATTCACCTCTCACTCTCTTCCACTCTCTCTCTCCGTCTCTCTCTCTCTCTCTCTCTCTGTCTCCACTCAGCACTCTGTGTGGCCCAAAAAGTGCTCGGGCGTTAAGAATGCAACGCTTGCAATTGCAGTTGCCGGCTGCCCGGATGCAGCTCATTTCACTCGGGCAAGCGCAAAATGTAGACCAGCAGGATCAGAAACAGTTCCAGGACACACCCCTTCCGCCCACCCAAACACACACAGACATGTACACGCAAATACAGTGGCTGCTCTGATAAAGATGCTCGCTTGATTTAATAAATTTTGAAATATTTTCACATCACGCTAAAGTCTTTTACAGACTGGCAATTCAATAAACTGGCGTGTCAAAGTGCCACAAAAAAATGTCATTATGTATAGATATATTAAATATAAATATATATATATGTGTGTGCCTGTTTGTGTGTGTGTGTGTGTGAGTCGTAGAGTGTGTGCTCCATTAAAACTTGAAAAGTTGAGCGCTTAATTAAATGTCGCGTAAATGAAATCTTCAACATTCTTCAATCACACACAACAACAAATAGTGCAAATGCAATGCGAAGCCCAGATACCCTACAAATATTCAGATAAAAGTCTGCAACCTTAAAATAGAATTTTAATTAGTATAGAAAATATGAACAGTATAACAAATCTTGAATTTGTCTAATATTTCATTAATATATTTAGATAAATGAAAGTTATAACAATAAAAATATACTTACCTTAATTATTCAAAATTTGCAAAGGTAACTAACAATCAATTAAATCCTAAACATAGTTTCAATTAAATAAGTTGAAATCCAACTGTCATGACAACTTTATTGACATATTTTGACATACCTTAAGCTAGAGTATAATGTGGAAAAGTTGCTGGCAAACGATGGCTCCTTTTGCTCCTCAGAGCCCGCCTACTTTCCCCTGCTTGATTCTGCTGCTATTGCCGGCAAAGTGATTAAATTGAGCAACCATTAAAATAAATATGGCGACAAATGGCATAAGTGCTCGTCGAAGGCAGCGGAAAAGCTCATTAAGGCGAAAATGTGCACAAAAAAAATGGGAGAAAGAGAAAGAAGCGTGGAGCAAGGAGACAGGCGAATGGAAAAGGGGAAGGGAAGAGAGCCTTGACAGAGGGGAGAGCGATATGGATAATGAAATGTGTGACTGCGTCAGCAGCTGCTACTGACTGACCCCGCCTGACTTTTGACATCAACTGCGATGATGATTTTTTTAATAACGTGCCTAATTGAATTCAAATTAGCTGGCTAATCGACTGGGCCCTATGCAAATGATTGAGCCAACCGCCTCGTGTAACCGTTATGACAAGCAAAAGGGCCAGCAAACTGACAACAGACACTTCAATGTCAATAGAAGTTGTATACTGGACTGTCAGATACCCAAAAATAGAGCACAACATGCAGACATTTTGACATTGTATAGCAACGAATGTCTTATTACAAATTTTTTAGCTAAAATTTAAACTAGCTTTGGAACAATAACTAAAGTAACAATAGAATTTGAGTTTAAAAATTTAAAATTTAATAATCTTGTTGAGATTAGAATAGTGTGTTGTCTTTGCACTACTCTATACTTTGAGTAAGAGAAATTTAAAATAATAATCTGTTAGTTTTGAAAATTCAATAACAGTCTTCCCGTCTTACTCTAATCTCTATTTATCCATGTGAAATAAAATAGCGACTATACATGTTGTGCATAGCTTTTGATGTTAGCTTGAAGTTACAGGGTATAATACCTCAGCCATTCTCAGCCAAAGCAAAAGCAACAGCAACAGTTCCTAGTCGTTGTCGAAGTCTTCAACTTCACCTCAGACACTTTCCTCTTGGACTTGACTGTGAGTGTTTTAGGCGTTGGCCAAACTGTCACTGTGAGTGGTGGATGAGGTGGTTTGGGTGCTGCGGTGGCTCGGTGGTGCGGTGGTGTGGGTGCTTGGGTTGCCTATCGTTTGTCGGCCTGGCAATCATACTAAAAGTGCCACCTGACGCTTTGGCATAGTTGTTGTCTGTCTGACTGGCAAGTACCTGGCCTATTTGTTGTTTTGTTATTATAGCCAGCACTTCGCAGCCCCTTCACATCCAGTTCTTGGCCTGCTCTGCACCTACCCGCTGCGCCTACCATTGGGCGACCGTAAATCTTTCCGCACACTTTAGCAATTTATACATAACCGCCGGCATTTATTGTCACATTTAGCTCGCAGTTCACGGCGTCACGTCTGCTATTTACATTTTGCCATCACAACAGCAACAGCAACAACAACAATTGGTAAGAGGTGGAATTTCTGGGGACTGCAAAATGTCAGCCATTTCTCTAGTCCCGATGCCTCGCTCGATAGAGTCATCTCATTTGCGGCCCGCGGCTGTCCGTCCCAAGTTCTTTGGACCAAGTGTCACGTTGCAGACTTATTAGCGTGTCTTCTATATTTTCATTTTGTTGTAGTCCTTGCTGCTCCTGCTGTTTTTGTTGTTGTTGTTGTTGCTGTTGCGATTTGTTTCCCCTTTGCCAACTTCCACTTTGATAAAATGCGGCCCCAAAAAAGAAATGAGATTAAAGAAGTTGAAGTTGCTTTCCACACACAACTTTGAGATACTCAGCAATATTTTTGTAAAACTCATAAGAACAATAATAATTAAATATAATAGAATAAATTAACATATAAAGCCACTTTGCTTTATTAACTGCACTGTTCATTTAACTTATTTGACCTAAAAGTTCCTACATAGTCACCCTATTCTGTGCTCAATTACAGCGTATAGTTATTATGTTTTTGTATTTGAGAAATGCTTTCAAATAAATAAACGAATGTTTCCCCCAAAATGTCGTTCGTTTCTGGCCTGCTGTCAACTATTTCGCTCGTACTTGTCATTTGCATGTCGCATTTAAATTTGAATTTATCATACAAAACTGAGAGGCCGCTCAAAAGTACAGACACTAAGTTAGTTGGACAGCCAAGCGCCTTGTCTTAAATATTTATCATATTACGCATACGCCGAGTTGGCCAACAGAAGAGGACAGTTACTGACTTGTCTTTTGCCTCGATGATTTATGTTATTAAAGCTGAGCAAATAATACCGAAAGAGACACCAAAAAGCAAAGTTAACCTCCGCCTTGCTTGATGTATTACAGCCATAATGCTGCATCATTATGGCCGACTAATTGTTGGTTACTGTTTATCGTTTGTTCAGGTCAATTATTATAGTTTGGGAATCGAGAGAGGAATCGCATATGAAACAGTAAGGCGAGCATAATAAATTAGTGCATTGACAACAATTGATTATTCTCACTTATTGAAGAATCTATACATACCATATATCAAAATCACGCCGTTTCTTGTGCTTTTTTGGTCAAAGGCAGATGTCACATTTAATTGGGTTTTCACAGGCTTTAGCACCGTAATAAGCTATTAAATAAACGAAAAGCCAAGGCCAAAGCGAAATCCATCGCATTGAAACATAATTGAGCGAACGCACACACACACACAGACAGAAAGAGACTACACTCGTTCCCTCGCACACTCATAAATAACACGATGACTTCCGTTTGCCATAAAACTGATGCGCGCGACAAAGCGAAATGGCGCCCAGCAATGGCGGACGCTGTTTCCGCTTATGGGCGACGACAGACGACAAGGCGATCGGCAAGAGCAACAACAACAACAACAACAACAGCAGCAACAACAACAATGACAACAATAATAATGACACTTGCTATTGCTAAAGATGCCAGGCCCCAATCGTAAATTTCAATCAACACCGGACTAAACTCTGGAAACCTATACAAACAACTCAAATGACAAACAGTCGAATAACAGTGAATTGCCTACCCCCATTCCCCGTTTTCATTCTGACAGCAATATGACAGGCTTTTTGGTACGTATTTATGCTTCCCTCCCGCAACGCAGCGCCCTCTACCGGCGACGGCGACGGCGACTTAACTCATGTTTTATTGCTGCAAATCCCATTTTTGAGCCTCAATGCTGACAATAAAAGTCATAGAGATTCAACATCTCTTACAATACCTCCTCCTTCTTCTCCTCGCCACCACCCGTTACAATTCCAAGCCCTCCCCCAAGCTTCCTTGGTGTGTGTGTGTAGTGTGTGTGTGTGTGAGTTGATGGCTCTGCTTCATTGGCAACTGAAAATTCGTTGTTCACAGACGTTTTTGTCATAATGACACCAGTTGAAAGGGACAAAAAGAGATTAGACTTAAGCTTTCAATCAAATTGCAGTCAACAACTCACACTAAAGCTCTCAATAAGCTTTTATTTACTTCATTTATTGAAAAGATTAGCTTGCAAGCTCAATTTTATTTAAATAACTTGATAATAATATCTTGAAAGTTTCTGAAAGCTCTTTAAGTGATGTTTTAATAACTACAACTTGATGTGACTTTTCAACGAAAGCTTTAAAACAAAAAAGTAGCTTCAATTTATTCGTCTTTAAACCACTGCAAATAATTTCAAGCTTATTAAAACTAAATTAAATAGAGTCTTAAGTAAATAACTAAAATAAATAATAATGATAAAATACCTGTAATTTAGTTGTTAACTTTTATGAACTTTTAAAGCTGCTTTCACAAAATTTCTGCTATTTGCTTGATTTAATCAATTGGCTAATGTCATTACTACTTTTGCTGATAGCTCGCAATGGAATGTATTCCTAGCTGACAACCCCTTAACAAGTTGTTGCAACTTTCTGGAAAAGCGGCAATGTGTGGCAATATGGTCGTAAATCATTAAAAGTTCACTCATAAAATGCCAGCCACAAGAGCGGCCACAAAATTTCACAGCTCCGCAAGTGAAGTCAAGTAAAGCAGCAGGAAAAACTCTCTCTTACTCACTGTGTTCGTTCTGTGTGTGTTGTGTCTTTGTGTGGTGTGTCTGTGTGTGTGTGTGTGTAAGTCCTGCCTGATAGCCAAGTCATCATGGCTGTCGCCTGTTTGCCATAATAGTTGTTGTTTGCCCTTGTTGGCTTTGTAACGCCTGAGCAGGTTAATCGAAAAACTTTTGCCAAATAATTTGAAAATGCCCAAATTGCCATTTAAATCGCAGCACAACCTCAGGACAAACCACAGCCGCCAGCAGAGCCTAATTCTGAGCTCTGTTCTTGATTTTTAACTAATTATTGTGTGGTCTATGGGTTTTATTGTTTATGATAAATCAATGTGTTGCCATTAAGCTTTAGGTTTAACCCGTCGCTTTGCTGGAGAATACCAAAAATTATATCAACTTAATTAGCGAACATCAATCACATAATTATATGAATGGAAATTGGTTTTACCCTCATATAGATTACAATGTTTAATGAACACGCACAGAACAGCTGATTGCGAATAATGAAAAACCAAATTGAATTCCATATAATGGCAACAAATGCGACTACGTATACGTTATATTTATACTAATGTATTGAATAAATGTTTAGCAACAATTTACGAGCATTACGAGATCTATCTATGCACATTTGGCATTGTAATTTCATTTAATTGAATTTTATTATTTCAGTTTACTATTCAAATTTTCAGCATTTCATCTCCTCATATTACGATTGTCAATTATCACAAATGAAATCCTATTACAAATTTAATTACTTGTTTGGTGAATTTAGCTAATTTTACTACGATTCATGTGTTTTCATTGCAGATAAATCAACTGTTTCTTTAAAACGCCTTTTTAATTAGTTTTAATTTTAAGTCTGCCATTTAATTCAATGCGTGTTTTTCCACTTTGGCTGGATAATTTTATTATTTAATGCACTGTATTAAATCGCAATAACAATGCAAAAGTAAACATCATTATAAACAGTTGCATTTATACTGATGATTGATATCGTCACATATTTAATCAATTAGCTGCCATTGCATATTTTAAAATTAAAAAGATAATTTATATCGGCTGGATATATTGAATATAAACATTTCAACACTTAAATTACACTTTTATTGCTCAAATTGACAGCAAAAATGATTATGATTTGAAGAAAAATAAAATTAAAGTGGCTGTTATTTCTAATAAAAATCTATTGACTTTATAGGGAATACGATTTCTAGCTTCGTTTTATAAATATTTATGTAGTTCACTTACTGGATGAACAGTTCCTAAATAATTTGAGTGTAGACCCAAAGAAGTATTAACGTTTATGCTCTTCACGTTATATACTACAATACCATATTTATATGCTCTCTGACATCCCTTGACCCTTTTTCTCTTGCATATACTTACATTTATATATTTATATATATATATTTTATTGACAAACAAAATTTTTAGCTGCCACTAAAATGAGTTAGGACTGGATAAGAACCCCAGAATTCTGGCTTATTGTTTGTGACGCAGGCAGACAGTAAAGGTTTTTATATGCCAACACGAACGCCGACTGCTCGGACCAACTGTGGGACAGTTTGACATAAAATGCTGAAAATTAAATGCAGATGTTTAACCGAACTGCAAATTCACTATAAAAGTGAGAGTATTGAAAGATATTTTAGTTTAGTTAGAGATTTAAACATTTATATATTTATATCCTTTATTATTTTCTACTTTCCATATTTCGATACGATGCATTTAATATTGAAATATTAGTTGGACTTTAGTTCATAGTGAATGGACTTTCTCTACTCTATTAACGCATATCAACAATTTGCAGCAATGGCAGTGCTCACAAATATTTTTACGAATTCCGTTTGAAACCCTTACAAAACGAGCATCACATAAAAATGTACGAGTACTCCTATTATATTATTTATAAATCAAAATCACGCACCGCAATTTCATATGTGACGCTTTGTGAGCTGAGCTATATAATCTGACATAACAAACACGCACACTTACACACACTAAAATACACTGACATGGAGAGCGGATGAAAGAGACAGAGATAGAGAGGGAAAGAGGGAGAGTGAGAGAGAGAGCGGACTTCTCTTCATTTGCAAATAAATTCATTCATTTTCATTTGAGTCAAATTTCCGTTTGCTTAGCCGCACGTGCTATGCCTCATATTTCGCTTCTGATTGATATTATATTATATTCGAGCAGTTGTCCGGAAATTTTAGCATTTTATTATTATTATTATTTAGAAGCAGCTTTCGGGCAACCAAACACACTGCGTATACGTAATATTGCCTTTATACGATAAGTTGAGCGCTCGGCAATCGGTAAACAACTTCATAGTTGGCCAACACTCAGCATTCTGGACTGATTAACGCTTTAAGCTGTAATTAATTAAAACGCAATGACAAAGCATTTAATATCTGTACTTTTGTATATTCTGTGAACGCTTAAAGGTCAAAATGTGAGAAAATTGCTAACAAGATAAAACGAGAGAGACAGGCACAAGAAATAGAGAGAAAGGTGTGTTAAGTCTAAACGGTGGTTTTAATTAATGTTCCTTTACTTTCACATTTTTCACAAATTTATTTTTTTTTTTTATATTCCTTACAATTAATCGATTTAATCGTTACAAATATAAGAGTTTTTGAATTAGAATCAAAACCATTAATGCTTTTCTGAGCAGCATTTTGTTTAAATTATTTAAATGGTAACATCTAGTTCATCATTCGCTTAGTTTGCAGCTTAAACTAAGCTGCACTTTCAATTATTACCTGCCTACAGGGTAGCTTAAAATTTATCACTTATTATGTTTGTTGCCATCTTTGACAGTTTTCTGGCCATAGAAAGCAATTGGAGCAGTGAGTGAAATGTAAATAGTTGCAGCTATGCGTATGGAAATCAAAATAAAATGCGAAGTCATGAAACTAATTTAAATGTCATGAAGCTTTCAGACGCCGACAGGCATTGTTAGCAGTCAAAGGATATGGACACAGACGGGAGACTCATTTGTGTGTGTGTGTGTGTGTGTGTGTTAATAAATGTACAGATACGGATTTATGTGCGAGTATTGCGTATATTTGTATGCGCTGCATAGTTGGCCGTTGGCCGTTGGCCGTTGGCAGTTGACATTTCAAGTATTTATCGTGCAACACTGTTGCACATCATGCATTGAATGCGAGCATGTCCTTAATATCCTGCTCATTGCATTTACTTATGCTTATACTTCCCCCTTCTACTTGGTTCTTCTTCTTGGACGTTTGTGCCCCGTTGATGTCGCTTTCGTTTCCGACATTCGCAATCCGAGACCCGAATCCGTTTTTGGTCATTTCTCATTCGGGCAACAGCACGCGCCATTTTCGCAGCCATTGGATAAAAGGGAAATCGAAATTAAACTGTCCAAAGGCTGCAGCTGAAATTTACGACCTTTTCGTGCTAAGCGACCAGACAAAGTTCACCCTGTTCCTCTCTGACTTCCTGTCCTTCTCTCCCTCTCTCCTTCTATCAGTAGTTATTCTCCCCTGGCCAACAGTTTGTGCGTCCTTTCATTTGCCCGCAAACATCCGCTCCAGTAAAATGACTTTGTGGCCGCCTTTACATAACGTGCAGCCAAAAGAAAGCCAAACAACCGAAAGGAGTCACGAGGGGAGGAGGATCAACACGAGGGGTAACCAATGGGTGTCCAGCGGCAGTGGCGTTTAATCCTTGCCAGGATTTGCATTGCTGCATTGGTTTGCCCTCTTGATATTTGGCCACTCATCGTTGTGGCCGCATGAATGTTAAATGCACATTTGTTTTCATCCCCGCATTCACCGAATTCTTATGATTACTTTATTGAGCAGCTGCATCCTTCACTAAATCTTCTATTCCTCCGTTGAAGAGGAAATTGTATTTCTTGCTTTGTTGTTTGCTTAACCAACTTTAGATTATCCAACAATCTTTGACATTGACATTTTTTCTACAAACATTGCGTAACTCGTTGCGCCAAAAAGTTTCGCGTCGAAAATAATAATAATCCGCTTCCCCTCTCCACCCGTCCACAGCCCTCTACTCTTCTCCCCTGGTTTGCAGCTGTCGTCACTCTAACAAAGCTGTCTTTGCCAAGGAGTGTTGTGGGGAGGGAGAAGGGGAAGGGGAAGGGGAAAGGGGTAGGTGGAGGGCTATAGGGGAGGCTCTAAAAATATTTTCTTTCGAAAGCTAGCAAAATTCTCAACTAGCCGCAGTTATCTGCTCAACTATGCAGTTTTTATTTGCATCTACGAATTTGTCTGTTTGACTAAAAACATGCGAGGGTTGCACAGTCAGTTGTTGGAAAGCTTTTTCTATTAAAATTCACGAATGCTTTGCTGGATATCTGACTAGTTTAAACTGAACTTTAAGCTGCGTTTATACAGTTTAGATATCTGACAAATTATTTAAATCATTTATATGCTACATGCGTTTGGTTAAATTTAAGTGTCAATAGTGTTCGGAATATTGCAGTTTATTCAACTGATCAATAAAATATGAATATAATGAAGTGTTCATCCAGTTTGATTACTTAAAATGTTTATTGAATGGCTTTAATTGTCTTCAAACTGTTTTTCACTTACATTTTATTGTTGAAACTTACCTGGCAAATTGCATTCGCCTGACTTGCATAGACAGAAACATATCCTAAAAAAGGCACTCCACCTTTGTTCCCCTTTCCCCTCCTCGCTCATGCTCTCTCTATCTCACTCTGTCTCACTCACTCCTCTCTTCCTCTCTGTGTGTCTCTTGAGTGTTTGCTGGCAACTGTTCGCTTCGTTGCACGCACAAATTGCCACTCAAACAGACCAGTTACCGTTACATCCACACACACACACAAGTACACACACTCACTTACAGATGCAGATAGATGATAGTGTAATATGACCATATCTGTAGTCAGTACTTGGAACTGGCATAACATGTAAATAACACTAAGCACAATACTTCTCTTCTCATACATTATAACTACTTGGAGGTCTTCTTAGGCAAGAACCTGCTGGCAATGCATAAAGCCAAACAAAATCAACCAAATTTGAATTGTGAAAAGAGTTTTTATCTCAATGCTCCCTACAAAGTTGTTTTCAAGTATTAAATTGAAGCTTTTCAACGGTATGACTATTATTTGTTGACCAGACAAAAGCAAATCAAATAAAATAAATCTAGACAGTTCGACAATAGCTTCAATTGGAACAGTTCACACAATAAAATAAGAATATTATTGTGCAAAATTCCATGAATGAAGCATAAGAGAGCGTATGAGAAGAGGCTATATCTTTGAAGTCTGACTAACAGTTCCTACTCATGAAGCCAATTTTGATAATAAATATTAAGTATACGCACACGTGACATGCGTATTTCAAATTCCATTTACAAAAGTGTGAAAAAACTCATAGCAAACTCTATTGCAGTGACTCTTTCATATAAAACTCCCCTTGATTTTGAAAACACATCGATATCCAATTTATTTTTATTTGCATAATTTAATTTCCAGTATTTTCTGAAAATTTAATAGCAATCACATTGATATTCAACTTTGTAATATGCCGCAGTAAATGCATAAATATTCTCTAAACTCAAAGGAAAACAAATTAAGGCTGCAATTTGGGAAAGAAAAAGCTGCTAGCATTAGTTAGGAAGATGATTTGAAAACCAAAGAACAGGAAATTAGCACAGCTCGATGAATTTTTGTACAAAATGTGTGAGCAATTGGCATGTTGCATGTGGCACACTGAACAAATTGTGCAACATTTGAAGCGCAGCGAACAGACAACAAACTTCTCATCACATATGCCACACACACAACCACACACACACACAAACAGACAAGGAGTAAACACAGAATTTCAATTGCAATTTAGAGCTAAGGATGAGCCATAAATTGAGAGATGACGGAAATGCTGAAATGCACATGATATTTATTACTGTCAACGCCTGAAAGCAAACTTTGGGCCATCAAAATGAAGATGCAACCCAAAAAAACAAGAAGAAGTAGAAGAAAGCAAAAAAAAGATTCCGGCAATAGCAAAAATAATGTCAACAATTGTTTCAGATTGTATTTTTGGCTCTGTCTAAAATTTGTTCACAAATTGCCAAAAGTGTAATTGCAAAAATTGTTTGTCACATTGCGACAGCTGCTCAGAGAATACGAAAAACGAAAAACCAAATGCGAAAAACGAAATGCGAAAAACGAAAAGTTCCGGAAACTGTCTCTCGACCAAATTTGTGGTCTGTTGATTGAAATGCTCATACGAGACTTTGAACAAACTAAACAGAAATTACTCGCAAAACAAAAGTTGCATAATGCCCAAAGGCAAGAGAAGTAGAAGAAGTACATCTATTTATATAATACAGTGTACGATATACAATGCCTCTAAGCGACACTCAACAAACTGAAGAGGAACTTAGCTTAATCAATGAGAGATTAAACTTTTGCATTGTGTGTATGTCAAAGCATCAATTTGTCACCAGAAACCTTCTGCTTGGGATAAAAGCAATCACAGTGCCGACAGCAACAATAACAACGATAGCAGCTCAATTGTATTGTGTGCACAAATTATGAAAATCTTTTCCCCTTTTCCGTTCCCCCTTCTCATTCGCAATTTTTCTGTCCCTCAGCTGTGAGAAAAGCCAGCAAAGGCAACAACGTTGAGGAGCTTTTGTCATTTTGACATATTTTAATGCGAATTTATAAGAAAAAAACCTTGCTGCTTTCTTCTCTGTCAAGTTGTTTCCCCGTTCCAGTCCCTACCGTCTGCCCCCTGCTTGTCGGCACTTGAGCTGTTGCCTAAGGGCGTTGACAGTTGGTCAACTTTAATTTGTATGTCAGCCCTTTTACTTAGCCACCTTTAACGCAATTTATTGTTGCCTACTTCAAGGCGTCGTTTCCCCCAGCGACCTGGCAGAAATACCAAAAAAGAAGGAGCCTAGTAAATTTAATAAATAAGTGAAGGCTTCACATGATTTGTTGTTGCTGTTGTTGTTGTTGTTATTGTGGTATACCTCAATCAAAACATGTCGCACACAATGCTGGCAAACGACCCCAAAGCGCCGTCTATCAACAGTGTCTTCAATAATTTTTCACATAAGCAGATAAACACACCCGCACAAACACACAAACACTCACACACATGTACAGTATGTGTCATTCTGTCTTGCGCTGTCTCGTCTCAAAGGGGCTAAAAATTGCAAATAAGAAAGAAATACACGCAATTCTGCGACGCAGATAAAGTATATAAGCAAATGGCAAAATCGTTTAAAACCGGTTACTGAACACTCTTTATAAGGAATAAAACATACAATATAAATTTATAGAAGATATTTCAAAACTTCACTTAAACAATGTTCATCTCGGCTATCACAAATTTTTATAAGCGAGTGTAATCAATAAATATTCAAATAAACACCGAGCAATTTAATAATGCCAGACAGAATTAAATTTCTGCTGACTATCGTAGAAATTAAAATAGCTTAACTTGATATATCTGGCATAGTAATAATTTATTTTTAATTTAACTTAAAATTACTTATTAATTACCATAGCATTGAAATTAATGGCGGTATAATATAGTCATGCAACGTGAGTTAATGAAAATACCAGTTATTTGGAAGCTAAAAAAAAATTATTTTGTTGGTATTGAGAATAGTTAACTATTAGTAAGGTTATCTCTGCTTTGAACTCTATTTATTTGTCTTATTTTTACACTCTGGTGAATAATACATTTCTTCTAAAAGTAAATATGTATTATGCTGACAAAAAAAGGCAATTCTGCTTTCAAGTCTTTTCTGATTAGAGATCTACACTAACAAGCTCAACTCTTCACAAATCATTGATAGTCCCACTGGGAGAGTATTGGGCCATGAATGGCTTCAAGTGTCATTTATTTGTCGACGCAACCTTTAAAACTTTCGCCCAAGTGTTGTTCAACAAAAGTGTTATATGGGTTTGTGTATGTGTGTGTGTGTGTGTGCGTGTGTATGTCAAAGTCAAAATAATGCATATAAAATAGTAAATCGAAAATCTAAAATCGGCAATAGATTGTGGCCTTAGAACTAAAGTAGAGCTGAGTTTACTGTGTTAACTTATTCAATTTTTGTGCTCTTAGCAGGAACACACTATACTACATGGAAATTGATTTGACAAATATTTTCTTCTTGGCATTTATTGCATTTTTGTCGCCAGGCGATTTGCTTTCGCCTTGGCCTTTTCAAGTTTGAAACTCTGATGTTGATGCTGATGCTGAAGATGAGGCAAGGATTACTCCTGCTATGGCAACAATTTCAATATGCTCCAGTCAAACAAACACGCACACACACACACACAAACACGCACACACACATACACTGTCTCACTCACATATGGTACATACTGTGGCACATAAGCTGATTTGAGGGGTGAAAGAGAAATAGTCGTTTTGTTGTAAATCTTGTAAGTAAATGCGGTGCAGTAAAACGCCACACATGTTCGATGTCTGCATTTACATATATATGCTCGTAATACCACTTGTTGCATGCCACACTCTCTCTCACACACACACATACAGACACTCCAATTCACTGTCAGTTAACTACATTATATAAATCAATCAAAGTGCAATTGAAAGCACGTTGCGGTGAGACGTTCAACTAATCGAATGTTGACTGTCAATGGCAGATTACTTAATGTACTTTAAAGGCAAGGAAAATATTGCATTTAAAATAAACATGCCTATTTAAGATAAATATTTATTAATACATTTTTATATATTTAAACAATTTAGGTATTATTATAATATTTAATAAATAATTATTAATTATATTATTAAAATAATTACTGTAAATATTTTATTTAGAAATATTATTTTATTGCAATTTATTCTAATAAAAATTCAATTCATTAATATAAAAACTTAGTTGAAGAATACTAGAAACTAATGTTATTTTTAAAAGATAAATCTTAATTTTTTTAATGTTTTGGGAATCGTTTAAGTGTTTAAATTTTGACTTAATTATAATTATCAACAATTAACAAGCGAGCCCAAATAAATTAAAAGAAAATAAAAGTAAATACTGGTGATCAGGCAAGTAAGAGTATTAGTTCAGGCCATAAACTGACAATTGGCCATAAGCAGAGATTACAGCCACATCTGAATCCAGATCGTAAAAAGAACATCAACTAACAAGCGAAAGCCAAAGTCAGCCACTAATTGTTGCATTAAGTCTACCTGCAATGTCGTATGTATGCAGGTATGTATGTGCAGGTCAGAGAACTGCATTGGGTATATTCGTGCGGGTTTAAACTTGTGCGCAGACGAAACCCGTTCAAGGGTACTGGGTATCGCTGTTTACGAATGGTAAAAATACAAGGGTTGTTTATGACGCTACACTGACGAGTAGTTTGCTTTTGAAATTGGTCTGTTTCCCATTTCACCAAACGGGTATTGTTTTGTTTTGCTTTGGTCTTTACGGGTATTCGGGTATTGTATAATGCGCGTGGGCAACGAGTGTGTTCTTCGATATGCATATGTGCAAGCGAGATAGGGAGATAGTTTGTAATATTGAATGGCAAAATAAATTGCAAGAAACTTATTAATTAATTTTTACTACTTTCTTTGAAATTATTAATATAGTATATATTATTATTATTAATTAATATTATTAATAACAAAAATTATTTTTGCGTTTGAGGCAACAAATGTTGCAAAAATTGTAAATACACCACCTGTTACTTTGTTAAATTTTATTAGGTGAGCCCACAATGCTCACTCAGGTAGTAAACTTTATCAGGCCTACAATATGGAAAATAATACACTACCTGTTATCCTCTAAACCCATTGGGAAAGTTTACGAAACTACAAAATACATCTCTTTTACATTACAAGTTGTAAAAAACCAATCCGTTAGTTTTAATATTTTCAAAACTGTTTTATTCAGGCAGCGCAACAATGTAAGTGCATTGCAGACAATACATACATATATACATACATACAATACGAGTACATACATACATATACACATAGTTGCGCTAATATCTAAATTTTATTGCAAGCGGTCGCTGCCGCGTTATTCCGTTATTGCTCTTTTTGTCGCGTGTCCCTTATTGCGTTCTTTGTCGCACATAGAGAGTACGCTATTGCGCTCTCTGTCGCACAAAATACACAAGAACCCAAAACAGAAAACCTTCGCAGCTAGCGGTCCACGCGCGGTATTTTCGTTGACCAAAAATGTGTTTTCAAAAAATTACCAAAAACCACCACCAAAAACCAGACCAAATTTACACTTGCGGCAGACCAAAGTCGAAACTTTTCCAATACTTAGACCAAACGTCTGAAACGGGTACATACCCAAAGAAAAAAAGGGAATAAAAAGGTCGGGAAAAATTAAAAAAAAAAAAAAAATTTTTAAAAAAAACAGTTCTCTGGTACATACCCAAAGTGAAAATGGGTATCATGAGTTCGGGTAAAGTTCATGATACCCAGAAATTTTTTTACCCAAAACAATTTTCTTGGTGAAGGGTTGTTTTTTGTTGGGGGGAAGAAAAAAAAAAAAAAAAAAAAAAAAAAAAAAAAAAAACAGATTGGGGTGTTAAAAAAAAAAAAAAAAATCAAATGCAAAGCCTGAGAAACTGAACAAGGCAAATACACAAAACGCTTTCATTGTCAACGATGGCGCACGTGACGTATGCGTAACATGCAAAATCGTTGTGAGCTGCGACTTAAATCAGCTTCGCTTTGGGGGCCTTCCCATGTTAAATAATTTCTGACATCAAGAGCACTTTTTTGTTAGCTCTCTCGACACTTCATAATGATGTAAAGTTTGAGAAGCTTATTAAAACAATTACCCCAGCTCATGGTTGTAATTTTAGGGGTAAACTACAGGGTTACGATGCTCTAACAACGCGGGGTAATAGCAATATTTGGGAACAATTTATAGCATAGAAATGAGATTAAACTTGGAGCAAATATATTGTATTCCTGCGAGTGGCGGAAATTTTTTCAAGCATATATATTTCATTTACATAAAGATCGTTTTTCAGTATCATCTGCTGAGTTGCTGATTTAGTTCACTCAACAATAGAGTATTCGCTCTTTGGTTATTTTCTATACCTCATTCTGCTGTTTCGCAGCTTCTTTCGTCATCTTCCATATTATAAATTCCTATAACATTTTCATAAACAGCATTGGATAAATGGCAAATTGACCTTTCAACACTTTACAACTCAAAAAACAACAACAACAGCAACAAGAGCAACAACTTGTTACAACTTTTGAAATTGGCAAACTTTGAAATTAATTAAAATCGCCATGAATGCTCTGATGAAACCATAACAAAAACTAATATTTGACAATTGGCAATAATCGGCAGACCAGCCGCATATATTGGCCCAAAACAACACAGTCAAAGTATTGCACAGGCTGGCAACAAACAACAACCAACAACCAGCAACCACCAACAACAGCAACCTAAACAACAAACAACAGCAACGACAACAAAAACAAAGGCAACAATTAAAACAAATCGAAAAGAGCAATGTAAAATTTTCATGTTTTAGACTTTTTTGTTTGTTTCATTTTTGTCGGAGGTAAAAACTCACCCCCGCCTCCCTCCCCCACCAATGCTTCGACAATGCATGCAAATTGCTATTGAGTGTGTGTGCGGGAGTATGTGAGTGTGCAAGTGTGTGTGAATATTGTTGCTTGTTTTGCGCTTTTGGTGTAAGGACAAAGTTTTGTTCGAACAATTGCTGCCGTGAACAAAATTCAATTGAAAACTCAAAGGTCACAAATTTATGCAATACAAAAACGCACACACATGCACATATCAATACCCTACATATGTTTGCGGCATCTGTGTATGCATAAGTGTGTGTGTCTGTGTGTTTTTGCGTGTCGACAGTTGAACATTGCCTTGTGGATTGTTGTTTGATTGAAAATGTAATTGAATGGCAACAGCAAAAAAATGACCATAAAAATGTCATAGATTAATGTGAACGACTAAGAGCTATCCTATAAAGTGATAATTCGCTGGAGACTTTTTTAATCAATTAAAATGAATTGTCGAGAGAATTCCTGTACATAAGAAAAATAGAGCTGTATCCAACTAAATGTTTCATTTTGTAGTACACAATATCAAGTTCTACTCAAACGTAACTGATTATAATCCGGATGAAAGTGACTTCTATTTTGCCAATTCTTAGTAAATTCCGGGCCTTCTTTACATTTAATATACATGGTATTTTTAATAATCAAATACCATATAAGACAACCACAATAAAAGGAAATATGTAAATACAAATACTTATCTGTCGTTTCGCTGACACAGTTTTACTTACAGGGTATCAAAATGCGAGAGAATGAGTTGAAAACATGCTCTAATAAATTATGAATTTATAAATTAAATTGTCCTTGACACGTGTAGCAAAAACAAGACAATCATTCGTTTAATTAATGTTCATTAAAAGTGCACAAAAAAACATGGCTGATACGAATATTTTAAAGCTTTTGTCGTTTAACTCTCCGCAAATTGAATTAATATTGTATTATTGTTTTTTTTTATAGCTGCTTAGTAATAAAAATAAATTTTCAATATATGTAAATTAAGTAAACATAATTGATTAACATTTTTCCAAACAAACAGGATAAATTTTAAATAAAATAAATAAAAAAAAAAACCACAAGCGTGTGGAAAGGATTTCGTTAGGCTGCACTTTGGCTTACATGACTTTTTTACCTTCATTCGCTTTGTTTTCTCTCATCTTTTTCTCTCTTGACCCAAAGCAAAGAATCGGCTTATACTGACAAGTTTAAATCAAACAAAGAAGCCCGCAGCTAAAACAAAGCCACCTGTAAGGCCAGGGCCAACAGTCACTGCCACGCCCCCCCGTCTTCTCCTCTACTCCTCTACTCCTCCACATCCAGATATTTCCAAGAATTCAATTCCATAAACACTTGTTCACGCAGATCACGCGGCCATCGTAAGCCAGCGAGAGGCTTCTGTGAAACTTCATCAACAGAAATTGTGAATTCCATACAAATAGTTTGACAAACTTGCCCCCAAACAAGGCTGCTCGCTTTGTGGCAAGTGGCATGGGGCATGAGGCAGGTTGAAGGTTCTTACTGCGACCCTAGGCGCAAATGAATGAAGTTTTGCGGTAGGCACTGTGCGACGATAGACGGCAAATGCCAAAGCGACAGACATAAAAGAAATCTTATAAATCCACAAGAACAAGAAATATTTAGAGTGTCCATGTGAATGTTTGTGTGCGTGTGTGTGCATGAGTGTTTGTGTAGTCTACTAAAGTGGCAGATTTATACTCGAATTGCTGCGTGAGTTGGCGGTTTATACCTACAATTTAGACTTACTAAAAGTCAATGAGCTTCTCTTAAGATACGAGATATAATAGCTCCTGGACAAAGTGGGAACTAAAGTTAGCATTATATGTACAAGCATATAACGCTTGTATCTTTAAGATACTTTAGCAATATTCTTTATAAAACATTAATGTATTTCCCACCGGAATTTCCTATATCACATTTCTTCAAACTTTATATTGGAAAGTGGAAACATTTTGAATTGTTCAATTAATGACATTTGATAACTAAATTTAAAACACTTTTCTAAGTAAACTTTTGACGATTATCCTAATAATCTTTCAAAATATATCAATCTACAAATTGTTTGCATTTTAACTAAATATCTACAAGGTATATTGATGATAACACAATAAGTTGGTTTCCTGCTTCGATATCGCTCAGTTTAGAGCATATTTTATATTTTTGGGCGCCAACTATTTGGTCACGTATTGTGTCCTTATTATGAATGTCCAAAGTACACATACCTATTAAGAATATGATATACACACGAGTACGAGTATATATCGAATTTACTATGAGTATGTGCGGCGTGTGCGGCAAATTATCATGTGGAAGTTGTGGCATTGTCAGCATTCAACATGGAACTTGGAGCTCCCAAATGCGATGACGCGTTGCCAAAGCTCTGTTTTTCTTGGGGGCAGATGAGCAGATGAACAGAGAGACAGAATCATGACCACATAATGAAACCCAGCTGAGAGGATTGGTAACTGGCATGGACAGTCAGTAAAGGGGGCGAACAGGAAATGGCAAACTTTCATGTCCGAACAAACAGTAAATAGGTGCGTGCAACACCGACCCACAACACACACACACACATACACATTTACACACAGCCAGCCAGACAGAGACATGGACTGGAAAGTTTCAGACTGAAACTTGTTTAGGTTCGCTTTTGGCTTTGGATTCGATTGTATTGGCCCTTTTGGGCCTCTTTTTTGAAATTATCCCGTCGCATTGATTATTGTCAACGTTGTCCTCCAAAAGGGAATTGAACTTTCTGGTCATGAAGTTTTGCTTTATTTAGTTATCCATCAAATGCCTATGAGATTTTAAGTTGAATTAGTGACCAACTTGATGTTTGAGCTGCATTTGTAAGTGCTCAACTGTTAACCACATCGGTTGAACAACTGTTGACCAATCAAAATCCAATTGGATCCCAAACTTTACAGACAACTACAATACGAACAGTTTTATTAGTATAAATTGAAGATATCGTATAGAAATCGTATTTATAATTTTTTGATGATTTTACAAGTTAATATTAATAAAAATAACCAAAATCAATTGTCATAAACTGTCATTACTTAGTCAAATCTCAACCGATTTCCTTGCGGAATGTTAATTTTATTACTAATTAAGTCTTATTTGATTCAGCATCAAAATTTGTTCTGTTCAATTTTAATTTCTTGGCCATGATGGACGCTTTTGTGTATATGCTAATATATATTAATTTGGGAGTGTCTTGCTGGGAGTGTGTGTCTGTGGGTGTTCATTATACTATTACTTATAGCTCTTATCGTTTGGTGTTATTGTTTTTATCTACAGCTGCTGCTGGTTGCCATTGTTGCTGCCCGATTTGGTGGCTCAACGAGGCGAACAACACTCGCATTGGCCTGCGATGAATCGTTGGTGGCGGCGGCGACAGCGACGCAAAACAATAGATACGACAGCTACTACAGTAATAACAATAACAACAACAACATCAACAACAAAGGCAACAACAACGACGATGGTATTGCTGATAGCAAGGACAACAATGTTGACGACGACAACAATGACAACTATAACTACAACAAAGCGTCGGCCAAATGGCAGTTGCCACAGCAAAAACTATACGGAAATCCTCAGAGCATACACCAGCAGCACCAGCAACAACAGCCACAGCAACAGCAACAACAACAACTTCAGCAACATCAACAGCAACAATTTGTTGATGATTCCGAGGCAGCAGGGAATGACTTCCTTCTCCAATTGCCAGACCTAAATGCGGCTATGCAAGGTGTGGACTGGTATTCACAGGACACAATCAACAACAACAACAACAACAACAGGAACAATGAGTTTGACAACAATGTGTGGCATGCAACATCCGAATCAGAACGAGAACATTTGCCGATGCAACGCAGCAGTCGAAGCAGCTACAAGCAAAGGTAGGCATCAATTTTCAGTTCTCAGACAGACGACACAAATTTCGAGTGTCCAGGTGAACAAGGGCGTAGACAGAGGGGGTGAAGTATAAAGTTCAATTAAAAAAATTAATCTGAATTCTCGCTTTACTTAACAAAATTGCCAAGATTATTTATTATTCAATTGATCAATATTTCAAATTTAGTTTAAAAATAGAAAGTCCAGTTTTTAAAATTGTAAAAATTTGTCACCCTTTTACGAATGGGTTTAAATGAATGTGAGTTGCATTCATTCAGCTCGTTGACTTTGGCACATTCCCCAATGTGCTCAAAATATGATAGCAGCTAACAATGAGCAAAGCAACCCAACAACTGCAGCTTCAGTTTCTACAATCTCAGCTGCTCCCCGTTTCCCTTACTCCCCATCATCCTGTTTTCCCCACCCCCTGTTCTGCATATCTACTAAATCCCAGACCTTCAACACTGACGTAAGCACTTAAGCTGATTCCTTCCTCGGTCCCTCTCCATCTCTCTCCCTCTCTCTCTCACTCTCTGCGCTAAAATGGCTTGGTTTGAGAGATCAAGCTTAGCAGGATCACGTGATTTCTATGCCAAAGATTACGAAATGCAAGAGTCAGATATCAACAACACCAACAAGAATCCCAACAAAAACAACTGACGAAGACAAAAGACTCCAAACTAGCAGATATTTTATTCAAAATTGTATAAATTCCAGTCGAGTCGACAGCTGAATGCGCTGCAGTGAATTTATATTTCTTCTTTATAGAGTGAGGTCTTTTTTTATATGAGGTATATTTATCAATTTCTGAATGTAATATGATATGTATTTTTGTTTGACATTCTCTCATATGCTTAAAAGACTACGACGTCGATTAATCATTATTCAAACCCTTTTTTTCCAATTGATAAATATAATATCATAATTCAAATCAGAAAAAATCCTATCTGAAGTATCAAAAAATCTTTTCAATGCTTGCAAATTGCTTTCAAAATTACCCTCAATATTGTCCAATGTCAAAAAGTTCAGTCCAATAAACTGTATTGCATTTGCATTAAGCTTTAAGTAGCTTAATGCTGCAATTTGGCGAGAGAGTTCACTAAACGATACTCCCTCTTTACTCTTTTCCCTCCCCGCACATAATTTAAGCAAACGTCCACTGAAACAATTCCTAAACACAATCATTTATTTCAAAACATTTTCGCAAACTTTGCGACAAAACTATCAAAGCCGTTGTGTTCGCCTCAAGTGCGCTTCAAAAAATGCCCCCTGCGGTGGTGGTAAGTGGTTCCCTACTGGTGGGGGTGCAATTTGGGGTAGTGAGGGTGGTAATGGGGTGATTTTTTGCCAAGCATTGACAACGAAAAAAGGAAATCCGCTGGCAGACAACGACAGTCGCGTAACGGAGCAAGCTTTGTGTCAGTGTTCAACCATCATCCCCCCTCCCTTACTCCCCCATTTCACCCCTCACCCTGTTCAAGCAGACAGCCCAGACAAAGCCCACAACGCGGATGGCGCAAACGCCGCAAAATGAAAGCTAAAAAATTCATTGGCATTTGCTGCAGTTGAATGCAAAATGATGCGCTTTTGTTGGCCATCTGAAAAAGAGAAGAAAAAAAACCGCAGGAAAGCTCGCAGGCGAGATAACTCGACTATGAGAAAGCCTGTAATTTGGCTATCAAAATAAAGATAATTAAAAATGAAAAAAAAAATATATTTTATTATTTTTCAACAAAGTTTCAATTTCAAGTTTACTGTCTCCAGTTCCAAAAGTTCTTTGTGCAGTTGGAAAGACAGACTCTTTGCACTTGATAAGAACAGGGTATTATTAAAACTAAAAATGAAAAATAAAACTAAAGGGAAGATGAAACTATCTAGTGCCAGGCAAATACAAACGTCAAAAGCGTATTTTCCTACGTTTTTCCCAATTTTTTATAGTTACTCTAAAAGCGCATTTTACAGGCGGTTGCAGCCGGTTTCCGGCAGCGTCGCTAATTCATTGCCAAAGCTTTAATTTCTATGGATATGCAATTGCAGCAGGCAGGCAGCTGGAAACGGAGATGGAGACGACGATAGAGATGTCGCTGGAGGTCAACTGGATTCTAATGCTGATGCTGACGCTGACGGCATTGACTTCGAGGGTGAGGACGACTTTGCGGTGGCCAAAATGGATGCGGATGAGCTAAGCGAGCAGCTGCCATATGGCATACAAAATGTACGCAAACGGCGCGTGCGCAGCGTGATGCCACCACCACAATCCCAATACAGCAGCACCGCCAGTGGAAGCGAAGGCGTAAGTAAAGAAAGTAGTAACTTAATTATTTTCTACAGCAACATTCCTATCTTGCAGGTCACCTATCAATCCCTGTGTCCCACCAAAAGGGTGACCATTAAGCTGGACACTGGCGAGTATCGGCCCAATCATTACGTGGAGGTCACCTGTGCCAACAACTACGCTCCATTGCCGCCCAGGCTACAAAACTATGACAACTACAATTATCGCAGCAATGAGTTGCCGCTGCTACGTGCTCTCCTCAATGAAAGATCTGGTGAGAAGCGTGAGGTGCGTAGACTTAAAATTTGTTGTAAAATATAGAATATTTAAAAGACATTCTTTATTTATCGTAGATTTGTTCCGCTACGGGATTTGCTTGCATCCAACTGAATCGCACAATCCATTTGATACGCTTGAATGAGGGCAGCGGCTGCTGGGAGTCGGAGACGCGCACGGTTCCATCGGGATGTGAGTGCATGTGGCCCAAGCACAGCTATGGCGACATTGCCTCGTACCATCAGGCACAGAAGCGTTTCACCAATCTGCGTGCACGTCCCGGACCCATCATTGATTACACACCAGGTGTAGGCTATCGCCAGTTGACACTGCGTTCCCGTGCTCCCAAGTCAGATGGCTCTGACGCTGGCACACGCAGTCGGCGTGCGGATTTGGACTACGATAACTATTAATTAATTGAATGAAATTGAAGCGCGCACTTACATAATTGTGACCAAAGTGCCAAGCACCATTGGGTTAGATCATTTAGCAACTAAGTTGAAAGCGTAAATTATTTAATTGCTGTGGTTTTTAGCCGTTAACACGAAATTGTATAATTAAGATATATGTAAAATACAATGAAGCAACCAACAGCTGGTCATTAATCAATGGGATTTATACAGATGCAACGTGAATGTGTTGTGTGCAATTTGTCTTTTACATTTACATTTAAACTAATATTTAGCAATGGAAATATTTAATCCCTGGAATTTATTTTACATCGTAAATAAAGGTGATAACGACGGCATAATCGCCAAAGTCGTAGATCAGACCAGCTTCTCCAACGATTGCTCTGGGATTTGTGACAACACCTTTTCCGTTTTTTCAACAATATGCTTCTGAAGTTCCTCTACAGATTTTCCGGCATCAAATTCATGCCAGTAACTCGACTCTTGGCTGCAAAATTTATCGAATACCTCGGCGACTTTACGCTGAAATTCCAATTTCTCGTAACTGCAACAGTAAGCATAACATACGATTAGATAATAGTGTTTATTTACTATATGTATATATTTCTTTACAAACCGTTCGTCTCCATAGCTGCCACGTGAGATGAGCTCTTCAGGTTGGGCTTTTAAATAAAAGACGGCATCGGGTTTAATGAGTCCACGGTCAGGTGCACAGCACCAATTAAAGTCGAGTCCCTTGGCTACTGTGTATGCGGCACCAGAGTAAGCATAACGATCGCATATCAATGTCGTGCCGGCCAAGAGTTCTTCTCGGATGCTCTTTATGTGCTCCCATCGGTTTGCTGAGAACATCAAGTGGATAACTTCATCGGGCAGGTCTTGGGCATTGGTCAAGTACGAATTGATCACCTGACCAATGGCCGACGACCGTTCCGGAAAATGTATCAGTTTAGCTTTAATTCCATTCTTTATCAACCACTCTACTGCGTAAACATTGAAAGTTATTTATCACTTATGGATTTGTTGTCTTTCATACTAACAAAGTAGCTGTGTCTGCGTTGTTTTTCCTGTGCGGTCGACACCTTCAAACACAATAAAGGCACCACGTTTCAAAGGGTTCATGATTTTATGATACACTCTATATTTACTGCGTTAAGCAAATGCATTTAGCTTTTTCGCGCAAAAAATTCTCATATATTTGTCAATTTATCGCATAAATGCATCGGAAATTGATCGATTTTTGCGATTCGTGACAAAGGCCAATTGCTTTGCCGGCTGATAAGTTGTTTATTTTTTTGCCAAATCGGAAAATGTTGCTAGGTGGCAACATTTGGACCAAAACAGTATTTTCACACCAGTGCTGCCAGTTTTTACAGAAAACATAGCTACTTCTGGCTGGAAGGTATCTAACTTAGTGTTTGCGAGCACTTTTGCACAGTTATTTGGAAAAAAAAATTCATTGCAAAGCATTGCTGAATATGATATTCAAAAATCCCAGATTTTCGGCTATTTCCAATATCAATATTCGAATTTATCTACCATCCGAACTTAGAAAATAGTCAGAATAAGCTACAAAATAGCTGTGGCAATAGTGATTGCACTTGAAACGGAACCAGAACTGCGGTTCAGTAAATCCAGTGATGAACTGGCAAACTCACATACACTTACACACACACATACAGACATACTCATAACACAGAAGCTGAAGCACACGTAAATTACATTTTGTTTTAAACAAATAAAAACGACGAAAGAAAACAAGTGAATTTTATTGCGGCATTTGTAAATGAGTGACGAAAGAAAATCAAAGAAGCATTACAATGTGCTAGCAATAAAGTGCGTGAGTTTGTGCAGTTTGGCAAGGCTTGGTTTTGCCTACCTTTTCGGTCCAAAACAAGAAATTCGCAAAAACAGTCACAACGAAGCTGCAATGCGCTGCACTTGAGTGAGAGAGAGAGAAGGAAAGACTGAGGTATTTTGCAAAACGGTGCTAATTATCAAGCAAAAACTCCCCTACTAAAACTCACCTATGCTCTGCCAATCACATTGTTCTAACCGCATCTAATCATGCAACCAAAAAACAAAATATATACAACGACAAATAGAACTGCAAAACTCATAAGGCAAACAAACATTCATTGATACAAAGACCGCGTGCTTGTCGCGTAGCGCCCAGCCGAACGAAGGCAGCAGCAGCATCAAAGACCAGGGACAGGCATGCAAAACAACGCTGTCGACTGTCGATAAATTATCGACTGTCTGCGATATCGCGCAAGGACCGCTCGCTGAAAACTTTTGCAAGTGGGTGGATGTGATTGTGGTTGTATGGATGGTGTGAAAAAAGTGCGTGCGAAATTTGTTTATACTCGAATTTAAATGTCAGCATTTGTAATTAGATAATAACTTTTCAAATATTGAGCGCCGTGTGATAATCGCTACATTCGCTAAAAGCATTGTAAACAAATGGGCGACAGGACATAACAGTCCATGCCGTATGGCCTTACTATATACATATATATAGACAGTGTTAGTGAATTCCTCCTCTGATTGCGTTAGCTCGAGTGTTGAAGTCTGATCCTTGCTGACAACATTTTCCTGCCGGTAAACACGTATTTGTCGCCGGCTTCTTCTACTTCTGATCCGGCGACTCCGCCCCCGTGGTCTATGTGTCACATCTTCCAGTTAGAGGATTCATATGTAGCATCTCAGTTAGTTGAAGGTTAGCCTAGGTAATCATGTCCAATAACAATCATCCGCACGGACATTTGAGTCAAGCGGCACAGAATCCCTCATGGAATCCCCTGCAAGTAAGTATTTGGATTGCCAGTCAAAGACGCAATGGAAATGCTGACATAATCTCTTCAGATACCATCGTACATACCGCGACAGCCGCAATTGGCGCACATGTCCAATGAACGGCCCATGGTTCGTTCCCCGTTGGCCTGGCATGCATCCGCCCAACCGCCGCCGCATCCGCCACCAGATGCCATTTACAATTTTATGTCGGCCAATCATAAAAACGTAATTAAGCGTAGTTTCCTTTCGATACTAAACGTTTCGTTTTGTTTTGTCGCATGCACCAATATCTCTCTCCAATCAACCGTTTCAATGTTCCGCCGTAGTTGAATTCCCTAAGTACATAGTTCTTTTGCATTTGTTGTTGCTTCTCCAGTTTTTCCCTTCCCTTTTTGCTTTGTAGCTTGCTGTTGTTTTTGATATTCTTGTAATTCATTTATTTTGCCTTGCAGCTGGATCATCATCATCAAATGAATCCTTTGCTGGCGCCGCCATATACTGGAACATTGCCTTTTGACTCCATGGACTTGTCGTTGCAGTCGAGTCGTAGCGCTGTGCCGACGCTTAAATCTGGCCAACAACAACAGCAATCGCAGCAGCAGCAACCACAACAGTCTCATCTGCTTGCACCTCCCAACTACCCAACGATGTAAGCAACATTTGGCTTTCCTAGTTACAATTCTTACAATGCTTATGCCAAGTTTTGATTACTGTTAACTTATGAAATGAAAACGGCATTGGAAAAACCTCGCAGTACTAACGTTAGCATAAGTGTGATTATTGATTGATATGTTATCAATAGCTGTATTAAACTCGAATTCACAATTGTTTAGATGGATAATTGTATTGCGTTAACTTATTAATTAGAATTTTTAATCTACTTTAACGGAAATTATAATAAGCATAATAACTATGAAACTTCTTCTGATTCCACATACAGTCACAATCTGACCACAAATACGTCCGCAGGATCGCAGCAAGGACATCTGGGCGGAGTCCATTCCTCGTCCCCGTCGGCTGCAAGCAAATACTTGAATGCCAATGGCGCTGTTGCAGCGGACTGCGAGTCACTGTTGCCACCGCCACCAAGTACCCCGCCCAACAATAACAACAACAGCAACCACAACAACAGTAACAGTAGCAGCAGTAGTGGCAATAACAACAGCAGCAGCAGTGGCAACAACAACGTGCCACCGCCGCATTATATGCAGAATCGAGATGAGAACTTCAAGCTGACGCAGCTAAAGAGCATACAGAAGAGCTCAGAGTTAAGTGGCAAAGACTGTGGTTATGCAAGTGGCGTCACAGGCAAGCTGGCAACGCACAACATGCAACAGCAGCAACATGCGGCGAAGAAGCGTAAGTCGAAGGAAGATAAACTAAACTATGGCTAATCAATTTTTTGTTCTCTTATAGCCTCGCCACTGCGCAACTATCAGCAACATCAGCATCAGCAAGCTTACAACATGACGCCGCCGCCTTCGAGCATGAAATACAATGGTCCACAGACGCCGCCAACGCCGCAGTCACCGTTGGACTACAATCAGTTGCATCTACATCATCAGTTGCACGCAAATGTTGCTGGCTATGCACCACAGCAATCACAGCAACAGCACCAACAACAACATATGCAATCGGAACAACAACATTTACACTATCATAATCAGCATTTGGCACCACCGGCAGCACCACCGCCACCACAGTTTCAACAGCAACAACCACAGCAGCAACAACAACCGCTGCAACCGTTGACATCACCACAACTGCATTCCCGCAGCACACAATTGACGAATCTCGACGTGTCAAAGCAGAAGCTAGCAGAAGACGAGGCGCAGGATGAAGCACAAACGATCATTACAGATCTCTCCACAACGGCAACATATCGTGGCAACAATGCGGATGATAAACAACAAATGGTTGAGGCACCCGAGTCCCCGTATATGACCACATCCAATGAGGAATCACTGGAGTCCAACAGCAACAGCAGCAATAGTCGCAAGCGACGTAAACGCAAGTCCAGTCAAGTGATGCGTCTAACGCCCAGTGAGAATTTGAATTCCAATTTGAAAAGGCAACGCACGCCAAGTCCGCACAGCAACAACAACAGTTGCAGTCCCAAGCAATCCCCCAAGAACGGAGTTGAGTTCCAGCCATTTGGAATGAAGGAACAGAAGACACATGAACTGCCGCTGGAGAATGGACGTGCAGCAACGCCACCAGTCGCTGCTGCAACTGAGAATAGCAATAGCTCCTCGCTATACAACGATACAGACAATCCCAAGACGAAGAAGCAGCGACAGGCGTTGCTACAACGCAATCTCACCGAGCAACAGCAGCTGCAGCGACACCAGCAGGAGCCTTCTCAAGAGACTCCGGCTGTTGCTGTCCCTACAAAGGAGGCAACAATTGAAAGCAAATTACCACCGCCAAGTCCGCAGAGCAATAGCAGCAGCAGCAGCTCAAGCAGTTCCAGCGCCGGCACACACAGCAGTCGAAGCAGTCGGGCGAGTCAGGATGCGCCACAGCGTAAGGAACAGGATCGAGAGCAAGAACCGCAGCTGGAGAGTAACAACACGGCTATAACAGATACGCCCGCCTCACCAGCGCTAGTGGAGCAGGGCGATATTGATGCGCGTCCAGCGGTAAGTGTGCACGATGACGAGGATGAAGTGCAATCGCCACCTGAGAAGCAATCGCCGCCACAAGCAGAAGCAGTTGCCACTGCAACGCCAACCACTGAACCCTGTCACTTCAATGAGGTGGAGGATAAACTGGAGCAAATGTTTGCTGGGATTGAGGATGAACCACAAAGCAGATCAAATGCAACTGCAGCGGAGCATGACTTAAGTGTGCAATTAGCAAAGACCAAAGCGGGAGTGGATGAGAAGCCTGTTGTAACCACGCCCACGCCGACGACCACGCCCGAGCTGCGACCCATGGCCACCAAGGCAGCAATGAAGTCAACGCTGCCCAGTCCCATACACAGTCCAGCGAAAATAAGTGAAGTCAAGGAGATCAAAGAAGAGACGCCGTCATCTTCGCCTGTTAAGGTGTTGCCACGTCCGACGCCGACGCGTTGCATGCCACAGCGCCGACTCTCTATGGGCATGGATCCCTCTTTGCTGCGTTTCACTATCGAGGAGCAAGTGAAGACCAAAAAGACGGCGGCAAAAAAGAAGCAAATGCCACAAATCGAAGCTGAAATAGAAACCGTGCACCTGGACAGCGATGATGAGAAGCCGAGCACGTCGGCAGCAGCTGCTGCGGCACTTGCTGCACGCCAGCTGAGTGAGGCAGCTGTTAACAAGACGATCACGCCCAAAGCCAACAACAACAGCAATAAGAAAAAGAAGAAAACAACGGCAGCCAAGGGCAAAAAGGCGACGGGGAAGACTAAACAGAACGGCAAGAAGGGAGGCACTTCTCGAAAACCCTTCAGCACGGATGAGGATAGTACACCGGCGCCTAATCGGGAAAGCAGCAATGGTGGTGGCTCCACAGCAGCAACAGATCTCAGGTTCAAGTCACCCTTTATACTCATCAAACCCGATGGAAGTATCAGCATTAAGAACACACACAATGCGGAGGATGTTAATGAGAAGCAGACGAAAAAGAAGCAAACAAAGGCGCCGCACGAGCGCAAGAATCTGCGAGGGATGCACAGTTCCACGTTGAGCAATCGCTATGATGCGGACACCACAGATTCCAGCTGGATTTGTGTGTTTTGTAAGCGTGGTCCGCACAAACTTGGATTGGGAGATCTCTTTGGTCCGTACCTCGTGTCCATTGACTGTGAGGAATATCGAGCAGCATTGCAGGTGCCAGCTGCTCAAGATATTGATGGATTGTTCGTCAGCAAGCGAAAGCGCTGCGACATGGTCAAGGTGCAGGAACGAAATCTGCCCGTGATTCCCGCCACGCTAGCCAACATTATGCAGGCGCCCAAGATCACAATGGTAAGATTGAGAAAAGAGAATTTTGGCAATACAATGCCAATTAATAATCGCTTTAATCCTTTTCAGCACAAACGTAAACGCAAGCAAACCCACGAGAGCGCCCACTCCTTCAGCGATGATCAGAATGAATCTCAGTGCTCGTCCCAGGATCCCCTCGATTGCAGCCACGAGGCGAAGTTCATTGAGACGTTTCGTGGTATGTCAAAGACCTCGGAGCATGGTTATGAGATTTGGCTGCACGAGGATTGCGCTGTGTGGGCCAATGATATCCATTTAATTGGTGCTCATGTCAATGGATTAGATGCCGCAGTCTGGGACAGCACACGGTATCAATGTGTGCACTGTGCTCAACCTGGAGCAAACATCTGTTGCTTCCAGCGTGCCTGCAAAGCACCAGCTCATGTTCCCTGTGCCCGTGCCGCCAACTGGAGTCTCAGCGAGGAGGATCGCAAGGTGTTTTGTGGGCTACACACACCTGAACGGGAGGTAACGGAAGTTGAAGAGGTGCCAGTATTGCCACAAATGGAACCAGTAGTGGTTGTGCCACCACCAACATTTAATGTCAATTCGCTTCCCTGAGTACGCGTACGCGTGCAAAAATGTCGTCTGGTCGTCAAGCGCTGAGCGCACGTTGAATTAACAAGGGAATAAATCCGTAATGAATCCTCATCCAGAATGCTTTTTCAGGTGTTCACAGTTTCTCTGTAAATATTTATGATAAATGCAAGTGCACTAAACGAGACTTATTGCCGACTGCAAAGAATTAGGTCTGATCCCCATCCTGATTCTGATTCAGATCCCTTTTTAATCTTATGTAAAAATTGCTGTACATTTTGAGTAGGCTGCGATGCAAGTTGGAGTCAGTTTTAAAGATTAATTGTTTATAAACTTTATTATTTAAATTATTATTTGAATTAAATATATAAAGAAATTTATATATATTTAGATATTCAATAGTTAGTAACTACCTTAATGTACCTTTTTAGTTGTACTTATTATTTACTGTCGCATCAAATTGCTGCTTGCGTCACAGATTTCACTATTTAATGCATTAGTTATTATATATTTACTGTATTGACTCTTTTTCGTGCATATGCCAATTGATAATTTAGTTGAATTTTGTATGTATAAACAAATACTCCATGCCATAACGTTTAATTACATTAATAATAATGATAAAGGATATGATAATGATATATGCATTGTGCACAGCATTATTTAATTTAAGCATGTAACCGTAAATAGAAAATGTTTGACAGCAATTATAAAAAGCAAAACAAATATGAATTAAAAACAAACATTCGAAAACTATTCAAAATGGATTATTGTAAAACAATATTTATATATATATATATTTATATATATGAGTATAAATCATATGAATAATAATTATAAATATATTTAAAATAAAAAGTATAATAATTACGCTAGCTACTTGTAAAAGAATAAACATTGTATTGTATTTGTATTCAATAACATAAGGTCAAATTCAAAACACACATAAACATTAAACAATAAATCTTAATCTCACAATGAAACACCAAAGAATCGTTTTCAAAATATGCGTCGTTTTATTTATCAATAAATATTTATGCGTAAATACAAATGATGAGTGAATGATTAATGGAAAATTACATCCATTTATTTATTTTTTATTCAGTGAGCAGAAAAAGTATTTTTAAAAACTGCAACTTAAAAGCTGTAAAAATAGATAAGAATAAATTAAGCAAATTCAATCAAACGGTAATAAATTGATTTCAACGCGTAATATGATAAATATCAGATTAAAGTATGCATGCCCGCTTGGTGAAAAAGAAAACACAGTTTTAGTATGAATTGAGCACTAGGGGTATATTTTACAGTTGCATTAAATTAACTTATGGAATATAAATAATAACTTAGCCGTCTAGTAGTAATCCCACTCGGGTCTGATCTCATTCAGCCTGATCCTCCTCCATTAGGTTCTAATTTCTCATTGACGACGCTGACGTAGACGCCTCAGATGCGTCACATCATTGGGCAAACGGCCCACGCTGCTTTGTGGCACCTGGTAGGATGTGCGTCCAGAATAGAAGGCAGTCTCCTGTCCCTGATTCACTGCTGCTCCTTTGTTGTTATTGCTGGTCAACTGCAATTCATTCGCTTTCAAGTCGCTGCGCTTTTGGGCCACCTGCAATGTTGGTGCAGGTATCAAGTCGTTGGGCAATGTCGGCAACTGTATATTCAAGTGATCCACCTGATGGCCGCGTCCGGCAGCAATATGCGATGTTTTGCCAGCAGCTGCTACTGCCAGAGGTGGGAAAAGTGGCAGCAGTTGCTGTTGCTGTTGATAGGGCACAAAAATATTGGGCGTCAGATAAGGTTGTTGTATGGATTGTATGGAAGGACGATGCGATTGCTGTTGCTGTGGGAAGTGTTGCTGCTGCTGGTGCTGCTGCTGCTGGAATCTAGGCTGCTGGTAATGCGATTGATAACTGATTGGCTGTTGATGTTGTTGCTGCGGCTGTGTATGGAATTGCTGCTGTTGTTGTACTTGATATTGTTGTTGCTGACGCAGCTGTTGCTGCTGTGGCTGCTGCTGTTGCTGTTGATATTGTTGCGTTATGTAGTTCAGCTGTTGCTGCTGCTGCTGCTGATTTTGTGGTTGACGCATCGATTGCTGTGGCTGATTCTGTGGTTGTTGCTGTTGGTGTTGCTGCAACTGCTGCTGTGGTTGTTGCCTTGGCTGTTGCTGCTGTTGTTCATTGTTGTTGCTGCCAAATTTGTTGTTCAAGAAATCGCTGAGTGCCACATACGAACTTGATTGTGTACCCTTCAATTGAGGTTGGTTGACCAGAGATGTAATGATGTTGTCGGCGGAATTCGGAGCAATGCGTTGACCCTCTGCACGAGCAATGACAATAGCAGGCTGTGTGGGCAACACTACCGGAGGCAACTGTTGTTGCTGTTGATGTTGCACCGCAACTGGGCGTTGTGGTATGGTCAGACTAGCAAGCGCTATAATATTATAGAATAGGATTAAAAGTTATCAAAAGATCAAATACAATAATAAAATTAAATGATTGTTAAAGTCTAAATGACAATGTTATAATTTTTTGTGCAAGGGCAGGATATATTTGTTATTATTGTTATTGCTTGCCTGGTGCTGCTGCTGCTGCTGGCTTGGGATAGTTAAAGTTGTTGCTTGTACTGATGCTGGCAACATTTGTTGCTGCTGGCTTCGCCACACGCTGCTGCTGACGCTGCTGCTGCTGTCGTTGCTGTTGTAGCTGCTGTTGCTGCCGTTGTTGTTCCTGTTGCTGTCGTTGTTGTTCCTGTTGCCGTTGCTGTTGCTGCTGTCTTTGCTGCTGCTGCTGCTGTTGCTGCTGCTGCTGCTGTTGCTGCTGCTGTTTAATGTTGCTGGTGGAACTGCCTCTTGAAGCGTGACTGCTTTTAAAGTTCTGTAAAATGGATTCATCAACAATTGCACGGGTTAACTTATCAAAGGGCAGGAAGGCAGAGGAAGGGGGAAAGGCTTGAAGTGGTATGCAGTGTTTGCAGTGATTGTGGTTGTTGTTGTGGTTGATGTTGTTGTTGATGTGTTTGTGTTGTTGTTGTTGTTGTGGGTGTATTAAAGTTGTGTGTATGGGGAGGTGTGTAAGTATAACCCGATGCGATGGCTGAAATTTGTTGTGATAATGTTGATAACGCTGCTGCAGCTGTGGGACGCTGTGTGGTTGTTGTTGTTGCACGTGGTGCTGTTGTTGTTGATGTTGTCGTTGTTGTAGCGCGTGTGCGTTGTTGCTGCGGTGCTTGCGTTCTGTAGTTGACATGGCGATTGCGACCACGTTGCAAAGTTGCAGTCACAGTGGGTCTGTTGGTGGTGGTGCTACTGCTGCTGCTGCTGCTGGCGCGTGTTGCTGGCGTGTAGACACGATTGCCGCGTTGCACTTGAAAGCGTTGCAAGTTGCTTTGCACGGTGTCCCAGCTGGCCTTGGGTTGTCCAGTTTCCTTCTCCAAGTGACGCACTGAGAGCTTTTTATTGGGTCCCACTTCTCCAACAGCGCGAACTGGCGACAAAGGTGATGCGGTGGTGCGTTGTGTGGCTGTTGTTGTCGTAGCAGTTGCAGTTGCTGCTGCTGTTGTTGCTGTTGTGGTTTTGCTTGTTGTGGACTTTGTTGGCTTTGTGGCCAGCGATAAACGAGATAAACGCAAACGACTTGCCGCCAAACGTTCCAAATAGCTGCGAGTGGTTGCTGTGGTTCTTGTTGTGGTTGGTGTTGGTGTTGTGCTGCTGCCTCTGCTGGCGGTGCGCTTCAAACTGTTGCTGCCAACACCACGCTTCTGCGCAAAGCGTCTATAGCTGCGAATGCGCTCCTGAGTGCTGCTAATCTCGGTGACTGTCTCTGTTGAGGTGCTCATTGGCGGTGTGGTGCGAATGGTGGTGGTGGTGCTGCTGCTGCTGGTTGGCCTGCCAGCCGTTAAACGGTTGGTACGCAATGCCGTCTCCTCATCGTGCGAGGTCAGCTTAACGCCCGCCAACAGCAACTTCTCCGCCTGCACATCTACATCTGTCTTCTCAGCCACTTGTGGATCAAGTGGTGCCGCCTCCTGTTGCAGTTGCTCAAAGAACGTCTGGCTGGCACTCAATGCAGCTGCTTGGCCAATGGATTCTATCACAGGTTCCTCGTTGCTGTAGTTTATGACATCAACAAGTGGCTCAATTGTGGTGCGTGGTGTGGTGGTGCTGGTACTGGTACTGGTTGTTGTTCTTGTTGTTATTTCTACATCCTCAGCTGGCGGCAATGTGGGTGCAATTAATAGAGTTTCCACTGCTGCTGTAATGGCAGCTTCAGTGGTTGTGGTTGTTGTGGTGCTGGTGGTTTTATCATTATTGAATTTGAGCTTGTGTTCAGTGTCTTTGTGAGCATCAATGGGAATCTCATTGGGCTTTAGTTGGGAGTGTGGTTTTTGTGTTTTTCAAGATGGATGTGAATGGACGAGAGACAGAGTAGCGAGAGTAGTAGTTTATGGTGAAAAAAGATAGAAAATTAGAATTGATAGAGAGAGAATGAGAGAGATAGAGAGATAGAGCAGAGAAAGCCACACATAGCAAAAAATTAAGTATTTCGTACATTAAACTTGACTTCACACTGGGATTAAAGTGCGTGCATTCTGAAATTTAAGTGTCTTGCTGATTTAAACTAAATTTATACTTAAATTAAGTCATTTAAACTGACAAAAACATCTAAGCAACAAGAAACTCAGATCATTTTAACAGTATATATTTCAAACTAAGAATTTGTTGATATTTATAAAATCTTATTGTTTGATTTAAAAAAATATATATATATATTTAAAAAATCAGTTTAATTTATACTTGTATTTATATATCATAGTTATGATTTTAGTTTCTAAATTGATATAAAAATACTGCATTTTTGTACGGCTCTTTTTCTCTGTGTATTCTGTGTATTCTAGCTAATTCTTACCGTAAATCTGACTGTGCCCGGCGTCTGTTTGGGTTTGTTGTACACATAGGCGGAGGATGACTTGCCGGCATCCTTATCGCCATTGCCGGATTGCATGGCAAAGCCACGACTGAGGAATCTAAATGGTTGCTTCACCTTTTGTGGACTCATTGATTGGTAACCCGAAACGCTGGGATCCAAATCCGTGGAGACTTCCTCCAGTAAATTGTTAATATTTGAAACCAAATCCAGCTGAGTTGCCTCATCCTTTGTGTTGCGTATTTGCTTGATATACTCGGGTGCCATATGCTCTTGTGAGTCATCGAGAGACTCCTCTTGTTCCTCCAATCCCGCATTGACGCGTTCGGCAAAAGTCTTTTGTTTCTGATAATGATACTCACGTGGATATTCGGCAATGATGTGCGCATTCGTATGATCAAATTGAATGCCTGGATCGGAGGAAAGTTCCCCTAGAGAATTCACATAGATATCGTCGGCGTTCTCGTCTTGAGCAGCTGGTTGTGGTGCTGGTAGTGGTTCGCTTTTGATATCCTCACCACGCAGTGCCTGTTTGCCGGAATTCACTGCAGCTGGTTGGGTCAGGACTCCACTGAGACTGCTAAGATCCTTGCTGAGCGATTGATGTGTGTGTTGGGGAATCTGTTGTTGGTGTTGTTGTTGCTGCAATGCCTTTGTTATGGTCATTGTCGGATACTCCATCATTTGACGGACTCGTTCCATCATTTGTTGTGTGTTGCCTACACTGTGATCACGATTCATGTCATAGAATCTCTCCGAAACATCGCAATCCACATTGCGATACCAATCGCAGACAAATTTTTGCTGGCTAAAAACGGTGCCATTGGGGCAAAGGAAGCCAAAGCCTTGAGCGGAGCGAGCGGTGTGGGCACAAATGCGGAACGCTTGACAACGACTCTCCACATCCGCATAGTAACCTGTAAATTAAGAGCAAATATGTAAAACGTCAAACCTTCATAACTTCGTCAAATTTTAACCGATTTTCTCCGGAATGTCAATTTTATTCTGCATCAACATTTGAATATTTAAATTTTTGTCCCTTACTGTCAATTTTTTGTATTTAATTTGTTTTCCTTGGCTGTAAATTTAACTACCTTCATGTCGTCCCTTGCACAGAAAGCTCGTCTTGGGCACCTCGCTTAGTATGGGATAATCGACGCCAGGTTCTCCTGGTATGGTATGCCGTAAGTCGTACTTTTGGTCCGTATAATCATTTTCCTTATCCGCATCTTCGAAATTACCCTGTGCGCTGACTCCTCCCCCTCCGAGGAAGAGCACCAACAATAAGGTTAATGGCAATCGTAACCGTAACCGGGGCATGCTGAAAGAAAAAAGATACAAAATAATATGCTAATTGCAGACGATTACAAAATAATGATTACATTATGCATTAGGCTGATTGATAAATTATGAATCAATAAACATTCATTGATTAAAATGAACATGCTGTTGAAAACATTTGAATATAAAACGCCTTTTGCTTTAACACCACAAGACGTAAGAGCAGATCGAGCCGCTTAATTAGCATAAACACAACCACGACAAGCACGACGACAACAACTACGAAATGAAACCACATTGAGACGTGCCCATTTCTCAGATCACACACGTAACCAAATTTGAGCGTATTCCATGCTGATTTATGAAATCAAAACAAATGCAAAAAAATAATATAGTCAATGATGAGAGTGGTGCATAGACTTTCGACTGGCACTGTCAACGACAAATGCGTGGGTCATCATCATCACAGTCACATTCGATTCGTCAGCTTGCCGAGTTTAAACATAAACCTTATATGTGCATTAACTGAGGTATCAGGTATCTTATCATGTCTGAGAACTGGCATCACAATAAAAGGAATCCAAATGCCTTTTATGCGACAAATAACCTTCAAAATGCCTCAATTTCCGTTTGATCTACATATTTCATCGGCATTCACAAGAATTTTTATGGCCCAAAAATTCCAATAGTAAATTAAAGTTAATACTATAAATGTAGCAAGTTCAGTTATTAATTTATGATAGATTTTTAAATAATTTTAATTAAATGCTGACAATTAAACTGATAATATTATGCATTAAAATAAGTTAAAATAAAACAAATCAATCAACTAAAACTGAGATTTCAGCTACCTTTTACTTAATATTTTGTATTAAAGTTTATTTATATTTAGTTAAATAAGTGTCAGTCTATGGTATATGACTTAAATCATAGAATGTTTATAAATAGACAAGCAGCCTAAATTGTATAAAGATTAATATAATACCTGATACCCATTTTAAGCTAGTCACTCCATGTAGTTCATTAATCAACAGTCCAAGTTGATTAATTGTTGAATCAAAATAAAATTAGGATGCGACAAATTGGTGATTATGATGCTTCTGGTCAAATATTTTATTTGAATGAAACCACTTTGAAGTGGTGCTGTTGGTGGTGTTACTCAGAGCAACGCATGTCTAAGGTCAACTTAGTGACAGCTCATTATCAACGCTTGCTGTCTAGACTGATATAAACGAAAGACTTAGGAAACGAACTTGCCAGCTTGTCTCACAAAATGAAATGACTTAGGAAACGAACTTGCCAGCCAAATAAAGTACTTGACATGTTTTGTGCAGCTCTCGAGTGCGGCTTGCCATAAAAATTGGCCTGCAATTGAATGAAAGCGAATTGAGCACTGTATATGTTAAGGAAGCTCAAAACACTTCAGAATCGCACCCCAAGGTACCGCACAGTGGCCCATTGTGAATATCATGTCAAATGAAGTGCGCAAAATGAAATTGAACAGACGGTCAACAATGCGAACCAACAATACCTATAAACTAATAATATTAATAAAAAAATAATATACAAACAGAAGACAACAATTTGCCAAAATCAAAAACTGTTTTCTTTGTTTGTGCAACAACAAAGAGAGACTTGAGAAAATATCAGCATTTAATTATTTTCCAATTTTAACTGTCTGCGGCAAACATTTGATAACTTAATCGATTATATAAGTTGTCACGATGATGTAAAAATAATTTTAATAAAATATATAATACTATGCAAAACTAATTTGTTGACAATTAAAATGCTTTCAGGGCGCGCCTCTAACCGTTCAAATTACTTTGTTTATTACAAATCGAATGAAAGGAATGAAAATGGTTATACAAATAATTATAATAGTGTGAATAGTATTATGTGGTCTGTGGCCAAGTCAATAACCCAAGTGTATGTCAATAAACTGTAAGCATACCAGTTCTATAATGACTATCTAAGCAGCATCATCTAATTGTATTTTAATGACTTGCCAAGCAGCTGGCAAATGCCATAGGCATATATTTATTTGACGTACTGTTCGACAAAACCAATTACATTTACAATTACATTATGCAAATGCAATTTCATTTGAAATAAATTATTATTCCAAGTGAACTTGAAGCAAATTGTAACAAAACGATTTACATTCGACATTCGACATTCAACATCTTCGTATTCAGGGTCAATATCAAGAGCAGATTTGACTTAAACAATGGTAATACTTGTACTTCTGCCTGACAATGAGGAAGCATTCCCTCCTCGATTTTAGCCGCATCATGTCGATCATATTTCACTTTGTTTTGACTCTTTTACTTCGCATTGTCTACAATGATCCATCAAAAATCTTCGACAGGGCCTTTGAAGAAGCTACAAAACTATCTTAGAGATACATAGCAGATAACAATGTTGGTTGAAAAGTGAATGGATAAACTCATTAAATCGTTTTGAATGATTTCTTGAACTTCTGGCAAATTAAAATATTTCTCAATTCTGTAATCACATTGATTCCGCTTTGTGTAATCTACTATTATTATTATGATACAAACTGACTTCTTTTCGTTTCTTGAAAAACTGTTAGACATTTAATCATTTAAATATTTTGTTGCTTGGAATTTGATGTCAATAAATTAGCAGCATGTTTAAAAGTACTCCAAAACCATAAATCTTCAATGATATCATATGCCCGCAGTCAATTACTGTGGGAACTGGTTTCGCTTTTGCGAATCTAACAAAAAAAAAACTCACTTCAAACTCATCTCACAAATATTTTGATGACTAAGCAGGATGAGCAAAAGGATCTTTACCCAAAATACTCGCACTTCAAAATTCGTGTACAACATCAATCTAAAAGTAAACTAACATAAAGTAGAAATCTTTTGCGGATTTTCTCACACATTCAGTGCTGGCATTTTAACTTGAATTCGGCTTGTATCCCACCAAGTGGCTGTCATTATGGCTATCTGACGTTAATTGAGTGCGTAACACAAGCTGAGAACGTGGCGCACTTCAAATAATGCTGATCGCATTGTGTCTGTGCCTCATTCCCAATTTGACGAATTATCAATTCTATATCCGCATTGCTGTACTTCAATTACTTAATACACTTTGTGGGTGTTCATATTAAATGGCTTTGTGCGTATTAAGTTATCATTTAAAGATTATGTGTTGATAGAATTTCTGTATAAACTTAAAGCAAGGGCAATTATAATTATTACTATAATGAAGTGTGATATTTTAATATAAAGGTTACTTACTCAACTAAAAATACGATATTAATTTTCGAGCACAATGTGAAAGAAACTTAATAAAAAATACTCCAACTTCAAAAATTCTGAAATCTATAATAATTATATAATTATATACGTTCACAATATATTTAAATAAATATATTGTTTTAGTTACATAATTTTATTAAAATAAACATTACTAAACTATCTTAAATAATTACAAAGCATTTTTTAAATATGGCCGACAACTTCTCTTATTTTTTATCTTGAAAACATATCCTTTTTAACCGTTTCAATTTTGTCTATTAACTTAGAAAAACTTTAATAATCTTTATAAATAAATTAAGCGGCATTTTCCCTGCATTAGCACGAAAAAGTCAATATATTTTTCTTTTCCAAATCGTAGGATTTGTAAAAAGTTCATGTATTTTATTTGCACAGTCAAAAATTTACCTTTTGTTTAGTTTAACTCGATGTTTATAAATAATGATGTTTATCGTTGTTTAGTATTTGTTTTTCGTTTCTCAGACACTTTTAGTACACAACTTCACAGTACCCGAAGCAGCACAAAAGCATTATCCTGTCAGATAAATGTACTTGTTAGTCCTTTGTTAATGTTTATCCTGCGGTTAATGCGTTTCAATGCAGGTTTAAATCGGCGCGACAACTCGAAACTTAACCGCTCGAGACGCGAACTTGAACTGAACTGAACTGAAAACCGAAAGATATCCAAATATTTGGCCAAAATGTGACGAGCCAACAGCGACGGCAGCAGCATCAGCATCAACAGCAGCAACTCGAAACGGTCTTATAATATGCGTCCAATAAAGAAGAAGACACAGAAAACAAGAAACAGAAAGAGCAGAGAAACACAATCGATTGCGTATGAGATGTGGATGTGAGATGATGTTGTTGTTGCTGATGTTGTTGCTCCGGTTGGGAACCGGTGACAACCTGCTGCTGCTGCTGCTGTTCTGCTGCTGCTGCAACATATACGAAATGCATTTTGGCCCTTTTGACAAGGTGGGAAATGGCGGCAGTGAACTTTCATTTTCATTTTGACCAGCATCTTTCTCACGATTTGTCCAAGTCCAGACGAGGCAGAAGAAGATGCAGAATCTCATGCGACAGTTGGACACTTTGGCCAGCTTATAAGATATATAATTTAATTTAATAAAGATTTTTAATCATATAAATAATTTATCAAGCACAGCATTAATCTCAAGGCTTGCAAGAGGGCGGGGGAAAGGTGGATACGGGGGAGAAGGGGGGCAGCTGTCAAAGCAGCCACAAGAATAATTTGACAATTTCCGCATCGCAAATATGATGCTAAGCCAACTTTTGAGTATCGTGTGACCCAAATCTAAAATTTTATAACTAAGTATTATATTTCTCCTTTTTGTTTTTAATTAAACTTAAACAAAAGCTCGTGCGATCAATTAAATTACCTTTAGAGGTAATTTAACGGCTGTTTGCGAACTGCACTTGAAGTATTTCTTGTTTGTATTTCTTGGTAATTTTTTTTTATTTTGTTGTCCAAAATGATTAATGGAGTAGGTGGCGTTGGCGTTGTCATGTGAGCAGCATCCACGCACATCAAATGCAAATTACTTTATCTGATTTGTGGTTCTTCATCGCACGATTTGCCGATTTTTGAGGTATCTCAGGAAAAGAAGAAGAGTAAATTAAAAGGCTAGAGAAACAAGCGTTTAATTTGTGTTCAATCATTTGCCCATGATCTGCTTTTAACGCATGTGTTTAACAAGATATACTGTTTGTTTATTTGCTATTTACCTGACCACAACACGATGCAACATACCAACAATCGAGCAACTGTGCCAACAAACAATTTGTGTCAGCAATTTGCCTATAAAACAACTTGACAACAACTTGAGCAAAATAGTTAAAATTTTTGATAAAATTTATTGCAATAATGTTGCTTTCCCGTGGTCGCTGGCTACTTGTGGCAGTCACAACAATGCTGCTGCTGTTGCAACTAGTTGTTGCGGACGATGTATCAGAGCAGTATGAGGACAAACCGATTATTAACTATAGTGCTCTCTTCACGGCCTATATCCGACTTGGGGATGCTCTCTTTGGTAACTGGACCCCCGAAGACTTCGCCCAAAAACTACAGCGTATACGGGATGAGGAGGATTAGAGATGGAATCAGAGACAACAACAAATACGGCAGCAGTAGCACTTAAAGTATATACATACATATTATTCTATTTTGGTTTCGGACTTAATAAATAAATAATACAATTATTGGCTGGCATTCTTTTGGGCGTCATTAATTAAACAGTGGGAACAATTTAATTATGCACGCTTCAGTTCTCATTGCCAGCATTATTATTGCCATTTAGCTTATTGTTTATTTCTTTTATTGTTGCTAAAGCTGCTTAAACCTTTTGTCCGCCATTATCTATAAACATGACACTTCATATGTTTTCTTTCATTGGCAAATTTATCTTGATTCTTCCTCAGCAAACTTGACAAATCCGCTGAAATAGTCAATAAATATTATGCAAGATTTTTAAAATTTCAAAGTACTCGACGATGAAACTATCCTATAAATATGTTTCTCGTTTGCTGTATGGTTAGTTAACTTAACAATATTTTTCTCAAACTATGATATTTTCTGTGCTTCCCTTTTTGTTATATCTTCCGTCTTTTATTTGCTTTTTTTTTTTTTAATATTTAGTTTAATAAGTTTGAGCTGCCATTCTTATCAATTTGTACAGGGTATCTGCTGCTCAATATAAACGTGTCGTTTTCATTATGTTTTTTTGCTCGGTATCCATCAGTTCGACACATAATCATTGCTAGACATTCGATTTTATGCAAAATACGTCTAATTTATTGCAGAGATTTTTATAAAAATAATCATTATGCAAGCACTTGTGCCATTTTCCTCCTCCCCCTCGATCAATTGGCATGAGACCAATAAAAATTAATGATATTGCTGATTTAAAATAGCAATTGATTCTTTTTGTACTCAGTCTACACCTTCATTATGCTTCCTTTTCTACTTCTTTCAAGTGCTATTCTGTACTTCAACTTTAAGTAATCCAATTGTTGGCACTTCACCTTAACTACACGTTCTTTAGGCATAATTTGTTATATGTTATAAGTTTTATTTACTTTGCATAATATCCACCTGCGGCTAATTGCTGATTAGTTGAAATAAACGTGGGCGCTTCTTTTTTATTTGTATATTTTATTTAACTTCCTGCACGCGCCTCATAATTAAGTACATATGTATTGTATACTTAAATCGCACTAATTATTGGTTTTCCTCTGTTGAATAATTATAGTACCTGAAGAATATTCTGACTTAAGTAAAGAATATTTAAATTATATATTTAAAATATACAAGTTAATTTAAAGATTTTGTCAGAAAGAAAAGAGATGAATCCAATTCATTCACTTTATTGTAAATAGTAAATATTTATTCTATTAGTTGTGGTAACATCTTCACTCCATTTTTTGGGCATAATAAATCAAGTGAAAATAATAGCGCCAAAAGTTATTAACCTAATCAATGACCAGTCAAAAATTAACCACACGAAAGCCAACAAAGTAACCAAAATAAATGCAAATTAATGGACATTAAAAGCAATGCTACTGGCCAAATGAATGAAAGCAATTTCCAAAGGGCATTAATAAAACATATGACGTATATATTCTGGTTCCTCACACGCAAAAGTAAAAAGTTACTATACGAACAAAAAAAAATAGTTAATTAGATATGATTAAAAGAAATTCAACCGCATCCAGGTTTACACAATGATTATGGTTCGGATACGGCGCTGAACGCCTCAAAAGCCAATATAATCAAATGCGAGCTGCAACACGCAACGAAAAATAAAAAAAAAAATTAAATATGCTGAGCATTTCATTTATTTTGTTATATCTCGAATGATTCCCACAGTCTGACACAGACTGATGGGCGTTTGCTTCTAAATGCTTGTCAAATACCAAATTACCAGAAAGCTCAAAATACATTTAGGTCTGACAAGTATATAAATCAAAATCAAAATCAGCCGAAGTTAAAAAAAAGATTCAAAGTATCAAAGTTTCACTTTCATTCGCCTCGATTGCCTGAGCAAAGATTCCCAAACATCTTTTTATTTTATTTTTGGGTTAGCATTTAAATGAAATATTTTTTTTGTAATTAATATAGGGCCTTATATAAAGCTATAACAATCAAAAAAATGCTTAAATTAATACTTAGCTTTGTTTAATTACTCGTTTTCCGAGTTGAACTTCCATTTCCGTAGTAAATACAAAAAATAAAACAGATAAATAACGAAAAAAAATTCCAAAAATCCGAAAACCCAATTCCCTAGATAATAATAAAAATCAAACGCTTATTACATCATATGCAAGACACCAACACACACACAACAAGAGAGACATGGCTATATATGTAACTGGATATGTGATTACTAATGTCTTTGCCGGCGCTGACAAACACATGTTAATTTCATCTGCTCTCGTCGCACCTTCTGCTCTCTTCACTCCTCCCTTTCTTTCTTTCTTTCTTTCATTTCTTCTTCTTTCACTCCTCCACTGTATTATTGATGTCTTTTGGCAACGCCAAAAACCAAAAACCAAAAACCACAAAATTCAAATTTCATAATCACAAGTTGACGATGCCAATGCCGGTGCCGGATTATTATCAGCGCTATAAATTAATCAACACACGCACAAACACACACTCACACACACACACACACATACAAATACGAACACAAATTGTGCCGGCTGCGCATTTCCAGCTTCAGGTGTTGCAGGGACAAGAGATGGGGGAGCAGAGCGCCACCTTAAGAAATGCATATGTAAATGCGCGCAACGCTTTGATTTTGCCGGGTCCGAGCTAAAGCTAGGACGGAAACGGGAGCGCTAAAGCAAGCAACATACAGATAGAGAGCGACGAAAATAGAGAGAGAAAGAGAGGGGGGAAGTTGTAGCATGTGCAAGGCAAATTTAAATTCAAAGGCAAAGGCATTTATTTAATTTTATGTATTTATTATGCATTTGCCACTAAAAGTTGTATTTTAATCGTTATCCAAATGCCAGCGGAGAAAGCGACGCGCCTACCTTAAGGTACCACCTAAATACATATACAGGTAGCTTGCGAGGCACACATCCCATTTACTACTTACATATTTACCTGTAGTTGCAATCCCCAATCGAAAACTGTCGCGACAACACAAATGCCACAAAAAACATGTTTTCTGACTCGCAGCAGGACAGCTAAGTTGTTGTTGTTGTTGCTGTGGCAATAAACATGAATAAACAATATAACCATCTCTACTATAATAACAAATATTACAGCAAAAGAGAGGCAAAGTGTTCCATGTTCCTTAAGGATAGTATTCTAAAATCTATAGAATATTTAGAAAAATATAAAGGTCAAACTATTTATGTATTTAAATATCAAATCATCAATTCCTACGCATAACGACAGCAAACCGTTAGACGTCAGTGTATACAGCCAGTTCCTTTAAAGGTGTTCATAAATTTTTAAAAACTCATCTTTTGTGCTTTTATAGAGCTATGCATATCTGAGTCACCGGACATTGTTTTTATAGACAATAATCAATAAACTATAAACAATAAGCATATTAGGAATTTAATGCGTTTACGTTTTTGTCTTGGACTTGCAAAATGGTTTTGTCAAATTAACAAGCGTTAATTTGCGTCTCTCTCACCTGTCACCAGATTTTCTCCCCTTCATTCGAATTTAGAAAATTATTTTCACTAATTTTTATGATATTTACAGATTTTACATAAGACATTTTATTGGGTTAACAGGTGCCGAGCATTCCGTTAGCCATAAATTAATACTATTAGTTTATGATGTACCCAAAATGTCATAAATCACGACCCAGATCGTGCAATCGGTAATCGGAGGATTGTAATAAGAGATCTGTATGTATGTATAGTATATATAAGAAATATTATGACCTAATTTTTCTCCTGACTTTTACTTTCCATTTAATTAAAGACTTTAAATTCAACTTTATTTTGAATGTTTATTACAATTATTACAGTTTACATATTATATAATTGTTATATTTTTCCATTTTATATTTTATGTAGTACTCACGAAAGACAAGACTTCTTGTTTAAAGACTAACATTTGTAGCTGTTCCATTTGTTGAATTATTATTATTATTATTTTTATGGGCAGGCTTAAAATCTAATAAATGTGCTTGAGTCTAATCGCTGTATTCACAACTTCAGATGCCTATGATTTCTTTTTTATTTGGTCTTCATGAAGAGATTAGTTTGTTTCCTTCTTTATAAACGTAATTATGACATATTATATATTACTTCTTATTTATTTTGTGAAGATTTTGCAAAGTTTACATAGTACATTTTAGATTTGTTTCTTTTGCTATTGCAAAATCTTCTAACAAAATGATCAGTTTTTCTCAATGGGCGTAGAGGAAAAGGGGATGTTTTCAGCGCATGCAAACAATGTGCACGATTTAAGGTAGTGTTTATTTAAGGTATTTTTTTGAGTATATGTATGTGTGAGTGATTTAGTTTTAATACTGGAAGTGTTACTAAAGTGTTCATAATTGGACTTATCCTTAGATATCTTACGATTTTCCAATCAAATTATTCATGCACATTGTTGCAACGAGAATCATTTCGACAAAATACAATTTGACATAATGCAACTTAACGCTTAATCTGTGCTGTTTACTGGTTCATTAAAAACTATTGTACAATCAATTTGGGCAAAAAAACAAAATATGTGTGATAAAACAACTAAACAATCAAAAAACTGAGTGGGGACATTTAAACAACACGCTATTCATAAAGATGCTCAGTTTTTAGTTGGGTTCGCCAAAAACTGAGCATTTACAAAATGGTTTTTAAACATTTAATTATAATTATTAACGATTATGTAAATTGTATTTCCTTCTTGATATACCACAAGCAAATAACATCCCAACGACAACTGCCACAATTTAAAGTAACAAATTGACATAAATTGTTGCAAGTTTACAAAGTTTCGTTGGGCTCAACAAATTTTAGACTGCCAACAACAATCGAAATTTGTATAGCTGCGAGATATAGTTGTTAGTGCTTATTAAAGTATAATAATTATAGTATTATATATATACATATATTGATATACACATGCATATATATATATATATATATATATATAGATTCATTATTCGACGAGTTCCATCATACAATTGGCCACAAGCAGATAGCAGTTCTTATGCTCCTTAAGTATCGGCTTTTGGCTTTGAAAAAATAAATTCAAAATTTCAAAAGCGTGTGCTCATGTTTCAATTTCGATTTTTCCTTTTTTATATATTTCGTGAAAACAAAATTTTAGTATTTATTTTTTTAAAGCATTGCGTAAGCATTTAGGGAGCCGTGTGCAGCTAATAAATATTATTATCATTATTATTTTCAATAGTATTTAAATATGTTCATCAATTTAATTCAAGTGCCTAATGATCTTTTATTCTTAGCTTTTAATATTAATAAAATGTGTGCAACATGTTGCATCAACATTTATTGGCTCTCTCACTCTCTCCCACATTATTCTCTGACTATCTCTCGATAAGGCTATTCAGTTATTGTTTACATTTTCTCATTTTCTTTAAACATTATTATTTTTTAACATGGTTGAGTTTTCGTTGCGCTTGACTTGGCTCAGACTGTGTTTAACAGTTTCTCAATTTTCAACAACAAATAAATAAAATTAATAACAGCAGTTAGCGCAATCTGTGCATTGTTTTAAACAAATCAACGACGCACATTGCGCCCACTTGCACATAAATAAATAAATAGGTATATTAACTAATAATTTGCTATTTCAAAAAGTACTGTTTCTTGCATTGTTTTTAATTCTTTTCAATTTGCACACAGCTTTCTTTTCATTTTTTAATTACTTTAACTTTCTCATTTTTTTCGTTTAGTTTTTTAAGGTTTGATTTGTGGACGGGTGTTTTTTTTAGCTTTCTGTTTTGTTTTGTTTTGCGTTTTTATTGGCAACAAAAATTGCAGTTAGTTAATATGTTTTGGCTTATTTCTTGGCATTGTTCAGGCCCAATTCACTTAGAATCTTAAGAGCATTGCGAGCAGCAGCATTTTGTGATTCCTCGCAACTTTTACCAACACCATGACAGATTTGCGGCGGATTTGTGGATAGTGTTACAATCGTTAGAAACTCATTGTGATTGCCCTTGGGATAATCCGAGAAATTGACCTAGGAAATGGAAAATTATTAATAATTTGCTCGACTTACCATGGGACAAAAACTTACCTCAAATTCCAACAATTTACTGAGATAAATTAGCTGCTCCTTCATATGCACACCACCTCCTCCACCGGCACTGCCACCACAAGCACCCCCAGCGTCTCCGCTTGGATTGCTGCTGCTGCTTGAGGTTGCGTTGCTGCTGTTGCTGCTGACGCCGCTGGTGTTGCTTCCCGTGGAAGTGTTCAGTGTACTGTCACTGCCATTGGCAGCATCATTTACATTTGAATCGTTGCTGCTATTGACACTACAATTATTGTTGTTGTTGCTGGTTATTTCCTCTGTTGCTGCTGCTGTTTGTATAGTTTCTGTCCTGACTTCCTTTTCCTTTACTGGCTCCGTATTGGGTTTCACAACGACTACCACATCTTTTTTCTTAGCTGCTGCAATAAATATTGTTAGTAGGATATATCTTTTTGGACAGTAAGTTGACTTACGTTTCTTGTTTTGGCGGAGTATGAGTATACCGGGAACAGGACCTGCTGGCGTTGACACCATGGGCACATCAAGTACAGCTTGTACATCAGCCGCAGCAGCATTCACATTGCTATCCAAAACGTGTTCCGTATCGCCACTGTTTGGCTCCGTTGATTCGAGCAACTCCAGCAGGGCTGTACAAAAATGACTTAATTAATAAGAGTTCAATGAGCTGATGCACTGAATATTACCCTGTGCTGCATTCCGTTTGGCCAGTTTTTTGCTATTGCCAGTACCGCGGGCTGTGTTGCCGCTGGCCGACACCTCCATTACGAATTCCCGTCGTCTGGACGTTTCGTTGCCGTTCTTGGCTATCAGTTCGAAGATGGGCTCCTTTTCCTTGCGTGTTTGCTGCAATTGTATGAGCTTTGTGATGGGATTCTCTGCGTCATCCAGCTCCACAACTGGCTTCTCCTTCAAGGCCGCACTTAGCCGCTTGCGTCTCTCCGGTTTACCTAGTGGAGTAACAGCAGCAGCTGCCATGCCAGCAACAGCTGCAGCTGCATTTACAGCGCCTCCCTTGCCAGGGGTTTTCACCTTAATCCTCTTCATGGGCGTTTGTTTGGTTGGCGTGAGTGGTGGCAGTTTCTGTAGCTCACTTAGCATCTTTTCGGCAGCACGCTTCTTGGACAACTTCTTACCATTGCCCTCGCCCTCGGTGACAATGGAGCCGACAATGCAGGCCGTTATAAAGTTCTTCATGTGTGCTGGCCCCTCCTCCCGAAGCACCTTGAAGTGTACTGTCATGCTGCGCTTGATGCCAATCTCGTGTACCTGGGAAATAGGTGACTTCTTGTCACCCTCATCCATGGAGTCATCTAGCGCCTCATCCGTCGAGCTATTGGACTGAGTCTTTAATACCTGTAAAGCACGCGCCGCCGCATCATGCTTGGCCTGCTGCAGAGTACGTCCGATGCCAACAAACTTTTGCTTGCCCACGAACAGGGTTATCTTGCTGGGAGTCACCGGCAGTGGCGGCGCATAGGGACCATGTGGACCGGCCAGCATAGGCGGCCCCAACGACGGCGTCAGCGCATAACGGGATTGATACTTGGGAGCATATGGACGCTGATGGCCATAGATGCCACGCTGTGCCGGCAGCGCCACGTGTGGATGATGTGGATGGATGGGCGGTGCAGCAAGCACGTAACCACCAGCTGTGTTGGCATTGCGACGCAAGGCAAAAGGTGGCGGCGGAGGAGGCGCTGGCATTCCAGCCGCTGGCGTTGGCAATAACGGTGTGGCATATTCGGGTGGCATCATCGCATCCGCCGGTGGCATTTGCGTCGGATCCAAAAGATAATAGGTGCGCTGTCCCAGCTTCATGGCTAGCGCATTCAATTCAACGGTGGGCGTGATATGGGTACGCGTTGAGCTTCCTTCGTCATTGCGGCGTATCTTGGGTGGCGGATGTTTGTACTTGGTCTCCTCAATAGCCTTTGAAGCGGCCAGATGTTGTGCCTTTTTGATCTTGAATCCATCCGCTGAGTACTCCTCCTCGCCCAGTTTCAGTGTCACCGTAAATGTCTTGCAATGCGCCGGACCACGCTCACTAGTCAAGCGATATTGATGTGTTATCTGAGAAGATACAAGTGTTATTATAAATCCGGTAAAGTGTTAACCAAATTGATATAAAAGGTTGCAAGCAACAGTCAAATATTATGTATGTAAGATAATTAAAAGAATCAAAATCTTACCTTGTTGTATCTGGCCAGCTCGTTTACCAAGCACATAGGCGTTTTATCCTTGGCATTGCGTGCAGCGCTGCTGTCCTCATTGGGCAGCGTGCCCGTTGCATCAATGTGCTCCGTGCTGCTGTTGCAATCCTCGACGTGCGGCGGCAATACCTCACAGTCTTCCGGCGTCTCTGAAGACGACATCTCACAGATTTCCTCGCTAGCAATGACAATGCTATCGCCATTGCTGCTCCGACAACTGCCCACAATTCTCAATGTGGTGGGCAGTGCATGCTCAGCGGCAGCGACAACTGTTGCTGATGTCGCTGCAACTGTTGCAACCTCTGTGGTTGCCGTTGCTGATTGTCCATTGCCCTTGGCGTTTCGATATGTATTTTGCAATATGGTTTTAGGTGCATGTGCATAATTGCTACTGTTGTTATTGTTGTTGTTGCTGTTATTAAATTTGGCTGGCTTTGCCGTGCTGAGATAATAATGCGGTTGTTTGCCACTCAACACTGTTGGAGGCGGCGCTTGTGCCGCATAGCCGCCCAAATGTGCCATATGATGTGGCAATTGACTGTAGGTAATTGCTGCAGGATTCGCAGCCAGATGATTGTATGTCTGTGGAGGAGCTGGAGGCGGTTGATTACATTTTGTCAAATGTCCATTGCTTGTGTTGAGATGCTGATGTTGCTGTCGTATCTTTTGCATTTGATTGTTGTTGTTGCTGTTGTTATTGTTGTGATACGCGGCATTCGGTGGCGGCGGATGCTGCTGTTGCTGCTGCTGTGCGTGTATATGCTGATGATGATGCGGATTCAATCTGCAAATGAAGAGAATATTTCTTAAAGTTAGTCATATATTTTATATATTTACATGCACACACAATTAATTGATTGGGAACAATTAGTAATGAACACCAGATATGCTAATTAAATACTATTTTGTATATATATAATCACAAACATTGAATTTGGTAATCGGTATCACAGTCGACTTAAATATGTAAGTCAGTTTTCGTAAATAAATAAAAACAAAGGTACAAGAAGATGAAAAATTAGTAATTTAACCTTTAATAATATCAATGATGAACGCAGTAGAAAACTACGTAGGAATAGTAATGCACCTTTATAGTTAATAAAAAGTAGGCACTTCTGGAAAAGAAACCTTTTTGCGATCACTGAAAATGACTTTGTATTAGAGCAAGTCAATTGTTAACTTAGCAGTTTCGAATTGAATTTAATACTGTTATACACTTAGTAAACTTCGCTCTTTTAAAATGTTTAACATTTAATGTTTGAGCTCATACAAAGAACAAAAGCTAAGTCCATAAACTGGCATATTGAGTGGCCATCGAAAACAAAAACAACGAAACAAAACATGATTAGAGTAACAACAAAGTTCACCCTTTAAGCCCTGGCCCCTGACAGAAAGGTGTGGTGTTGTTGTCGTTCTTGCTGTTGCTGTTGTTGTTATCGTGGTCGTTGTTGTTGCTGCTACAGACAACAGCGGTAAAGGTATAACAATGAATTGAAATCCTTAACAAAGCACAAAAGCCGCATTCTTTTTACGCATCGTGTCATTTTTCGCCAACTGTCAGTTTCAATTGAGACGCACCTAACGCGGGCAGCCCCTTTGCCTTGATCTTTACAGAGGGAATGGAAAAGGTGAGAGACATACACTTGGGAATTCTTGCGATGACGATGTGTTGGCCAATAAACGTATGAGTTGCAATCAAATAAAGTTGATTTTTAATCGGTAAATCTATTTAAATTTGATATATATATAAAGTCACGAAAAGTCTCAACTGGAGTTAAAAAAATGATAATACATTTTACGATGAAATGGTTGCATATAATTGTGAAATTAATTACAATCAAATTTAATATTTGTTTAAGAATTTTAATTAATAAAGAGTTTGCGCAGACTCTATTTAATTAATGCCGACTCTACACTTGTCAAAAAGAGAGTGGTATAAAGTTAAATATTTCACTGAACTATACTGATTTATATTGATTTTGTCCACCTTTTAATGCAGTTAACTGGCAATAATCAATTAATTAATTAAATGCCTTCTCATCATCAGCTACCACAAGTCTTTTACATGCTCGAAAAATATGCGAAATATATATAGTTTTTATAGATAGCTTGATACGATTTTTAGTTTTGAGACCGCGTTGCGAGTGTGAATCGGATGGCGACTGAAGAGCAACTGAGGGCGAGATGTTTGCTTGGAGTTGGAGTCGGAATCGGAGCCGGGGAAAGGGAAATGAAAGAAACATCTGATTGCAGACAAAAGACGACAAAACTGAGTCGTCGTAAGAGAACGGCAATCCTTCTGAACGAACGTAAAGGATAATTGCAGCCGCTGTTGCTGTTTATGCTGCTGTTGCTATCATTTGTTGTTTTTGTTGTTGTTGTTACTGTTGCTGTAGTAAACCCGTTATCGAGCGGAAGTCATGCTGTGCGTTAAAGAACAAAGAGCCACTGAAATTATAATTTATGAGTTGAGAAAATGGGATGATGAGTCTCACAGGCGATTGTCAGTGACAGGAATTAACATAATTGCCGCAACGTATAAAAGCCTAGACATGACGGCGTCGCCAAAAGGGGTAACACCCATAGCCAACAACACCAACAACACCAACGAACGATGTATAACCAAGTTTATAACTCCTTACCGTCCATGATGAGCATCACGTTGTTGCGGCGCCTGTTGCTGTTGTTGCTGCTGCTGTTGTTGAGTTGCAATTGGCGCCGCTGCTGCTGCTGTGAGTGTGTTCATATGTTGCTCCATGCCTGCATGTGGATGTGGTGGCATTGCCATGTGGTTGTGATGATGTGGAGCGCGTAAATGTGGAGCTGCTCTCGTTGCATGCACATGGTGTTGCATCTTGCTAAATTCTGTGGTGCAGCTGCAATTGGGGAGAAGGGAGAGGGGGGATAACGAGTTAACAAAGCAAATATTTTTATTGGACATACAAAGCATACAAATGGTGTCTCTTTGTCTTGCAATTGTTCAGCACATGGATAAAATAGGTAAACTGCATTTAAATGCAGCCCAGAGAGAGGAGACGTGCCTAAATCAAATTGTGACAGGCCAAGAGACTTGGGATACGGACAGGGGCTCAATCAACCACCACCACTTGGTAACTAGGGAAATGTGCATCTTTCTCTGTCTCTCTCTCTCTCTCTCTCCCTACCCTCTTCTCTTACTACCTAGCTAACATACAAACATACATCTTACACTTTCTAGTTTCCTTTGATTCGCTTCTCAAATTCGATAAAATGCAGCTGCATTTTGATTTCATATAATCAGGTTCTTAACTGAAATCTCCGCAACATCGTTTGGTGCATTGAACTATTCGGGATCCCCGTTGAACTACACCACTGTGCATATGGCATAACAGTCTTAATTTGCATTTGTATTGATGCCGCGCACTCACCTTCTTCTATTGCCTCGCACTGCAAATGTATTTTTGTATTTTAGTTCGTATGCAGAAGGGCAAACGAAGCAATGGGAACGCACATTAATCGAACAAGCACATGCAATTCCAAATTTTATGTAGAACCAGAGAATTCACTGGTGACAGCGAGACAACTGATGGACAACGACAACGACGACGACGATTTTTTTATATGTAAGATTGATTGTTTGTTTCGCCTTTTTTTGGCGACTTAAAAGACACTTTAGAACTACTTTAACACTTAAATTAAGTTGATGAACGTGTAGAGCTATGTTTTAACTACAGTTTAGCATTGTTATTGTTATGTATTATAATTTATTAACGTGCGGCCGTAATTTGCGATGTGGCTGTGGATGAAACTCGAAAAATAATAAAGGCATTAGGGCCAGGGCTGCAAATATATCATATATATATCGATAGATATTTTTTGCTATGATGATTTCTTTTCGAACGATCTTTTTATATCGATATAAAAATACCATAATATTGCGCGATATTTCTAGCCATTGTTTTTGTAATTGCCGCCCATTTCCATTTCTTTATTTAATCATGGCTCTTAAAAATGAAGCGACTGTGTTGCGGTTTTGCAAGGCGTTTGAGTTTTTACTCATATATTTGTATCGAAAATAATGAAACAAAGCCAACTTGGCGCACAATTTAAAACTTTGTTTTTTTAATTAAAATGCATCGAGTTAGTAAATTTTATGATATTCAATATATTTATTTTGTAAATAGTTTACGATGCAACTAAAAAGCTAATATATGTTACATTCAATCACACTCTTTCAATAAATACAAATAACTGTACGAAGTTGCAAAAAATTTCACATTGGATGTTTTTGATGAGTCAGATGACTTATCATTTCATAGGTCCATTTAGGTTGATCCAAAGGTACCATATGTCCGGCATTTCGAACCAATATGTCAATCAGATTGCCAGCTTGTTTAACGTAACCGGCCAACTCTCCATCAACACGCCAGATTTTACGGGGTGCGACTTTATAAATATCGGAGCCCGGGAATTTCAGTAGATTTAGATAGTTTCGGGTCAAGGGATAGGCGATAATGATATCAAGTTGTCCACTGTACATGCAGACGGTGTAGTATTTCAACAGTTCTTCGATCCAAGGCGCAACGCTGTCCATATAGTCTTGCTTTAAAAATTTCTTCACCTTATTATCCTTATCCATATCATGAAAGGGTCTATTTCCCACGTGGATAGCACGACGAGTAGCACCTGATTGTACAAATTTGCCCAACTTAGTGAAAGAGTCGTCGTCATGGGCCTGCAAGTAATTGTAGTACCAATTAAAGCCTGTTAGGTTTTTAAAAATTGATCCTTTGGGAGAATTCCCCAAGATTAGGGAATCAAATATTTCAAAAGCGCAGTCCATGTCGTTATTTCGAATGCAGTCTATTCCTGCTGCCTCTGCTTTATGGAAGGCTTTCAGTCCGTTTTCATCAATCAGTCCCAATTGATAGAGATAATCACCGTATTTAAGTTGGTTAACGGGATCAGAGAGTCCATTACCTATAGCTATGCCCTTAAGAGGTATATGATGATCATGGAAGTCATGTGAATGCTGCGCCTTATGTATGTGATAGGCTAAGGCAGGCACATATTTGCCAGCATAGGATTCGCCGGTGATCCAAAAACCGGAGCTATTGCTCCAATCGAACAGTGTATAGAGCTGAATCACAGCCTCATGTAAATCTCGACCCACATCGCACTCGTCACGTGCGTAACCCGCCTCCTGATCCGTAAAGCTAAAACCAGTGCCCACAGGACTATCAATGAAGATCAAATTATGATTCCTGTTCCAGGTATATTCCCTTTTTTGCAGGCTGTCCTCAGTAATTAACTTGAGCGGACCATTTTCAAGAAATAATCCAATCAAAGAGGATGCACCGGGTCCTCCTTGAAGCCAGAGCACAACGGGAGAAGTCTCGGGATTCTCCTCGGCTGGAAAATACCAGAAGAACAAATTCGTATTGAAGACTCGGTCAATTGTCAGAAATCCCGCATAGCTCTCAATATCAAGGAACTTGGAGCCTTTGACGCGTGCCATTCTTTGTACATCTATCCTGGACATGGACTCATTGTTCATCAATGGAGTAAGAAAGAGCGGTTCTCCGGGATCAGTGCCATCATCGTAGTAACCGAAGGGAGGATACGGATTCAATAAGCTACTCCGTTGAGTTCGCTTACTTTCATCATCAGCAGTTGCACAAACGATTGCGGCTGCTATAATTACAAATATGCAATGATTTAAATATTTCATTGTGAAACGATGCATTCAGTTATAGGTAGATTGCGGTGAGTGTCGTCCGTTGTAATAGAATCTGACGACAAATGAATGTCTTAGTCACTTATTATAAGTCACACTTGCTCTATAATTTTACTTTGCTTTGTGGTGCATATGTTACTTGTTTCAAACGAAATTACAGACTGATAAAGAATACCTTTGCTCGGTTCTTATATACGTGTATCCAAACCGCAGTCATCTTTGTTATTTATTTTATTTTTAAATTGATTTATTTGAAATCATAAAAAGATAACGGTTAATTTTCAACCCTTTTCATTGCAACCTGACTATTAAGGCAAGTTGGCAGCACTACTACTGCATTTTCAAATTACAAAATGAAAAACTATGCAAAAATTATTATTTTGATGAAGATTTTAAACTCGAAACTAGATCAAATAAAGAAGATTTTTTATGAAGCTTTAAAGTTTCCCCTCCTTGGGGAAAATTAAAAAATTAATTTTAAAAATTCTTGCTTGTTAATGTAAAAAAAAAATCAAAAAAATAGGTACCTATTTTGTAGTTCAACAAAAGTTAAAAAAAGATCCAGATCGGAAATTTTAATGGGTGGCAATCTTCGGTTGGTTATTCTAACAGCTGTTTTTAAGCATTCAACCAGTTAAAATGGCTGATGCAGCTTCGTAATTGTTTATTTGTTAGAAATCTTTAAGGATTGTGTGTGAATAGCTGGTAAATTCAAGCTGTAAAACCAGTCATAAAACTCATCATTCCAGTAACACGTGATTTCGAATAAAATAAGATAAGCGAACATGGGTAACAGCAGCAACAATAGCAACAATTGCACTCGTAGCTGCTACCTTTGTCTGGCAATTTGCGTCCTTTGGAGCTGTTGTCCTCGTTTAATTTCGTCTGATGCCGTCACTGAGGTAAATTATTAGCTAATAGTGGTAAATAATGTACAACAGACAACAAGGCAACATATGTTTTATGCCTTAAATGGGCACACAGATGTTTTGCATATTGATTTTCTATTGTGACATCACACACACATATGAATCTATGCGTGTGCGGTGGGTTAATGCGTGTGTGTGCCTGCTTCCGTGGCAAATTTAAATCTATTTTGCTAATTTATACATGCTGATTACCTGCAATCATATCACAGAATCAAAGTACTCAACGTTATCTACCCAATGTTGCATTGGGCGAAGAGCAGCTAAAGCAAATGATCAAAGGCGGCGGGGCAGCTCAAATTAACTGGCCACAACAACAACGAGCCAAGCAAGAAGTGACTGATGTTAAGACTGAGCTCGCGAAACTAAATACCAGTGAGTATCAATTTATTCATAAAATTACAACGGATAGATATATAATAAACATGCATTTCGTTATAGCATATGTTTACCAGAATGACTGGCCAGCGAATAACGTGAAACTGGGCGCTGTGACAGCAGTTAGTTTCGATCGCGCAGCAAATGTGGTTATCTTTCACAGAGTGAATCGAATCTGGAATCAGAGAACCTTTGATATGGCGAACGTGTATCAAGAGCGCAACAAAGGACCCATTAAAGAGAACACCGTGCTGGGCCTTGAGCCCAATACTGGGAATGTATTGTACGCTTGGGGTAAAAATTTGTAAGTGAACAATTTAATGTTATACACCCACAAATTATGAAACGCATTAATTTTAACTTTATTCGACAGCTTTTACATGCCGCACGGGTTGAGCATTGATCCGGAGGACAATGTATGGGTGACCGATGTTGCTATGCATCAAGTATTCAAATTCCCGCCCCGTGGAGGTAATGGCACTGCTCTTTTAACGCTGGGCACCGCTTTCCATCCTGGCAGTAACAAGAAGTTCTGCAAACCCACCGCTGTGGCAGTGCTCACCAATGGTGACTTTTTTGTAGCTGATGGTTATTGTAATGCGCGTATTGTCAAGTATTCGAAAGAGGGTGAGCAGATACTTGTTTGGGGCCAAAACTCCTTCTCCGGCTACTCTTATGATGTGGCACCAACCAATTTCTTTGCCATTCCGCATGCTCTGACACTCGTGCCCGAGCTGGAGCTGCTTTGTGCCGCCGATCGGGAGAATGGCCGTGTGCAGTGTTTCTACACGAACAACGGAACCTTTCACTCCCAATACCATAATCCTCTCATTGGCGATCGTTTGTTTAGCATGGCCTATACACCAGCAGCTGGTGAGTGCAAATGATTAATTAATCAAAACGTTTTTTGAAACATGAAAGCTTGACAGGTGGACAGCTAGTGATTGTTAATGGACCCACCGCGGAATTGGGAATATCTCCACAACACTACAACGAAGTGCATGGCTTTGTTATGAGCATGCGCACACGACAATTGATCTCCAAGTTTGGCCCAAATAATCTGGAGTTTCAAAATCCTCACGACGTGGCCGTCACTGCAGACGGCAATGCGATCTACGTTGCCGAACTAAGTCCCATGCGCATACACAAATTTGTACACAAATCGCTGGCCAAACCCTTTCTGTCCCTTTCTGTTGTTAAGGCCAGCAGCGGTTTAATGGACTTGACAGCTACCACGACGCCACGTCATCATCCGAGTGGCAAGGCTATATTGGTTGCATCGCTGATGCTGTTGTTTGCCGGCTCCACATTTGCATTGGCGCTGTTTTGGGCGCGTCGTCGCAAACGAGGTAATCAAGTGGTTAACGCAATGCCACCTAGCGATCTGGTCTATCGCGAGCTGACCTCGTCCAATCAAAGTCTGTGCTAACCAATTTAATCAAGTCCACTTAAATCCGTCCATTATATTTTTTTTTTTTTCTATGTTTACCATTTACAAATTAAATTTTAAGTTGTATTTCCGTGATTCCTTTTGCATGTCTTTTATGTAACAGTATTGTGTCTCCCATGTATGTAATCTCATTTTTTGTGTATCAAATTATATAGCTATATTTTTATATAAAGTACACATACACAAAAATTTATACAAATTGATGATAACTAACTTTTAAGCAAGGCTGCAAACCGGTAAGATTATTATTTTTGTTTATGTACCCTTATCAGAAAGAAACCAAACGGATACAAAAAGTTTCTTAATTTTTTTCTGCTGCGCCATTCGATAAAATTTAAAAATTATAGAATATTTAGTTATATTTAGCTTTCTTATATTAACTCATGACTTTATTTTAATAATATTTGGATTTAACTTCTTAAATTCATCAGTTTGATTTATTAAAGTCAAAAAAATTAAACAACAGCAGAACCTAAATTTGTTTCAAGAATTGTAGCCTTGCTTTTAAGTAGTGCTTGTTTATTTTTAATCATTTTGAGTTTCAGCAAAAGATTTGTACGTATTTAAACCCAGCATGTACATAAATATGCAATTTTCTGTGTGATTCCATTGTGTTATAACATTAATTCCAATAATTTTGATATTTGTCGCGGGTTTCAACAGGTTGTTTACCATTTGGCACACACAATCGTCGTCATGCCTGGGAGAAGACAGAGGGCTTTAAGTTGGGCGGCCTTTTGGATCGCAACGGCTTTGAGAAGCTCGAGCAGAATGCCAGCGATGAGGAGCAGGAACAAGAGACGACAACCCTCTCACAGTACGCCTAGACAGCAGCAGAGCGTGCAACAGGACCAAGAGACTTATCTATTTTGTAAAGCTAACTAAGCATTCCTAGTTCTAGTTCTAAATACCTCAGTGAGTTTTTAGCTATGATTTTATTTTGTATACTTTTACTATGTGAGTACTGTGTTATATTTCTGAACATTCCAAAACAATATGTCAACGTAATGTTGACTATACTTTTGCCAAATGCCAATTTAGGTACACAATATACATATTTATGTGCAATTATTTAAACAAAAAAAAAAACGCTAATGAATCGTATTTGTTGTTGTTGTATAATTTCGTTGTCACGTCTTTCACAACGTGCTCGTTATTGATAAAACTTAACTACATATCGGCTTCGGTATATAAATATATAAATATATTGCATCTTATCGTCTATTAAGGCCCCTGTGCGGCATATATCTTGCAACAGATTCATGTAGTCCGATTTAGACAACCTGTGATAAGAATCCCTCGTTCTCCTCCGTTACTATGGCATCAATATTGTAGAATACTGCATGCATAAATATGACGAAGCAGGAAGCTCCCAGAGTCCAAAAGAGCACGGCACCAGCGCCAACCAGAAACAGCAAAGGTGCTGCACACAAATTAAGTCCTACAATTTGCTGTTTAGGTGATATCGAGTGTCCCAATAGTTGAAAATCTGAATTCATTGAACGAATTTTGTGGCAGCCATAGGCGACGCCTGCAACCACGATCAAAGTAAGCGGTGATGTTATCCTAAAATAAACATTAATTGTTCGCAATCAGTTGTTTAATCAGATGTTAGAGTACAAATGTTAGGTCCACTTACAGACAGTAGATCATCAGCACTATGAAGACAAATATATAGTTGCTCTGGAAATACGATAGATTGCGCATAACACGATTATTAAGCCGTTGCATGCTGACCGCGGTCTTAAAATTGTTGATGTTGAAAAACACAGTCCATGGTCGCAACGACTGACGAATCGTGTGTATTAATTCCAAGGGGGGAGGGCAAATTTTGTAGAGTGGGCAGACTAGAGTTATAAAAGAAGTAAGAAGTATTATTAATTTCATATAATAATTAAAAATTATTTGGTATTCAAATAAACATTTTCAATTAAACAAAAACGAAGTTAAAATAAATAAAAATAGCGAAAAAGATTGGCGAAAGATAAAAGATAAATCCTTGAGCGAGCTTATATAATCAATGATAATCTTATAGAGGATAACAACATAAAGAGAAGTTCTACAGTGGAAAAAATAACAAAAGATTGGGAAAAGTGAAGTATGGCGATTTGATTATAACCACAAAGAGTGACATATATAATGGTAGATTCAATTAGATACAGGGAATATTTAAGAACGGAACGAACTAAGTGAAAATATACAATAATATAGTGACATATGCTTTAGGCTTATGAACAATACTGTAGGAGATACTTAATATACAAATTAACAGTACGTACTTCTGCATGTCCCATTTGTTCTGTCCTCCAGCAGGACGCTTCGGCACCTGCATCTCCCCGCTGACATCAATGCTTGTTTCCGACATTTTAATAAAGCTGATGACCTTAAAGTTGATGACGTTTCGTTAACTTGATGGTTTAATGCGTCGGTTTTGTGGCCTTTAGTTTTGTTTCTGTCTGTTCTTGATAGTATTCTGCTCCAGTTCCGATTGATTAATGTTTTTATCGGCAACGGATGCTGCACATTGATCTGACGTGTTCAACTATTAACAAATTTTTGTTTAAATTACATGGACTTCTGCATGCGGAGTCAGACGAGCGAGAAGCTGTTACTAATTTTTCAACACATATTAATTTCGTATACAAAATTTTTACCCTAAATCTGATGTTATTGTTTTAAACACACAACAAAAAGCAACAACTTACTCTGATGTGGCAAATTCTAAAGCTCGACAACTCTATTATATCAGACAATCGAAGCAATGCAAACTCTATTCAAAACATATGTGTTTCACCTCCCTTGTTTACACTGTTATCGATAAACGCGCCAAACATTTGAAAAAAGTATCGAACTTATCCAGCCGTTATAATGGAAAACAAAAAGAACAGATGAATTTTTTCCGAGGTCCCTGTTTACATTTTAAAATAGAATGTGACACCATTCGGGGTGGTTATCATAATATATTTGTTGTACTTTTAAAACGCAGCGTTTGAGACCTCGTTTATATATTTTACATTTATAACTGTATAGCAATACATATAATATATATTTTATATAAGATTTTCTTTAAATTCCTTTTTAAACTGTAGCATATACATACATTCATATATGTAAATACATTTATAATAATATTTTGATTAATTACAATGCATATTCCATTTCCTGCTTCCATATTTACTGTATTTTTTTAGCATTTCCTTATGTATATTATATAATCACATCTATAGATTTTAGAGAATATTTGTCTTAGTTATTTTCATTTATTGTTTTTACACTGAAACACATTTAAGTATATGTTTTATTTCACCACACACAAGTTAAATGTCATAGATAAATATTTTATTGTTTATTGACATCGACAAATAACATTCGAAAACTCTAATTGAAATAAAGAATTGAAAACAACAACAGATTCCGCAAACCTCGTTGTAATATGTGTACAGCAAATTGTTTAAGTTAGTAAGTTGAAGTTGACAGATAAAAGTTATGCGTATATGTATTGCCTGACTTGTTCTAAATTTATCTCAATTCAGGGGGCTCGCTGTAAATTTCTTTAATTTTAAAAATCGTTACCATAGAACAACATACGTATCTGTTTTGTTTCTTAAATTCATTTATAGTATTTACGTGTCATTAAAATATTTAATTTGATTTTTCATCTGTGTATCTTCACTTGCATAGCATTTCTACTATTGATTAAACTATAAGTATTTAAAATTTATGTTTTTGTTCTGTCTGTTGTTGCCTGTCTATTCTCTTAAGCATTTTCTGGGCCATAATTAAAAGCTGCCTGTTTGTTTGGGTTTCAATTGTCTACATATATTTATATGCAAATATAATTTTTTGGAACGTTTACACATAATAATAGTTAATACATTTACGAATATGATTTTTAAATATTGTTCGATAATACTTGTACATTTTGGTATACATATATTATATATAATAATATAAGAGTATATTATTGTTCCAAAAATGAAGATATAGACGAGGATTAGAACTATATCGGGTGCCTACTGCTTGGCGAAAATTCAATATAACTATGGAGTATATATGGATTATACAAATACAAATATGGATCGGTTATGCTTATGGATATGATATTTGTTATAGGTTAATCTTCATCTCATCAAATTCGGTTCCTGTTTAGGTATCTTTGATAAACTCTTAGTGAACTGTAGCCTCTGTCTATGCAACAGTAAAATGTATCCAAATATTTAATATATTTTCTGATTTTATTTTATATTTTCATATATATTTTGAATCAAATATTTGATTTGCTAGTTCAGCAAAGTTTCTTTGTTTTTGGTTTTAGATTTTTAGTAGATTTGTTGAGTTTTCTTTTTAAACGCACACAAAAGGACGTTAAGAAAGGGAATTTCAGCTCACTTAAAGGCCGATTTCGCGCATGGCTCGATACAAGCACGGATTCTTCAAGCACTCACGTGGTCCCATCTGTCTGCCCGATGTACCACGCAGTATCATCAGCACGGATCGCGCCGCTGCCTGGCAATCGTTGCTGCTGCCACAAATGGTGTCCGCCTCGGCCAGATACTGATAGTCGCAAGCCACTTGGGAGGTGCCCTGCTCAACAGAAAGAAGCTCAATCAATCGGCAATCATTCGTAAAAATGTTTAACTCTTAATAATAATAATGTTTTATATTCTATAATGAATTAAAACAATATAAAATACAAAAGTTCTTTTAAATGAAGAAAAATGCTGAACAAATGGGGAAAATAAAGTAATTCTCTTGTATTAAATTTATCTGGGCAGGATCACTTACGCAAAGATAGCAAATCTGATGAACACCACAGAGCGGCAGAAGCTCTTGATTTAGATCACCGGAGATTAAATCGACGCTGCGACAACGTTCCGCCATGGACTCAATAATCGGACATTGATTGGAGCCAATTATGTAGTTCTTGTTTCCCAGATAGGCATCGTTTAATGGCTCGTAGAGGGATCCGCTCAAGCTCAGTGCCTCCTCCATGTTGTTAGGTGGCTCCGGGTAACGCATATAGCCGCTACGCTTCTTCTTCGACTGCTGTGCGTCTCTATAGAGTATGAAAATGTGTGATTAGATTAATATGGTGCAGCTTACTGTGATGCACTTACTCTGCCTGCTCGTCGGCTTGTTCCTTTTTGGAGCTGTAGCGTTTCTTTGATGCCCAGCGATCATCCAGGGAATTCTCCTCCGACTCGGGCTCAATGACATTGCGCAAAAGATGATTTTCGACGTCCACTGACTGACGGAGCTTGTCCAGCGCACGACGCATCTTCTCCAGACTGTAGGCGGTGGCCAAGCGGGACAACACATGCTCCTTTAGCTTACGTATCTCCTCCTGACTGTTGATGCCTTCATGGGCACCTGTATACTTGATGGTCTCATCAATGATAAAGTCCTCAATGGACTGCAACTTCTTGTCCATGCTCTCCAGTTTCTCGGGATCAATGTCGCGCTTCTTCTTCTCCTCTTCCACATCCTCATTGTTGTTGTTGCGTTCCTTCTTGGAGGCAAAACTGGAAGTAAGCAGAGAAGTTTGAGATTTGTTTTATCTCCCACTAATTCACTTACTCTGACAGCTGCTCGGACTTTTTCTTGCGATCGAGTCCAAAGTATTGGGACCAATCGATGGATTTCTTGGCACGGAGCATCAAGTGACCAACACTTGGACCATGCATATGCTTGGCGCTGGCATCACGTTTCTTCTTGCGTCGGCGATCTCCAGTCTCGGCGTCCCCCTCGCCCTCGGTCTCATCATCTTCGTCGAACTCATCGTGATCATCCTCATCTGAACTCTCCTCGCCTTCACCATCGCCATCGTGCTCGTCGTGCTCGCCGTATTCCTCATCCGAATGATGCTCGCTCCTCTTGCGATGGTGTCCAGCATGTCCTCCGTGCATCATCATCTCCCCAGTGCCGGCTGCCTTGGCGGGTGGCGATGTTGGCGCCTCTTTGGGTGCTGCATTGGTGACATTCACCCGCTGGAAGTTGATCTCCAGACGCATGTCACCCAATGCTGTGGCCGTGGCTGCCGTCTCCGGTTGATGAGTTGTAGACGCGGATTTGAGTTGCTCCTCCGTTGAGCGTTTCTTCTTCTCCTCAGGATGCTGCTCGTTGACGGGCTTGCCAAAGAGTTCACTCAGCTCCTGGGCGACACGCTCATCCGTCTTGACCAGGGGAGATTCGGCCACCGCTCGCTTGGCCACCGGGAAACGTTTCTTTTTGTCCACATTGTAGGGCAACCAGGGAAGCACAGGATAGGAGCGCTTCTTCTGCATGAGCAGATAATATGGTGGCATTCTCATGCGTTTCTTCTGCTCAAAGAGCTGCTGCTCTCTGCTCCTGTTCCCGCTCATCGCCATTGGTGAGCAGCTCATTCTCCTGCTGCTGATACTTCTCCCACAGTTGCCTCAATGCGGCCTTGTAACGATCCTGACGCTCATGCTCACTGGCCTCCTCAATCTCGCGCAGAAATTGCTCGGTCAATTCGCTGTGACTTGGTGCCTCTCCTTCTGGATGATCTCCACTGTTTCCCAGACTCTCACGTTCACGGAAGACGGATGGACTGGCAACAGGAGTGGCAGCTGGAGTCTCTGTAACAATAGCAAATGTGACGTGTCTTGACTTTGACCTTTAGCTAAATCAGTTAACAGGCGACAGGTCGACTTGACTGGCTGTCTCAACTTGGCTATTAATCTAAGTTATATAACTAATTGTGTGTGTTTGAGTGTGTGTGTCTTCTTAGACCCTGTACTCAAAGAAGACAAAGGGCTGGTTTAAATCATGGATATACCCTGTACTTGAAAAGTACAATGGGTCTTATTAAAGTCAATAAAAGTGTCTGGCAGAACTTATTAATATGCTATGGAACTTTCTGCGTTAATAAGTAAATAGGTAATATCTTAAAAAAAGGGTATAAGTAATTACATTTTAAGAAAAACGAACTTTAAATTCGGTATTCATGATAAAATTCGCTTTGCGTTTAATGTATTTATACATTTTATATTGATTTCTAGAGAATAAATTCATTACTTTAAGATTTGCTATTTTTTGTATTAAATTTGTTTTTCTTACATATTAAGTACAGGGTCTCTCGCAGTCCAGTTGTCTTGATTTTCGACTTTTGTACCAGCCTTACTTTATGTGCGCGCATAAAGTTGTTGACTATTTCGAGCTCAGCCGCCGAGCCATTAAATCAAATGATAGGAAGGCGGCCAGGAAATGTGACTTTTCTTTGCTTCCAGCTCAATGCATTTATCATTGACTAAAAGTATAGAGCCTACACGCACTACACACACACACACCTACTACACTCTTCCACACACACACACACACACACAGTTAATCTGAGCTAAGTGGTTTTAGTTCTCACAAGTGAAAAGCATTGTTATCCCAATCCATTCAAAGCACTCAACTGGACATGCATCTAATCTGAATCCCCTTATGTCTGCATGTATATCTGTGTGTGTGTGTCAAGTATCTGTGTGTTCTTCCGTACATATATACATATTTATCTTTGTGTATATTGATTACTTACCGTATTGCTCGTCACGTTCCCTAAAAGGCGACGATGAACGCTTGCGTTTCTCATCCACATAGATATTTGAATTGGAATTGGAATTGAAATTTGGATTCGCTTGCTGGTCGCGTTCATCATCGAATTGATAACCGGCAAATGGCGAACCAATACCCAGGTCATAGTTCTTATCATTATCGCGCTCTAAGTACTTGGCAATTGCCTTATTTATTCTATGGCGATTCCGATTCTTATTGAACTTGTTGCCAGTGCCAAATAAATCGCTTTCTGTCAAATTTCATGTGCAGCGTAGGAAAAGCGGAGTGAAAAGTTCGCAAAATTTGAAAAAGTAAAATTAGAAATAAAAATGTGGACAAATAGATATGTGAGAGTAGAAACGGTGCAGGCTGGGTAGGAGATTTGTTATACTAGGTGGTAAGGGGCAAGTTGGTGGGTCACGTGCTTCTGTTACATGCGGCCTCAGCTGTTGCTGTTCCTGTCACTCTCCCCCTCGCTCTCACTCACTCCATTTCTCTGTCTCCCTTTTGGTATAAGTTGCGGATTAAATTTTCCGTTCCCATTTTTGTGCTCAGCTTTCCTGCAGCTGACAGCTTTCCCATCCTGAACTGACCTGACCTGACATGCCATCTCAGATTAGCTGCTGATTACGTGATTTGCTCGAGTTAAGCCTCATCTGCTGATTCTGCATGTGCCTGAAACTTGAACTTAACCAAGTTGACAAATATATCGCATATAAGCGGGCATAATATTTATATTATATCCACTTTAAGACATAAATCTTAACATTCTGTCATTGACTATAGGAATTCGTTCGGACCATGTAATATATATCTAAGATTATGCTCGAATCTGATTCAGCTTCAGTTATATTATGTTCTTGAAAATATAACCAAATTTCATTCAAATCGATCAATTAGAACATCGAAGATTAGAACGAGAAATAAGTTATTTTACCGAAACTCTTATTTGTCTGCACATATATTTTATTTATAGTACTATCTTCAAATTTCCGATTTAGTGTAGCAACAAGGGGAGTTTCATACTTTCTCTGTACTTACTAACTTAACAAAATTAGCAATGAATTAAAAATTCCAACCAGGTGCAGCTAACATTTGTGTCTTGCATAACTGTGAATACATATTCATTAGGGGTGTTTCAGGGATGTTGTTAACTACATAAACTATAAACTGTGCTAAGGGATTAATTAATTAATAACAATTATGTAAATGGTTGCTTCTTAAGTGCAGGCCCTGCTCCACAATTCCCAACTATTTTGTGTTATCCTTTCGGTAAGCTTCCGTTATTTATTTGAACCATTTTAGCTTTAAATTTCAGGAAAATAAAAAGAACTCACCTTCGTCCCAGTCGTCCAGTGGATCCAAACCAAAGTGGGTCGAGGGAGGCGGTGCATTCAGCGGATACTTGGCAGCTTCACGGCGATGCAGCTCATCGACAGCGGCTTGGAGCGAGTATGCGGCATGTTGCGGTGTTGCATGGACTGAGGCAAATAGCCCCAGGCAGGCAACAGCAACAACAATACCAGCAAAGTGAACCAACATCTTTAATGCGCCTGCTGGGACATTAAAAAGTAAAAGGATAAAGCAGAAAATCGAATGTAAAATGTTGAATGTAGAAGGGATCAAGGATAAACACATTAATCACATTTTATGCCTAGCACGTTTCAGGTGCGTAAAATGATAATAATACAACCCCAGGTGAAACTTTTAATTACATTTGCACTTTAAAGCGTTTGCCACTGTCTCAGTGAGGTGTCAGGTGTCGGTGTCATTGTCATCTGCCTTATACTTCAGTAAGTAAGTAGTTCACTAGCGTCCTCTGGCATTCCAGTTATGTGAATTTCATGGTGACATAACTATGTTGAATTGGAGTGAGCATCGGCTGGTATTTCAATAATTTTCATCTCATCTCTCGACTTCTAATGAACTGCTGACGCACTGAATTTATCGAGGACTCGCAGCAACCGCAGATAAATCAATAAAATTCCAAAGTGTGTGCATATTTGAAGCAAAAGTTTTGCACAACATTCCTCAACGTAGACAATGCTCGCTTTCAATTCCATTTGACGTTTCACAATTATTTTCAAGCTGTTTCTAAGCTCAAAGCCCACATAAGTATGCAATGCTTTTTATCAAAGTATATGCAACTAATATGCTCCACACTGCGTATGAGTAATACGGCTTTTGCCTGTTGCTCTGCGGTCTCTATATCATATGGTGAAAAGGCAAAGGTATACACACCCATTTTTGTGCTCAGTTGTCCAGAGTTTACAATAGAGCCACCCCCCTCTCCATTCTAGCCACAATTGTGGTTCATACTTGTAGTTCCATGGAATTTATGATAGACGTCGCCTTTAAGCCCCATTAAATGTCAAGGCAAACTGTTTTTGCGTTACATCGCAACTTGACTTGTTTTCCCCCTTTTTCTTGCTTGCTGATTTTATTATTTAGTTTGAGCTTTTGTTATTGCATTTATAATATTATTATTGCTGCCTGACTGCCTCTTGTCTTGTCAAAGTTAAACGAGTCTCTTCTACGCTTCAGTCTGGATCAAAATTCAAGTGTTTGCATATAGTCTCATAAATATTTGTGTCTGAAAATTCTTGCTTTATCTTGATCAGGCTACAGAAGTCTTGTACTTGTTGTAAAATCACTAGATGGTTAAATTGTTTGAACAGCTCAACAGGTTGACATGAGTAATTTTTAATTGTAACAAACCGCAGCTAATCAACAGCTTTTATAGAGGTTTTAAATGGTGCAGAATGTATTCGTATATTTTATATAATTTAAGGGTAATTCCTAAATGCTGACTAATTTTAGCCTTTGTGTACTTTATATAATATTTTATTTGAATAGCAATCTGGTCTGATATATTGGATCATTTTATTATTACTGCAAGTCGTATGAGTAATAATTGATTACTGCACTAACTAAAGCTATAATTTCCAAGATTGAAATTGCCTTTATGCAACAGTTAACTATGTTATAAAATTCTTAAGTCGTTTTATTCACATCTTAATGACTTTTTAAATATGGTCCTTTAATAGTAAATATGGTTCTTTTATATTCTTTAAACTTACAACAGGGTGTATGAGTAATATTTGTATGCTGTTAAAACAAAAGAAATTCTTTATAACAGATAAATGTGTATATGATTACTTATCATTCTTTCATAAAGGACCTTTAAAGAGATGAAATTGAAAAACAATTGCCTACTTTTAGGCTGACCAAGAAAAAGCTTGAGCTGAGGGAAAAGCAGATGCTGCCGCTAAGTGAAAGACATATTATACATACAGGATGCGACAGTATCAGTAAAAGGAACAGGAGCAGGATGAGGACGAGGAGGTGAACATGCAAATTGGCTCGTGCAGCGGGAGGCATAATTACATTTTGTCAGCAAAATGTACGAAGATGGTTGCCCCATCGAGCTGCGAGCGTTGATTTCGGGAAATGACAATCAAATTGAGACAAATTCAATTGCGAGAGCGATCAGATTAAGCAGAATATACCCTGTAATAAAATGTACATGCGAGAATATAGGCCTGCGACGCGCCTAATTAATTGCCTTGGCATGAGGACATCAAAAGCGCTTCTTAATTTATTTAAAATGCTTGCAAACTGTGAACCTTTTACATGGTTAAAGATTTTTGCTCTGCTTGTTATCCAACAGTTTGTTGAGTTGTTTGGACTTTTTTTTTGTATATGGAGGACATTATTTATTCAGTAGACGACTGTAACAGTTGCCAGTCGTCTGACAACAGCGGCTCTTTTGGTCTTAATAAAGCCTATTATGGGACTATATTGAGGGATTGAGAGGAGTTCACATTGACTTATTGACACAACACCCACGCTTACCAGCAAACAAATCAATGGACGCCCACAAGCTTCACTTGCTGAATTTTCAACGGGAAAATTTTGCACTTTTCTGTAGGTTTTTGCGCTCACAAAAATGTTGCAATTGTATGCTCAGTATTTACTTTGTTATTCTTTTGCGTATCTATTTTATTTTATTGTTGGTTGTGTGTAAATAAAAATGGTAGACACTTTTCACAACATGGCGTCACTCCTACGCCTTCTTCTGCTGCTCCAAGGACTCGCCACAAGAATTATTCTGCAACAGCCACAGTCAAGACGGAACCAAGAGTGACATCAAAATCGCGAGTCTTCTCTCATTTATACTACGGCACTGAGACCGAAAGGACATTCTTTCGTGTAAAGTACTTACGAAGTTCACCAAGAGAGAGAGAGAGAGAGTGAGAGAGAGCGAGTGACAGAGTAAGTGGAAGATAGTGAGAGCGAGAGAGAGAGAGAGAGAAAGAGCGTGCTTTTGTGTGGGCGAAGCTTGTTGCTTTCAAAAAGCTTTCGTTTCTTTATTTCTTTACTTGTATTTTATTCACATAACTCTTGTTCACAGCAGCTTTGTGAATGCATCTGAATGGATTCATTAGATATTCAAATCTGACTATGTGAATGCCATTTACTTAGCATGATGAGAAATCTTACAAGAAATTCCCTTTATCAAATGGAAATTAAAGGATTTAAATAGACATAACGCATTAATGTATATTATTTTATTTATTAAGAGAAAAGTTATCTCAAGTAGAATATTTGTTGGGTTTGAAAGCAAAATTATAAAATTACTCTTATTTGTCGATACATCAACAGCCCAATTTGTAAATAATAATTAAAAATAAGCGTTAAATCTAGATTCAAATTAAATCAATAATTCAAAATAACAGTTGTGTCATGAGTTAAATTATTATATATTATACTTAAAACTTAAGCTACTTTCCATATTTAAAGTGTTAGTTCGCTTTAAAAATATTTACACAAAGATGCACTTTGATGTGCCAGAGGAAAAACACAACTGAAGGCAAATATGACCTGTGGAAAATGGGAAAAGCTTGCAGGCGCTGCTTTGAATGCACTCAGATAATAATTGGGAATTATTGCGCATGGCAGGTAGCGTAAGTAGTTATGTATGTACTTCTATAGGGTAGGACTGGCAACATAACAGTCTGTTTGCGTTTGTTGTTGTGCCTTTAGCCATGGGTGATGTTGTAATCGACCCTTCGCCCACCAGAAAACCTTATCGAACTGTTGCTTCTGCTTACAAGGGAGGCACCACCATCGGCACCACCTGTTACTCGTACATTCGAATTGACAATTCATTCGGCAATTACTTCCTCACTCGCTTTCCTATGCGAATGTCTGCTTAAGACTACATTCAATTCAATTGCATCTATTTTGAGCATCGAGCTCTGTGCCCAGGGTCCATTGGATTCAACTGGATGTGGAATAACCGAATAACCACTGAATGCAATTGCCAAGAATTTTTCAAGAGTGCAACTTGATTTTTCCATTTGACGTCACATTTGGTCAGCCAACTTGGGTCGAGTTTTCTTTAGCAGTTGGTCAAAGACTTAACTGGAAACTGAACCAGGACCAGCAATATATAGAAATGGGCTTCGAAGAAAACACAAATGAATGACATTTACCGTCGATAGAAAATTCGAATTCATCTGAAAGTTTAGCAGATTGTATTTAATGCATTCATATGAATTTTATAGCTAAAATACAATAGAGTTGAAGTGGACAAATGAAAATTACAGTCGATTGAGAATTCGAGTTCATTTGAAAGTTTTATTTGGACCTTTATTTGGAATTTTATTGATTTATGAGAAAAAGGACAATAAAATCCAAATACTTTATTTTCCAATTATGATTCAGAATCAAAATAATAATAAATTGTTAATCAGCGAGGAAATTGGTAGAGATTTGCCAAAGTTATGACAGTTTGAAATTTTTAAAAAGCATGAAAAAATATGTAAGATCGATTTTTAATGACAATTATCAAAATAAAATAATTTTTAAATTGATTTGATTTCTTCATTCGCTTAGTACTATATTAAATATCAATATAATCAAATTTCAAAGTAATGAATCATAAAGAGCGTTTGCTGTGGTATCATTAATGAGGTGTTACTCATATGGAGAGTCGCGTCACATTTTGATTGATAAGATCAACGTATTAAACATGACTATTGTCATAAATATTGGTTTTTGAGACTTTATCCTAATCACTCATACGTATTGTAGACCACAAGCACTCGAAATTTATTTGTTGCTCGCTCGCTAACAATTAGTAAAGCGACAATATCAAAAATTGAGTAAGTCGAGCATTCGAAGGGATTTGATGGCATTTGATTGAATGGTTGACCGCTTATAGCATTTAGATATGAGCTTGTACATATATAATATATGAAAGTATAATAGAAACATATAATTATCTATAAGCGAGTATCTGCGCTCGACCAAAACGTGTAGCTCCATCTCCAAAAAAAATAGCTTGACGTTTCCATGTCAAATTCAGAGTCTGACAGCTCCTGCAATTGATTCGACGTATTAATGTGTGTAAGCCAGCATTAATTTCGAATTCAGTTAGAGGTGTGTTTACCCCACATTTTGGAATACAGTTTAAAAAATTTGCCAGATACATTCTCGAAACACATATGTGTGTGTTAGCCAGATGTCTTCTGCCAATTTTGTTACAAGGTTTTCATGTAATTGAGCAATGTGAGTTATCAGCTAGTATTTTTATTAAATTACTCTCAGTTTATGTTAAGCTTCGATCGTACGGGATTTCTTGTGGCTTGTCGCGTTATGCAACCTTGTGGCAAAGCATTGAAACTCGAAACTCGAGATGATGCCTTAGAAGTGGATCCAAGCGGCACAACCTCATGGGTTTAACCACCTTTAGCCAGCAAGTAACATAGTAATTATTATGCTTTAAAATGATCAAGGTGAAATGATGTTTAGTAAATTCATTGGTTATATAGAATCAGAAATCAAAGGCATAATCCAATTCAGTTTTAGTTTCACCAAATATAATTCTTATCATACGCCTGTTTAGGAGCTATGACTCAACTTCAAGCTATGTGATGAAACGATGCCTTTGATCGGTAAAGAGAATCCGTTGCTGAATTTGTTTATAATCATTGCATGTTGTATTTGGCATATCGAAAAATGATTTAAGAATTGATAAGGCCAGGTAGAAAACTTTATAGGCGCAATCCTACATAAGGTAAGGTCCGTTGGTTAATCTTATCAGCAGCGTTTATCGTTTGTCAAAACTTTTATACTAAGCAATGATAGTAACGCTAGAGCGACAGCGCAGTCAGCGTCGCTGTCGACGTTGTTCCTTCAACCCATTTGGCGCTCTGTTGGATTTCAATTTCAATTTCAGTTGCGAGTTGCGCTGCGTTCTGTGCGGTTTGTTAGTCGTTCGGGTCGTCACATTGCGTACACGACGCGTGTTCCCTTTGTCAGATGCAGTTGAAGTGTTACCGGTAAACTGACCACATTTAAAAGATACATAAATAATATCTTAATGCCGTTGAGATTCAGTTAATCACATTGTCTCAATCTAAACTTTATTTCTGATTGGTAATTTGGTTCTGGCCATTCGCATTGTTATCTGGTAGGTGAATATTTTGATAAGTGAGCTTATCATTAAGTTTGTAGAAAGTGCTGTTAAACACAACAATTGGTAGTATATAACATAAGAAAAATTAAATATCACGATGTGATCAGTGCCTGTCGAATGTGAGCAATGTTTAATTAACTATAACCATAAGATTCAAATATTGAGTACCTTATCTTGCTTCAGTTAAAAGATATGTTTCTATTGGCCAATATGTATTTATGTAAGTGCAAATTCTGATTATGGTACTTCAAACTTATGTACCCTTCTCTTAATCTTTCTATTCGACTTCTCTCAAGCGATAACGCTTATTATAGTTCCCATAGAAAAAGAATGGTTTGCTGCACAACTGTTAGATTTCTTATTTGACAACTAATTTAAACGATTGAAATGTAGATGAAATAGATTGAAGTTAATTAAATTAAATTAAATATAGTAACTCCTTCGAAGAATTGAAATTATTTCATATAAATTCAATATTCTTCCGTAAGTGGGTGATAAGCCATATAACTTTTGTTATGTGTAAATAATCATGGTACTCATGCATTTGACACTTGATTAGATAGTGAGAAACACCTTTTGAACCTTTATGACACGACGTGGGCATATTAAGAATCGGCTAAATAAAACAATATATATTTACGCGTACATATTGGTACAACTAACCCCAAAAGATAACATCGATTGATAAGAGCAAACATGTAAAGCAACAACAGCAACAACGGGCAAGTCGATATATCGACGGTTGAATATGTGTGGGGAAACCTCTGCTCGAAGACAGAATTGGGATCGTACTACCTGTTTTAACCAGTCATAGCCTTATGGCAAATATGATAGTAGTTTAGTAATGCCAGTGATAAGCATTCATATAATGTAAGAGGCAGACAAAGTTCCTGGGTGACATACATTAATCAATGTGACGCTGTAGAAGCCATTGGCATGAGTCAGAGTATTTCTCTATCTGAATGTATATCTCGTATACTATCTAACTAAATATTAGGTACACCTTGCCCATGATTACTATGGGCTTACCACGGACTTTGATAAACGACCGGCCGGCATTAACATCGCTTAGTCAATGCGATATCGCGATAGTTGATAACTCGCAAGTCTGATTGTATTCCATATACGAGTATATCAAATATAGTAATCGTATATTACTAAGTGTTACGTTCCAAATGTCGCGTAGTCATTCGGGAAATCAGACAAGTGTACATTATTAATTTGTATAAATAGTTCTTCTTTGAAAGTAATGATGTTAAGGTCAATTTCAAGTACAATCGCTAACATTTGTGCGTAAATTGCAATGGATTATTTCAATCAATTGAGAGAATAATAACATCTGGTACGTGTTCAGAAGAATGCATTGATGCATTTTAAATGAAAATATATTAAATTTTCGCCGACTGACACGCTTGCCAGAGACCGAAACAGACATTTCCAGAGGCCCTAGTGGAATAAGTTCTTTGATATTTTATAGCAGCTTGCAAAGTTTCTCATGCTTAATTAGCAGAAATTACTTATCAAGTTGTTTCGATTAAAGTTTAAGAAAAATTACACATTTTCACACACGTGACTGTGAATATTATAAATTGAACTTTACAATTTAAATATTTTTAAAGGAACCTTTAAATTTCTTTAGTCGATTTCTTTTGAGATGTAGCCAAATTTCGCGCATATCAAATCAATTCAAAATAAATTGTATGAAAAAATACGTTCTTACATTTTCCACATCTGGATTATTATTTGAAAATTATTTCCACAGTTAAAACTAAATATGAGTTTTGCGTATAACAGTGAAATGATATCACATTATTTTGCAATTCGTGTTTTATATTGCGCGTGTATTTATACATATTTTAGATTGTTTATCGGAATTATATTAAATAACAATCGCGTCACATTTGTGGCCAATGAAAATGTATAAAAATAATCGTTAGAATTTAGAATGATTTCGTTGTGTCATAGTTTGATGTACATGCATACATAAGTATTTAATATAAACTGTAAAATTGAATTTTCCGTTTAACAATTGCGATAATAAATTGCTGCAATTATAGATAATCAAAATGGAAGCTACAAGTAATAAATTAAAAAGTTAAAAATCTATTACAATGTTCAACTATGCTCTAACATTTTTATTTGAATAATTAATTTGCTAAATTCTTTTTCAATTGCAGTTCTAAATAAATAGTTAATCAGAATGGATGCAACAAACGAAATGGAGCAAAGTAATACATTTATTGTTAAGTATCGTCAGCAGTATTACAATCTGTCTAAGTTCATGCACAAGCATCCGGGTGGCATTTCAACTCTCAAGGGTCTTAATGAGGCAGATATGACAGCGCGCTTCATGAAGGCACCGCCACACTCAGATGCAGCTATGTACCTGATGAGGGAATACAAGGTGGGTCCAGCGGAATATGAAAACCATAAGAAGACGAAGGGACAACGTCAGTCCAAAGCAACAGAGAATGGAGTTGAATTGCTGCAACATGCAAAAGAGCCAGAAGACAGTAACAACAATCACACGGACGAAAGCATGGAGGTAACAAAAAAATTTAATATTTTCTTGATTAGATAGCATTTTTTTAGTCTGCAGTTAACGTTTATTTTTTTAGTGTTTATTATTGATAAGTGTTGTCCATATTGAACAACTTTTTGTAGTTTGTTTATGCTCAATTAAAAAATATAAATTCTCATAACACAAAACGACTAGTGACATCTTCATTGATATACAATAAAATACGTCTTCTATTGAGATATATACTCCCAGTAATTCTTCTAGTAGAAGTATTTGCATTTTTTTTCTTTTTCGCTTGCTTTGTTTTCTATTTAACTTGATGTGCATTAAAGGTTTCGCGACTTATTTGCTTTTACATAAACCTTGGCCTTTGAATAGATGCGTATCTCATCTTCGGCACTTTTCAGTTCTTTTTCAATTTCGTTTTTACGCAAACGCACGCGAAGAGTCTCAGCAGTCATGGGCATATGATTTAGCTCATGGATGAGCCCATCAAAGCCTAAAAATTGAATAATTGGAAATATATATACAAATTGTGATATATACATATAATAATTGGGAGCTTACGTTTCTTGGCATTAGTTAGCGCTGCAAGACGATCTGATTCACTGAGCAACACATGACCACGGGGACAGTCGGGATCACGTGCTTCAACACGTCCCTTAGCTTCGGCTTTTTCACGTTTTTCCTTTTCCAAATAGCGTGGCAGACGCAGATCATCGCGTGCTACGAAAGTATAGAATATATTATAGTAGTACATAAGGTGCAGAGCCCTATTTTTTATTATTTAGCATACTCACAGCCTAGCTTGTGTTCTATGCGCTTTGACTTGCTGGTGGCATTTGAAGCCATGCTACCAATAGTCCCACGACTGCGTGCGCTGAGTGGTCCCTCATCATCGGTATTGTCCATAGGCAAATTATTCAAATGTGGCATGGGCATTGCTTCGTTATCATCTATATTAATGCGACTATGCTTAGAGCGATCAGATAGGGGCTGATCATCGTCATCGTATTGATTATAGTTCCCGTAGTTATCATCATAATCGTCTGCTGTATCAATGCACAAGTTACGCCCATCACTTAACATGGATTTGCCATCAAAGTTACATCTATAATGAGAAAAGGTTAAAAGTGCCGCTTTGATCTATACAGTTTTCATATTTGACTTACTTCTTCAGGGCATTAGTAAGATAAAGTTCATCCATTATATCCTCTGTCTGTATGCCTATGGTTGTTAGGCTGCGCTCGATGCCACATGACTGGCAACGTTCAGATAATTGTTCCGACTGTGAGCAATGCTTTTCTGATGGTGCATACAAATCAGACGATACTTGATTATTCAGACTGTGCTGGGAACGAGAGTTGCTGTGGCTTCCCAGCTCACAGGGTTTGTTTTCATGTTGTCTTGACACTGCAAGGTTTTCTGCTTGGCAACGCTCCGGTTTATGTGCCTCGGATGAAGTGCGACGCAATGGAGGCATCCATTTTGGACGTACAGGCTCCTTTGCCGCAAGCTTCTCTGTTGTAGTCTTCTCCAAGGAACGCAAGCTCTTTTTATTTTCCTGCAGAAAGTTACGCCCCTGTGTGACGCCTGCAAAGAAACCAAAACAAACCATAAAAACTTTTGAAGCGGTTGTCATGGATGCTTGTTGAAATTTTAATACTTACGCGGCACAGTAAACATGCCCTTTAATGTGGGTATAGGACGGATTGAAGTGTTCGACATTATTTAGCTGAATCTTCACTTCAATATGTCTTTTTGTGTTTCAATAAATTTATTAGAAATTTAAATGTAGTCGTGTTTGCCAGCAGCGTACAAAAACAGAATGATGACAACCAACCAACCTGTTCAAATGACAATTTTGAAGTAAAACCAACCGAGCAGCTGCTCGGGGACGCCAACTTTTGTTAACATTAGCGTTGCCAGCTGTGCCAACAGTGTAAAGCAGTGTTGGGCATTTTTGAAAAGTCATTGAAGAAATACAAGTAATCGTTACTTTTTAAAATTCACAGCACCTTGTGGACTGGTCAAAAGCAATGTTGCCTCAAATTGCCAATATTACCAAATACTACGACGAATGGGTACATAAGCCGGTGGACAGGCCGCTGAGGTTGTTTGGACCTTGGTATTTGGAAATGTGCACAAAGACACCATGGTGGGTTGTACCATTGTTTTGGATACCAGTTATCGCTGGAATCATGTTGCAGGAGTTTCAATCAAAAGCACATAATATAAATGATGTAAGCCATGTTTATAAAATACTCGTACACAGTAATATTATAAAGTGTTCTTTTTATATTTATGTAGATCGTGTTACTGTCTGGTTACATTCTGATTGGCGTGCTCTTTTGGACTCTGTTGGAATACGTATTGCATCGTTGGGTATTTCACATAAAGCTTACAAGCGATAGTGCTCCTTGGCTCTGTACATTTCACTTTATGATACATGGTTTGCATCATAAGGTTCCCTTTGATCCAATGCGTCTTGTGTTCCCTCCATTGCCTGGAGTTATTATTGCTGTCGTTATATATACGCCCCTTAGTTTCATTTTACAAAATAACCATCCGCGGCTGGTTCTTTCGGGTGCTTTATTAGGCTATTTATGTTATGATATGATACATTATTACCTGCACTATGGCAATCCATCGGCAAATCATCACCTGTACCACATGAAGCGGTATCATTATCAGCATCACTTTGCACATCAAGATCTCGGCTATGGCATCAGTAGTCCTTTGTGGGATATTATCTTCAAGACGCGTATACATTTGCGCAAGTTAAGATTCCAACTTCGGTGGTCTTAATAATCAGCGAAACTTTGCTACCTAAGAACAAAAACCTAATTTAAGACTACTTAATAAGATGGCATTGCTATAATATGTATTTGTATAAAAAAAACGTAACAAATGGTGATACAAACAGAAACATACATATGTACGAGTAAATAAAATCATGTTTTTTAAATATGTTTGTTTTATTTTCGATAAATTTAATAAATGTATTATTAATTACGTTTATTTTAATTTATTCCTTTAACTGATTATTATCATAAAACTTTAAAAATTAAAATTCCGCACAGAATACGGTCGTATTAATAACATATAATATATCGATATGTGCTCAATCTAAATACGCTATCGATATAATACTTGAGATTGAAGAATTCTGGCAACGCTTAGCGAAAGTTGAAAAGTATACAATTTATTTGTTTATTTTAATTTATTATTCACAATGCTTAATGCAAAAATTGGTAAAGTTGGCAAAGTACTAGTGTGTGGCATGAAGAATGTTGGAAAAACGGCTCTTATCGAGCAATTGGTTTACGGAAACGTCAATACAGATACCGTAAGTGGGTCATAATTTGTCATCATTTGTTTTGTCGTTTAAATTGGAAATATTTATAAAGGAACTGCACCCAACGATTGAGGATATATATGTGGCCAGCGTAGATACAGGACGTGGCGGTGCTCGCGAAACGCTACGTATTTATGATACAGCCGGACTACAAGGCGAGCAGGCGGCACAGCTGCCGCGTCACTATTTGCAATTTCCAGATGCCTTTGTGCTCGTCTATGATCCGACCGATCCACGCAGCTTGGATATGCTGGCCGACATCAAGACAGACATAGACAAGCATAAAGAGAAAAAGGAAGTACCTGTAATTGTATTAGCAAATGTACGAGCGCGCAGTAAAAAGGATATGCCGCTCGTTACACCAAATCCCGTCGAATCAATAATGGATCGAGCAAACAATTGGTGTCAACGGGAACGTATAAAGCACTACACGGTCAATGTTATGGAAAGGCCATCACTCTACGAGCCCTTTACAGTGCTGTGTGCCCGTCTTCATCCTCCACAGACGAAGAGTACATTCCCTCAGCTGCGTCAGGTGATGCAGAATCGTCAGAAAAGTGAGGTTTAGCATTTATTTAATGTATGCTCTTACTTACTTATATGCAATCAATAATTAACTTTAGATTAGAACTGACGCACTAAATGACTAATGTCGATAATATACAAATGTTAATTGTCCCCTTTATTTTAATTGTTGTGATTTATAGTCTGTCTAACGTACTTGCCTATGCAAATTTTTATAATATACCTAGTATAGAATAAAAAATAAATTTAAACTATCAATTAAACGTCGCGGGAATTGACCTATTATGTCTTATCAGCATTCAAGCAGCTTCGCAGAAAACCAATTAACATTTTTAGGCGACTACGCATCAAATCTAAAAGTCTCCTCGGTGTGTATTTTTCTATAGATTAGTATAACTTTCGCCCTCGAATAGAAAAATGCGCACTCTAAATTACGCCTTTGCTTTGACGGCATTGCTGACGTGTGTACATGGACTGGGAATCACAGTGCCAGGAACTAAATGGTGTGGACCCGGAAATATTGCTGAGAACTATGATGATCTGGGGCTTGATGTAGAACTTGATACATGTTGTCGTGCTCATGATCACTGTAAGGATAAGATTCCAGCACAGGAGAAACGATCTGATCTCAATGGCCTACGTAACGATGGTGTCTTTCCCATGTAAGTCTGCAAAAATATTTTCAGTGTTCTTTTTATAGTTTTGACTTTATCGACTGGATTATTTAAGTTTTTCCTGCACCTGCGAAGCAAACTTTCGTCAATGCCTCAGCAATTTACACAATATGGAATCTGCCGCTTTGGGTCGTATATATTTTAGCAACAGAAATGTTTGTTTTGCGCAGGGACATCCTATTTTGTCTTGCAAGGAGCACCAGTTGGATCTCTTTGGAAAGCGCTGTCTAAGCTATAATGAGGACAAGTCGCAACCTGAACGATGGCAATTCTACGATTTACCATTCTACACTCATCCTACTGAGGAGAATATGCAGAAGTAATCCAAAAAACGCTTTACTCAATTAATATTTCACAAGTTGGTTAAAGGTATTAAAACTTGACATTTACTATTTGTTTTTTGTTTGGTTTACAAAAAACTTTTTCTTTACTTTATTAATCAAAGTAAAAAAATCGCTTTTGTTAGATTTATTTCAAAACACAATCGTAACGATCACTTTACACATATTGTAACCCTACTACTAACTACCTAAAGTTCTTCGTGTCAAGATTTGTTTAAATTGTTCGCAGCATACGTATAAAATGGCATATCATAGAACTGCCAAATTTTTGGTGCTTGCTTGTTCACATTATATCGAATGCATCGCTTGCGGAAAGTCCCCTCATGGTACTGCTTGCATCCGGTAGTGGGGTATCCTAGTGCGAAGCATTTACTCCGTGTCGCATAGTAGATGCGGCCCAAAGTGTTGGAGGTGATGCTGTTGACAGACTGGAGGCAATTGATAAACTGCTGTTCACAGGTGCACTTCAGCCTATAAAGGATGTGAATTTATTAAAATCTGACTATTGATTTTCCAAGGACACTTTGGGCACTCACATGGGAAACCAGTCTGTATTGTTCGGCAGCCCATGAAGGGAGCTGTGGGACTCGATTATCTCCTCGCAGTGATCGTGTGCCCGACAACATTTGTCCGTTTCTCGCTCCCGTCCAAGATCATCATAGTTGGCAGCTGTGTTTCCCGGTCCACACCAATTGGTGCCAGGCACTGTGATGCCAGTCTGGGTTACAGGAGGCAACGCTTGATTATAAATGTCCTCGTCTTCGAAAATAGCCTCATCACTAAATGCTAATGCTGCTCCAACAAACGAACAGAGAATCAACAGCATTAATTTCATGTTGATACTTTGTCGACGAATGGAAAACCAAAACTGAATTATCAGCTGCTTTGGGTCAGCCAAGTGAGCTCATCCCCATCATTACACAGCTGATAAACGTATGTGAGCTGGGTTATAACTAATACTGTTTCAAGGTCCCTACGTTTATTCAGGTTGATTGACATCACAATCGGTAACTTTTTATTTGAATTAAAAAAAAAACAAACAAATCTATTCTGTAAGTATATCCTTAAATAATTCGGTAGCTGTCTTCGCCGGTCGTTTTTCTGCTTTTCCCACTTTCTCCTTCTGCTGATGTTGGCCAAGACTGGCCTGCCATTGGCTGGCCGACAGTTTGTAGGTGTCCAAGCGATATTTCGTGTAGATTAATCGGCCAAATGGTGAGCCTTTGAGCATGTTGGCCTTATTACTCAGTTCCTTGGCAATATGGAGCTTTTGCGCTTCTTGTGCCGCCTTGAAGCACTGATCCAGGACGCGAGAACCATGTCGGGTAATAGCAAGGTCCACATAGAAGCCATCCAACTGACGTATTAGACGTTCACGCGATTTCTCGCCAATATATTTACTCTGTAAAAAGGCATCAACAACATGCGATCCATTTGGTGTGTTAAAGATTTGTGACAACTGTTCGGCAGGCAGTTCCAGAATGCAGTTAACCAAGAAGATTGGCTTATTGAACTGCAGTATGTGCTGAGCTATCAGAGAACCATGAAGATGTACAAATCCCGACTGATCTCCGGCAAGCAACTCGTGCGGTTTTAACTTAACGAGACAGTTAAAAAACAATTTGGATTTCTCTTTATCACCTGTGACGTGTAAGGCGCTCTGAAGTGTAGCTATCATCTGGTTCTGCTTGGCACCCAGGCGCAGACAGGCACCGGACAAGGCAGATACTACGCCGGTGTACCCCATTTTAAGCAGCTGTTCTGTTTGTGGCTGCAGCTCACTAAAAACCGACTCAAAATCTGGCACCTCTTTTAAGTGCTGTAGCAAACGCTGCACAGCGAAATTGGTTTGTTGCTGCTGCGCCAAGTAGGCAACGCGACCACTGAAGAGCATAGCATAGAGCTGAGTGAGTAGTTTTGCACCTGCTACACTCAAGAGAGTCTCTAGCAGTATAACAGCACATTGATAGTGGAAGACTTTAGGCAGCAAAACAGTTGGCTCACTATTGCTCTTTTCCGGCTTTTCTTTATCGTTCTGTTCCTCGTCATTATCATCATCAATTTCAATTTTAGTCTCTTTCTTTTCATCACAATCTTCGTTGTCCTCGTTAGGCTTCAGTAAACTTTGCGTCAATATTTTCTTACCAAAATGCTTTAGCATGCTTTTGTCGACCACACTAAGTGATAAGCAAATAACACCCAGTAATGCAGAGGAATGCTCCTGGTAGGGAAAGTCTGCAAACTGCGGCCACATTTCCAGACGCTGAGGGAATTCCTTCATCACCTCATGCCATTCTTCAGGCACCGTGTAAAGTTTACGATGCTTGGCAAGCTCTGCACCACCCTTTTCAAATGCAATTTTAGGTACATGTATGCCAACCAAGCAAAGTATTGCTGAGCGCATGATATGAGTAGCGCACGCATCCCAAACGAAGTCCTCCAGATTATTAAGCATAAATTTTGATATGCGAAGCACAAAATTTCGGCACTGCTCACGATGTTTATCAGTGAAATCGGTTTCCAGATTATACTGCTCCTCGACTTGAGCGGCATCAGGCTTGGCTCGTTTTGCCTGGCTTTGAGCATCTACATCTGACTGTTCCTGTACTGCCGCCTGTCCCAATCCCCGTAGAAATGCTATTTCCAGCATTTTCTGTAATACATGGGAGGCAAAACGATCAGAGCACATCGGACGTAAGTTGTCGCCAAATTTGCCAAAGTATCGCTCCAGTTGTGCATCATCCACAAAGCCAATAAGGGATTCTATAGCCTTAGAAACAATTTGATTGGACGATAAATGAATTTCCTTGTCAATTGTCTGTTCAAATACGTTATTGGCCATGTTAACTACAAAAAAATTAATTATTACAGGTTTTATCTTTAGTTAGACTGCGACCACTTACCTCGATCCTCCACATCTTCGAATCCAGCCTTCATGGCATCCAAAATGTTTATGAAGTAGCTGAACTGGTCATCATCAATGTGTGTACCGCGACCAAAAATGCCCTGCTTTGCAAACCCCTTAGCGTTTCGCATAAAGCGGTTTCCTTTCTTCTTTGGTCTTTTCCGTTTGCTATTACTTTCCGTTTGCATGATTGTTTCAAAATACTGTGTTTAAATTACAAATATCTAACAACGTGCGCCGCACAACACGCTTTACAATTGAAAGGTGTTTCGTCGATAGTAATCGATAAGCATTTAATCGATAATTGACGCTGCCAGACTGTTTTATTAAAAATTTTTCAATAAAATTGATCACGATAGGATAAAATTAAAACCAAGCCAACCCGTCTTTTATTGTGAAGAGATTATCAAAACAAGTTGGCAGCAATGTTATTAAACCAAGCGTCGTCGTGTTTCAGTTGAACTGTTTTCATTAAACAATTTAAATATGGAAGAAGAACAGGATTTTCAATTTATTTTACCATTTAAAAATAGTGATTTACTTAATTCACGCGGCGATCAGTTCTATGTACAGCAGATATACAATGCAAATGAGATTCCAGAGCAATTACTTGGTAAAAACAATAAGCAAGCTGCGCGCCTGTATTTCAAACATTCTCAGGCGAACAAACGAATAATTTGTTGTTATTATATTGCAGCTTGCAAATCAAAGGTTCAACAACGCGACCCATTTTATATATTTGAGCACTTTGATACGTATTATTCAATATTAGAAAGCACTGGAAAAGATGTAGCCGCTATTCGGAATCTTATGCGCGCCTTTGATCTACTGTACATTACAGTGGACACTTTGGGCGGGCAACTGTCGCCGCTACTTAGTAGCAACGAGCCGTCAACCTCACATGATCGCGTCCGATGTTTAAATCTCACCAAGATGACCCTTTTTTTAATTGTCAATACGGTGAAGCGCATTGACATCGTTGTACAAGAGGTGTTAAAGGAACAACAATTGAATCAGCAGAAAAAGCGCGGCAAACAGGCTGAGGCTTTGGAACAGTATCCCGATTGGGATGTGAAGCGAGGAAAGTTTCTGGTTCAACTTTACAATATTATGCAGAATCCGTTGGAAAAGCTCTGGAATCCACCCGTTGCTGAAGAGAACTTTGTCACGTAAATATAGCAAGAAACTTTTCTAATTCATAATATTTCTAATGATAATTCACTTTTGCAGCATGATATGTGATATATGCTATAGAACTTTGGAGCTGGTTCCTCAGCGTCCGGATAACCGACAAACCATCGACACACTTTTTTACATCTTTGGAGTCGCAATCAAGAGGTACAATCATGCTATCACTTTTCCCGCGCGCACTCTGCAAATCTTGAGAAGCACTGAACATGCCGCGACGACAGTGGCCAATGGTATTCTGTTGCTTCAAGATAAGTACGGTATTACCTCAGTATTTTCCATACTTATGAAGGATATTGTGGAGGCCCTCACATTGGACACATCAGATACTGTGGTGTCGCGAAACTTTTCCAATTTCCTTACCGAGCTCTCGGGAATTGCGCCGAAAATGATGATACCTCATCTTTCCAAGTTAGGAGACGAATTGCTGGACTGCGAATCTCATGTATTGCGGAACTGTGTGCTGCAGATTATGGGAGATGCTGTCGTTGGCGAGCTGACTTCCGAGGAGCTCGACGATGAGATGAAGGAAGTTCGTAACGAATTTCTTGACAGTTTGCTTGCACATGTTAATGATATCTCGGCACATGTCCGCTCCAAGGTGTTGCACATTTGGCATCATCTTAAGGAGCAGCATGCAATACCGCTTAGCTATCTGATCCCAGTGCTACGTGAGGCAGAATGTCGACTAGAAGACAAGAGTTCCTTGGTGAGAAAGTCATCTATACAACTAATAAAGGCCTTCCTCGAGAACAATCCATATTCGGGAAAACTAACGCTTGAGGAGTTAATAAAGAAACACGAGAATGAAGTGCAAGTTATGGAACAGTTACATGAAGTATTAATCGAAGAGCGCAAGCAAGCGGAGAAGCTTAATGAGGAATGGGAGTCAGTTATTCCGGAACTGAAGCCCATTATCATACAGAATTTAACTGAGTGTAAGTAAACACAAAGAGAATACTTCCATAATTTATACAATCAACGATTGTTTACGTGTTCCAGTTCCAGAGCTGCAGTTTGACAAGGATGAGGAATACGAAGAATTGGTAAGTAAGATCCTTCCGCTGCTTGTAGAAAAGAACTACAAAGATGCCACAGTGCTGGTGAGAAAGGCCGACCATGTTTTGGGCAATGATACAGTGAGGTAAGTAATTTATATCTCTAATTTTGTTATTTTATTTTTTGTGACTTTTCATATTATCTTTTCGTAGTTCATTGCTCAACCAGGAGGAACGATGCGTGTACTTTATTTCACTGTTTAGAACATTTCTTGGTATGGCTAATGGTTACAAAGATAGCGTAAGTATTCACCATATCCTGGCAATAACCTGTAGCTCTAATAATTTTACTTATGTTCAATAGAGCGAAGAACTTGCACGGCAAATCAAAACCGTTGAGTTCCTAAAGGACAGCATTGAGTTCTCGCATGTGGCGACTGCTGCTATGCCGAAAATGCTCGAAATGCTCTTGTCGAAAACCAACACGGATGTATTCGAGGCAGTGGATTTATTTACCACTGGTTATCTCTTTGGCATACACGGTACCCAGACTGGTATGCAACGTATGTTGAATCTGGTTTGGTCCTCCGACAAGGAGAAGCGAGATGCTGTATCGAATGCCTATCGCAGGGTCCTCTTTACCACGGATTTGATGGGAAGAGCGCACTCTATCAAAGTGGTGCAGAATCTGTCAAAATTCCTGTCTGAAATTGAGTACGGTCACTACACAGCTTTGGAAATGCTAATGGGCGAATGGGTCGCCAGTGATAACATCGATGCGCTCATTATACAAGTATTGTTCGAGCGTTTCACACTAAAGTTGGAGGGGACCACGAATGATGAGTCCCGTTTGGCGTTGCAGTTGCTTATAATGGCCTCGCAGGCAAAGTCAACAATTTCTTCAGCTAATCGCGCCATCATCGAGGATATTGCCGTTGGAGAGCGTGTGAAGCGAGATCCACGAATCTATACTGGCTGCTTACAGCTCCTGGTCAATAGTATTGATGCCAACAACAATAGCAAATACTATAAACGTTATGACAGTGATGTCATGTTTGTGCAGCAGATAACGAATTTGTTTTTGGCCTTTTTTGTTCATCCCCAACTGCCTGAATTTGACGCCTTAGCCATGAGCCTTTTCGAATACTATTATCGCATGTGTCAAGCTCCTGATGAGCTGGCCCAGAATGTAGTAAAAGAATTGCTTGGGCGATTTGATGATCTATGGCTGGTAACTACACCGAGCTCCACCGAGGAGCCAGCTCTGACGCAGACCACAGACATACCCTATTCGCAACCATTGCCCATGTCGCAAAATCAACCCCAGGCCACTGAAGGTCCGGTCCGTATGCCGGTTTATCTGGTTGCACGGTTTGTATTCTGCATTGGTTATATGACCATTAAGGAGATGATTTTTCTTGGACATGGATGTGTACAACAATATGAAATATTGTGAGGAACTGACTGCCCTCGAGGAAAAGAAGAATAAAAAGGATGCAGTGAACGCACTGCGACGACAGACCGTCTCTGCCATGGAGGTGAGGAAACGGTTGTCCGGCGTGGCCGCAGAGCCTCAACAGGAGCCAGACGACGACTTGGTGGGTGCCACGGCAGAGGACAACATTGCCGAAGAGATCAATGCCATTTGCGAGGATATGCTGTTATACGATCCAAAAGCACTCTTGTCCAAAATATATCCAATTATCATTGATATATGTAAGCGACCTGGCGAGTATCGGGATCAGCAGCTACAGCAGTCAGCGACTCTTACACTGGCCCGCCTAATGACTGTCTCCTCCAAGTTTTGTGAATCGAACATGTCTTTCCTTATGAATATCCTCAATATGACAAAGAACATAAATATCAAATGTAACACTGTTGTGGGCTTATCAGATTTGACCTTTCGCTTTCCGAACATAATTGAGCCCTGGACAGGACACTTTTACTCGCAGTTGCACGAGGAGAACACTGAGCTGCGTCTGACAGCCGTAAAAATGCTTTCACATCTCATTTTGCACGAAATGATACGCGTTAAAGGCCAGATAGCCGACCTGGCGCTGTGTATCGTTGATGAGAGTGATGAGATTAAGAATATTACCAAACAGTTTTTCAAGGAGATTGCCAACAAAGCAAACATTTTGTATAATGTACTGCCCGACATTATATCCAAGCTGGGTGACATTAATCTGCAGCTGGAGGAGGAAAAATATCGCGCGATCATGCGTTACATACTGGGACTCGTTCAAAAGGATCGTCAGATCGAGACGCTCGTGGAGAAGCTGTGCCTACGCTTTCCACTCACTCGCGTAGAGCGTCAGTGGCGTGATATTGCGTACTGTCTCAGCCTGCTTAGCTACAATGAAAGATCGCTTAAGAAGCTAATTGACAATGTTCAGCACTTCAAGGACAAGGTACAAGTTGATGAGGTTTATCAATCTTTCAAACTCATCATCAGCAGCACCTCAAAGCTGGCCAAGCCGGAGCTCAAAGCGGTTGTCACGGAGTTTGAGACGCGACTCAACGAATGCCTGCAGGTCGCGGAGCCAGATGCGAATCCACAAGCTGAAAGTAATTCCGCTGAGTCGCGTGCTAATAAGACAAAGACTGCGAGACCAGGTACCAAATCACAACGTGGACGACCGCCAGGCAGGGAAACAGGGAGGCGACGACAAAATGCACGACAGGAGTCCAGCTCCGATGAGGAGAGCTCCGCTGATGAAGAAGCGCCTACGTCACGTCGTCAGACGGCACAGCGGCAGCAACAGCGACGAAAACAAACGGCTATCTCGTCCGAATCCAGCGAAGAATAGGTGGAGGAGCCAATGCCACCAGCCAAGAATCAATCTAGCAAGTAGCGACTTAAATTAACGCACTTTTATAACATTTATTATTGAAACAATTTGCAAATAAATAAGGAATTGATTTGCGATTTTACTAAAACCTTTGAATTTTGAAAGATGCTGACAGATTGTGAATAAGAAGAAACAAATACACACTTATGTTGTATGTGTGACGTGTGTGAATGTCGCACTAATCCGCTTTGTAGCAATTCAAAAATTCCTATTGAGTTCCCGTCTATTATATTTTGAACATCGTTTAATTTTAATCCCCTTATATTGTCACTTTCGTGGAAGCAGCTCTGCAGCCGTTGGGATTTGTGGAGGCGTATTTTGGCTTTTAAAGCAGGTAGACAACACATTTTCAGGCATTTCATCTCCAGACAATAAGTGATTGATTTTTGATGACTGAAAATTGATTTGCTGAAATAACAATATATGTATATTCATAACCTACTTAATTTAATTAGAGTTGTTCATCCAACTTCAGTGCCCTAATTGAAATTAAACTACTTACAACTACCAACTAATTTTCTAAACGAAGGTCAATTCTAAACCTTTTGTTTTGAAAGCTCCTATAACCTTGAATTAAAGTTGCCTAATTTCTAAATTAATGATGAAAGCAATTTTTCTTAAGATATTCTCATAATTATGATATTTTAAGTAACACTTTACTAGATCTTACCGGATTTCGATAAGATATTTTTTTACTTAATTTGTAACTGGTTTTGGAATTTATGCTGAATTTAAAATTCTTAATTTAGGGCACCTGAAATATTGCTTTAAAATGTTAGTTGATTTCTTATGTGGTAACTGGCAACAGTTACTGAAGTATTCGTGAATTTTCGGTAAAAAGTTTACTGTTTAAGGCCGATAATTTAATTATCAACACAACAAGTACGCCTTACAAGATAAAAGAAGTCAAAATATTTTGTAACCTGATACGCAGACTCAATCAGAGACAGAGTCCCAGTCGGACACGTGTGTGTTCTGTCAGTTGCCCTGGCAACGGGGGTGGCTGGGAGTCTGAAACGGCGGAGTCTGCAACATATAACTACAGTATCAATCAACAAATCAACGAGATCAGAAAAAAGTCCGTCAGCCAGTCAGACAGCTGCCACCCCCAAAGGCAATCAATGGTTGAGAGCTCGGCTAGAGAGTCTCTGATTCCGTCCGTTGTTAAAGTTGCGCATTTTGCCGTGTCGGTTGCCAAGCGCCGCCCTCAAGTCGAGACTGTTGCCAGGTGGTGTTTGAGGAACAACATCACCGCCACCATCGGCAGCGAGGCAGACGCTGGTGCCATTAACATGCTCATTACATGCGTCGAGACTTCAGATGAGGAGGATGAGATTGAGGCGCGTGTGGGACGTGTGTGCGACGCACGCGCGCCCAACAGACGACCGTCCATGTAGTCTGAGTCCATTATCTATAGCTATTAGCATTAGCGGGTTTACCTGTCGCCGCGGATTAGTGCCGACTGCTTTGCTTGTTGTTGTGGTCAGATTTGCCTAATGGGTGTGTGTGTTTGTGTGGATAAAAAGTTACGTTTATCATCTGATAATTACAGGTACATACTCGTATGTAAGAGCAGGTAAGAAATCCATTAAAAATCATCAGTTCATCTAAGATATTTGTATTTGTCATATATTTAAAAATTAATAATTATAATTAAATTGAAAATAATTTAATAGAATTTATATATATAATTTTTGCACATTTCGATTTGATTTGCATACGCGATTGAGCAGAAATCGGTTCTAAATTCAACTACACTTCAATCGCATTAATGGTAGGTACTTATATTTTAAGTATTGTATAGATATAGATTCTTAGTTCCGTTCTCAGCTCAATCGCTCTAAAACTAAAGCCTAGCTATTTACACAGATCGATTAAGTTTAAAAAATTCATTCTTTCTTTTATTTCTTGTTTGAGGATTTACAAAAGCTTGTGCTGTAAATTCTCAATATCTTTTCTATTTGTCTGTCTATCTCGCTCTTTTCTCTCTATGTGGATGTACACATATAGATATACGGTAAAGTACTTTTATTTGATGATGAAAAATAATTGATTGCTGTTTTTGTTGTTGCTGCTGTTGCTATTGTTACTGTTGCTGTCGTGGTTGCTACTAATGATGATGGGTTCCCAATTTGTGGTGTTTCAGAAGTAAAAGCTTTCCGGATGCTGCTGCTGACGTTGACGTAACGTTGCTGTCCATTCGCACGGCATATTATTGTTGCTGTTGATGTTGCCTGGTTGCTGCCGATGTTGCTGATGTTGTTGCTGCTGGCGGCAGCAGCAGCCTCCAACTAGAATCATAAGTGCTGATACTCGCCCATATCATACATGGGCATGGCACCCATTACGCTGTGCAGATGCGAGTAGGCGACGGCGGCAGAGAGCGGCGGCATTTGGGAGGCGGCCACAGCAACTGCTGCTGCGGCAGCGCTGCTTTTGCTGGCAGCGGCTGCTGCGCTGGCAGCATGTTGCTGATGCTGATGTTGATGGTGTTGCAGGCTTTGGTCGGCAGCAACATGTTGCAGTTGCTGTTGATGCTGATGTTGATGCAAACTGTTGCTATTCGCATTGCTATTGTTATTGTTATTGTTGCTAAGATTGTTGTTGTTATTGTTGTTACTGCTACCAGGCGATTGTTGCTGCTGCTGTGAGTGATGCGAATGATGCGGGGCAGCGGCATGTTGCTGCTGTTGTTGTTGTTGCTGTTGTGCGCTTTGACTGGAAAGCATGTTGCCCTCCATTTCCGAATCGCTCGATGAGTCCAAGTGTTGTTTGTCCGTCGAGCCGCTAAAATGAGCAAAGTTTCAACAAAATGTTAGTTTCGACCACAGCATTTAAATATCAGTTTGAATTGCAGAAAAAAATACACTTTATATGGTATCTTATTATGTAAAAAATGATTATCTTAAACCTCAATCGGGCATAACATTGTCAAATATTAACCGATTACCACGCGGAATATCAATTTTTTAATTATTTGACCTCTATTTAAATTCTGCATCAGAGTTATATATTATTTGTTTCATACTTTTCATTTTATTCATAACTCTTTTACAAAAACTTTGTCATGAAAAGTTGAAAACTACAAGCAAAATAGAATTCAGACTATCGAAATGAGCTTTCTCTAAAATCTTGACGGATTTACTTATTATTTCCGATAATCAGTTCAGATATTGCTCTTTATTGATAATTCCTTTCGTTGTTGCTTTCCTTATCGCGCACTTTATTCGAGTAGCAACATTAACAACCAGACATAAATGACATAATGATGCTGCTGTTGCAGAAAGTCGTGGCAATTCTAACGATCCCCACACACTACCCCATCCCTCGGAGTTACTGTCAAATGTTGGCTCCAAACAGATGTTAGAGTCGTCAGCGTCGTTTAAATTAAAATGTGTCAATTGCTGCAACTAATTTACTGCTGTCAGCAACAGAAGCAACAACAACCACAACAATAATAATAATAACAACACAACACACCCACACTCGTACTCAGTCGACTCTATATACATATATGTATATTTATATAAACATAAATGACAAATGACAGGGCGAGCAATTGAAAATAAAACCGGAAGGAAATTGTCTGCTTGAATATTTTTACTCCCAACTCAAGTATTTCTATAAATGGTTTCAGTTTCATAGTTTCATATATACAACAGCCGTGTGTAAGAGCAGTGCAGCACATGCGAAAGGTGTTGCTGGGTTCACGCACACCCACAAGTCCGGATATACAAATGAATTACTCACACACAAACACTGCATAAGTAATTCAGAGTGGAAGAGAGCGAGAGCCAGGGCCAGCGCTCTCAGTGCATTTCCCCAGAGCGCGCCGTCGCATCTGATTTCGGTTATTTGAGCTGTGCCTTCTGCATGTGAGTGTGAATGTGAGTGTGCGTGTGTATGAGTGGCTCTCACTCGCACCTTTGATCGAAAGTTAAGCAGCTTGACTTTTATTATTTGCGGCTGATTCTGTAAATGACTTTCAAGTGTCGTTTTTATCGCCACCGTTTGTTGGGGTGGAAGCGAGACACTCTTGCTGCTGCTGCCGTCACTTTGTACCAATTCCACACGCACCGCTGGGAATTGAAACACGAAGACCAAGACAGGCGTGCATACGTGTGTACATACATACACACTTTAGCAGCAGCTTGTTGTTGATGTGTTGTTCAATTTGTTAGTGCTAAACTGTCCTGACATTTTAATGGCTAATTCACGGGCCATAGCGATAACAACAAATAACACATAACAAACAACATACAGCAACATCCACTGAAGGCACATTTGAAATTCGAGCAACTGACATTATATCGGCGCACTGTGCAAGTGTGTTAATCTTAATCTTGTCGCGAATCCCAATTGCAAGCAGAGCGCACCCAGAACCAGTTAAAAAATAAAGAATAAATGCAAACAAGAAACAGGCAGAGGAAAAGAAAAATACAGCACAAAAATTGATGACAACGACATCGACAACGACATCGACAAGCGGCGATGCAGGCGACAAGGGTCCAACTGAAGTTCCATGCAAAACATTTAAGCGCACACTCGACAAATTTGTACCCAGAGATCATTGCCAACGATCTGCCAGATCAGGCACCTTCTTCTGCCTCAACCTCTCACTCTCACTCTGCCTCTGTCGCTGTCGCTGTCCTTTTCTTGCTTGACCCATTCCCATTCCCATTGCCACTACCCATTCCCATTCCGCAATTCCGTGCAAGTTATTTGCTGACTTGCACGCAATTCAATCCCAGTTGCAGACCTGAAGATGCAAAGCTGGAGGCCACATACGGCGCAGTCGCAATCTCAACATCTCGTAATCGCAGACTCTGGACCAAGTCCAAGATGTTGTTGCAGTTGCAGTCGCAGACTTGCCGGCATCTCGCATCTCGAATGGGCAGCCAGCTGTTCAGTATTGGCGGCAATCATGTAATTGTAGATGCAACTCACAGTTGCCACTTGCAGCGCTTCATAATTGCCATGCTGTCCAATTTTTTTTTTTAAGACTTCTTTTGCGGATCTGGTGACTGGAGAACACTTGGCTACCACTTTGGCGGTGGCCTTGTTATTGAAATTGAAATCTGTGATAATACGAGTGTGTGGGAGGAAATAAAACGCAAGACAACGTCCACAATAATTATCCAAGGATCATATTATCTTCCTATGTACTACAGATAAAAACTTTTAGTGTCGCTTTTGATTTAAGTACTTAATGAATGTTTTGAATTTATTGCAAGCTTAAGAAGTTGTTAATTATTGGAAAATCATATACTCTCAATAAATTATTGTAGAAAGCATTGAAAAATATAATTCAATTTATCTTATAGTAAATTGCCTCAAATATCCATATTTTAAAAGCATTGTTAGGAAGAAACTTAGTTAAATCTGAACTTTTCCGTTTAGAAATATGAATTCAAGTAAAAATTGTGTTTATTTCGATATTTTGTTATAGCAAAAACTACGAAATTTGTTCCATTTACTAGTATATATTCTTTTCAGTATTAAAGTAATATTTTGTAAAACTTTAAATGGAAGTAAATGGGCATTGTTTGTTCCCAAACAAAATCGATAATGGGACAGTGTTTAGGAGATAAAACCCACCCACAAATACAAACATAGATCTATATGCAAACAGGCTGAACAAACATAAAGTTAACCTCAAATCGAGCAATGGCCGAAATGTTCGAGCAGCTATGGTGCCCATGCCCATCCCCTTTCCCGTCCCGTCCCCCCACCCTACCCCTGCCCCTATTTAGCCATACAGCTATGCAGTCAACCAGTCAGTCAGTCGAGCGAGACAAAAGTGGGGGAGCAAACAAAGGGCAGCAGCATATAAACAATGATATCAAGTTACCAGAATTTCATAGTTGTTGGCTTTGCTCGCTGCTGTCTTTGGCTTACTGCAACACTTATTAACACGGCCAGAAAGCATGAAAGACAGAGACAGGCAGCGAGAGAGAGAGGGAGATAAAGGGAGAGAGAGGGAGTAAACCTACTTTAATGGCATGTCCTTATATCTTCCTATATACTCACATTTTCAACTGATTGCATTATAAAAGTCTTATAAAGTACACTGAAAAAATAGGACCATCTTTTAAAATCAAGAACATATTCAAGAAATACTTATAAATATGCCCATTCCGAAAAAATTGCATAAAAAAAAATTATAGCAACATTATAATAAATATAAATTAAAAACCTACTTAATTTTTGTTTTTTTTGTAGACTTGACTTTATAGGAATAATGATTCTTATAATAAAAGCTTTAAGTAGTCTTGAAATTAAGGTTTTACGTTCTCAACGCATTCTTTGACCAAATATCTAAGTGGTAAGACTAAAATCTTGAATGAAAATATTTTTTTAACAGTGTAAGCTACGCCTGGCCCAAGGACAATCCCTCAATGCTTTGGATGTCACATAGAGTTTATAAAACATATATAACAACAGCAAGCTCAACTTGACCGTGTCTGACCAAGACTTTTTCTTCGTTATCTACATTTTTTTTATTATTTCAGTGTGTGTTTGTGTGTGTGTGTGGTCCCAACTGAAGGTTTCTTGGACTTTTGGTTGCTGCTCATTGATGAGGAATTAATTTTTACTTGTTTGCTCAATTGATTTTTTTTTCTTGACTTTTAAGCCAGCGTTGTTGTAGTTGTTGTTGTTGTTGTTGATTATTGGAGCTGCATTAAGCAGATTCAGTAGCTTGGCAATAATGCAAGATCGGATTATGTTCAACTTGGCGAACTGGGAAATTGTGAATCCTTGGTATAAAATGGACAAAAGTAAATGGCACTAGGCACTAGTTGAAGCCCCTATCTATATATGATAGTATATTGAAAGAACTGTATGTGAACTGATCGACACTTTAAGGGGAATCTTATCAGAGGCAACCGATCTACTGTGGCATGCAATTAAAAAGCAACAAAATTATTAAAAACTGTCAAAACAAAGCGGAGGCAGCATAAAATGCGCCACACGCCAACAAAATAAGCCAAGACATAAGATAAAATATATTTTATAACGATGACAACGATGACTTTTCGGTTAATCGTTACGATCTACACGGAAATTAGAGATTGAGAGAGAGATGAGAAGGGGGGAAGGGGGAAGAAACTGAAACCGAAAGCGAAACATAGTTGTAGACAATGGGACAATGCTTAGGAACGATTCCAACTACAACTAGACTTGAGTTGAGCCCGCAACATGGCTTAAACAAACAACACTAACAACACCACACACATGCGTAAATTAAATGATAATTTATGATCAACACCTTTTCAGATTCTTCTGCTCTGCCCTCTCTCTCTCTCGCTGTCTCTCTCACTCTCTCGGGGTCTGGTCAAGAGCCAGACTGAGACCCGGGCTGGGGCACCGTTTAGCTGGGTGTCCTGCTGCGCACACGTCTCGAGATTTGTGTAGCGATCGCGCAATGCGATAACTCAACCTGTTCGTTCGTTGATTCCCCTTAGCTTAGCTTGGCACTTGGATCGATCGTGATCCCAGTTCAGATTCTTCTTTCTTTCTGTTCATCTGGCCACAGCGTTTCATTTTTCCCAACTGTATGTGTTTTTGTGTGTGAATGTTTATTTGTTTTAACGATTTATTGGCTTATAATTTTTATTAGCAATGGCATTTCTTGGAAATCCTGCTACGATCTACCACCATATGATGTGTCGTTGAAGAAGTTCGACAAGAGTCTTCCCCTCCATTCAAACGCTACCGGCTGTTTCTTCTTCTATTTTTCTTTGATTTGTTTTGACTCTATAAACTTATCAGGGATTGTTAAACCATAAACAGCTGATGGATGTCGAATTTGAAAAGCTTGTGGCAATTTACAAAAGATCAGCAATATTAACTCTTTTTTTATTGAAAGAGTTTTATTCGAACTAGAGAAGTTTATTATCCACTTGACCGATGAACTTGTAGCTCGCCAGCATTATTTCTATAAGTCCTAACACTTTTTAAAACCTTAAGCGGCTTAGGGCCAGTCTACAAAGGTAAACTTCAACTTGTTTCAAGTGAAACCCTAGAAATTTCAGCATTGGCATTGAGAAATGTGTCAGAACAGAGAAGAAGCTGTTGGTGGAGAGAGAGGGGAGTGTCAGTCTTTCTTACATTTACTTTACATCCATATCGATAAGGTGGCCCATAAACTGCATTCTAATTATAGACAAGGTAAATCACTTGACACGAGGGGCCACCCGATAAGTAAACCACCCTATTGCCAGAGAGGGGAAAAAAGAGCAAAGCGCCTTCGATTGAGGTCTCAGTTGCCAGCTCTCAGTGCTCAGTTCTCAGTTCCCGGTTCCATACCGGTCCATCATCACCAACGACATCATTATCAACGCCATCAATGCGTCACGGAACTCCAGGAACGGGAACGGACGGGTAAAAGACCCACATACATGTGTACGTATGTCTGTATATATTTATGTGTCTGTGCGGGGACAGCACAGGAAGAGAGACAGAGGTCTTACATACATACACACACATGTATGTATAGCAGCCACATACAAAAGCGTGACAGAGACGGGCAAAAGCGCAAAATACATAATAATAAAAACAGAATGTACAATAAAACGTATAAAAATGAATAACGCGCTGCGACGTCAACATCGACAGCGACGGCGACAGCGACGGCGACGGCGCTGAGGCGAACGAATAAAGAACACACGCACATTTTGTGGTAACCTGATACTCTTTCCAGCTACCCTCCAGCCAACCGTGGCATTCGACGAACTCGAACTCGAACGCAAACGTAAACGCACGCAAAACGATGAGCCCTGAGTTGCCCGAGATCGACACACACACACACACACACACATATATACGCAAAGTGAGTGAGGGAGAGAGAGAAATGAACATCGAGAGAACGGTCTGCGACTGAGACTCCGTCTGACTGCGGCTGGCGGGGGGAATTTGGCAATGGAATTGGAACTGAAACTCTTCTCTCACATTTAAAGTAGTATAAAGATTTTGTTTTTCTTTTTATTATGTTAAAGGCAGCGCTCTTGTTCTTCTTTATGCATTTCATTGTTATAACTCAGATCGGGACGTGTACAGACTATGATGGAGGTGACCTGCCTAATGGCATCCCAAAATTGTTGTACCTCTCAACTGTCAATAGACTTCAATAAACTGACAGTCAATCGAAACTGGAAGAATTCTACGTTTCATCTCATAAAACTAATCTTAACAATTTTTTACATTTTTAGCAATTAAATGTAAATATCTTACATATCTTATCTTCCTTTACAAATTCCGAAACTCTAGCTTTAATTCAAATAAATCTTTAGTGTGAAAATAAAGAGAAATTTGAATTCAAAATCGAATTTTATATAATAGTTTGAAATACTTTTTCAATCGTTGTTAGCTGTCCTAGGAAAACACTGCGCTTTAAAATTCCTTGATTTTTCAAGGCTAAAAAGTTGTTTTATAAATCCTCCCAACTCTTAACTTTCTTATTAAAATGATATCAAAGTTAAGAAAATTTTTATAGATACGACTAAAGTATACCACTTTTGTCATATTTGTGAAAAGGACTTTAAAGTGTGGAGGGATCTGCAGCTCCCAAGTAGGCATTTTAAATAAATTCAATCAACAAAATTATTGCAAATTGTAATATAAAAAAAAATAGAAAAACAATATAAAAACTAAATTAACTGTGGAGATGCATAAGACCTGGAAGAAGCCAATGCACAAGCGCAAAGTCGTACGTATTTGGAACTTGCGATATTTTAGTATCTCTCAGCAACCCATTTTATATTGGAATTTGGATTTCGCTTACAGTGGGCGAAAATTTCGTGGGCGGGTCGCTTAGTCTATTACATGCAACCCCTTGTGGAGCACTTGTTCGATATTTGGCTGCAACAATTGCCATTTCCAACAATACTCAAATGCATTTATACATGCGGCCTGCTTTTCTTTCTACTACTCCCGATTCTATATCCGATGATGGTGCTGGGACTCTACTATGCCATTTTTCAGTATGTCGGGGAAAAGCATTTGGATCTTGTCTTCCCGCCAAATTGGGATCTGCTCAGCGCTGCAACATATTTGTGGCACTTTCAGGTTACCAACAAGAAGTATCTGCTCTTTGTCACTATGTACATTGAACGATATCGTGTGATTATAACGGCCATATCCTCAACTGTTGATTATATGCGAATGGCATTGTGCCTTGTCTTTGGATAAATCATTTACCATACATATCTATTAGGCAAATAAATTCAATATATCAAGGATTTGTTCAGAGCTTCAGTTACTGTAATAACAATTTTAAACTATGCAAAAATCTTTTTCGCACCTTTTCATTTTTTTACTTTTGTATTCTATGTACTTTTAAACAAACGAAATAAATGAATTTTATACAAAATATTCCATTTTTGAGTAGACAGATTAAATTTTTGTGAAAAACTTAGTTTTAGAAAGTATTTTATAAATAATCTTATCTATAAATACTGATTATAATCAGAGGTTTTTCTAATCTTTGCACATAAAACTTACTTAACAAATTTTAAAATTTACAGAAATATTTAAAGGATTTATTTCAAGAAACCTGAACTTTATTAACACAATCAATTAAACTCCATTAAATTTCTCCATAGGTGGAATTCAGAAGAGATTCTATTTATGATATACATAAGTAATTTGAAAAACTTTATTTAATTTAAGGCTGGTTCCATAGAGTGCAGTTATAAGTGGATACTGTACATTACATTATTTACATTAAAGGCCAACTAGAATGGAGCATATGCTGGTTTATATATATGTATGCGGATATGTGCACATAGAGGAGCATTCACTGTACATACAGTGTACAAAAACAAATGGCAAAACCCAAACCAAAAGTAAAACAACAGAATGAAAAGTTAAAGTAGCAGCGTTGAATGTTGTTGTTGCTGCTGCTCGACGCGGCAACAGCCATAAACATATATCAGGTTACCAGCAACAACAACAACAACAACAACCAACTACGATAATAATAATAATAAAAAGCAGTGAGGACACTACGTAGTGCAAACTATCGTAGGTATTGGGCTGACTATACGAGTATCATGGCTGTATGTATCTGTGAGATACTTTTGTCAGCTGCATATCTGTGTATGTGTGGTTTTTGTGTGTGTATGTGTGCATTGCGGTTGCTACGGCGGCCAATTTTTATTTTTATTACGACAATTTTTCGCTGTTATTATTGTTTTTATTTCGTGGCTGGCACAACGTGAAATGCGAATTGTGAATTGTGAGTTGCGAATTTGAAGTTCTTTTGTGCAGTTTCGAGTAACTGATATACCGTTTAGGCTAATGGCTCAATGCGAAGATACGATCACAACTTGGCCACTTTCGGCCACTTCAAAACCCATTTCCATTCCCATTCCCATTCCCATTTCAAATCCCATTTCCAATCCCATTTCCAATTCCAATTTACATTTCACATTTTGGCCAATGTTTGCGCTTCACATGACTTCTGACAACCCGGCGGCGAGCAGAGAGAAAGATGAGAGACGGTGAGAGAGAGATTGAGAAAGAGAGGTGGAGAGTGGCAAACAAAAGGATGCCTGAAAGGATGTTTAATATTTGAAAAGTTGTTGCCTATCTGCAGCTCGGCATCTGAGTGCCAAAGGAAACCCAGAAGAGTTTCACAAATGTTGTCCTATTTGCTTAAGCGGAAATGCAGATGTTTCAGATGTTTCTTGTCGCTGTCCTTTAGCAAGGACTATGCAAGGACTATTAGCCTTAGTTAGTGGCCGTGTCTGCCACACACATGATGACAGTGCGCCTATGAAAACAGAACATCAACAACAACAACAATAATAACAATAACAAAAGCTGCATTTATTTAATTCTATGTGGAACAAGATGTTAATGAATTTGTCAGCGACATTTCCATATTTTACATGCCACCTCTGAGCATATATAATATAAGTATTATTCATTATTCACATTATTCACATGTGGCAGTTTTTCACGTGAAATACGGCCGTGTCCTTGACACTAATTAGTCCCCCCCTTTCCCCGCTCACAGCTTCCACCCACAATGAAAAGCCACATCTTGGCCTTGTTTAAAAAGCCAAGTAAACGTCGTCAGCTTTTGTAATTGAAATTGAAATGTTAATTCATATCGCTCACCCAAATAATTTATAATAAATTCACAATTATAATACATATGAGAAAATATGTAAATATATTTAATATGTATAAGAAAACTTACTCTTTATGCTCGGCGGCGCGATCTCTTTGTCGGCGATTCTTGAACCAATTGGAAACCTGTAAATTAGTAAAATTTAGAAAATTAGAAATGCAGAGAGAGAGAGAGAGAAATGAATGTAATGAATGTGCGCAAGTGAATGACTAAAAATAGATGAATACATCATCTCAAATTCTGTTTTCTATGATTAATGACATGCAATTAACTTGTACGAGTAAAATTCGTTCAGAATTGCAAATGAAATATGTCAAATATTCATCCGAAACGATTCGACTCGATTCGACTCGACATTGTGATCAAGTTTACCTGTGTCGTGGTCAGTCCCGTGGCCTCCGCCAAGTCCCGCTTCTCCCTCGGCGATGGATACGGATTGTGCGCATACCAGTCTCTCAATACGGATCGGGATTTCTCCTGCAAAAGATGAACAAATGAACAATGCAATTTCAAACAAACATTGATTAAATTATCATTTTAGAATATTATATTTCATTTTTATAATATATATGTTACATTTTTATTTATATTCGAATTTTATAATTCTTTTTTCAATTTATTAATGCAATTGATTTCTGTAATTCTCCCTGAAAATTTGTATCTATAAAAGAACTAAAAAATTGCATTCAAATGAACTTTTAATTGAGAGTTAGGATTAATCGAAACATTTCGTACTATCAAATCAAACATCTAAATTTTGTGCTTTAAAAGATTAAGATTATCATCTTTTCAGAATATTTGGTATCATTAAAAAAAATATTGTAAGCAAGAAAAAATTTGAAAAACATTGTGAAATTAAACAAATTAGTATCCAAAAAATAAAAAAAAAGTTCGAATTAAAAAGCTAAATACTCCTTTAAGATTTTCAGTGCTTAACAGAGTGATTTAACAGAGTAGTTGTACTTTTCTAGATTATATTTTACCCTTATGCCAGAAAGGTGGTCAAAATGTGTAGAAAACAATATCCAATACTTTGAATAAAATGTTTTTACTTTCCCATTAATAATTAGTGTTTTATTTTCTAACACGAAACGCTCATTTCATACCGGGATAAATATGTACACATCTCATTTTTTTTTATTATTTCTGTGGTACTTATTTGTAGTGTTTTTAATCAATTGAAAGCCCGCACAGATAAAGCTGAAGTGTAAACAGTGTCGACTAGGCAGCAAGGAGCGGAAAATGCACAGGAAAGGAGAAGGCGTTGCTCAGCAGTTAGCTGTGACCGCTCCCGTTCTGGTTACCGCATTTGGGAAGTGTACGATGAGATGTGCGGACATTTCTACGATTTCATTTTGTGCCCTTTGTTGCTTTAGGAAAAAGTGAACGTAAGGCAAGTTGAAAAGAAGGAGCAGGAGCGACAGAGGGAGAGAGGGAAGAGGAGCGAGAGAGAGAGAGGCAGAGTTGTATGTACTCACCTTAAAACAGTAGCTTGTCTCCTCGCCATCCCAAATGGTGCGGGGCAATGGAAATTTACGACGAACACGATATTTGCCCACGGCACCCAAAGGTCTTCCGCGCAGTTTTTCGGCTTCCACGTAATGCGCTACAGTAAAAGAATTTCGGGTTAGTCCTGCACACTGAATGCACAATTGCAAGGAGAGAGATGGGGAAAGGGTGTGTAGCAGAGAGCGGAAGATAGAGAGAGAGAGCGAGAGCGAAAGAGAGAGCGGGAGAGAGTGTCAAGTGGTCGTTGGTCTCACCTTTCAACCACAGGGCCTGCAGCTTGGCGTGATTCTGGGCCGAGAAGTGATGATGCTCGAGCAGCCGGTACAGCTCCTTGTACTGACCACGATGGAATGCGACGACCGCCTTGGCCTTCAGCACAGATTCGTTCAGTTGCAGTTTATCACATTGTGGCAGCGACCAGAGGAAGCGGCCCAGTCTTTCGATGTTGCCCGCCTGTTGCAGTACCTGTAAATGGTATCAAATATACACTGTTCAAAAAGTATTTCGTAATCACTGTTAACTAGTGAATCTCAATTTCTAACCGCACTAGTAACTAATATATTAAAAGATGCGTTATGTATATAGTTTTGCTGAATTTTTTAATTAAAAATAAGCAAAAAAAAGAATGGTTCTAAAAATTGTTCAAGTTAATTGTTCTAAGAATATTGGCTTACTATATTTTCAATGTGTGCATTAATCAGTAAACTGTTTTTCGTGTACTAAAAAACATAAATTAAAAAAAGTGATAAAATAAATAATTGCATATACATTTATAAAAATTTATTGACTTTTGATTTCTCAAAGCTGTTGATTTCTCAAAGAAAACTATACAATTCTTTTCGCTTAATAATGATCTCTTATAAATTTTCTGTTTTTAACAATACAAATATATTTTTCCCAAGCAAGGAGGAATTTTAAATATACAAACTTAAGTGAGGATCTCAACTTTTTCTCTTTTCTTCTCAGTGCAGTAGAGTAAACTTATGCATCGTAATTGAACATCCTTTTTGGCCGTTAACTTACCTCACACACACAGGCCACCTGCTCCTGCGTGAAGCCGAAGCTGGGCAGAGTTTCTCGTCCGGCTGCGGAGCCACCTCCCCCTCCTCCGCCTCCACCTCCACCTCCATTGCTGCTGCTGTTCAGGTGCAGTCCAGTGGCAGACACGCCCCCATTGCCGCCCACACCGACACCCACTCCGCTGCCATTGTGCGTCAGCATATCGAGATTATTATTGTTATTGCTTGTGCTGTTGTTATTGTTGTGCAGCGCGACCACTGAGCCGCCCAGCCCCGTGGGGCTGTAAGGGGGCGTGTGACGGGCGGTGAGAACGGCAGCCGCATTGGCCGCCGCCAAGTCGTAGAAATCTGTGGCGGGATGTTGTAGCATATTCTCGGTGTGGACTAAACCTATCCAACCCAAGCAGGAGGGAATCAGATTTCCACTCCTCTACTCTTCTACTCCACTGCTGTAATCTCTATGATTGGATGATCGCCGAATTCTCGTCAGCTGCTCACTTAATTCGTTAATAATCTAATGGAAATTGTGCTGTCTTTGTTATTTGAGCGCTGCAAATAGAAAAAGATTTAAGTTATTTATTAAATATACAATTTAATTTTGCTTATACTTTTATGCTAATTAAACATATATATGAGAGGTATATTCTTATTAATTTTAATGTGGGAAAATGTATATAAACCAAAAGATTTTCGATTCTATCTTTAGAATAGATAAGATATCGATTTCATTTGAAATTTATGAGTTGCGCCTAAAAATGCAAATTATCATTAAGCCACTTTATTATTTCTATTATCTTTTCATTTCAATCAATTACCAAAAATTGTGTAGTTGAAAAACAAAATATAGTTGAAATCGGACTACTTTATTATAAAGCAGGAATGTTTGTTGCAAAATTATTAATTTATATAAATCGCATTTCTGTAAATCCACTTTTAGAATAAAAAGCCTTGTTGTTTTTTAATTTCATAACAATGATCAGTTTTAAATGGAATTAAACTTGTTTCAAGAGAACCAAATCTTTGAGGTGTCGAATATATTCTTTAATTTTGTTGTTTCTTTTTATTGATCAGCGGAATATTAAAATTTGCTTGCATGGTTTATAGTTCCCAATCTGCTAATGATATCAGCCCATTTCAAAAAAATTGATTTAAACCCGGAGGTATTGACCAATCCGGTCAGAGCATTAGCAAGGTAATTGGCAGCAATATTTCATATTTTTATTGCCATCATTTTGTGTGTGTTTTGTTTAGCATTAAGGGAACGATAATTGAGACACATAAAACTGTTGAAATTGCCATTAATGAGAACTGAATAATTTGCCCGATTTTCCGCATTTATGTTAAACAAAACAAAAACATTTTCATACAATTATGAAATATTAGCAGAACTCAGTACACTCATATATATATGTATAGGTATGTATTTGGACCCCATGTTGTCAAATTCGATTAGTCAATTGGTTGATTAGTTAATGGAACCAAACCAGGTGTACATTTGTTTAACATTCCCATTCTCTTATTGTTAATAATTATTCAAGTATGGTTTGTCTACGTTCTCAACAGAAATAAACGTGTACACAATATTATTAAATGGGGCGAATGGTTTTCAATCTGTTCGGTTATTGCCTATGCTGAAATTGTTTCTAAAATTATCATCATCTCTGCTTACAAGTGTATCCCTCAGATACTCGGATACTCAGATAGAATATCTGCGAAAGGTCACTGCATGCCACTGTTAGATACTTGTTTGCAGTTGCGGGGGCCCAACGCACAGTTTACAGCTACAGCTACAGATACAGGAGATTTGAGATCCAAGATCTCCCCTTACCCAATATATATATATGTGTGTATATATCAGTATATATAACCGAACTCTCGAACAGCTCGTGCACCTCGCGTATATGTTTTCAAAATCGAGGCAACTGCGCCGCAGCTATTCGAGATATTCTTGGATCTGTTTTCAATTTTCAGCTCCTCTCTCTCTCTCTCTCTCTCATGCACACAAACACGCTCTCACTCACTCACTCGCTCGCTCGGCGTGAGGCAGATTATATATACAAAATAATTTCGTTTTGCCGTTGCTGTAACAAAAATACCAACGGGGCAAGTTGCCTGCTCTTGAGTCATCGGCCTAGAAGATTGCCCGATCTTCCCATTTGGCCAAAGCGTCAGATATTTTGGCTTGTATTTTGTGTTTGACGCAAGTAAACAAGCAAAAAACGCTTGCTGCAAATTGTGAATGTGAAACGAAATACGCTATACGTTTTCAATCTGCAAACCATCATTCTATTAGAAGAGATCTTCAATTGGAAGATATATAAATCAATTCAGAACCATAAGACTTGTCTACTGAACAAGCTTGGCTGATTTCGAAAGCGTTTTCCACTAGCAATTTTAACACTCGATTCAAAACTAATGATTTAAAGTATCTCTTGGTGTGTCTTGACATATTATTTTAACTAGTAAAACTGTTAAGATATTTATAAATCAGATAACTGATGTAACTTACAATTGTAAACTTCCATTTTATTTATAAATATGTAATATAACTTTCTACATAGTTTTTTTTTTTTAAATTACTTTTGATTATTTGCTTGTATCGAATAACATAAGATACTTTTGTATAAAATTTGTTTTAGATTAGTTCCTGGTTTCAAATTATTTTGGCTAATAAAACTACTTCAATATCTATAAATCGCATAACTGATTTAAGTTTAAATTTATACTCCTTCCAACTAATTAGTCACCTTTTTCTTTTATACTTTATACTATTTTAAAAGAATAGTTTTAGATTTGTTGCTGGCATAGAATGTTTACTGTATTTCAAATGGAGTAGCTCAAAGATACGATCCGCAAGTTAATGGCATCTCGATATCATCCGCATTCATGAAGATGCGCCACAGCAGCAAACTCTTAGATACTTTATCTGATGTGAAACGGCTGCTGGCAGTTGCTGTTGTTGTTGCTGTTGCTGCTATTGGTTTATAGATGGTTCTTTTTTCTTCTATCAGGTTTGTGGCATTCACATAAACTAAGACCGAATTTAAATTATTTTCAGCTCGACTTACACATTCTTAATTTACTTGACCAACGCGTCCATTCGAACGTGTTATCTGTCAGATTTTCGATTTCTTCTGTTTGTTCATTGTCTATTGTCATGTGTGTGTGTTCGTGTGTGTGTGTGTGCGTGTGCGTGCGTGTGTGTATCTGTGTGTCTTCTTGACTTTTATAAGCTTTTAATTTGAGTGTTATTGTTATTGTCTTCGCTTGTTTTGGTTGCCTGTCAATTTAACTGCATGCGGGAGCGTGCCCCTCTTCCCTCTTTCCTCCTCGCCTTTCCCCCTGCTTCCTCCCTACATCTCTATCGTTCTCCCAACCCCACACACTCGGAAAGTGGACACCTTCACTTGGCTTTCTATTGGCTCTCAGTTGCTCGCGTGTTTATAAAGTTGTTGGCTGTTTTGTTAATCAAATCAAATGAAATCAAGTCAAATTAAATCGCATCTTTTGTTGCCTTTGCCCAATTAGTTTCTAATTAAAGTCGAGTGTAATAAAAATGTTTTAGATATTTCATTTTAAATTTACGGCGTATTTACAGTGATTTGTTGTCCACAGCTGAAATCTGAGATGCAGGTGGAGTGGGTCCAAAAGATACATTTACTGTTACATTTACCTGTTGCTCGGCTGGAAGTGAAATTAATTGGCAATTTTGTTTTTGGGGAAAAGTTAAGTTACACTGCGACACGTTGGAGCTTTGAAACTAAACTGATGCGAACTCTTTGCCCAGGGTCCCATAATAGAGTCGATAGTTATCGTTATAGTTATCGCTATCGCTATCGTGGTACCATTCGAACCCAGAGACGAGGACTGTTTTAGCGCTGAAAGCGAATTATCTGCAATAGCGTCTGTGTTTATACAATGTAATCGACAAATTCAACAATTCGAAGCTGTTGTTGCACATTTTCTTCATTTCCACGGAAGTAAACAAAAGTAAAAAATAGAAAAAAAACTAAATGAAAGCAACCAAAAGCTTAGTAATCGGCCAATGTACACTCTGTATCTGTGAGATACACACTCGAATTATGCTCGCATTTGCTATTTAATTGCCAGCTGTAAACAGATTAAAAAGCAACGACAAAAAAACCATATAATGAATGAAATTTGTCAACGTAATGTGCTGTGTTGTGCCGAGTTCGCTGGGGCGTGGCCAGACTGAGAGAAATGCATCTGTGGCTGTATCTTCAGCTGTATCTGTATCTGTGCACTACATTTCGCACAACTCTGCAATTCGAATGCGATTCGAATGCGATTCAAACGCATCTCACAGTCCGCTCGCTGCCTTCGAATCTAAATTGACCAAACAACCGCCCGACGATTTGTATCTCTATCTTTTGAATGAACAATTTGTGCACGTCCTGCACGCAAATTAATGCAAAATCTCAACGCAAGTGCGTAAAATGATCAAAGCAACAATTGCCATGCTAACGTATTTTGAATTATGCCGGCAACTTTGTTTTGGCCAACATTGAAATAGCATAAGAGTACACAGTAAAAAAATACAGAATTCTGGAGTAAACTCTATTGATATTTAGAATGTTAGATGTATAAAAGAAATTTGTAAAATATTCAATTAAAATGATTGTATAAAAAGTATTAAGTTAAGAATGAAAATATAAAATAAAACAAATAAAATATTCAAATTGGCTTTGATTTTCGGGTTTTCAGGATTCTTTGAATTAATTTTTTGTGCATATTAATTTAGGTATAATATTAAATATCAAATAATATCTATAGAAAACCAACAATAATATCTTTATACATACTTAACATACGTGTATAAATGTTTTAAATCAAGAATTTTAAACTAAATTTTGAGAGTGATTTTTGTCTCTGCAGTTTTCGTTTGAACTGAAGTTAATTTGTATCTTTGACTATCGCACAGATACCGGCAACAACTGCGCCCATTTTCACACTCGATAAATCAAAAGATGACGACAAACACGCGTTGGCCAATAAATTGGGAGGCTGTTTAAACGCTCTCGATTTAAAATGCTAAAGCGTAAAATCGAAATGCTAAAAAGAAATATTAATAAACTATTTGCATGCAAGCGACGGAACGACAAAAAGACGACAACTGTTCACTGACGCCCACCCAAGAAACTTTCCCCAAATAACAAGGAGAACAACAACAACATCTACAACATCTACAACAACGACAGCAAAAGAGTCTGTAGACAGTTAATAATTTTCGCATTTCTAGCGAAAATTTGCATGATAAAACGAATTCTTCCAAATAAACAAAGACAAAGCCAAAAAGTATCTCACGGATACCACAAGGCTCTCAATGCTCTATGATGTGATGAATGAATGACAACTGAAATGGGAATGAGAATTGCCGCATGTTTATTTGTTCGGCGTCTAATTAAACCGAAAATAATAACAACAACAACAACTGAACACCTACAAATGGAATTCAAATGGTATCAGAAACCGAACCGATTCAATCCACTTTTCAATATATATTTGGGGAATATATTTATACATTCCTCACAATTTACATCATTTATTTGCATTTCATACTAATTTTACAATACTTGTTCAACATTTACTAGGCACCTTCAGAGGTTTCTACCAAATAATCACGAATTATTTAACTCAAAAAGAAAGAGTATTATATTTAACAATACATATTAAACAGAGTTGTGAATTTCTTAATAGATTGTATGATTATTTAATACGACAGTCAAGATTAAAAGTTCTATTTAAATTATATTTTCATGTTAAATCATATTATTTTTTATTTTTAGTTATCTCAACCTAACTGTTGATTTTAGAATACTAAAAACTTTATATACATTATAAAAATTCAAAAATATTAATAGAAGTTACTTACTATCATTTTTTATTTGTTATTTCCTTTCTTTGTTTTAAATATAATTTAACTATATTTTACTTGTAATCTAAATGACAATATAGTGGTGCTATTATATTTTCCCCAACTGTATGTACTTATAATAGTGTATATAATCTTCGATAGATCACTTGCACTTTCCCTCAATTGGTTTTCATGTACTTTAGTTGAATTTTCTTTTCGTAAGTATAAAAGTCATTTTGAAGAGAAGCAAATAAATTGATAACTAAACCAAGTGTCAATAGTTTCAATAAGCGAATCACGTTTCACTTACATTACTCATTGTATAATCATTAATTTAGCGATAGAATATCATAATATTGCACAATAAACAAATGTTGTTTGTTGTCATTAATGAAAGTAAACAAATTAAGTGAAGTTACAGATATTCGCATGAAATTCAGTAAGTCTCGTTTTATCGCTAAACTATTACGTATGTCGTTAATAAAACCACATTTATCAATATAAGCTTAAACTTAATTTGACCGTCGGCAAGCGGTGATAACGTGATAACTCACCTGTGTATCTTTATCTTGTTTATAAGTATCTGTATCTGTATCTCTATTGCTGATGCGTATCCGTATATCGATTGATTTATCAGATGTATAGTATCTGTTGTGCTCCTTATAGATATTTTGTACATTTGCTTTGGATACACTCACACTCACATTCACAGGCGCACTCACTCACGCTCGCACACACACTCAAGTATGTATGTATGTGTATTTGTATTTGTATGAACAAAAATAACTGCGACCGCAAACAAGCGGCGAAATTTTCATACGCACTGTTAGCATAAACACGTGTTGCAATTTTTAGCAAAATTTTCCGCTTTCGCGACTTTCTTAAATTGCGTACATGGTTTTCAAACAACAACATTAAGTGAACAAGAACAAACACTAGAGCTAAATTTGAACAATTGATTCGACTTTTCTTTTTTTAGTGGCTGTCGCCGATATTTATGTTGATTTTGTGTGCGCACGTTTTCGATTTATGCGAGTAATATTTATTATAACATGCTCGAGTTGAATCTATTTCTATTCCACCAAATAATCTCAACTCTGTGCGGCGTTGACTTTTGATTTATGCATCGGACATTTGTTTATTGCTGTTGAATTCAAAATTCTGCTGCCGGCGGTGTCGTCGTTGATCGCACACGAGCAACGCCAACGAACTGTAAACTACGAACTGCGGACACAGCGAACACAGCGAACACAGCGAACAGACGCGAACCGCACGCGAGCAACGCAAGAGAGAAACTGATTGCTGAGCATTGACGAAGAAAAGGGAAAAGCAATGGCCAACCAGCCGAACGAGCGACGCGTTGGTATTGGTGAGTATATACTCGTAGACGCGTGTGTGTGTGTGTGAGTGTGTGTTGATTAGTGGTTGCTGCTCTTAGACGGCAGCGAGAGCGAGAACGCTGACTGACTGACGTAGCCAGCGCATTGTCAGTGAATGTCAAACTGTTGTTGTTGCCGTCTCTCTGCAAATAAACAAGTCAATGAAATTGCTCAATTAGAGAACTGTGCTCCAAACATTAACACTTTGTATTTTAATTACTCGAATTTAATTGTTGTACTTTATTATTATATTACTTTTATTTTTTATTTAATAAATATACATATATATTTCTCGTATTTTATTAGTTTAAATAAAATGTATGACTTCTTAAGCATTATAGGCAGAATTTATATATTACACTTAAGTTTTATGAATTATGAATTAATTGTTATCTCTAAAAATAATATTTAATTATTTTATTTAGTTTATGTTGATTAAATTTAATTTACATACTGTCACAAATGATTTGAATATTTTGAAACATTCCATAGAATTCGTACATATATATATTGCACGCATTATTTTGGCCGCCACTGTTGAGGATCTCTGCACGCACGATGCTGTTCGAGGCATCTGTTGCTCTCTGCAGTTTTACAGCCACTGTAAACGTTGCGTTAAAGAGATAGCAGTGTGCGAGCGAAATAGCAAGTAAACAGGTTATATTCTGTAACTTGCTTACTCTCACTGATAGCATTGGCTACGCCTACTCCATGCTACCTGTTCACACGCACACACACACACACGCACACGCAAGTGTTGTACCAGAGCGAGCAACAACAAACCGCTGATTGGTCGAAATTCGTGTCGCTGGCGTCCGTCATGCGCAATGGCCGCCATATTGATATTGATAGCAGCAAGTACATACATACATATATGTAAGTACATACACTTGCAAGTTAAGTAATTGTACTTGTATATAATCGTATATATGTGTGTATATACGTTCGCCATATAGGCTTGAATGCCACCTTGCAATTCCTGCTGCCAGGATGCTGCTGAAATTATGCTATGTTGGTAAAATCCTTTTTAATTATGCCAGACAGTGTATTTTATTTCTATTGTTGTTGTCATTCCACAGGATTTCGGTGGATTAACGTGTTCAAAATGCTTCTTCTTTTGTGGTTTCAGCCATTTCGAGTTAACTTCACCAGTTTACTTAATCTGATTTCGTTACTTTTCTTTTTTTAGGATATGCAACTATTTTTCGTACTTAATCATGTATTACAATTTAAATGTATTTCAGAAAAAAAATATATGTATTTAAAGAAACTGTCATTGCTTGCTAAAATTGATTAAAAAATTGTTGCAAAAATTATTGACATCATTATTTTGCAAAAAACTATACGATAAATATTATATTTGCTACCAAAGGATAATTTGAAAGTGGCTATGATATTTTTTACGAATAAAATATATAAATAATTTAATTATACTAGTTTTTCAAAAATTTGTTAAATAAATAAAAGAAAATAAATAAAAAAATCTAATTTCTTAAAAAGTTAATGCTCGTTAATATATCATTATAGACCACCCAGATGGAAATTGAAATGGATGCAAGAAACAAAAATGAAATCAAGAAGTCGCTATGTTATCTCATCAGTGTTCAAAACACTAGAAAGAAGCCCGAAAACAAAACCAAACTGATTAGATTTACGAGTTAGAAACAGGCGCCAGGTTGATTGGAAATAATGCTGAGGGTTCGATAGATCTTTCGAATTTGACTGACAAATTACATATCGATTACCGAGCAGAGCTTTCCGAGTGTCGAAAACTTGGGGAATGTGCATTAAACAAATTTTTGGCGCCAGTTGATAGTGCTCAAAGAATGGTCAAAGATGTGTTAGGGTATTAGGGAATCATCAAATTAACATAATAACAGATCGTGTTTCAATGGGCCCCTTTTCAACTGGCAGTAACTGATCAACTGGCCAATAAAACGACCAGCGACAACATTTGGAAACGTCAAAATAGCCAAAAGTACATAAAAAACAAAACAACATAAAAAGCGAGAAGACACGACAAAAGGGGGAAAAGAAACCCCGATCTCGATCCCGATCCCGGTCCCGATTCCGATTGCGATCCCGCAATATGTTAATGAAAAAACGCGATAAAAATCTTGTACAACATGAATGAGAAAACGAAACGCAGCAGCGATCAACACCACATTCTGCGGCAGATGCTGTGGACAGAAAGAAAGTCCCAAAACACAATCATAGTCATCTGGCTGATGGGGGATGCCCCTTCCCCTTCTCCTGCCGCTGCCGCTGCCCTGCCGCTGCCCCCTCCCCTGCTGTAACCCAAATCGTTGGTGTTAAAAATGAAGATAATAACGAGTGAGGCGCACGCGCTGAACGCGCGTTAAATCTAGGAAAGTCACCTGCTGTGCCGTCCCAGACTCCGATCTCGACTCTACTACCCGCAACAAATTGTAGAGTAAACAAAGCGCCCCTCGGCGACCCCCACATGCTTTACTCACTTGCATAAATGCACTGGAAAAAAGAACAACTTCTTAAAGCAATGAGATTCATTTTACATATTTTCCAAATCAAATAAAAACATTTTAAGACAAAATAACATATGCAAAGTATTGAAATGTAAAAAGACACATCTTATTAAATTGTTAGTAATGTATGAAAATTGTGTATTCATATGTCATGGAATATTTTAAAAAATACCGAGCCAGAAAATATATCAATAAAATAAAATAATAACCTTATATTTTATTTCTTTAATAAGAACATTTATTTGAGGTCTTAAAAAGTAAGATTGCCTAATTTTGTTAGTAACATAAACACTTGTACTTATTTAAAAATGTTCCCAAAAACTTAAGGAATTGTATGTTCTCATTATATTAAGGACAAATTCTTTAGTTCGAATTTAAGAACATTTTATTTAACAGTGTACTTATATTTATGAAACGTCAGACGATTATTAGAAATTGTAAACAAATCTGAAAAACATTCATAAATTTTCATAGCCATTTGGAAACATACTCACATTGTAAATCACCTGGAACTAGTCGCCTCCGAGTTCGAGTCCGAGTTCAAGTCAATGTCTGGCTCTATGGAGTGTTATTAATTTAGTTGAAATGATTATTAATTTTACGCCATAAATCTCCACTCCATCTCGATCTCTGCTTGAGCCCGTGCCTAAAGATCGCTATGGATCTCTGGAATCATGATCTCCGCATGAACTTTGGGTATGTGTGGGTAATTAGCTTTGAATAACTGAGTTGCTTCTTGGCCAAATTATGCGTACATTGTTGTTTTTGTAATTTGTAACTTTTTATGATTGATAACACATTTTCCCAATTTTGAAATCAGTTTATAAACTCATAGTCTCTGGCCTCAAATTATTAACAACCATTTGCGAAATGATCGTGTATGTTATTAATTCTCACACACACTAAGAAAACAACTTTGAAACTATCTAATTAATAGAATTAGTCAAAAATTTAATAATATTAAATACAGAATTGAAAATGATTTTATTTTAAACAGACAATAGTTTGCGGATTGTCAATTTTTTCATTATTTTGTCTCTATTTTGATTCTGCATCAAAATTGGAAAACTAAATTTTTTGTTCGCTTCTGACCAATTTTTCCATTCTCCTTTCAACTCACATAACTTTGTCAAATCTCAAACGATTCAAATTGATTCCCTCACTGTTCATTTTATGTAAACTTTCCAACTTGATTTGAAAATTGATAGTTCGACTATAAAATCGATTAACAATCGGGATTTCTATCAGTAGTTACGATTAACAAAGAGTAATCTGTTCGTTTTACTCAAGAACCCAAAACACACACCCTTCTCTAAGCGGAAATTGAAAAGTTCAGTCATACGCCTCCTCCCGAGGGGCAACTCTACAATTTCCCCTTACAATCGCCGCATAATTGGTCCGGCAATTCAATTACTCGTTCACGTTTAGCGCTCCCATGGATTGTTGTTGTTCGAGAGGTGTTTGGGCCAGGTTATTATGCAATTGCCATGTAATTTGCCACAATTATTCATATTAAAAATGAGTTAGGCGCTGCTGGAAGGTGACAAGGTGGCAAGGGGGGCAAGTAAGCAATTTTCACGCGTAGGTAACTTTAAACGGAGACGGGCTCGGAATAATAATCGCCGGCACATAAATATTACAAGCATCTGACAACTGAAAATTATCTGCTTCACTCACGAGCCATTTAAATCAATTTTACACTTCGAATTTCACACAGCCAAGTCCCGTCGCGGCGATTGGCCAAAAGGATACCACGTTGCCCCCTGCCACATGCCACATGCCACATGCGGCGGGGCAAGGGATATTGAAATTTATTGAAAAAATGATGACAAACGAACGAAAATAAGCGCATGCGGCAGCTGCAAGGTGGTCCCGGAGGTGTGACGTGAGAAGCTCAAATTTAAGGCCAGCACTTGGATATGTAGGTATATGTATAGCCAAGATAGTCGCTGATTAGGGTTGCCAAGCTTCTTGCAAACTTGTTTCTTAATTGAGCTGATTTTAAATTGGAACATTAATTATCAAAACTTACATTTATAACATTTATTTTCCCTACATTACTGTACTTATATGTACTCTTATCCTCTCAGCTTATCCTAAGTTTCATCTCACCAAGTTATTCAGTGTTTCTCATTTTTATAACTCTCATTTTCTCTTTTTTTAACAATTTGGCCAAGGGTTTTATTTTACTTGGTAGTTTGAAGCTTTTTCTTTGAAGTTTGAAGCTATTAAATATTTCGAAATCCTTACAAAATAATGAAGCTGTTAAAATTTCAGAAAATAATTATTTAATTTTCATTTTTAAAACATGCAATATAAATATTAAATATCAAATTGATTTTTTAATATTTTTTTTATTATAATTTGACTTTTTCTTATAAAATTTTTTATATATTATTTTATGTTGACTAAAAAAGTTTTGTAAGTAAAACTAAATTAAAAATGCTTTAAAGCAACTAAATATATTTGTATTTTTGTAGGTTCCTCTTTCAAAATCCTTTGTAGAACTAAAGTCCTGTTTCAGTTAAAGTTCTTCCAGAATTGAAGTAGAGAACTGGCGTCGTTGCGCCTGCTTGACAACCCTAGAGTGGCCACACATTTTCCACAGTGGTGTCATAAACGTTGCCTGCCAGTTCCAGCTGCCCCGCCAGCCCCCATTCTCCGATCCCCGTCAACTTGGACACTTTGCGAAACGTTTAAACCAACAATTACGCGAGCATAAATCAAACAGTCGAGTGGAGCGTCGCGTCGGACGAGGCGGGCGGTCCAGGCGAGAGTCGCGTGCAGTTCGAAACGAGACGCAGCTGGAGGACGGAGCGACGGAGAAGCTGAGAGACTGGCGATGGTGTTGCTGATGATGCGTTGGAGCTGCTGTTGCGAATGTTGCGCTTGTTGCATGCCGCGCCTACTGCCGATGACGATCTAAAATAAAAAGATGCCTGCCATGGAATGTTACACCAGCAGCTCCAACTCCGACTCCAACTCCGACACCGACACCATCTGCTGTCGCAGCAGCAACGCCTCAGTTCCATTGCAAGTCCCAGCTTCGGCTTGGCTTCAGCTTCAGCTCCAGCGCTTATTGGTTTCAGGTGTCAATAAATAATAGCGCTGGACGGAGCTGGTCCCAAAGTTGCAGATCTCGTTGAGATTAGATTGCGGTCGTCGGTTCGCTCGGCCGCTCGCCAAGAAATTTAAATAATTTTCACATTTATTAAACACTTTAAAAACAATTTGCACTGCCGCCAAATTAAATGCAGACTGTGGCAAGGACGTCGCCTCGTTGGCGCATGCGCAACTTGTCCACGAACATGACACTCGAGTTATGACTTAAAACGGTAAATTATTAATACATAAATTAATTTATTATTTTTTTTAAGTTATATAGTCTGAATATTAAAGATAATTGTAGAAATAATAAGATGTCAAATGACTGATTTCATATTCATAGTTATAGTCTAAAAGATCACAAGAAACTTTGTTTATGACAATTTCATAAATGTTATTATTATATTTTATTTAATTCACATTATAATTCTTTCTTTTTCGTATCTAATTTATTTATTACATATTTTAATTATAAATTTTAAGTCATCAATAGAAAATATGAATTTATTTCTATTTCTAATTCTTATTTCTATCGGAAACATAGTTTTTCGAATTCCATGTTAAATTGTAATAAAGAAACAATTAAAAAAATAGTAATACTGAAGATATGTGGTAAACATTTTTTGAAGAAATCTAAAAACTGGTAAAAGGAATAGAACTATGAATAATTGTAAGTCCGATTGCTAGGGAAGTGAATTATTAAACATTCAAAATCGGAAATAGAAATAAAAATTGAGTAGCTTCACAGCTAAATTGTGCGGATTTTCACAGCTTTTGAATTTAATCATCAGTGGCATTTACAAATTACCAATTTCCTTTCGATCCTCGACTTGGCTACTCGAATTGGTGGTAAACGCAAAACAAAACCCACACACAGATCTCGAGAGGGGGATTCAAATTGAAACTGTTGAATAAATCAACGCCACAAATACACAAAAATTGAATTGTGGCCATGGCTTGCGGCGCTTGACCCTCAACTGCCCCCGTCGAACGGTGTGAGCCAAGAAAAAAAGAAGATGTAGATGAAGAGAAAGAGGAAGAGGAAGAGAGCAGCCAAGCTGCCAAAGGTGTTAATATTCAATTAAAATTCTAGGGATACAAGTCGAATGCCTAATAAATTAGCGCTCAACAAGCGACTTGCCAATTTCAATTTGTTTTCGTATCATTTTTCTGTGTCTACGTCTCCCCGACCAGGCCAAAAGCGTTTCAGACCCGGCCATATTATTTATTGAGCTGCGCAGGTGGCAAGGGATTGCAGCTGAGATTGCCACAGACTTCGGATGTAGTGTGAACTTCGCACACACATTGAGGCCAATGCGTAAGTGTGTATTGGTGAGCTTTCACAGGCGCATTACAACACTGAGAAGCTTTCGGCGTGTGCGTGTGAAAGCTCCCTGTATGTGTGAGCTGGAATCGAAACTGGAACTGGAACTGAACGTGGACATGGAAACTAGAGCCACTAAGACAAGATGTCAAATGCAGAAGAGCCACTTCTCGAGATTCAATGATCCGATTGCCTCGTGCCAGAGTCAACTCTTTTTTGTTTGCCCCGCTCTGCGTGTGATCGTGTAATCGATGTTGTACTCGTATTTAGTTGGACATTTGTACTTACACGCCATGGCACGCCATGATATCGATTTAATGGACCCGAGTCGGAACTGTAGCCACAACAACGCGATATTTATCGCCGATAGTGAGATTGAGAACCGTGGGGTCGCATTTGCCCCTCAATGTGCGCTTATTTGTTGTGATTGCTCTTCTTGCTGTGGCATCGTCCGCATCCACCGCATGTGGTCCCATCCACATTCGATTCTCTGACACATCAACTGAAATGTGGCACGTAGACAACCATGCAACACTGCGCCAATCCTCATTGTGGGGGGCTTCCGATCTCAGCTGATATATGTTCACTGATTGAGTTTTACCCCTAATTAGTTGCAATTGTTTGGCATCACGCGACTTAAACTCTGCTTTATAAAGTTGAATATATTTATAATTGGAGAAATGTTGAGTTCTTAAGAGTTTGGAAAACCATTTGTTGTTAAATCTGTGGAAAGGCAGTAAATAAATAAATATAGAAATAGGGTTTATTAATTGAGTAGAGTTAATTTTGCAGTTTGGTAAGTTATTATTGTATCTGTTATATTTTCTGCTTCATGAAGTTAAGCAAATGTTAAGAAAATCTTTTTTTCTAACAGCTAATTTATTAGTTGAAGTTGCGATATTAGAGATAAGTCTTATACATATAATAGTTTTAACTTTGACATCGTTTCACTTTAGACAAATTGATAAAAGTGTTAGAGTAAAAAGAATATTATAATTTTTTACATTGAATGTATTTAGAGGAATAATGTGAATGATTCTTTGGGCCTCGTAATGGTTATTCATGTTCTTTATTTGGCATAATATCACCTCGTTTTACCTTCGCCCACTCGGAAATAATCGCAAAACTTCAATGAAATTAACATACTCATTATTTATGACTGTCGGTGATGGTCTGACTCTGGGCAAAGATGCAAGGAAAAGTCGCATTAGAAACATTAAAATAATTTCAAAAGACATAAATTTTGAATTATGGCCGCACAACATGAATGTTTGCAACGCTGACTCCGTGGTCGGGTCCGTGCCGAGCCGAAGACCGAGCTATTTAGTTGCCCGGACCGTGCACGACGTATGTGAATTTTAAAATCAATTTAGTTGCCTACGAACGGATCGGGCAAGATAGAAAGGGGATTGGATAGACTGCTGCATTGGAGGAGTGCAGAACTGAGCGAAAAATCAGAGTGTTTCGCACTTAGATTGAAGGTAGTCATTAGTAAAGTCAAGAGATGTGATCTTATTTAAAATATGATTTCTTAAGCACAAAACTTGAATATTTTGTAAAATTTAACTGACAAGTTTAAGTGCAATTTACATATTATCCAAGATCTTCTGCTTTACTGACAGACTTATTAACTGGCTGATCGTTGTGAAGACGAAACCGTAATACATAGAAAGCTAAAAAAAATCATATTATAAATAGTGTTTTTCTCTCTGTGTACTGTGATCTGTGGGATGCGATGATGCCAAATGTTTTCACTATAATTACAGACAATTTCAAACGATCGTGCAAATGTGCAGCACCACTCCACTCCACTCGCCTCCCCTCCCCTCCCTTGCCCGCTCCACACCTCTGGCAACTGTGGGGAGTCCACTTAAATTGATTTATGGGCGCCTGATCGGACGCATTTGTCGGGCCGTCGGGAGCCGTGATTTAGCTAGTTTGCATTCCAGTTGATGCTAATTAAATTTACATAAGTGGGCGCTCATTTGACAGTGGGCGTGGCAATAGCAACGTATCACAGCTGCTAGTTACCGTCTCAATTTCCAGGTAACAAGAAGTTTATTTTTTTACCCCTGTCCAAAGACACCAGAACTTGGCCTTGGCCTAATTTTGTTGTCTACCCTTAACAAGGCTCAAGGCTCAAGGGTCAAGGGGTCACTTAAGACAATGCGGCATTTAATGAAGGGAAGATCAGCCGAAGAAAATTACGATCGTATCTGGTATTTGTCAACGATCCTGCTACTGTGCTCTCCTTTCTTTCTCAGGCATTTCGGGAGATTTGTAATTTAATCAGCGCAACATTGTCTGTATTTCGGAAAAGTGCGAGTATTTTGACTTTTAATGATTTTCTGACATTTCCGTAATGCTTTTATTTCAATTGCCATTAAGACATTACCTCAAAGTGGGCCAACTTGGCGTTGAGGACACAAAATTCGAATTCCAATTAAAGGCAGCTAACAAAAAGCAATAACAATAGCAAATTGAGACTCACACGTACATGCACTTATACATACGAACATTTGACAATGCAATCAGTGTTAATCTAGCTATAGCAACATTTAAAAATGTCCAGAAAAAGCTAGAAAATCTGCAAGCAAGCCAGATAAAAAGCTTTTTTAGTTTTCAGGTTGATTTTATTCCTTGCATAATAATTTAATATTTACTGATTTTTCTAGCACTCAAAATATTTACAATTCTCTTCAGCCTCCTTTTCACAATTGTCACACAATTTCTCCCGATTAGGTTTTGTACAAGTCCAAATCTAGCGGAAATTTAGCTAAATTGGCAACACTTGCATGCAATAAAAGGACAAGTTATGAACGAAAGTGTCGATAGGCGGCAAAATGTTCGCAGTTCGAACTTCGAACTAACAACAACAATAATAACAACATATAACAAGTAAAAGAAGAGCTGCAAAGAGTAGAGAGAGAGAGAGAGAGAATTGAGAGCATGAGAGTCTGGTAGCGAGCACGAGTGGAAGAACGGAAGAGAGTAAGTAGCAGCTAAAAAGGAAGTGCCATAAAAATGCAATTTTAGATTTCATCAACTGATAAGAAAAGTTTTCAAATTAGCCACAAAATGGAATATGAAATGCGAATATTGCGAATGGAAACTGTAAAGTGAGCAACAACAAGAATAGCAATAACACAAACAATAAACAAACAAAAACTCATATGCTTGATTAGAAAACAAAACAAGGACAACTGCGTTTGTATGGAAAAACGGTTAGCTAACGGAAAGGCAGTCAGTCGGCCTACAAATTACCGTCGTCACGCCAAAATACCGTTAGAAAGTTTTCAGCAGTTCGACTCTTCTGTCTGTGCACATATATATATACATATATGTACATACAGTGGCTCACAGCTCATTTGGCCATCTATATATTTAACAATGTGTTGTTGTATTAGCTTAGTAACGATAGCGGAGTCGTTATAATCGGATTCTACTGTATTATTATGCAAATATTCATTCACTGAGAGCCACTGTATGCATATATACCTATATATACATATATATATATATATATATATTATTTTTTTTTATATATATATATATATATATATATAAATATTGGGCGACCACCCACCTGCCGCCCACTCCAGCTTACAGAGTGCATACAATATAAACACTGAGAACGGTAGGATGACAGTAAAAGTATCAATTTCACTTTATCAAATGCGAGCAATCGCCAGTGAAAGAGATTATAATAATAATCAAAAAGGATAAGAAAGACGAAAGCAAAGCAATGCAATGAAGCGAACCACTGTGCGACGTCGGAACATCTTAAAGTGCAGATCAATAGAAGATCAGGCAGCACAAACGAACGGTAGCACAGCCTAGACACTGCTCAACATAATTAACGCCCCATCCATAATGAGAGCGCGCTTGTACTGGCAGCAACATCCGCATCCTTCACAACAACAAACAACTGGCAACAAACAACAGTAGCCGGCGCCTGTGGGATTTGTGGAAATGTTAATGATGATCTCTCTCTCTCCCGCAGAAAGGTTCTTTGTTTGTCAGTCTGTATGTGTGTGTTTACATTTGCAATTTTACCATGGTACTGGTGTTAATCCTGAGGGCGGCAAGTTGTTTGTATTGCTTTTAAGCTGATTTCTAAAATACTGATGCGATTTTAATTAATGCATACATATCAAGTATGCATATATATATATATATATATATATTATATATATGTATGTATTCCCTTCATTCAAAGAAGGAATAACAGAGAATGAAAGGATGCGTTGAATGCATACCTTATTTTTTTAAAATGAAATATTCTAATTATTAGAAAGGTGTATTATTATCCATTTAACTTATTTTATTAATTGCCAACTGCTTTAATAACATTTGAATATCCGTTGTCTACTTGATTTTAACGGTGTGGCAGCGCTTTGAATGTATCGCTGTAAATTGCTAAAATTTCAAACTGCAACAAGTATTGTAGTATTTTTGGTATATTTTCATTTAGAAATAAGTTGGCTGCCCGACCGGAAAATTTTGTGAGGTGGCAACTTTTGGGCCGGGTGGCAACCTTTTGGGCCAAAACAGTGTTTCCACAACAGTGTTGCCAAATTTTAGGCCAGTTACTACTCAGTTTTTAACAAGTCGGTTAGTTCGTGGGTCGTGTAAATATTGTAAGAACTTTTTAAAAATATAGTAAGGGCAAGAGAATAAAATAAATGTGACAGTGAACTAATTTCCTAATGCTGCGCTCGTGTAACTAAATCAAATGCACTGCAACAATTGAATTGTCGATAAAGCTACGGCAGCAGAATGCACACCAACACTCACACACACTGGCACGCATACGCGTACATATATAAACATACATATGCATATGTATATTTTCCGTCTACGTTTCAATTTGATTTTCGGAAATTTCACCTTCGCTTTGCTGTTTTCGGCTATTTCAAACTTGTTTTTCAGCTGTGTCTGTTTCATAGTCTCATTTTTTTTCATTTACCTTTGCCAGCCGCTCACTTTTTTCGTTTGCTTACGTATTACTTGTGATTGTGTGCGTGCGTTTCACAAAATTATCGCTAATTTGCACCAAAATGGGATGTAAAGTGGCATAATTTGATGCGTATTCAAATCGTAGATACATTCGTACTTATGTTTGTATATATAAATGGCTGGCTATGTGAACAGCTGTAATTTACATAAAGAAATTGGCAACTCTTACACGGCACGTGTGAGTGTACATTTTGCATATGTATGTACGCAAATGCATCTTGGTATGCGTTTGTATGTGTGTGTGTAATGTTATCTCAAAATTGCCTTGTCGTGTAGATATGTATGAACAAATGTAGCTTTGTAATACGTACGTACGTATGTATATAATGTTTATTTGCATTAAACTGTGTTATATCTATAAAAAAGAAATGTTGGTGAAAAGAATACAAATCGCGTGGCATTTGCAATTGATAATAACAAATATAAAAATAGCTAAATACGTTAAAGATTTGCATAAATAATGCGTAGTTGTTGCAAAATGTGTGTCAATATGTGACCAGCAGGTGCAGCTGACTAGTGTTGAAAAACGAATTACATATACATATGTTTGTATTTATATGCTTTCGCATATGTATGCCTAAGTGAGCAAATGTGCGTGTGTACGAGTGTGAACAGTGCAACATATGGCAAATATTGAATTGCAGAAAAATTTAATAATAATTGTTTCGTTCTCGTCTCTCAGCACTAAGCTAAGACTAACTAAAATAATGGCAAACAAAACTGTGCATTACATGAAATTGAAATCTACTTAACACCAATAACTTCAATGCCAAATGCAACAACGAATTCGCGAAATTCGCCGCCTTGGAGGAGTAGCAAATGAAGCTAACACAAAAAGAAATAGAAAACACAATCAAAATATAACGAAGATAAGAAGGAAACAAACAGCAATAATAACAACAACAACTACTACTACAACAACTACAACAACACATCGTCGTCTACGTTGCGTACCTTAAAATAAATATAGTTTTATTTTTAAATTTTTATTTAAATTTCATTTCTTTTCGTTTGCATCGATAAAAGCGTGTGTTTTTTGCGTGCAACACTTTTTTCCACCGTGTCCGGGCGTGTGTGGAAAAAGTCGTGCAACGTTCAAAAACAACACGTCGATAAGTACGGCCGCGAAAATTCCCAAATCCGTCGCAACAAGTAAACTGCAGCGCCTCAAAGCCAAAGCAGCTGCAAGTCAACACTACGGCGGCAGTTATCGTAAGTCCGGCAACACCAGCATCAACGGCGGTGGCGGCGGCAGCGGCAGTGGCGCTGGCGGCGACATAGCAGCATTTACAACAACAAGCGGCTACAATTATCAACGCGGTGGCGCTGCGGAGGAGCGTAGCTTTGCTGCAACAGCGGCGACGTCGGCGTTGGCGTTGGCGTCCGCAGCCACAGAATCAGTTGGTGAAAAGTCATATCATTACAATCACAACAACAACAACATCAGCAGCAGCAGCAGCACCAACAACAACAATTATCAACAAAAGTCAAACTACACCAGTGCCAATTACAATAATCAGACCACAACAAGCAACCACCTGCCTTATCAGCATACAACATACGCCTCCCACAACAGCAACAACAGTAACAACCACAACAACAACAACAACAACAGCAACCAGAGCAATAACAACAACCAGAACCACAACGGAAACGGGAGTACGATGATGATGACCAAACAGAAGTCAACGCTTAGCGAGCGCCTCAATATTGGGGATGAGGTGCGCGAACTTAAATTGGGTGCCTCATTCAATCCGAAAAATACATCGACCGCATTTCACACAATCAAATGTGAGTTTCGAACTTCGATTACCGAATTTAACGAGTTTCGAATTGTGTTTGCTTATAACATTTTAACGTTCCGTTCTGATGACTTATGCAATCCGTATCCGTCTACGATTTCCAGATGACTTTAAGCCAGCGAGTGTGGATACCAGTCGAATGGCAACTGTCGATGTTGGCTCCAATAATCAAGTTACTGTTACTGTGCCAAATTTAGGTGAGTTTATTCAAAAGATACAAATACAGATACTTTATACTAAACACAATCAACATCATAACATATGAGACTTTGAAAATACATATTACTGACTTTTTAGAGACATCGACATTTCATTTAGTGGTTTTTAAAAGCAATTGTCATCAAAATCTATAGATATTTGTGGATGATATCTGCATAAATATATATACATATATGTAAAAAGTATCTCACACACCTTGTTGCGTTGTTGTAGTTGTTAACTCCAGAACATGTATAAGTGAAAGCCCAGATTGATGAATCGGCAAGATTGAAACAGGAAAAGTATTCGCTTTGTAATTCAATTAACATAAATCGGCTCATGAAATAAAAATTTATTATTATATTGAATATTCGCACACAAATAAGCAAAACTTGTTATCAGTCTGCGGTTATCGATTCACAGCAAACAACGACCCTTAACACAGCTGATCGACAACAAATGAATCATATTATTTAAAGCTTTAATTAGCTACACATCTAAGTGCACTTTTTATTTTCCTGTTGCAATTTTAGTTGGAACACATGCAAGTAAAAATGCAATGTGCATTAAACAAAAGAGATTCAAGACTTGAGCTAGAGTTGGACTTGTTAGATAGGCTCTCTGAATGTCAGTCTGTCTGCTTGCTGATGACATAATTTTGCGGCATTACTTGAAACGCTACACACACACAGATACACAAAACACAGGCAGACATTCATAGATACTCGCACAAATTAATGGTTTGCCTTATGTATTATTTTGTTTAAACGAAAGAAGCAGACAACAAAAAAATAATGCAAAAAAGATACAAAAAAAATAAACAAAGAAAAAATAACTACAACCACAAGCAAAAGGCAGCCGTCAACAACAGCAACAACAACAACAACAACAACAGCATCGACTAAGGTAAAGAAACCAAATTACATCAAGTCAGGCAAAATGCAGCCAAGCGTTCAGGTTTTTATTTTAGCCATGCTCTTTGTGGCCAGACAGGCGCAGTTGTTATTGTTGCCGCTGTCGTTGTTGTTGCTGTTGTTGTTATTATTGCTGTGCTCTATTACAACTGACAACTGACTTGAGTTGACTTGGTTTAGGTAACGCTTCGTTGATTACCATACGATAGACATAGATTTGGGCGTCATCGATGTCGGGAGACAAACTCCAATCGGTCAAGTGTATTTAGTTAAGGAGTCATTCAATTTGTTTCTGCCACGCTCCAAAACACAGCACAATTTCTAAAAAATAACGAATCACATTATGCTTATGTAGTTTCCCAAATATGAACTTGTTTCATTAGCTTTTGAAATAACCAAAGTACTTTTTTAACACAGTGATTGATAACTTATCAGTGACCAGCAAATACCAACAATTCGTCTTAGTTTATCCGTAAAATGACACTTTTTTGTTGTATATAATTCTATTATATTAGTCGTATTTTTAGCACAATGTCGAAAGATACATTTGTATCTATATGTTTGCATTCGTAAAACTAATGCGAAAATCAAACTTGTTGCACACATTATTTATCATACAGATGAACACATCTTCAATGTACAGTAATTAATATTATACATAACCATTAGCCATCTTTTTAATGAGATTAGAATTTGTTTGTACGCTCGATCGTAAGCTCCATCTGATTAATCAAGCAATAGGTTTCATGTTGAAATTTTATTTTTGTGAATTAAATGATTTTGCTTAAATTGATATTGTTAATGTTTTTTTTATTTTCTTTAATTTATGACATCTCTTCATATCTAAATAGAAAAAATATCTATTATTTTTATTACTTATTAATTGCATGTATATGTATCTATGTGCTTCATGTACTTGTACTATAACTATTTCAAACAATAAATTTGAAGCACGTTCCACAAACTGACAAACCGTCAAATGAAATCTTTGTGTTTTGCAATTTCACAACAAAACTTAAGACAATCCAATTTTGCCTATCGCAGTGCGGTACAACATTATTTATTTTCAATTACACATATAGATTTGTATGAATGTGTGTGTACTTACATATATGTATGTATGTATTTGATGTGTGCAAATGAGCTACTGCTTCTTCTTTCTGACCCTCTTCTTTTCGCTGTATACAGTTATATTGATAAGGCCACAACTAACCGCATGTTATCAGCTGTGGCAACAGAAATGAGAAGGGTCTAAAAAAAGAAACTGAAGCAAAATGGAAACACGCTTGAACTCTATGTGAACCTGCCTCCATTACGGATGTACATTGGTAATAAGAAGTGGTCTATGTGCGTGCATAAATATAAATTATATATGTATGCATGTATGTAAAGCACAAACGGAACTTTTGCATCTCTTCTTCTGACTTTTTCATTTCTTTCTGTGTGGCGCTTTTGTCACGTCGCTTACAGTAGCGAGTTGTCTGCAGTTTATTGTGGAATTTTTCCATAGCTGTTTTCGTTTCATATTAAAAGAGACAGAGAGTGTGGGAGAGATAACTAACGGCAGTTTTTGTTTTCGACCAGCTGTTCTTCGATTGCACATGCAAGAGTTTTACCTTCCCACCGCCCACACGTGCGTGTGTAACTATGCATGTATGCTCGTGAACGTACGAGAGAGTGTGTGTGTGTGTACGTGGGAGCACGGTCTCTCTTATTCTCATTAGCTTCTGCCACGCTGACGACAAGAATACATACACGTGCATAAGTTCATATAACTTGGATTTTTTTGGTGCACGCCAGTGTGTGTACGGAGAGAGAGAGAGAGAGTCTGTTGGGATAGTGCAGGTTCATTATCAATTGCAAAGAGAGTGGCGAGTATAATAATATTGAGTCTCAAAAGCAAGAGAGGAATCAATGCATTTTAGGTATGCACACACACAAATGAATGCAGAAACATATGTAAATATTACACTTATGATAATAAATTGACGCCCACACAACGCTGACTTTGTTTAGAGGGCATTTTATTGGCATCACGTAGCGTTCTAACTGCTTACGAACAACTTGCATGCAAACACTCACATCAATGCATAAAGTTAGTCAAATAATTGTTTTGACAAAATAATATATTTCATTTGTACTCATTTGCTTTTTTTACTATATAAATGGAAAACAAATTAAAAAAATTAAATAACGTAGGGAATTTTGTATTTTATTAAAACATATACTTGACAAACTGTACTGTATTAATACGATTTACTTGCAACTACAAAAATACCAAAAACGCAACCGGATTTCTTTGTACGATTTCGTTCACTGCTGCTTTATTTCTCTCTGTCTCTCTCTTGTTGTTGATTGTTGCTCTGCTTTTGCGTTGTTGTTGTTATTGCTATTATTGTTGTTACTGAGCGCACGCTTTCATTTTATTGCTTTTTGACTTGTGCACTGTGGTTGTTGTCGCTTTGTCGCTTGGATGACTGGTATCTTTTTTACAGTCACTGCAATGTGCATCTCAAACTGTAAACGAGACACGAGATCCGCAGTAACAATAACAACAATACCAATAACCGCAAAAAGATTATTCAACAGGCGAAAGGCAGCCAGAAAAAAAAAAAAAAATGCAATCAGACAGCCAAAAATAAAATTGCAATGACAACCAGAGTTCAAGTCAAATGAATAAGTAAAATAAAATCGAAAATCGAAATTAAAACAACAATTGTAGCTGCACGGAAACAGTCTTGTCTTGTTTTACTTATTCTCTTATTAGTATATATTTGCTCTCCTCTGCTGCTTTTTAAGACCAATAATGACTTAAATACACACAAATATTATCTAATAACTAACTCTAACTATTAGAGATACAAAAAATCAATTTTCACTTCACTTATCTTCACTTATTATTCTTCATCAAATAATTTTATTTCTTAACGTCCACTTGCAATTCTTTCACTTTTAATTCTAAACTAATCACATACAAAATTAACGCTTAATTTAAAGTTGTTTTGACAACTTGGAGTCTACTTAAGGGACAGTCAAAAAATAAGTTGAATACAATATTCACATATATATTTGTGTGTGTTGAATAGTTCATTTGGAAGACAAGATAAACAATTACATACTTTTAAATGTTTATATTTTCTTTTTCAGAAATATTAATTTATTAACTTCGAATTCTGAAGACTCTGTAGATATTATCTTTTAATTCATCGGCTAAAAATTTTATGTTGGCATTGTATCACATTAAATATTGTATTTAAGGCATCGTGTTAATTTCTGCTAATAATTTACATTCACTTTTTAGTAAATGTGACGTGAAATAATCGTAATCTCGCTGTGAACTCGTTTTTGTATGGGGAAAACAATTGACAAAGTTGGAAAAAATACTGCATGGGATATACGTTAATATACCCTGTTAATATTTATACAAATATGTTGATACGATTTTTGAAATTTGATTTATTTCATTACAGAAAGTTCCGGTGTGCCTCATACAGTTTATAAGGGTAATCACAAAAAATATACAAAAGAATGCCTAATCATTTTCGACAAGGAAACGGGTGCTATCACATTAGAGAAGCTAAATCACAATATACAAGTAAAGAAGACAAGGTGAGTACACGACTCTTTTCACACTATGTTAACTTTAATTAAATTTGAAATTCAATTTTCAGAAGCGAAATGACAAGCAAGCCAAGCTTGATGCCCGCTACGAATGCACCCCCCTCCTCCTCCCCTTGGCGTCAATGGTGGCCCCATACCGTCCATGGGAGCCGGAGGATCTGGTTCAGGGCCCAAAATGGAGAATAGCACCATGCGCATTACATCCAAAACGAAAGTGTCTACGGGCAGTCGCCGGAATAACATAAGTGAGTACCACATGGTATTTTGTGTATTATTAACCGCAGCTAATCTTTGACTTTATTGTCTTGCAGTTGACTATAAGCCAAGGAACTCGCCCATGCAGTTGCAGCAGAGCTCACCATCACGTCCAGTGGCCTCACATCGCAGTCCGCAATCAGCGCCGGCGTAAGTTGTTAAATTTGCACTATTAATCAGGGATCACAAAATATTATTTCAATTGTTTACAAAGTTATCCATTATTTGAATCAACCTGAATTAATTAATAACTAACTTTTTAGCTGGCATGCGAACAATGCCCAACAGACATTGCCCAGCATACCCATGATAATGGACGATGATGACTTTGGCATGGGTGCAGCTTTGCATAATGGTGGCCATGCGAATATATCGGGTTCTTCGACAGGCTCCTCAGGCGGTCAGCCGGATTATGCGTCATCGCATGTGGGCAAGCAGAGACAGGCACCGTCGCAAGGTCATGTCAAGCGACAGCAAATGGCTCAACGCTCCAGCCCTCCCATGCAGCAGCAGCAGATGCAGCAACAAAATTATGGTCGCGGCAATGGCAGCAACAACTACGCACAACAGATGCAACAGCAACGTCCATCCTTTAGCCATAGCAATCATAACAGCAACAGCAATAGCATGCCCTTGGATCTGGACTCGCCAAGCCATCATGACCTGTCCTCACAGTCAGTGGCGCATGCGGCAGCCGTGTTGGAACAGGTTTGTCGTCTTTTAAATATAAATGAGCGTAAATTAATTACTTTTGTCTATGTTTACAGCAAATTGGTGGCGCCCTAAGTGCCTCAAGTTCCAGTTCTGAGTCGGATTCTAGTGACAGTGATAGTGGAAGCGATTCGGAAGACAGCACCGAGGATGATCGTCCCATGCATCAGCAGCAGTCGACGGTACTGCAATCGCATCATCATCCCCATATACAGCAGCAACATCACCAGCAGCAACATCAACAACAGCAGCAGCAGCAGCAGCATATGAATCAACTGCCAAATCTTGGACTGGGTTCCATATCACCAACATACAACAGTCATCATCATCATCATCAACAACAGCCGCAACAGCAATCGCATCATCATCAGCACCCACAGCAGCAGCAACAACAACAGCAGCAGCAACAGTCTGGAATTTATGCATCCAACGGTGGCTTTCCCAATGATTTGCTACAAAACGATCTGCAATTGTCCTCAAATTCGTCCGATGATGATGACGATTAGCCGTTTTTAAATGTCAATCGTTTCGTTGTAATCTATAGGCCTTTCTTTGAGTATATTTAAGAGATGAAACAACAAAGAACCAACAACAACAACCATAAACAATAACGACATCAAAAATCACACAATATTATCGATAAATATATATATATATATTCATTCTCTCTGCGTTTAATTAAGTTGAAATTATTAAATGGTGAATATAATTGCTAGTGAAATTTTTTATAAATAAATTCTTAGTTCTATGCACACATAACATACACACTTACATAATATTAAATAATAATTTTTAACACAATTTGTACAATCTGAATTACAAATGTGCTGGAGAACATTGAATACAAAAAAAACACAACAACAAATAACGAAAATTAAGAATAATAATAATATATAAAAAAAATGAAATCAATGTAATCGTAGTTGTAATTCTAAACAAATAGTACGTTTGCCAATATTTCAATGTACATTAATTTTAGTACGAAATCAAAGGTTATGTGAAACTTGTTGAGAGTCTTGAAGAGCGCGCGCAATATTTATAGAGATACACAGATACTACGACGATAACAACAATTATTTAGTTTCTAATGGAACACACACACACATGTACACATTTAATTGTTAAGTGAAAGATGTATAACAAAAAATGACCAGAGCGGATTTTTGCCATTAATTACGCATTTTATTCTAAGCAATTTTCAGCTAACATTTAGATAATATACAGATTGACAAACAAACAATCAAAGGAACACCAAAAGAGATAAACAGACAGACCGACCGATCGACAGCAATAATTAAACACAATTATGAAAAACAACAACTACAACAAGAATAAATGCATGCTTATAATTTGTAATTGTAAATTAGTTTATGCTTTGTATTTTGTTTATGAAATTTTCTACTTGGTTCATTTTGCAGTCAAGCTCACTTGAATTCTTTTGTCATTGTTACGCAATAAATAGTTTATGCTTAAGCTTATTTTTCAATTATTTGTTAGCCTATCTATCTACATTACGAGCAAGAGTATTTAGTAATTAATTGCTAGCGCCTTTTTATTAGTTCACGTTTACTAAAGTGCGGTATGAAGACATCAATGTTTTTAGCTCATGTTTTATTTGAATTTATTTGTAATTTTTTAATTAATTTGTAATAACTATTATTATAATTTTGTTATGTGCTTGCAATAATTTAAAGCAAAGAAATGATGTGAAAAAAAAAACAACAAAATAAATATTCATTGAAAGAACCATCCAGACTGATGATTACTGTCTTGTTTCATATTTTTATAGATACATACTTTCATCATACATCCATAAACATTTATACAGCTTATTCATACGTACATCAATGAAATGTTTTGGAAATTTTCGGTGCAATAATACTCATAATTCAACTCCTTCCAATAGAGCAATGCACTAACAAATGAAACACAACAAAAATGTCCACACAATAACAATTTTTGTTAACATTTATAGTAATAGCATTTAATTTGACAAAACAAGAACAATTATAAAACTAAAATTGCATTTGTAAAGAACCATCCAGAAGGAAAACGACCAACAGCTGAAACGTCTACATCAACTTAAAATGATAATAGGATTATTTTTTATTAAAAATAAATAGTACTTAAAATTAAATATGTAATATATTTTGTATGTACGTTGATTGATTAATTTCCAGGCCATAGATGTTTTGTTTAAGAAATTACATTTGAGACACCAAAAAGAACAAGATGATAACAAATTCTGATAATCATAAGCACAATGTATGTAAGTGCATACTGAGTAGGACTAATTTTAATTTTAATGTACGTACTAATATAATACTGAATCAAGCAAGTAGTTTAATTGATAAGCAAATGTACGCTATATATTATATACATACATATTATACTTATATACATACATCATACAAATATCCATATACATACATATATTACTTACAATATATACACACAGCATACCATACGATAATGATAATGATAACTCGGAGTATCAGTTAAATTAGTTATAATAATAATGACCACAAAACAGACAACAAATCAATACAATGACAAATGCAACGTTATGTAAATTAGTAAGAGCAGAGACCATACACAAAAAAAGAGAAAAAAAGAGAAAAACATGCCCTTGAAAATGCCTTTACCATGTAAATAGACGATGAATCGAAGAGAGAAGAGAAATGCAAAGAGATGAGTGTAAGAAGTGAAGAGATTTACGAAGCTTGAATGCCGACTACAATTAAATAAAGTGAACGAATTATGTATACAACATTTCACATATATTAAATATGTATGAACATATTATGTTGTTTCTGTTGCTTGATTAGTCGCTATAGGCAAAACCTGAGGCTTGATAATGGCAAAATTACAGACCAATGAGGCATTTACAATCAAAACCGCGCCACAATTGTCAAATAGATTGCAATAGTTGGGAGCCGAGAAGATTGTGACCAACTTGCGTCCCGCAAAGAATTCATATCCATCCTCGACTACCTGATGCGCTCGCACAATTAAATTCAAGTTGTGCGATGCCAAAAATGAATTAACGATGCCAGAATCAAATGTGAAGCTTACACCTCGATCGTTTGTTCCCCAGCCAACCGTATCCTCATCCGGATCCGACCAGAGCAAATCACACAACAGTCCGTTCATCGGCACCTCTGTGGGTCGAGATAACTGGCGTATGGCATTCAAATCTTTCAGATCCGGGCTCAGTCCTCCGTGACAGCAGAAGATCCGGTTCTCCACAATGGCTGCCACTGGCATACAATTATAACAGTCTACAAAGGCTCGCCAGAGCTTCACGTTATAGCGTCGCTTGCATTCGTCATAGAAGCCATACATTCGGTTAATGTCCGCGGATTCGTGATTGCCGCGCAAAAGGAAAAATGTATATGGATATTGTAGCTTATAGGCGAGCAGCAACGTGATGGTCTCTATTGACTGGTGTCCACGATCCACATAGTCACCAAGGAACAGATAATTCTTGATGGCTGGGAAGCCACAGTTTTTGAATATTCGCAATAAATCTTCGTATTGTCCATGTATATCTCCGCAGATGTTTATCGGCGCATGTAGCTCCAGTAACATTGGTTGGGCCAAGAATACAGATCGGGCCTCTCTGCATATACTTGAAAGCGTGACTTCAGGAAGCGCAACTCCCACTCGGGGCGTTTCGTTGGACTCCAACTTGTGTATTACATCTTTCAATTTGTCACTTCCCATAAGTTCCGGGTGGTGATACCAGTTGCCTACAAAACGACCGGACATTTTTTCTATTTTTCATGTGTAGAAAGTTTGATTTTAAAACGGCAATTTTCAATACTTCAAACGAACGTTTCACAGCACTAGCTAAAAATCGCGCAAGGCAATCGATACTTTCGACTTACTAGAATCGATTACTTAAGTGACCCGTCGTTTGCGGAGCAGAGCAAACAGCTGTTCAATTAAAAACAACTAATTCGCAATAACAAATCTGCTGGCCAGCAAAGTATTGGACATACAAAGCAGGCTAATTCCACAATATGGGTGATGTTACCGGACTGAGCAATGCCGAAGCCGATGAGCTTTGTCAAAAACAGGATGTGGCCACCAAGGTGAGTTTACTGTAATTGAGAGAGTGCCGATTGTACCTAAAATATGCTTCTATCATGGCAGGAATTTCTATTCCAGAAAACCATGTATCACATCAAGGATCCACGTAAATCTCTGCCATTTTACACTGGAATTCTGGGCATGACATTGCTGGCCAAGTTGGACTTTCCAGAATCAAAGATTTCTTTGTATTTCATGGGGTAGGTTCAAGTGATGATTACTTATCTTGCAGCAAGTGGCAAGTTGGCAACAATCACATTTTGCAGCTATGAAAACCCTGCCGACGTACCTAAGCATCCCAGGGAGCGACTTAGCTGGGCCAAGAGCAGAAAGGCGACCATTGAGTTGACCCAGTGAGTCTGCCTACATTAACTATTCTTAGTACATGAATCACGTCAAAATTTGATGTATCTAGTAACTGGGGCACAGAAACCGATCCGGATCAAAGCTATCACACTGGTAATAGCGATCCACTCGGATTTGGACACATTGGAGTAATGGTTCCAGATGTCTATGCTGCCTGCAAACGGTGTGTAATTTTATCTCTTTGCTTATTTGTATTATAATTCATTTATAATCCCGTAGCTTCGAAGAACATGCCGTGGAATTCGTGAAAAAACCTGATGATGGTCGGATGAAGGGTTTGGCGCTTATTAAAGATCCCGATGGATACTGCATTGAGATCTTCAATCCCTCTACTGTGCCCAACTAGATGCTGATAATGTGGCCATTGAACAGCTCCTTTTCTTGTGATGGAGCAGTGATACCTTTTTAAACACATCAGTCTATAAAACGAGCAATTCTTAAAATTATTTGTATAGTAAATTCATGTCAATTCACTAATCAATCATGATTAGTGCTGAAAACTAGCTGTTAAATGCTCTCAATGATTGTTAACCGTTTTCAGTTTTAAATTCACTTGGTTTGAGAAATTAAAGTTGAATTTTGTCAAGTATCTGTATTCGCAAATTGCGTGTCAATTGACCAGATTGTCAGTTTTTCATTCATAAAATAGATGCAGTTGGCGAGTGAGGCATTTGGAAGACTAATTGGCTCCTATGTCCTTAACTGATTGACGTTTCTCACACGCTAATTATTATTTACAGTCGATATAGTAGCGCGTGAGGACATACAAGGGGACATACAATTGTCAACAATTTGTTCATAGTATGTTCCCTGACCCCGAGGATTGTTGGTTCGCAGTTTTTACTTTGGCTGTCTGCTGTCTGAACTAATAATAGTAAAACACGGGAGCGCATTATTTGTTCAGTGTTCAGTGTCGAATGTGCGCAAAAAACACAATTTGAAGCCATGTTATTTGCTGATTCAGGAAAAGCCACTCAGTAATTGTCGAGAAGCTAAAGTGAAAGTGTGGACATCATGGAAATATCCGAACCCAGCATTGGTATCTTCTATGTTAGCAAACTTCTAGCCCTGGCACCTTATTCGACGCAAAAGAATTCCAAGGGCCTAATGCAGATCCGACAAAGTTGGATCTTCTCAATTTATTCAGCCAGCTTGTGCATAATTATGGGTGAGTTGTTCGAAAATATCAGCGATATCGAACAACAACATCCTGACTGATTCTTCGGCAATATCATTCATTCAGTTTTCCTCACATATCGGGGACTTCTTTTTGATGCAAACTCCAAGATACCAGTTCGGTAAGTATACATTTCCATTCGCTGGATATTATGATTAGAAGTTCCTACAAAATTTTCTAAAAAAAATACTTAAGTATGAAAAGTTTATTTATATTAAAATGATATGTAATATTATGATTTTGTCTTTTGTAATTTTGGTTTTGTAATTTTTATTTTCATAGCAAATTCACATCTTAGTATTGTTTTTTGGAATTCGTATATATATGTATAATAAGAAGAAATTATTTATTTATAATTTGATTAGTAAGAAATACTTTAAATTGCTCATAAAGTTAGTGTCAATACAATTCAATGAATGGGGTAATATTTACTGAAGATCCTCGATACGCACAACTGGGAAATCGGAGTATAATCTGGGACGTGGTAGATTCGGACATCTTTCTGACTCAAAACATTTATCATTTAATTTGTTAAATTTAATTAAAAACACCAGGGCCAATCTATGCTAGAGCAATCAGAGTTTGTGTACTCGGTGCCTTCAGGTCCTTGACGAACAACACGGGAAAGTGGTTGTAAAGTGGAGCGTGGCAGATAAGTAGGACTCCCATTATCAGGACTCCTGAACAATCGTGGGCGTAACATGGAGTCAGTCCAGTCGGGATTCGCCTCCCGAATAACTCGGCCAAATGCTGTAGCGCATCCTTCTGACATGGCTATAACACAGATCAAAACCAGTAGTATTGTAATTGTGAACTTCATCTTTGCTAGTCTGATAAACTCTTATTGACACCTATCTATTGGCATGGAGGTCTATTTATAGCCGAGTTCTGCTTTGTAGCACATTTTTTTTTAGCTCGTAGATCGTTTCTGAACAATTTGTGATCTGGTAAATAAATTATTTGTTTTCATTCACAAGCTGAGTATTAAAATACAGAGTGTTATTAGTATTAAACTGAGCTGTCGTTGAAAGGGGATGCTTCTCAAAATAATCTGTTACACGTAGAAAAGGTTTACTGATGAGTTTTGGTTGGTTTTTGTTTTTAACTCAAACATTCCCCTACTTCTGTCACTGATAAGAGTTGTATTCACACCGACTATTCAGGTCGCTTATTTCCCTGTCTATGCAAAAATCACCGAATGTGTGAGTCCCCAAAGATGATAGAGAGTTCCATTCATCGACGCTTGATTATAAAAGCAGCTAGATTCCAATCGATGAGCATCAATCAAGTTTTGGTAAACGTACAAGAATGAAGTTCACAATTACTTTACTGCTGGCTGCGATCTGCGTTTTGGCCGTGTCGGGCCATGAGAGGCCTCCATACCTGCCACGTCCCACTTTCCGACCATATGCTCGTGTTGTTCGTGAAGCGGATCCTGGATACGAGAGGCCTCCATACCTGCCCACCCCGCACTTTCCGGCCCTATTTCGTGTAGTTCGTGAGGCGGATCCAGAAAGTGAGCTCCATATCTGTTTCCCGTGTTGTTCGTGAAGCGGATCCTGGATACGAGAGGCCACCATACCTGCCACGTCCCACTTTCCGGCCATATGCTCGTGTTGTTCGTGAAGCGGATCCAGAAAGTGACATATCCTGTTTCCCGTGTTGTTCGTGAGGCGGATCCTGGATACGAGAGGCCTCCATACCTGCCACGCCCCACTTTCCGGCCCTATGCTCGTGTTGTTCGTGAAGCGGATCCAGAAAGTGACATATCTGTTTCCCGTGTTGTTCGTGAAGCGGATCCTGGATACGAGAGGCCTCCATACCTGCCACGACCCACTTTCCGACCATATGCTCGTGTTGTTCGTGAAGCGGATCCTGGATACGAGGGCCCCATACCTGCCACGCCCCACTCCCGGCCAATGTAGTTCCCGTGTTGTTCGGAGGCGGATCCTGGATACAGAGGCCCCATACCTGCCACGTCCCACTTTCCGGCCAGTATGCCCGTGTTGTTCGTGAAGCGGATCCTGGATACGAGAGACCTCCATACCTGCCACGCCCCACTTTCCGGCCAGTTGCCCGTGTTGTTCGTGAGGCTTCACCTGAAGCTGTGCCAGTTTTTAACGATGCCTACCAATACTAGAAGTTAATATCGTGAATGGATCCTGAGAAAAGAACTCAGTACAATCTGGCAGGCCAACAGCAATATTAATGTTAGCATTCCAAAAAGTTCAAATTTAATTTAATAAAATCTAATTAGATGAAATTCAAATATGGCGTAAAATTTGTCTAATTTAAATTTCTAATGCATGATTTTAAGATCACTCGAAAATGTACAAATTAACGAGTACATAAGTCGACTTGAAATATGAATACAGATAAATAAAACATTCTGTATTGCACTTTATCATATTTATTGGATGCATACAACTTGTATCTCAATGTGATTTATTATCGAATGTTCAGTTTAAAACTGATAAATCTTGGGCATTTTCTAATTAGTTTGCAACAAATGATTTATCTACCTGGTCACTGATTGCCTTGTCTGAGATCAAAAATAAATGTAAATCAAAAACAACTTAGCAAAGCTTTGGTATAAATAACACTTCAGGTCAATGGAGCGGCATCAATAAGATTTTTATAAGCTTGCGAAAATGAAGTCTACAATTTGTTTTCTACTGGCTGCGATCTGCGTTATAGCCATGTCGGAAGGAAGCGCTATATCAGTTGGCCAAGTTGTTCGTGAGGCGGATCCTGAGCGTGTCAGAGCTAACTTACCGTATTCCCAAGATCCTTCACAGAATATTCGTCGCATTCGCGAGGCTTTAGCAGGAGAGACTCGAATGTTTAAGAGTGCCCCATGTTGTGGTTAGTTAAATAAGTAAACATTCCATTAACATTGATATTCAAAAAACTACAACTATTAATAACATATTATAAATTAGCGCAGTGACTGGATCCTTCGAGATCCAGCTCATCAGCAATATTTAATGTAAACATTTGAGTTACTACAAATAAAATTAAAATGTTCTGGGGCATGAATATGATTGTAAATTGGTTTTTTAATTTTTAAGGCATACTTTTGACATTATATATATTAATATATTACTTTCGGTTAGATTACTTCTCTCTCTCACTCATACTCTCTTTTTACTTTAATTATTTAAAAACATAAACTCTTCCATCACTTTGCAAAATTTCAATACTTCAACAACAAATCAAAAGCGCATCTTTTAGAATGAAATCGGCAACATCGAAAGTAGTGACCGCATCGGATGTATCGGTTGTCGTGGCGGCCATCGTAGCGGGTGTTTACTGTGGCCTGTTTGGACTGCGAGCCACACAGGAGCTAAATACGCGACTGCATCGGGTATGCCAAATATCAGAATGATGCTTCTCTTGCTTGACTTGACTTATCTTACAGATTGATAGCACGCTCAGCGCCTTTAACAACTCCAGACGGGATCGTTGGCGCGCCTTTGGAATGGCCAGCATTTCCCTTATAGTCATTGGTGTACTTCTTGGCCTGGATGTATGGACTTGGGTGCGCATGGCCCAAAAATTAAAGATCGATCAATCGAATACTGGTGCGTCAAACTTTCCCATATTTCACCGTTTGGTCCTCAATTTAAAAACAATTCTAATTCCAATTATTAGATCTAAACGTGCAGTGGTACATTCCCTTCTATAGTCTCTATTTTATATTGACTGGACTCCATATAAATTTTGCTAATACCGCCTATGGTCTGGGTAGACGCTACGGGCGTCTTAATCTCATGCTTCACAATAGTTATTTGAGTGGTAAGTTCCTATACAGTATTCTACAATTTCTTAACAAATATTGCATATTTGCAAATTTTCATAACTTAGTTAAATCTCAACCGGTTTTTTAGCGGAATATCAATCTTAACATTATTTAGCCTCTATTTTGATTCTGCATTACAATTGGAAAACTAAATTTCTTGTTCCTTACTAACCACTTTTCCCATACATTTACCTATAACGCTTTTTCAAAAACTTCGAACTCTCATAACTTTTTTAAATCTCAACCAATTTTCTATCGGAAAATCATTGTTCCTAAAAAGATTTCTGCGTAATTAACTTATAAAAATGTTATTTTTTTCGAACTTTGTGACAGACAAGACATACCCGCATTCGTCCAAACTGATTAAGGTGAGTGCTGTCAGGACAATAAGCTTCAATCCAACGATGCCCACGGCTCTGCACGCCAGTTTAACCAAGTTAAATAGCGAGATGATGGCAAACGAATCGGCAGGTGAGAGCGGAATGTTAGTGAACCAGATTCCATAGAGTAGTATAATAATATTGACTTCATTTAGTAGCCAAGAATAAGAGTCATGTTATGAGAGAAATGGCCGACAATCACGAATCTTTGGGTAAATGTGTTCGCCTGCTGTCCAGGTGAGCATTGAATTTTTAATACTAAATTATAATTAAATAAATCTATAATGATTGCAGCTCCTATGGCATCGCTGTGCTCTTTATTCTCGTCTCATGTCTGCTGCACTTGGTGGCCACGGCTTACTTTCTGTTTCTGGAGATGCTCGACAAGCGGGACAATGGTTATGTCTGGGTGCAAATGCTCTGGATAATCTTTCACTTGCTGCGCCTGCTAATGGTCGTCGAACCATGTCATCTTGTTGCTCGCGAATCTCGCCAAACCATTCAAATTATCTGCGAAATTGAGCGCAAAGTTTTTGAGCCCATTTTGGCCGAAGAGACCAAAAGGTTCTGGCAGCAATTGCTCGTTGTCGATGCCGATTTCTCGGCCAGTGGACTCTGTCGTGTTAATCGCACAATTCTCACATCGGTGAGAAAACCCAATTTGATAACGATCTAAGCTTTCAACACATATATTTCTATTAACATACGTTTTATATGGTTTACAAATAATGTTTTATTTTTTAATACTATATATATATATATCTTTACAGTTCGCTTCGGCCATTGCCACCTATTTGGTCATACTTATTCAATTTCAAAAGACGAACGGCTGAAGTTCCCCACAATTGGAGCATCCAGTTTAATATATAAGAAAAGCTTGATTTTATTTACCCTTAGAGGAACTTATAGATGCGTTGAAGTATATAATGCAGTACCAAATAAATAATGATACAACATTAGTTTCTTATCAAGTGTTATTATGAAATAAAACTTTTTAGCAGCAGCTTTATAGCTCGATGGCTTTTTGAGGTGCGATCGGGGAATTACATGTTTGTTTATGAACTGAGACAAGGCAATATGTGACCTGGTTGATAAATTACTTGTTCGATTCACAAGCTGTGGATTTAAAGTCAGAGCCTTATCAGTATTAAACTGTGTTTGAAAATGGGGATATTTTTCAAGTACTTTACTTAACTCACAATATTTTAGATTTTTACTTTAACAGATATGCAAACTACGTAATACTACCAATAAGAATGATAGACTATCCTCAATTAATTGAATTTATGAGCACTCATTTTTTATCCTATCCTACTCACAGAATAAATCAATTTGTTATGGACTCATATTTTATTTAGATAATATTTGGATGCATGTAGAATGATGCGACACTGCTTTATTCGCTTCACTTCGACTATTCAGGTCGCTTATTTCCCTGTCTATGCAAAAATCACCGAATGTGTGAGTCCCCAAAGATGATAGAGAGTTCCATTCATCGACGCTTGATTATAAAAGCAGCTAGATTCCAATCGATGAGCATCAATCAAGTTTTGGTAAACGTACAAGAATGAAGTTCACAATTACTTTACTGCTGGCTGCGATCTGCGTTTTGGCCGTGTCGGGCCATGAGAGGCCTCCATACCTGCCACGTCCCACTTTCCGACCATATGCTCGTGTTGTTCGTGAAGCGGATCCTGGATACGAGCGGCCTCCATACCTGCCACGTCCCACTTTCCCCGGCCATATGCCCGGGTTGTTCGTGAAGCGGATCCTGGATACCCTTCGTGTTGTTTGTGAGGCGGATCCTGGAAACGAGAGACCTCCATACCTACCACGCCCCACTTTCCGGCCAGTTGCCCGTGTTGTTCGTGAGGCGGATCCAGAAAGTGACATATCTGTGTTCCGTGTTGTTCGAGAGGCGGATCCTGGATACGAGAGACCTCCATACCTGCCACGCCCCACTTTCCGGCCATATGCTCGTGTAGTTCGTGAGGCGGATCCAGAAAGTGACATATCCTGTTTCCCGTGTTGTTCGTGAAGCGGATCCTGGATACGAGAGACCTCCATACCTGCCACGACCCACTTTCCGGCCAGTTGCCCGTGTTGTTCGTGAAGCGGATCCTGGATACGAGAGACCTCCATACCTGCCACGACCCACTTTCCGACCAGTTGCCCGGGTTGTTCGTGAAGCGGATCCAGAAAGTGACATATCCTGTTTCCCGTGTTGTTCGTGAAGCGGATCCTGGATACGAGAGGCCACCATACCTGCCACGACCCACTTTCCGACCAGTCAATATCAATGTTAGAGGTTAATACAGAAATGGATCCCAAAGGAAATTTAGCGAATACTCAGTCAGCAATATTTATGTTAAAATCTTATAAATTACAAAATTAATTTAATAAAATTGGAATAGATTCAGAATTGAATATGATTAAAATTTGCAATATTTGTTTTCATTTGTAAACCATTCTCTTCAGAGTTAATCGACCTTTTTCCAACATACATTTTAAATCGGTATGAAATAATGATAGTATCTATTGCAATTATCCTATATACATACTCTGCCGATATCATTTGCGGTTTTCATATCGGCTATATCCACTTATTTGGTCAATTGAAATTTAATAGGCAAAAACAGGATCCAGTTTAAGGTATACAAAAGGTTTCTTTTATTAACACTAAACGGAATTCTTAGATGTGTTTAAGTATGTAATGCATAAGCAATCAAATATAGGTAAATCATTATTTTGTGATTATGGAAAACCTAATTGAAATTGTAACATTTTAGCAAACTAATTTCAATGGCTACTTAAACGGACATTATAATTAGATTTCATTTATAAATTGTGTTTAAACCACTAATATTAAAAACTCGGATTTTTGATGTTTAGAATCCTTTCTGGTATTGTTTTGTTTCCATCCGCTGCTGGAGCAGCTCCAGTTGTCGTTTCGCTTCACATTGTGGAAAATTGTTCAAATCGTAGTACTGAGGCGCCAGGCTGAGCAGCCATTCCGCTGGAAAACAGAAAAATAATATGTAATAGTATGAACAAATGGGATTTAAAGATACTCACGCTTAACATCTGTTACGGTGCGTATGTAGTTCTTGGTGGTTAGCACAAATTCGTTATAGATGACCCAGTCAGGCTTGTGGTCTAGACATGTTGAAGGATGCAGCTGCACATTCTGGTTATCCTTGATGGTTAGATAATGTCCAGTGCGTTCCAGATGCGCCACCTGCATGAAAAAGCCCTGTATCAGAGCCTTTCGTATATTTACATAATAGTCCTTGGAGGTGAACTCGGTGCTTGTGCGCTTCAGATTAAAGCGGTCCATGATTCGAGCCAGCTGCTGGCGTACATTGTCTGCGCTCTTCAACGATCGAAAGTTAATAAAGTTCTCGTAGCACCAGTTCGGATCCTCGCTGCCTATTGAATAGTCAGTATGAGTAAAATTCAAGAAATAAAATGACTATATGTCGTTTTACTTACTCTGCTTGAAGGCGTGGTAGACATTCAGCAAAGTTAAATGATCCCCGTCGATATGTGCAAAGCGCATCTTGGCCTCATCAGCTACCTTCTTTGCCTCGTTGGGACGCACGAAGCATTGTGGCACTTTGGTTGATGTTTTGGTGTTTGAATTGGTTTGTTTTCGATTAAGCACAAGTTCATAACGTTTTTTTTACATTAACAAATAGATTGTGCTTACATTTTGTCAGCTAGGCAATCTAGAGGCTTGATTTAAAGATTGATTGCATTTGTGAGTTGCAAGTACGTTCAAGTCCAGCGGCAATAACAATAATACAATTAACTCAAATATATATTTGGAATAAATGCCGCGTCACATTTCAAATAAATGCTCTTTTGGGTGCAACGCACGTGCAACTTTGCTTCAGTGTTGGATGCAAAGAACAAATAAATTGAAGAAACTTTTTTCTTTGCACTGAAAATTACATTTAGAGGTGCTGTCTTCGTAAGTCGGTGCTGTTTGTCGTGGGGAAGACTTATATGGTAATTGCATAAGCTTAAAATGGTCTATCAATGAATTTAACCAATCCATTTTAAACTTATGCGTTTCTGCAATAAAAAAGATATACCCTCACAAAAACTAATGCTAATTTTCAATTTAAAGGAGATCCCAATCCACTTTAATCTAAATCAGAGGAGAGCAATGTATTTGACACTTCAAGTGTGTTTTACGTGTTCTTAATTGGAAAACGTAAAGATCAAACTATTGCTGAACTCTGTATCCTAGTGAAACTCAACTTAAATACGGAGTACACGAAAATTTCGTGCAGTTTGAGCCTCACCCGACAGCATAGCCGTTATTGAGAGTATCTCATTGGAGCAATTGTGCTGGCAACTGGCAATCAGCATCTTGGCCAATTGTGGATCCAAAGGAAATTCGGACATGACGGCACCTAGATCCGTCAAGTTGCCATCATCATCGAGAGCGGCCAAGTAGTTTAGTAACTCCAATGCGCGCATGAGAGTCTCAGGAGCTGGCGGATCCATAAAGTCAAAGTGCACCAAGTCATCAATACCCAGTTTCTTCAGTTGAAGCACAACGGTGCCTATTTAAGGAATAAAAATAGTTTTCAGAGCTATGGTAATCCTAACATTATCTTACTTACTCAAATTGGATCGTAAAATTTCAGGGTATGTGTTGTCCTGCATTTCGTTTTTAAATGCTTTCTCTGTGTACAGGCGGAAACATTTGCCCGGCCGAGTACGACCTGCTCGACCAGCACGTTGCTGGGCTGAAGCCTTTGATATCGGGGAAACGAGCAAACTCTCGACACGAATACGTGGATTATAAACTTTCTGTTTGGCAAAGCCAGGATCAATGACAAACACAACGCCGTCTATGGTCAGAGACGTCTCAGCAATATTTGTTGACACCACAACCTTGCGGCCAATAGCACCATTTGCATTTGGCGGTGGTGCTGTTTCAAAAATGCGCTGCTGCAGATTCGGTGGCAGCGTCGAGTATAATGGTATGCACTTGAGTTCGCCAATCTCAGAGCCTAGATTATCAATTTCCCGTTTGATGCGCTTGCATGCTTCTTCGATTTCCTCCTGACCCGTAAGGAACATGAGAATATCACCTAAAAAAAAAAAACAGTATTAAAGCGAGACCAAAAACATCAAAAATTTTACACACCTTCAATTTCCTCGCACATGTGAATTTGAATGACAGTACGTATTGCCGCCTCCAAGTAGTCTCGCTCTGGTTCTGGTGTATAGAATATTTCGACGGGATGTGTTCGTCCAGGCACATTCATCAGCGGCGCATTTTCAAAATATTGCTGGAATTTTCCAGCATCTAGAGTAGCTGACATGACCACCAATTTAAGATCTTTGCGCTGACGAATAATCTCCTTTAGGACGCCCATCAATATGTCTGTGGCCAGCGTACGTTCGTGAGCCTCATCAAGTAATATAACCTGGTACTGTTCTAGCATAGGATCTGACATGGCTTCGCACAAAAGAATACCATCTGTCATATACTTCAGCAGCGTTTTGGGCGACGTACAATCTTCGAAACGTATACAGTATCCAACTTCCTCACCGAGACTTACATCCATTTCTTCGGAAACACGCTGGGCCACGGACATAGCAGCCACACGACGTGGTTGCGTGCAGCACACTCCTTTGCGACCCTTGGAAACCGCAAAGTCCACGCACCATTGCGGTATCTGTGTCGTTTTGCCAGAACCCGTTTCACCAACCAGCACAATACACTGATGCTGGCTAAGAAGACGCATAAAGTCCGCCTGGTATTCAAATACCGGCAACGATATGCGTTTTTTATACAAGTTTTGATAGCGAGTTGAGTAAGGCTTATTGGTGAAGGGATTCATGGTTGGCGGCTATTAAAAGAACATTAAAGATATAAAAAACATGCAAATAATCATTTTATTAGACTCAGGAATTACATACCAGTTTGCTCGGCACAAATCCGCCTAGAATTTGGGCAACAGTGCCGACAGCAGAAGCTGCCGCCGATGTTGAGGCTTCTGATTCTCTGCGAAACGACACAAAACGTTTAATGAAAATGCGATTGGTATATGAATATATAATTACTTCTTCGACTTGTTGGAGTATGTTTCTCCTACTTCAATGCGGCGTTTCGACATCTCTTTATTATATGTGATAATGCGCAAATTATAGCAAATAGATTTTTGCACGAATAAAAAACACGCGCTGAAAAGCAACGTGAAATGCTCAACACTGTGGATACACTGTTTTGGTCCAAAAGGCTGCCACCCGCTCTAAAGGTTGCCACTCCTCAAATTTTTTTAAACTGTCAGCTCGCAACATTTTGGTTACAGTATCAAAAATGGTAACTTAAGAAATAAATAATCTTCCGTTGAATTTCTTTAATTTAAGCTAGAGTTCTTAATATTTTTAAAGAATATCTTGTAAAGTTTTGATTTTTTAAAATATATTTTATTAGAATTACATTTTAAGCTTCACATAAAAATTTCAAACATATTTTATCTAATATTGGACTGTATATTTTCATAATATTATTTATTTATTGCAAAGCTAATGCATTTTTAATTTTACAATACCTAATTTTTTAATTTACCAGCTATCGATCAGAAATTAGAATGACATATCGTAAGATATATCGATATTTCGACAGCTTTCACCACCGATATCTATTGCTTGTGCGCATCATTATTATCGATTCTGCAGGTTTATTTTCAATACATTTTTGAGCTTATCAAAATTTACACAAAAATGCAGAAATCAAAGTGAAAAAGTGTTGCTAAAGCGACAATAAACAATGGAGATTCCAATACAAGTGGCTGTGCGTATATATCCCCACGATGAACTTCAAACAAAACCAGAGCTCAAGGCGACAGACGATGGCGACGCAGAAACAGACAAACCGCAGCCATCCACTTCGCCCTCGTCCTCGCCCCCTGCTCAAGAAACGGCCGCAATTGATGCGAATGGCAACACAGAGACAGACGTTGCTGAACTGCATACAAATGACACCCCAGGCAGTGGCTGCTGCGTGCAAGCCATACCAATCGCAGCATCAGCTCTAGGATTGCCAAGTGCTCTACCTGGCGGTGCGCCATTGGATAGCATTGCAGCAGGTCTCATACAGGTGGGCGCTCATACTGTGCCCGTTACACATGCGTTGCCCAGCAGCAGCACCCAGAGCCAGGTTTACCATCAGACAGTCTTTCCATTGATCAGCCTGTTTCTTGAAGGCTTCGATGCATCTGTGGTTACGTATGGACAGCGTGATACGGGCAAAACGTACACTCTCTATGGACATGGTTTTGAGTGCGTTTACGGAGAGGCGGATCAGGGTGTTGTGCAGCGATGTGTGCGTGAGATCTTTACACACATTGCAGCACATGCAGGTGAGAAATTTGATTAACAACCAAATAAAAACACCTTTCTAAACGAATCGTCCTTGGGCAGATCGCACTTATGCTGTTAATGTTGGCTTTGTCGAGATCTGTAATGGCGAAATCCGGGATTTGCTGGGCATGGGCAATGTTCACTGCACCACGGTAGAGGAAGTTTTCCATTGGTTGCAGTTGGGATTGAGCAACAAGCTTCAGTCACCTGCTCACACGCTTTTCACTATGACTCTTGAGCAGCAATGGATTTCGAAAGAGGGACTCATCCAGCATCGTTTGTCTACGGCCAGTTTCTCGGATTTGAGCTCCAGCGATCGTTGTGGTGAACCTCCACCCGGACATCCGCGTGACGCTGGACTCCATATGCTGGAGCAGGTGGTAAACACGCTCACAGATCCCAGCATAATGTACGGCGTCAATGGCAACATTCCCTACGGTCAGACAACGCTGACAACCCTGCTAAAGGACTCCTTTGGAGGTCGTGCTCAGACTTTGGTTATTTTGTGTGTGTCTCCTCTAGAGAAGCATTTAACGGAGACTTTGGGCAACCTGCAGTTTGGATTTAAGGTGCAGTGTGTGCGCAATTATGTCATCATGAACACGTTCTCCGATGACAATACTCCAATATCCCCAGAGGCCCTGCCTCCAGATCCGTCCGTGGTTGGCACAGCGGCTTTGATGGCAGCAGTGAGTTCACCTAACGGTGACAATTTCGGATTGCAGTTTGCGGCCAGTCAATGGTTTAAGCTGGTGTCCAATGCGGAGGGACTATTTGGCAGGTGAGTTGTTCACTAATCCGTTGAAAACTATTCGCTAATCCTAACGATATTCATAAGATTAATGGGATCGACGGCCATCACGGAGATTGAGAAGGAACAAATCGAGGAGTGGCTGTTTTTGAAGCAAGAATGCGAGGAATGCCTGAGTTCCAGCGAAGCCTTGCGCAACCAGAAGCCGCTGGTGCCCATTCAGGAGGCGGAAGAACCTGAGGAATCCATTAGCGAGCCGGAAACATCGTGTCAGCAGAATTCGGACAATGATACCGACAATGAATCGCAACGTCCAGATCTCGACGAAAAACTTGAAAGTCTCATGGATGAGTTTCGAGCCAAAACAGATGCGTTAATCAAAGCCAAGCATGAGGAGTTTATGCAAAAGCATCCCAAAGCTGTTATGCAAAGCCAGGAGAAGGATCGGGAGCAGGCAACACTTGAAACTCCGCAACAGGCTGAAAAGAATGACGAGCGCAAGGGTAGCGTTGGTGGTAAGTACTGAAATTTGCCGACAGACTCGTTAAATTCATGTGGAATCCTCCACAGGTCGTCGCCGAAGCATACAGCCAGGTGCCAGTCTAAGTACCGCTGAGCTGGCAATGCTCAATCGTGTTGCCTCACAGCAAACAACGGGAAGAGAATTGGTAACCGAACTCGATCCTCTGGAAAGCGCAACCGGCGTAGGTGAGGAACTGCGTCAGGCATCAACGGCTGCCGGAGTCTGTGCACCAATTGAGCAAGTGCAGAAGAAGATGCGAAAGTTACACGCCGAGATTGAGGCACGTCAGCGACAGCTGAAGGAAATCGAACAGACAATGCAACTCAAGCAGAATATTATAAGTGAGCTGGTGAAAAATCGTGAGACACGGAGTCATGCCAAACAGCGTTTCCACAAGAAAAAGGCCAAGTTGGATGCTGAGTGCGAGAAGGCCAAAAAGCATCTCGCCAAGGCTTTGGTGCAGGGCAAAGAAAAGGCAGAGATCGAACGCTGGAGCGCCATAGTTGCACACATAGAGCAGCGGTTAGAAGATCTCAGCTCCATGAAGCACATTGCTGGTGAAAGCGGTCAAAAACTTAAGAAATTGCAGCAATCTGTTGCCGAGTCCCGAAAACAAATCGAAGAGGTGCAAAAGAAGCTCAAGAAGGAGTGCAAATTGCGGGACCAGCTGGAAGCCGAACTCAAAACTCTGAAGGAGGCATCACTAGTCAAGCTGGAACCGCATCCGGAGCAGCTAAAGGCGGTACAGGCTCGCATCACCCACTTAGATCACATACTGCGTGAGAAGTCGGAAAATCTGGAACACTTTGATGGTGGCGAACAGTCTCCGGCTCAGCAGGAGGGACTGCGTCACGAGATACGCAATCTACGACGCACACGTGACCATCTGTTGGAACAGCGCTGCACACTGGATCGTAAACTTAAGCGAGACAAGATGCTGACGCAACGCGAGGAGCGAAAGCTGCTGGAATGCGACGAGGCCATCATGGCCATTGACGAGGCAATCGAGTTTAAGAATGAGCTTATCTGTGGCCACAAATCCATCGACTTGTCCAGTGAACGATTGCAACGGGAGAAGGGCGAGCAAATGCTGATGGCACGTCTCAACAAGCTATCATCCGAGGAGATGCGTACCTTGCTCTACAAGTATTTTGTTAAAGTAATCGATCTGAGAGACTCATCACGAAAACTGGAGCAGCAACTGGTGCAGTTGGAGCGGGAACGCGATGCTTGGGAATGGAAGGAACGTGTCCTCTCGAATGCAGTTCGCCAGGCTCGACTGGAAGGCGAAAGGAATGCGGTGTTATTACAACGTCAGCATGAGACGAAGCTAACACTAATGCTGCGCCATTTAGCTGAGGAAACCTCCGCTAGCTCAGCCAGTTATGGAGAACGTGCATTGGCACCTGCGCCAGCTCAGGCCCAGGCTAGCAGCGACTTTGACTATGATTTGGACTTCTACAAGGCGGCCGGCAACAAAGTAATGCTCAAGGCACCACAGACCAAGCCCACGCCTGCCGTCTTGGATAAGTACAAGGATAAGGAGCGCAGCGGAGGTCGCAACATCTTTGCCAAGTTTCAGGTGCTCACACGCTATGCATCAGCAGCTGCTGCTGCTGCAGGCTCATCCTCCACTGCCGACGAGTCGACGGCATTAATTGAGACGACAACAACTGCGGCAACAACAACCACTACAACTACGACAACCGCAACAACAAGCACGGCAGCAGCAGTTGGCAGAGGAAAAGATAAAACTGGTCAGTTGGTCAGCATTAATCAGGATCAACTAAAGCGTCTGATGCCTGCACCGACATCTACAAAAGTCACGCGACAAAAGAATAAAATTATCATACAAGATGCTTCGCGCAAAAACTAAAAACCACCCACGAATTTAAAGTCAAATTAATCTGTCACACTACGAAAGAGATTCCAGATTTACGGCAATCGTTATACTCTCAAGATGTATTCCCTCTGTCACATTTCAATACCCGTAATACTCGTAATCGAACTGCAAACTGAACAAACTCGTCCATAGTCACGTTTCAATAGACTTACCAAGGTATTCATGCAGTTAACTTTTCAGATTCTCAACTGGAGCATTTAAATCCCTCGACTGGCAACTGTAAAGACTTGACAATTGTTACTTAAAATACTCGCAACTCATAAATCCAAAAATAATAACGCAAATAACTTAACTCACGCTCAAATTGTTAAGTTAAACGGTTTAAAATGATTGGAAGCTCTTGTTTATGTATGTACATACATAATAATTATAAATATATATGTGTACATTAATTTTAGTTGTAAGTCTCAGCTTGTGCTATTTATTTGTTTATAAATTTTACAAATCTTTTAAAGCTTTTATTATTATTAATGTCTTCCCACAACTTGACAAACTGATTTTACAAGTAACGAGCTCAAATATGTTTATTTTAAGTACTTATAAATGCATTTAAGATATAATCCTAATGTTAAATCATTACATTTTATTATTATGATTATTTTTAATGAGGAAATCTTTTAGGTTGTGTTTCCCATTTTGATGCATATGCTTTTGTATGAAAATTGCTCAAAGTCGAATGAATATTTAAATATAATTGATATGTGTAGAATCTCGCGTAGAATTCATATTCCGAATAAAAGTATTTTAACGGCAAAATTTCTGTATGATTTTCACTGGGTATCTTGTATGAACAATATTGGTTAAAAAAGGAGGACATGGGGACTTATTTAATTAAATATCCATTGAAATTTAGAATTTTCATAAAATTATCAATTATTAATTTTTAAAGAATAAATTTGGTAAGTTCTCTTCCCTAAGAAATTCCCCTTAATTTTATCTAATTTTAAATTTTCTTGAAATTATTATTATATCGTGGTTAAGCTTATGCATATCAATACTTGCAAAACTAAAATTAAACAGCACATTTTCTCTCACTCACTCGCACGCACACAGAGACTGCTATCAACAGGTGTTCGCACAAAATATCCCAAGTAATTTCCCAAACAAATGCCCCTCCACGCACACACGCACACCAATCCGCAAGAGAGCACACATCAAAATGGCCGGCCGCTGCTGGGCAACTGCTAGACAGAGAGACATTTCAGTCTTGTTTGGACCGTCGAGCGGTGATTATCAAACGTAGGGAAGTCGGAGTGTACGTCAGCGTTATCATAGATTGCCAGTGTGTTTGTGTGTATGTGTGAATTGTTTTGGCTACGGTTACGGCTACGGTAAGCCACTCACACCCCCGCAAACCGGTTCGCTGGTGGTGGTTCGATCGTTAGCGCGCTTTGTGTGAGCGTAAGTTGTGTACGCCAAATAAGGTTTAATAAAATGCAAATGCAATAAATAAAAGTAATACTAAAAAAATTGTTAAAAGCAGAGCAGAGCAGAGCAAAGCAAAAGCAGCAGCATCCGCTGTCGGCTGTTGTTTGTTGTTGTGGTGTGCAAAAGTGTAGCATTTGTTTGTGCAGAGTCGCCACCCCAGTGGATTAGTGGCACCCTGTTACAATTTGCTTACACTTAAAAGTGCTAGTGTGTGTATTAACATTAACTAAATTAACTGATAACGATATTCAAATTCAAATCGAATACCAAACGGTAAGAAACAACAAAAAAATCTGCATAAATTTGTTGCTGTCTGGCAACTTCTTTGTGCGTGCGAGTGTGTGTGTTGTTCTTGTCTAATACACGCCCACGTCCCCACCCCCCGCCACAGGGTGACTGCAAATTGCTGTATTCCCATTCGTGCAACAAACTTACCATTTGCATTTGTTTTTTACCTGGGAAATTTGTTAAGTTTGACGCAGCTTCCTATTGATTTTTCGCCAAAAACTAAAGTTTTCCCTTTGGCAAATTCACTTTGTTACTTTTCACACACACATACACTCTTGCAAAAGGGTGTGTGCTGAATATAGGCTGGCGAATCCAACTCAATTTGCAAAAGGGAATTTTTAAACAGCTGGAAAATGCATTTTAAATGGTCCAATCGAATTCAAATTATGTTTACTAGCGACCTCAGTTTATGCTGTAAAGTTCTACCAAAACATTTGCATTTGTTTTTGTAATTTTCATTTAGAAATTTGCGTTTTGCCAAACCGCTCTGCCTGCATTGTTCAGTGAATTTATTTTTGCGCATGCGCTTTGTTTCCCTTGCGACAATCAAAGCAACTCTGCGTTGTCCCTGTGTATTGGTGTGTGTGTGAGTGTGTGTGTGTGTGTGTATGTAGTCAACCTGCCTGAGCCTTTCTTTGTCTCTGTCAGGTAGTTTTCCCTACTCAAGGCACTTCATTTTGAAGCATCTTTTAAGATCCTTTGCAGTTTCCATGTGGCACACATACGCAGCCCTCATTGTGTACACATCTGTATACACGTATGTCTGTATGTTTGTGTGTGTATCTGTGTGAGAACAACCCCTGCCAAGTTAGGAAATCATCCTGTTCCCGTTCTCATTCTCATTCCCGTTCCCGTTCCCGTTCCCGTCAGCGTTTCAACGAAATCCCGTGCAGCTGTCGTTCAACGTTTTTCCCTTTAGTTTTCGTTATTTGATTTTGCAAGTGTTGCGCTTCTTCTTTCCTCCCATCCTCGATCATAAACACACATATATATTTATATATATACTTACTTGTCTGCAGGTCTTTCGCCCTTCGCGACGTTGTCATCAGCATCCGCATTCGCATTCGTATCCGTCTTGTTGCTAGGCGCAGTTTTTGGCTGCCAACTTTTCAGTACGCTTGAATTTGTATTTGTATTGATTTGTCTTAAAGATACTCGCAAGTTTGCAGCTGGCAACAGTACAAAACGAAGGTCAATCCCTGCAGGATTCTTTGCTGGCATCCTTTTGCATCTGCAATCACAGTCGGCGATATTAAATATAGCATAAGTATATGCCAAATATTGATTATAACTTCTGCACAAGGGGTAAATTGAGCAACGGGAAAATGCAAGCAAATAAAACTTTTCATTGTTGCTCGGACCACAAAGTGCACTTGAATCTCAATTAGGCGCAGCGTCCAATGGGTCACTGAACATGGAACTTGCAACATGGAAGCAGAGCGACTGCAACAAACCGGACAATGGACTATGGACAGTGAACAGTTTTTTTTCATTATTTCCTTTTTTTTTTTTTTGACTGTTGATGACGAACCATGTTTTCGTACATCTGTGAATTGACCCTGTATTGGGCCACTGCACTTTGTGGAGCAGACACCCTCCGCTTCTTCGTGGTCCCCCCTTTACGTATCCCCTTTAAGCAAAATAAAAAAAAATACAATTCGCTGCAGTAAATGGCAAAATTTATTGGCTCGCCACCCTAATGCACAGACATTTTAGCATTTTAGTTGCCATCCGACGAAAAGGAACTAAAAAATATAAAGAAAAAAATTGAATGAGTAATAAAATTTATACTTCGTTGATGTTTCCACGCGATTTGAGCATTGCCGGATCTGTCCAAATTTAATTATGGGATAGCAAGGTTCATTCTTTCAATTGACAGTAATTTTATTTTTGGAATTAACTGAAAATTTTGGTCTTAATTAAACACAAATCAGCAGCAGGTTTCCTTAGCCGATATTATCATTTTTCCAGGATACAGGATAACATCGATTTCATAAATTAAAGTGAAATGTTATTCAAATTATATCTAATTAAAGATCTAAGTACACAATGTGTGAATATTTATTATAAATTGTAGCTTATGGGCTGACAGAATCGCTTATGAAACTTCCGTGCTGTTGACTGATTACCAGATGTTTTCTAAATGGAAACACTCAGTTTTTGGCATATAGTATGCATGAGTATGGAATCGTATAATGAATCCGGCTGAATCATGTCAAAGACAGCACATGAGGCATCATATCAAACGGCATATGGCAGTTCGAAATGAGGAAATGTTTATAGTATATTTTATAAAATGATTCTTTGTTTTTTGTTGAATTGATCAGATACCCAAGATACCCAACACATAACTGAAGCCTGAAACTATCTTGTGAAAATTCTCTTTTAACTTTTCCACCCTAAAGTTCAGTGCGCAGCTGTGCAACTGCGTTGTATCTCGAAATTATTGTCAGTTGTGCTATTTATCCCCTGGCAAAGTTCATTAAACCAATTTAAAAGCTAACAATTATTCAATCCTCCCTTTAACTTGATGGCCACGTGCCAGTTTCAAATGCCGCGCTTGCGCCGAACAACCCTCAACAGACTTAATCCATAACTCCAACTTGCAGATACTGAAAGGGAATAATATGGTTAATAGAAGTCGTATAGAATTGACATGTGGTGCGTAGAATAAAATGTATTAGTTGGCCATAAATATGTTGAGCATCTAAGATGAAAAATGACTGTTAAATTAAATATAAACTATATTTTTTTCTTGGATTTGTGACAATTAAAAAATAAAATATTTGTGTGGAATATTTTAGATTTAAGAAGAGGATTTTTTAAATCAGATTATGCAACAATATAACAATCTTACTACATATCTAGCTGAGTATTTTTCTGTCTATCATTCTGTCCATCAATCTTGTTTCTTCTAGTATATGGATTTTGTCTGATTATAGCACATCAACAGCAGTTCAAAATATATGTTTTATAGGATAGAAAACACATTAGCATAGTTTAATTATATCATTTTGTAGCATATTTTATAGCCCTATAATATAAATAGGAGCCTTGAGCATTTGTTGCTATGATAAAATTCATTTAGATTTTAATTAAGCGCTAAAAAGCAAACAAATTGCTACTGAAGTTCATATACAGGCGGATTAGACATACATATGTATATGCTAAGGCAGACAGACAGTTGAGAGCTCTACAGTTCCATGTTGGCATCCATGACAAGTTCATGGAGTCGTGTCACAGCTCTCACATGGGGACAGGAGAGTGAGAGAGAGAGGAGGCAGAGATATGGAAACAGTCATGTGTTTGGAATCGTGACTTCCTGCCCGTCATAAAGTTTTAAAAGCACGCGAATGTCTGGCCAGGAGACAGAGTGGGGGAGGTGGTGAGGAAGCGGTTGGGGGATCAGGAGAGAGTGAGGGGGATAGGGAGGGTGAGGCGAACTGGCGGTTGATATTTTATGGATGACAAAAGGCACAAGACGATATCGAAGTGCCCGTTCTATCGCCCCATTGCCGACCATTTGCCCATTTGAGGTTTAATTAATGACATCCACATCGGCTGTAGATTTCCGCTTTTCCTCTCGCTTTTCCCTGCTTTTCTTCGGGTTTCCTATTTCATTCTCTTTCGCTTTTTTCGCTAATCGTCCGTATGACTTTATAAATAGTTGACGTTGTCTGCGGGTCTAATGCGACTTATGCCATATGTGGCATCTGTGGACAAATTGTTGATTTTTATGCATTTACATAAAGGTTTTAGAGAGGAGGGCACAAGTCCATAAAGTTTAAGTGAACGAGACTTCTGAGGGGTCATCAGGTCATCATCTGATTTTGTGTCTTAACAGATTCATCAAATAATTGTCAATTGATGTTCCTTAAGTTTCTTAAGTCATTTACATTACATTTTGCAATGCAATTCTACACGTCCAAGGTTTATTTGTAGCTGAATTTCGTGATACTTGAAGGGTTGCCCTAGATGTTGTTATTTAATCAAATTACTTGCTTTTCATTGTCCACATAAGGCAAGGTAATCATTGTTGTGGCCTTAAATCGAGGCTTAGTCAAAACAGTTTATTTGCAATCGAAGAAAGGCATCTAAGTGTCAAAACATAGCCAGAAATTGACTATCAAAATAAGCTAAACTCAAAAAGATTACCTAAAAATATTTAGAAATAATATATTTAACAAAAATGATAGACTTTTCAGCTTCAAGTAAAATAAATGTCTAGATTGAAATATATTAAAGAAGCGAATTTATAAATTGATTTTATTAATAAAATTAAAGAATAAAATATGTATTGTATTTGACATACTAATTATAATTATAAGCAACCTCACAGAGAGAACGATTTAAACTACAACAAACTCGTAACTGGAAGATTAAAGGGAGCTGTAAATTAAATATTGGATACATTTCCTACTCCTTTTGACGACATTTTCAACATGAAAGAGTTTAGAGATGTGAAATTTGCAAATAAGGGAGTTTTACCCTAAAAGTTTTGTTAACAAATTTCTGTTTAAACATATTAATATATATTTAAACTTACTCATTTGGAATACTGTAATATCTTTTGAAGCTAATCCGAACCCTCACAATGTTTCGTTTTGTTTTGTTTCTCATTGCAGCAGCTGAGTCACCGGGTCTACTCTACTCGTTCAACCTCACCAACGTGTAAAGGGTGTCTTTGAGCCCATTTTGCATAAAATCGATACAGTCAGCGGCCACCCTCGAGCGGAGTGTAAAATGGCCTATATGATGGCAAACGAACGCATTAAATGGCTAACACTGTGCGCAGCTGTTGTTGTGCTGGGTGAGTAATTTGTGTTTCCTGAAATTCACATTATTTTTCTATGGAATAGATTTAATGTTTTCTCAATTTGAAATCAAAGAAAATGAATAGTATTAAATATGATTCATTATCAATTAAACAACTCTCTAGTCTCTTTATTCCGGGTATAGGGTATAAAAATAGAATGCGGCAATAACAAATGGTTGAACAGACACAATTTGTTAGTACACGTTGTGCAATGTTTTCTTGCCTCTCTTTGCCCGTTTGTACACTTTTACTTTCTCGGTTTGTGCTCCGTTTTTTTTATATATTTGTTGACACATTCCTTATCTTACTGTTCCATACTCATCTCATGCCAGTAAAGAATTTCTATGAATTTTTAATTACGTTAACTTTTCATTCAGATTTCACTGTAGCTTTCCGACTATTTGTTGTTTCATATTTACTTGCCGGCTACGTACAAATGTGAAATGTATCTAGATACATGCAGTGTGTGAGTGTCTGTGTGTTTGTACTGCATTTGCATGTGTAGTTTAAGCAGCAGATAAACTGCGGTTCATTGCCTTGCCTTCTGCTGAATGAAAGATACGAGTGTTGGAAGCTCAAAGCGTTCACAGTGCTCTATAAGAAACAAATCTACGTAGCTCTCTTACTACATAGTACTTTAGTGGGTCACCCTTTGCTGCTGCTGTTGCTAACGATATCGCAGAACTGAGTTTCATATTTGAATCACTTTTATAACTTGGCATATCTTGTACTCTTATTTAAGAAATGCGTGAAACGATTCTAAAAATATAACTTCATATAAAGAGAGCAAAATAAACTGTAGATCTTAAATGCTGATAATATGCAAACTTAATTAAATAAAATGTACATAAATTTCACATGTTATTCATTGAACTCAATTGAATGCTTATTCATATGCATACGAGTATGAATATTAGCATTCATATATTTAATTTTCGCTATTACCTTTATGGGTAGCAATTGGGTTGGGCAATCACTTGACCCGATCCGTATAAGTCGGGAGAAAACAAAAGCTTTGATTGTGTTATTGCCATCGATGATTCTCTGAGTTCTTCACAATTTATGTAGTTTGGCAAATGTCTGCTCCGAATTCGGTCGAATACATGCGTATATCAAATGGGATTGCCATATGTGATTTACATAATTTCGAAGTCAAAAACCTTATTTGATTGCGACCCACGTGGCGTATGCGTAATTACCATTACCAATTGAATTCGCTTGGTGTTCAGTAAGACAAGAAAAGCCAAAGAGATACTATGAAGACCAAGACGCATAAATTGCGGGCAAGCTATAAATAAATTGACACAAAAAATGAGCCAAGGAAATTGCACAAAAAATAATCCACACAATATGCAGAGAAATACAAAATAATTATATGCGTCGCGTGCTTAAATTGAAATTTCTGTCTAGCTGAAATATTATAAACAATAGTTATGTGATTTGCTATGCGTAGAATCTTAAATAATCGAATGAAACTGAAAACCATCTAATTGTCTTAATGAAATTCTGTTGAAATTGAAATGAATATTGAATACCTGAAACCAAAAAGAATTCTACAATTGAAGAACGTGAAGAAAGTAAAGGCAAACATAATCGTAAAAGCGTAACAAGAATTGAAAAAAATAACAAAACAATTTACGACCAACGCATAAAATACCATAAATTATTAGAATCTTTATTCAAGTTTGATTCACGGACAGACCACAAGATATAAGATGAAAAGATACGAGTTTAAACTAAAAGATACAATGCTAAAATTAATTCTCTCGAGCTGCTCTCCAACATCTTTCGCTGCTTGTGCGGGTCATCATTCAATTTAAATTGATTAAAAACATTTTGCGCCAATTTCTTTCTGATAAAATTCCCTTCAATCATTCACCAAAAAATTTTTAATATTTTTTTTAGAAGATTTTTATTTTTTAATTTTTTTTTTTTAAAAATAAAAATTTTATAAATAATTTTTTATGCCGCTTTGTCTACCTGCTTATATGCTGGATGAGGGTATATTCATGTAAGCATTCATTCGATTCACGTACTAAAGTATGTTTTTGCTACATTGTATATATTTATGAATGTTGTGTTGTAGGCTTAAATGCATCTTTTGTTTTAGTTGCGCTGCATCAACGCATTTAATTCGCATTTCATTCAATTGGATTGAAATTCAACTCACAGACTCATTCACTGCTAATCGTGATACTTACAGGAAGTGAGTAATTTAACATGCCGCGAATGTAATAATTAAATAAATAGAACAAACATAATGTGCTTATTGTTATTGCTTTAGTTATGTTGAATAATTTGACTAAAGAATTTATATCTATTATGAATCGCTTTCTTTGTTAATGCTGACAAGTAACTTGTTGATATCAATTTGTTGGTTTTATTTAGATACATAATAAGCTAACGTTAATCAAACTTAATAGATTTTAATGACCTCTTGTTGGTTCTATCTTGAGAACTTTAGATCTCGAAACAGTTTACAAACATAGCAAAAACTATCTGCTTTTGTTTTGAATTTATATAACGAACTTCTAAGGAAGTCTAGCATTAAGAAGTTATAAACTCGTTAACTATTGTTAATGAGAAAGTAGTCAGCCTACTTGTGCTTTTAGATATTACTCGCTTGATAATAATAGATTATTTTTATAAAATAAATCTGACCTAAGAAGGGAGACAAATAAGAAGAATATTTTTGAAAATGAAATTTTATAGCACTGAGTTAAGTTTGTTCTCAAGTCATTAAATGGATACTCTCATTAAATCAATAGTAAGTCGTAGAATATATCTTTTGTTACATAACTGAGAGCACTCGTAAATTGTATTGAATGGAATGACAGACCTCAAGTGAGAGATGAGAGTGTGATGCGTGTTCCACACGCAACCAGATCAGATCACTGAACCGGGGCTGCCAAAATAAAATCCATTTCCGTTAAAGAAACAGAGCGAAGAGACGGGGAAAAGAAATGTTGGGGAGAAAAGCAGAGAGAGAAAAGCGTATAATTACAAATGATTGATGTACATTGTACACTGGCCGAGGTACCGAGAGGCGATAGTCGAAGTCAAAGTCGGAGATGAGGAGTGGGAAGATGGGAGATGCCCCCTCTTATGAAACCCCGTCGATGGAGTCATATCACACGCGGCGCTTGTCTAAACAACAAAAGGCAACGGGATCGGAAACTACTCCACTCCAGCATGGAGGAGAAGGAGGGAAAGCAGCTGCTGCAGCTTTACGTTCTATAGATTCTTTCCTAAGATGATTTATTTTTAATGGCTTTTCCCGAAACGTGTCTCGATGTCTGGATGTTCGATTCGGTTTATTATTAGTTATTATGCATGTGCCAAGTACCGAGGAATTGTCGACTTAACCGCAGGAATGCGGTCTTTTTGTTCCGCCAGCGTGTCGTGTCTTCATGGAACTGAGGATCATCATCCAGCTGCAGTTTCAGTTCCATGGACAAAGTTTCCAGCATTTCATTGTTGCAGCAAGTTGGCGTCATTATTTCAAAGTTGTTCGTCGTTCGTCAGACACTCAAAAGAGGAACGCCAATAATGTATAAAGCAAATAGTTGTTGAATGCATTTGAAACTTTTGTAAAATCTATTTATTTGCTCGTCATAAATTCCCTACAAATCCTCTTGACACCAGACAGCTTCAGCATCAAAAGAGTCAAAGTCTCGCATTCTTTGGGCCATTAAGAACATTTGTCATATATTTTGAGCTCATTAACAAAGTCCAAAAGTCTTTTAAGCATTTCTATAGACAACCCAGATATGTCTAACGATTCTATATATACTTATATGTAAGTAAATATAAACCTAAAGTATTTTACGATCTGCTGCTGCAAACGCATCGCTGGTAATTTATGCGTCTGCAGTTCTAGAAATATTTCAGAGATCCAATATTAAAGGCGTGTTAAGAGGTACATAACTTTTAGTGCTCAGTGCACATAAAAAGAAGACAGACGAGCATAGAAAAATATTTATAAATGCTTTTGACTTTGGCAACAGAGTAATTGAGTCTGCGGATTAATTGATTTAGAATTGAAGAGCTGAAGTTTAAGTTAATTTTTAGACTAGTACTGCTTCGATTATACTTAAAATTAAATTTATAGTTTCAATTTAAACTATCTTGTGGTTAACTTTCTCCAATTGTAATACTTTAATTTCCCTCTGGTATTAACATAAAGCAAAGCTCACAAGTTTGTAGTTGAGATGATGCACATGTAATTTACATGACAGCCAAAGTGGTTCAAATAGTAATATAGTATATCTAAAGATTCATTTTATTTTCACATGCTGCCCCAGAAAAAAAAAACCGAATTCAATCCCAAAGTGGCATTAACTAAGTGCTGGTTGTGCTTCTATACGCACTCTCTTCCCACCACCGTCTCCACTTCTGCTCTATAATAATTATTTCCTCCTGCTTTACGCATCATCATCAACACTTGGAAGAAAACAGAAAAAAAAAATCAACTTGCCAACATATTATTATACTTATTTAATGTCTCTGCTTGTCCGTGCCTTCAAAATCATTTAGAGCCATGCGCTGTTGCCACATTTCACTCAGCAAGCCCCTCAACGGGGATGAGAATGGGGAGCTGAGAGCTGCGAATTGAGAACTGGGCTTCCGCTCCTTTTTCCTTACACTGTCCCTAATGGGTGTGTGAGAGGGTGTGTGCGTGTGTCTGTCTGTGTGTGTATGTGGGTGTATTGTTGTATGTTTGTGCTCCTTTTTAAGTTATGTATTCGCAAGTAAAGTGGATATTAAGTAGATACACTTTTCACAAGTGTTCAACGGATAATATTATTCTGTTTTTGAAACAAAAACTATATAAATAACAATTAGTTGAGAAATGTGATAGGAATCAGCGTTTGCACACAACACACACTAAATTTAAGATTATAAAAAGCTAAAGAAATTTATGTGATTATTGTTAAATTTGGAACTGAATTATGTGGCGTTAAATTGAAAAGGTTTATCTACGAAACGAGGCTAAAAAATCGGACTTTGTCATCTTTATTAAAAATAAAAGAGAAACAGAGAGAGAGAGTTAGACTGGGAGAGTGCGGGAAAGAGGGGAATTAACATAATTTTGGCGCCCCCATAAAAGAATCAAGCAATAATTTGTAAAATATTTGATTGCCTCGCCCAGAGACGCAACGAGGTGACATTTATCAGACAGACATAATCTACGGCGCGTACGACGAGGCATGACAAGAGTCCCAACCCTCCCCCCTTCCATTTTTGGACGTAAGAAACTGTTTAAACATTCGTATGTAAACTGAGTCACGTTTTCATTTTTGGGAGCTGCCAACTTGTCGCATTTGTTTTGCTTATCGCAGCTCTGTAATCTGGCAGACAGACAAACAACAATGAAAACAATTCTTATATTTCGAGTCAAAGTTAGTTAAAGTTCCATTGCTCGCGTGTTTATGAGTCTTCTCCAGTTCGCTGCCTGTACATAACTTTTTGCAGCCTTAATTAATGCGTCGACAGCGTTGACTCGCTTTTAATATGCAAAGCGCGTCGGGTTTTACTTTTGAGAAGTTCCCTGCCTGTCTGTAAATGCGGTTGCGTAGCAAGTTGGCAGTCCACTTGGGACGCGCTTCCCTCAAGCTCTTGACACATTCCCATGCACAACCACCCAGACACACAGCACACACACACACACACACACAGCACACACACTCGCACGTGAATGTTGTGCAACGCTTTCAGCTGAAAACAAACCACCCTCTCTTAAATGTGGCCTCTCCATTGTGTGGCATGACTCCTGCCCAAAAGTATCTACAACTTCAACTTCATTCTTAGCGACGCGTCGCTCATAAACATTTGTAGTCGTTGTCGTCATCTCTGCACAGTGTCACAATATGCATGGAAAGTTTATATATTTAATAAAAATAGTTAACTTTTAAATAGAATTGTTAAGATTGAAATTTAGGAAATGGATTTTAACAGCCTGAAAATAATATTTAGTAAGGATATTTTAATAAATGTCTAATATACAAATTTATTATTGAACACAATATCAATTTATAGTTAACTAATAAATGTCACATTATTCGGATTATAATAGGGAGTTAACAACCAGTTTTTTAAGGTTTTAGACACTGTGCCAGCTGTCGAGACAAATCAACTGCATCATCATCCACATCAACCGCACTCAGACTCTGAGCAAGCTTATATTTATACTACACGTGCTGGCATTTTCTCTCTCTTTTTATCTCTCTCTCTCTCTCTTCATCTCTATCTCTGCCTCCCTCTCTCTGTCTCTGTCTGTGTAACTACACACACCTAAACGTTGTCCCACATTGACTCCTGTGCGCTTAACGGTGTCTCGCGTGTGTCGGTCCAGATACTTTTGTATCTGTATCTTGTCACCTTTCCATCAGCGGCGCGTCGTCGCGACTGACCACAAGTTGGACAGGTTGTGGTTTTGCTTGTCAACCGACTAGACGCTGACTGTAATTGAAAGCTGCATTGAATTGCATGATGGATTTAAGAATTGTTGTTGCCAGAATTACGTAGGCATTGAATGGAATTATTCGTTACGCATTAGTTAGTGGGACTTTATCAAACACTTTATTAACAGTTGCCCATGGCCTAAACGTGACTCTGTGTGGGTCAAGCGAATCGAGTGGGCAAAACTGAAAATACCAGACCTTTTGATTCTGTTTTTATCTTCTCTTTGCCAATTCTCGAACAGCTGTCGAACTGGTTTCTCATCTCAATAGCAGATGTTTGTCTCGCCAAATCGTTAATACATATCTTTAAAAGCTACCGATTCGATTGAATTGAGCACATATAATAAAACGAATTCAGAGCTATTGTACATAGATCGCGTGTCAGTCAACGAATTTGTTGTGCCACAGCACACACACCTCCCAACTGACCTCTCACCTCTGAGTGCGTGTTGAATGTTTGGGGCGGATTGTTTGTAATACTCGTACGTGTGCCTATTGAACTTTAGCGCATTGTTTTTCTTTGACAGGAAGTTATTAATTTCCAATTTCCTTTTGCTTTTCCATTCAGGAATCATTGGTGGGAGTAATGACGTCTTTGTATGTAAGTGTGACTCGAAATGAGTTAATTAGCCAAGCTTCAAATAAAAGAGGCGTAACACATACAAAGGACTGTGTAAGTCGTCAGAAGGGTCAAGAGAATCCCTAATAAATAGTTCCTGAAATTCCTTAAAAATACACGATTATTTTTTGTATTATTTAAGAGTCTTCAGAAATCAGCTTCGACATCAAATCAATAATTCTAGTTTTCTTTAAATGTATAGCATATATATATTGTTGAAATACTCCCTCAAAATACTGCAACAGTAATTCACACTTTCCCAATAGTAGTTAACTGAAAACTGTTAATTTTAAACAATTCTGCAAATGGTTGTTGTTTTTTATTTCTATGTACTCTGTACATAAATAATGCCATAAATAACTTAGACAACGTAACGCGACACCTTTAAATCCCACTCGACAGCCCTTTAAATTTGACTTCGAAATTTATATTGCATTAGTCATGTTCTCACTTATAAATTCACATACATATATACTCTTCTATTCGTACTCACTCTTGACTTCACTTGCTTATTTGTTTATTTAACATTCAATTCATTTGCGACTGCGGTTTGTGTTAATGTTTGTTTACTGTGGCGCCATTTATTTGACGCTCGAACTCACAACTTAAAGACTGGTAGCTCCCACGTACTTAACTGAGAGCTTGCCGCATGTGGCATGCCCCGACAGATGACCTCAGTTGCCCATCAGCGACAATTGCAATTCGCTTATTAATCATTTTGCCTCATAATTGCGTTTGTTCAATGCACGTATAATATGATGGGTTTTTTTATGTTCTTATGTTCTTCTCTAATCTGGTATATAGTAAATGTAATTGGAAAATTGCGCGGCGACAATTGAACAACTTGCGTTATGTGGATGTTGTTCTCCATGCTGTTGTTTTTGTTGTTCTTGTTGTTGGGCAGCTGGTAACGTCATCGACTTGTTGAATGATACTGACGACCGACGACTTGGAACCGGTTTCGTTAGTATATTTATTCAGCTTTTGATTTGCCAAAAACCTAAAGTTAGGGTAAAAAGTGACCGGGCCACTTTGTATCTTGGCCATTGAAGAAAAAAAAGCACCTGCTGCAAATCTTTACGAACTATGTGAAGCTGCCAAAAACTTAAATAAAGAAGAAGAAATCGGAAAGCAAAACAAAACAGATCGAAAGAAGCAGCTGCTGTTGAGTCAAGTATAAACGTAAAAGGATAAAGATGTGTCCAGTAGCAGTATTTTGACATTTCAATTAATTGGAAATGTATAAATATATAAAAATATATATTGGAATATTTGCATAAAATTTAATTGCTCTATCTCTTGTTTTTCACAAGGTCCGTCAAACATTGACACAAACCGATAAGCCCAGGTGTTCTGTGAGTACTGGGCTGATGAGAACTCAGCAAATTCTCTCGTGCTCTCTATCTCACTCTTTCGCTCTCTCAGGGAATAATCCGTATTAAAGTTCAAGGATGTTGAGTGACAATAATTCCAATATTTATACTCTTCTCAGAAAATCATAAATGTGCAAAGCATTAAGAGAGATATTTACGATTCAATAAAATACATGTAATAGGTTTTCTGTTTTACTATAAATAAGAGTCCAGTCTCTTTAGATATTGTTTTACTGTAAATACTCTTCTTTTTCAGAGTTTCTACTTTGTGTTTCTAATCGTTTTCTCAATTTGAAAACAAAAAAACCAGATGTATAACAGCTGCAAGATATGAGTATTATTTGATTCGCGGTATTTGTGTGCTTTTCGCATTTATTCTTATTTTTCTCTTCCAACTTTTTGCGCGTTTTACTCACGACTTCCATCTTTTGCCATATGTATATAGATATATATAAATATGTACTTATATTTAACGGCCAGCATATGGCCATCGTATGTTCGTGTTGCGCATTTTTAATAATTTAAAAAGGAAATATTTTATAAATTCCCGTCGCATTATTTCGTCATTCCTGCGGCTTCACAATTAAGGAGAGTGAGAATTCATTGAGAAACATTTGAGAAATCAATTTGTTAACCGCAACCACCCGAAACTCGAACTAATGAGTGGGTATTAAATAAGGGTGTGACACGCAATGCCCAAACTGTCACACAATCTAAACTTGTAGTTCTGTCAGTCTAATTAATTTGAATCCATTTTACATTTGCCACAGACGCACGCCGCATGTGGTAAGTATGGTAAATGACACAAGCTAGAACTCGTGGATTATCCTAGCATTCCCTTGGATACGAGTACTTTCCCTTTCTCTTTTTGCGTGTTAACTTTTATTGCATTTTAGAAAAGTTTTCTGTACACATGTGTGTGCCACTCCATTTCCCTTTCCCTCCATAGTTTTTAATTATTCTTTGAGCTAATTTGTTGCTCTGAGTGCCTTTTGTTTTGAAAATAGAGCTGCGCATTAATTAATGCGAGACTGAAAATGATAAATTGGACAAGTGCCCATATGACCCAAAAATTCAAATGTGCGCGCTTTGAAGGACATGCGAAGTAGTCGTTACAGTGAAGCACAGCTATATTGAAAAGTGTATTCCTAAGGAATAATTCAACATTTACACTTCAGTTTTTTTAAAATATGTATAAAAAAATGTTAAGGTCTCTAAAAAGTTTTTTAATAATAGAAAAGTTTTTTAAAACGTTGAGAAATATTTAATAATTGATTAAAAGAGCTGGCAAATAAGTAAAAGGTCTATTGGTCAGTAAATGTTGAAAATTTTAGCATAGATTTTAATTAATAATTAATCAATCAAGGTTTGCATTAAATATTATAATAACAGGTGAACAAAAGCTAGAATTGAATACAATTAATGTTAAATTTTCATGCACTATAATTATCTATGAAAAACATTTATACATTTACTCATACGTCCAACTAAAATTGAGCTGTTCAAATGACACACACCTGTGCACTCGATTAAGGTGTGCAAAGCGCATAGGGAACATGCCCCATGTGGCATGCCTGTGCATAAAATTGAATATGAAATTGCTGGGCAATACAAAGTGACAAACAGGATGGAGGGCAGTTGGATGGAGGCTTTACTGTGTCTAGGGGCTCAGCTCGACTCAGCAGCCTCCAAAGTGTCAATGAACGATTTTAGCCCGTTTGTCTTTTGTTTGTGTTTTGTGGGTGTGTGTGTGTGAGCAGGCAGAGGAAATAAAAGAGCGACCAGTTTGAGCAGTTTTTGTTGTTGTTGTTGCTGCTGCTGCTGCTGCTGTTACTGTTGTTGTCGGAACAAGAGCGACACACTTGAGCACATGCGAGTTGGCTGCAGGGCATCCGAAGCACAGAGAGTCACTGATCCATGGCATTCAATTGTTGAGCAGCAGCGACAACAACGACAACAGCGACAACAACTACATACAACTATGGAACAAAAGCCGAACTGTTGACAATTGACTGACAAATATGATGATAAATAAACTTACATACACGTACACTCAAATGTATCTGCTTTTACATACGTATACTTAATAAGTAGATACGTGTATATGTGTATATAGACATCCGTTCTGAATATTTTAAGTGGTTTACATGTTTTAATTATACATACTAATTATTTGTATTTGTTTGTCTTGCAGCCACTGTGAGCTCCACTTTGGCAGCCAATCCAGCAGATTCTGATCAAAAAGGACCCGTCTTCCTCAAAGAACCCACCAACCGCATTGACTTCTCAAACTCTACAGGCGCCGAAATTGAATGCAAGTCAAGTGGAAATCCTATGCCCGAAATTATCTGGATTCGTAGCGATGGCACCGCCGTTGGAGATGTACCCGGTCTGCGTCAGATCTCGTCGGATGGCAAGCTGGTCTTTCCACCCTTCCGCGCCGAGGACTATCGCCAGGAGGTGCATGCCCAGGTCTACGCCTGTCTTGCCCGCAATCAATTTGGCTCAATCATCTCAAGAGATGTGCATGTGCGAGCGGGTAAGTTGTCGGTGTTCTAGAGAGAGCACGATGGAGTCTACCGAGTGCAGAGCAAGCTGGTCGGATGTGGATTGTACAGAGTAGGAGAATTGGCCAGCAACTTATGTTACATGAAATCATATAAAATATGAGGATGAGGATGATATTAGTAATAAAATTAAAATAAATCAATATAAACATAGAATGTGGAAAAATATTAACAGATTGAATCTAAAATTTTAAGTCTGGCTGCGTTCCTTTATTTTTAATTCATGCCACATTTATTTCAAAACTTGGAAACACTTACCATAGGAAAGAAACTTAGGGAACTTAGGGAAGAATGTTTAATACACGATGCTTAGTAGATAAAAAATTTACAGAATAATGAATGTTTAAAATACAATGCTTAGTAGTTGAAAAATTGAATTGAAGTCTCGATAAAGTTAAATTTTTGGTTATATTATAATAGATGATTTTATATTGAGTTCCGGGATAAAATCTGTAATGAATAAAATTGTTAAATTAAAATAGTTAATCCAACATCCAATGCTTGCTTTGCACTCAATCAAACATTCTTTTCAGATTTTCAGCAAATTTCAGCACTGTTTGATCAACGTTGGTTCTCATTTTGTTTGGCTGACTACGTTGATTTAGAGCTGTCAAATTGTTGTTATTACTCGTAATATGAATAGGGAAACATTTAAAATTCGACTTAAAAACTATACTGATAGAGTGCTCTTAAAAATAGTTCTGCGAAAAGGGAAACTTTTCAACTTCTCTTGTACATTTTCACTGCAATTCGATGTCAGTTGGCATTTCCCTAAATATGTTAGATGCACTTTCGAGCCGTCTAAAGTGTTAAAATGTTGCTGTACTTCTTGGTTTTGTTAAGACGTCTAGTTTGGCCCACCTTAAAAGGTGCAAGAGGTCATTGTTGTAATGTTGTAATCGACGTCTATGCAATTTCACTGTAATTAATCGTTGTGCAAGCTGTTGATGATGATGCAATTGCCACGTTTGGCCTGTCGCCATATAGAGGAGGGCCAGAGTTCATGTGAGCAGTTCACCAGGTTCATTTTATCGAGTTTTGCCGTACATACACTCAGAATCATACACACACGGGAAATATGGCAGCTTATTCGCTGTGGAAATATCCATTACTTCCGCTTGCATAAACCAGCACTAAATAGGCCAGAGTTGATGGCATTTTACCTAATTATGTTACAATCATGGTGAGTGGTAGCTAAGAATATCGCCACCTGGCGACCGAAGATGACAACACCTTCCACCTCCAGCTCGCTTAGTCATCGTCCGTCTCCCCTCGTCGCGACAGTTGACGTGTTTGTCAGCAATTAGCCCATGCCAAGAGACCTGGCCCAATCTCTGCTCCCCTCCATTCTTCGGTTTCCACCTTATTATTGTCGTTTGGCTTTGCTTAGCATGAACTCGACTCGCTTCCTATTTAACTAAGAGAATTTATCATGTTTGCTTAGTGCCAAAAATATGTATAAAACGTGGAGAGTGATGATATGTTGCTAACTAACATGAAATATGGCCTGAACACGGGCTACACCTCAAAAACAAAGTTGTTTAATTAATATTAAACTCAACTGTGATTATGTTTTTCTCTCGCACTTTTCATTTAATTGGCTGTCTAATTGTTTTCCAACAAACAGGAAACCAACAAAATTGTTTCCAGGAACTTTGCTGAAAAGTTGCCAAGGTTAAGCAGGTGTATTGAGCGTGAGAATTGTTTGGTTCTATCATTGAGTCTCATATTCGCACAACAAGATATCATATTCACAAATTAAACACACACAACCCCACTTTACAGTTGTTGCCCAGTTGTTTCCTGGCATACCGATCAGGAGGAGAACTACTTTCCAGACACAGAATATGGTGCGATGTACAGCAACAAATTGACTTAAATTCTCTCTAAAGTATCTCTGTACTATATGAGATTAGGTTTCTACTAAACGCATGGCCACAATGAACGAAAAAAATATCCCGTTCATTTAATCATTCATCGACTATATTTCCCATTTTATATCTACATTTATTTTTATTTCTTCTCTCTATACGTTTAGTCGTTTCGCAACACTATGAAGAGGATATTCACAAAGCGTTTGTCATACGTGGCAATTCGGCCATATTGAAATGTGATATACCATCGTTTGTAGCTGACTTTGTTAATGTCATATCCTGGCATACCGATCAGGAAGAGATATTCTATCCAGACACTGAATATGGTGTGTTCTCACTCTCTCTAGTTCGCTCGCTCGCTCTTTGCCTCTGTCTGTGTGTGTGTGTGTTGCAAAATAGCACTACTTTTAACTACGTCTACAAACTATGTAATCCCACAAAATCTACAACAACACACACAACAACACTGTACAGCGCAGTTAATCAACACTAAGTACTAAGTACTAGCCAAAAACCAACACCCAACACTGGTACACTAATAACTGTAAAATACGCGCCACCACATAAGTGTAACTCCGCAATGAGCTAACTAAATTAACCAACACTGGTCAGGTTACAGTCCCCCACATGTCTTAAATCAAGTGTTTCAGTGCGTCGACTTCTGTTTTACTTCGGTTTTTATTATTGAAAATAAATTTGATTTATTTATTTTTTAGTTATTATCATATGCTTGTTCAATTTGCTTTAGTCGTTACCCAATACTATGATACTGATGTAAATAAGGCCTATGTCATACGTGGTAATGCGGCAGTTCTCAAGTGCGAAATCCCTTCGTTTGTGGCCGATTTTGTTAGCGTTGTCTCCTGGCACACGGATCAAAATGAGGACTTTTTACCAGGCTCCGAATATGGTTTGTTCAGTTCAAAATGTTTAAGCTTGAGGTTATGTATCTAGTGTTGTTATACAGATTAAAGTTTAATGAGTTCCCTGTTCCCCCTCCTTCTTTTCATTTAATTTTTAATTTAATGCATCTATCCAAGTTTTTAAAGTTTGCTTGTTTTCTCCGTGCGTGTTTATGAGCCATGTTCCTAAACTATTATTAACCTCCAGCCCCGAGACTTTCTCAGGGAAGTTGTTCATGCCCATGACGATGGCATAGCATAGCTAAATATTTATGTTCATCTCATCAAATTGCGCATTAAGATGCATTCCTATTCCTATTAGTCTGGTAGTCTTATTTCAATTAGTCTCTGGAAGATTTTCACACGCCCGACACACGCAAGGTGTCCATCCTTTCCCTTGCACTCTCACCATTATCACGTTATCTTTATCATTTCACATTATTCCCCGTTTCTCATTCATGCAGTTGTGCAACAGTTCTACGAGTCGGAGGTTAATAATGAGTATGTCATACGCGGTAATTCGGCGGTCTTGAAGTGCTCGATACCCTCGTTTGTGGCGGACTTTGTTCAGGTTGTCTCCTGGCAGGATGAGGAGGGTCAACTCTATGGCACACTCGATGAGCAACAGGGCATGGGTGCGGTTCTTTAGCTCTTAAAACATATTTATATACCTAGAGGATTAAATCTACTTTTCCCCATCATCTCCCGTATTTTCCATTTTCATTTCTTTATTTCTACAGCGCTGTTCCAGTTTTCTCTAGTTTGTTCTTTGATCTTTAATCAGTTTTCCCCAACATTTTGCAGTCGTCAACCAGTACTATGAGGCTGAAGTTGTATCGGAGTATGTGATCAAGGGAAATACAGCGGTTCTTAAATGTACTATACCAAGTTTTGTGGCCGACTTTCTGCGTGTTGAGGCCTGGGTAGCTAGTGATGGAACGGAGTATATACCTCAGGATGATTTTGGTAGCTCCCTAACTGTTCAGATTCTTACATATAAGCAGTGGTTCCCCACATCTTCCCAATTCCAAATACCATACCTTTTCCCAATTGCTATAGCTTTCTTAATTGATGCTTTTATTCAATTTCTGTTCAGTTGTTAATCAGTTTTATGGCGCCGATATTTTAATGGAGTATGTGATCAAGGGGAATGCGGCGGTATTAAAATGTTCCATTCCATCGTTTGTGGCTGATTTTGTTCGGGTTGAGTCCTGGATCGATGAGGAGGGCACTGAACTCCGTCATTCAGACAACTATGGTATACTTAAATTAAATATAGTTAGATTTTCTATTACTAAGAGTATTTGTATCTGGGCTTCCTCTATCCAAAACGCTTTCCCATTATCATTTGATTTCTACTTAATTTCCCGCATCTTTGTGCATTTTCCAGTGGTCAATCAATTCTATGAGGCCGAGATTATGACCGAGTATGTTATAAAGGGTAATGCGGCGGTTTTAAAGTGTTCGATTCCATCATTTGTGGCCGATTTTGTGCGTGTCGAATCCTGGATTGATGAGGAGGGAAATGTCTTGACCTTCTCCGATAATTATGGTGGGCACCTGTTACCTGTACATAAGTCGCGTTGAGGTCTTAGGCTTAAGTTAACAACCATCCCAACCCAAATCAAAAATTATTTGTTCTTTTGCTTTGATTTCACGTTTTATTTCACACAGTTGTTTCACAGTTCTACATAACCGAGGCTGAGAATGAGTATGTGATTAAGGGCAATGCGGCGGTGGTCAAGTGTAAGATTCCCTCGTTTGTGGCCGACTTTGTGCAGATTGAAGCCTGGGTAGACGAAGAGGGGGTTGAATTGTGGCGCGATAATGCAAACAGCACCTATGGTACAGTCTAAACAAAACACATTTCCTTAATTAGCTGTTAACGCTTACTTAGCAATTAAAATTATGATCCCCTACTTTTAACTCCATCATTTGCACTTATCAACTTTGTTTTCTTTGTCAAATCTAAACACACATTTTCTCAGTTGTCATTCAGTCCTACGAATCGGAAGCGGATAATGAATATGTCATTCGTGGCAACTCTGTGGTAATGAAATGCGAGATACCATCTTATGTGGCGGATTTTGTTTTCGTTGATCTCTGGCTGGACTCAGAGGGTCGCAATTATTATCCTGATAATGCCGAGGAGACGGGTACTTCCCCTATTTGCGAATAGTTCCCTTTTAATATTCTTATACGATCGCATGAGCTTTTCAATTGTAATACTTCGGTGTCCTTAGAGTATTCCCAATATCATTTAAATACAAGTTCTTTACTTTAATTTTATTTTGTGCCCCTTCGTTTATCTCTCAGTTGTGCATCAGTTTTATCAGACACGCGTCATCGATGAGTTTGTGCTGCGTGGCAACTCTGCCACACTGAAGTGTCTGGTGCCCTCGTTTGTGGCCGATTTCATAGATGTTGAGGCGTGGATAGATGAAGAGGGAGTGGAAATCACACGACCACTACCCGACGAATCCATGGGTAAAGCGTTGACAGATCGTAAAAGCATAAGTTTAGCTTTAGGCTTAGTTTCTAGCTAGCACTATAAATCCTACTTTTACTTTGATTACCTTATTTCTAATTATGTCCTCCTCTTCCGAATTCCTCATCAATGCCTTTTTAGTGGTCAAACAGTTCTTCGAGTCGCAAGTATATGATGAGTACGTTATCAAGGGCAATGCGGCGATATTTAAGTGCCAGACTCCATCGTTTGTCGCCGATCATATTGATATAACCGATTGGATTGATACCGAGGGCGGTATCTATACCAAAAATATAACGGGTACAAGACTTTCGTGTATATTGGTAACATTGTAGAAACATGAAGGGGGGAAAAGTCCATCCACAATTACCTCTATGATTTTTAACTTAATTTCCTCATCATATCAGATAGTTCTAAGGATGCCCATATTTTATTTCCTATCTCATCTTCTTCAGTTGTGCCACAATCCTACAGCGTCAATGTTATGGATGAATCCATCTTACGTGGCAATAGCGCAATTCTCAAATGCCACATTCCCAGTTTTGTTGCCGACTTTATTGTGGTCGATTCATGGGTTGAGGACGAGGAGCGTCAGATATATCCGCAGACCGATGTCACAGCTAGCGGTAAATCCTAGCTATAAGTTCTCCTAACTGTTAGCCTTGTTTCTATTGCCACATTATCGTACACAATACTTCCCGTCCAAATACATTCCATTTGCCAGCTTGTTGCTCGATCGATCACTAAGTGCCTTGATCCTTGAGGCTCTCTTCTAACAGGATTCCCCTGCTGCTGCGCTGTTAGGCATTCGATTACTTTTTTCTATAATTTCAATTTCACTTTTCCTTTTTCATACTTTTCTTTTGTCCAAAATCTGCAAAACTCCTCTTTTTAATTTTAATTCCTTTCCCGCTGTATCCCAACTCCAAGAGTCGCTCCTGACTTGCCCAAAACCTACCCCTTCATGTAGTTGAAAGTAGCGTTGTTTTTTAGCCTAGTGTAAATAAAATTCTGTGTAAATATGTATGAACAAAAATGCTAATAAATTTAACTCAAATCGACAACTTGTACATATGAAATTAAAAGCAAATATTTATTCCGAAACTGTTTAACAACCATTCATTAAACATGATAATCCACATCAGCTATAATATTGGCATTTTTGTTAAAGCATGAGAATCATTAATGATTTTTAAGAAATTGTGGGAAATATTTGAAAATTTGTTTATTATCCAATTCGATTTAAATGTAAATATTTTAATATGTATCTCAACAAGTTTCCCACTGTTCTCACAAATCAGAACATTGCTTATTATGGTGCATAGTTAGCTTTAAGTATAGGATTTTGTTCAGATTAATTAAATATAACTTATTCACCTAATACAAAATCTGAACAGAATCTTGTTTGTCGTTGTAAGACTGAATCTTTTGTTAATCAATTAATGATAACTACTTAATTTGTAAAAACCAAGAACATTTTTCAGTCTTACATACGCAATTGTATATAGAGCATAATCTAATCTACTTAATAATAGTATTTATACACAAATCGCATTTTGAGAGTCACATTGCATGAATTATTAACAAATGACATAATCTTTCAGTTGCGCAATGCTTTGAGATCAAAGAAATCATGTATATAGAAATGCTTATTTATAAGCTGACCTGTTGTGTGGCTTTCGAATGTGTAGCGATAAAATTCAATTAAAGCAACAATTTTAATTGAATTTGTTCAATTGTATAAAAAGTAGCTTTATTTGTATGTTATTTTAAGCTCTCTGAGAAGCACCATGACTAATATATTTTTATTTTTCTCTATTAATTATCTTTTAATTGAAAATCAAATGAATTAGATGGCAAATATCTTGTCTTGCCCTCCGGTGAGTTGCATATTCGTGAAGTTGGACCTGAAGATGGATACAAGAGCTATCAATGCCGCACCAAGCATCGTTTAACTGGAGAAACACGTCTCAGCGCGACCAAAGGACGTTTGGTCATCACAGGTAAGTCGGCCTTGTTTGCCAATTTGCTGTTTTACCTTCTACAAAAACTTCAGCTATAAATTCTGATAAGATTCGTAATAAATTCTATAAGTATACATCAAAATTGTATGTTATGATTAAAATTTTCTATGTAAAGGAAAATATATTTGCACAATAATTTTAATTTAATTGATAATTTTATCAGAAATTTTACTGAAGTTCGTTTTAGTTAAATAAAATTCACACAGAGTTAAAATATTTAAAAACTGATCAATAAAATAGTGAAGTCAAATTACAGACATCACTGTAAATTTGATAGCATAATAAAAATCCACTCAATTAAATCATTAATAATGTTATTTTATCAAAAGCTCTTATGATATTTGAGTGAATTTTATTTAGCTTAATTAGTTTGGTAAAAGTAATAAGCGTAAAGTGATAAGCTATAATGCTTTCAGTTTACGGCTTATTACTTTATCAATTTCAAATATATTTGGAATATTTATTGCCTCACAAAGATATTGAAATTTGCAATTTAATTGATCAAAAGCAAAATATTCCAAAAATATTAAGTATAACAAGGAAGAGTTAAGTTATAAACTTAAAAATTAAAGTTAATAACTTAATCTTTGTTTTGCTTACAAATTACTGATACTTATGTCAGTAATGTAAAAAATATTTAAACATTTTTTAAGAGCAACAATATTTTGATATCATTGTTATATTCCAATATTCAATCAAAAAGATTTTTCGCTTAAAATCTTTTTCTTTGTGAAGAATTAAGCGAAATTTGCAAATGATAAAGCAAAAATTATTCAAAATTGTTTCAAGTAAAATACTATCGCATTTGTCAAAAAATTGTTGTTGGCTTAAAACTAAATTGAAAACTGCCTGAATGTTGGGATAGGGTACTCGACAATGAAATGAGCTTGAAATAAAGCCAAGAGATAGAAAAATTCAGAGTTATCTGTGGTCCGTTTTAAATAGAGCCTTACCAGGGCATTTTAATTGTAAATTCTTCGAAATTCTTTTAACTCATTTATTGCGCCCAAGGTAAGTGCCAACACAAATACTACACGTAGTAATACTTATTCAAAAGATAATTGATATGCAAAATTATAAAACTATTTTCCATTTGGATTCATTCACAGAGCCAGTTGGCAGGGTTTCCCCAAAGTTTCCAACCACATTGACAAGTAGCAGTTTCACGAGCGCGGCCAATGATAGTCTCACTTTGCTGTGTCCCGCTCAGGCCTATCCGGCGCCATTATTTAGGTGGGCTAGCATCATTGGCATCTCTGTTAACTAGACCCAACTTTGGCCAGTTTCCAGTTTCCACTTTTCAAAGATTTAGCGATTCCCTCAACTTCTTTTTCAAGAACCCATTGCAAGCGTTGGTCCACGTCTGCTTTCTGGCAATGATATCAAAGTTGTGCAATATGCTGCCCAGCATACTATAACTTTACTCTGTCCGGCACAATCGTATCCTATGCCCATGTTTAGGTAAGATCTATCCCAACTGTGGGCAGTATTGAACTTGACTATATCCCTTGAATAGAGCCCGTTGGGAGTGTTGGACCTCGTCTGACGAGTGGAGATGAGTCCCGAATCCTCAGAGTACATATGGAGCATAGTGCTACATTGTTATGTCCAGCTCAGGCCTATCCGGTGCCATTCTTTAGGTAACCTAACCCAACATTAGGTTTTATTAAACTGACTTTCATGATAAGTGGCCATTTGTATTATTTTAAAGAACCCGTGGCGAGTGTCAGTCCCAAAGTTACGTCTGGCGATGATGCCATTAAAATTCCCAAAGTAATAATGGGTCACAGTGCTACCCTGATGTGTCCAGCCCAGGCCTATCCGGTGCCCTTCTTTAGGTAAACTAGCCCAACATTTAGGCAAACAGGAAACCTCGTTTCAAATACTTAAGAATTTCTATTCAGCCCGTGGTGCCGCCACAACTGTGGGAATGAAACGCACAAACACCACCCCACTCAATCAAAGCGTAACTCTTATGTGTCCTGCTCAAGCTTATCCAGTGCCTTTCTTTAGGTAATGCTCCTTATCCCAACATAAGGCTCATTTTTAGTAAAGTTCGCATTTAACAATTGTTTATTATTTTAAAGAACCTGTTGGCAGTGTTGGTCCAAGATTAACCTCAGGGGATGATTCCCGCACCACAAAGATTCAACTTTCCAATAGCGTTACTTTGCTTTGTCCTGCTCAGGCATTTCCTGTACCTTTCTATAGGTAAGATCTCTGTTGATCCCCACTTGCAAATTCAGGCAGCATTTTCAGTATCTAAGTTCTGTTTTATTATCGTAGTCTCTATCCATTTGCAGAGCCAGTCGGCAGTGTTAGCCCAAAAATAAATACAGGCGAGGATTACAATCACATAAAGGGCAAAAGCGCTCAAGATTTGAGCTTATTGTGTCCTGCCCAGGCATATCCTCAGCCATTCTATAGGTAATATCCCTCAACGAACAAGGGCAGTTTTCAAGAAGTCAGCTTTAAATTCTAAAATGTGTGTCTGCTTCGATTACAGAACCAATCGGTAGTGTGAGTCCCAAGATAACAAATTCAGATGATTTAAAACATGTAAAGATTAGGAACTTACACAGTCTCAGTCTATTGTGTCCTGCTCAAGGGTATCCACAGCCGGCTTCTAGGTAAAGTTAGTTCTAGACCCAACATATCAGGTGTTTTATTTACAATTTGAATTCGGTATCCCTTTATTTGAGACATATTCATGTTGCAGAGCCCGTTGGAAGTGTTGCACCCAAGCTGAATTTTCTCGAGCGCTTCAGAATGATGCAAATTGCGAGTGGAATTAGTTTCAACATACAGTGTCCAGTGCAGTCATATCCAATGCCCGTTTTCAAGTAAGACTCTAATGACCAACATTCAGTTTGTTTAGAGTTTAGATCTTCTTTTGAACTGATTGTTAATGACGAATTTTAGAACCTGTTGGCAGTGTGCGACCGAAAGTCAATGCCCAGGACAAGCATCAGTTTATCGATGTGGAACTGAATAACAGCTTTGCTTTACTCTGTTTGGCACAATCCTATCCAACGCCCGCTTTCAGGTGGGTGGCAATTTGGTTACACTCTAGTGAGTTCGCCCCGCCCAACAGCAGACAGTTTTCTGCCATAATAAAGTGCATGTCGCAAAGAAAAACCATTCCCATTATCCTTATTTAGAACCCGTTGGCTCAGTCAAGCCCAAAATAAACGTGCAGGATAAATTGCAGACACGCGAGATTGGCCAGAATGTTGGATTCGCCTTGCTCTGTCCGGCACAGTCGTATCCTATGCCTGCCTTCAGGTACGGACTCCTTGAATAGTTCAACTGCATGTCTCAGAGCTATTCTAGAAGCAATAAATTCCTCAAATTACCTCAATTTATGGCGAGACTTGACCACAGAGCAACAATATTATTCAAGTGATTATTTCGTTAGCCTCATTTCCAGCTGGCAGTTTTCAAATTATAAAAACAAATTGCGCCATATTCATGTTGTTTACAGAACCCATAGGCAGTGTTCCGCCAAAGGTTGGCATAGCCGATGAATTGTCCAATACGAGAACTGTACTTGGAGCTAGTTTCAGCCTCAAATGTCCGGCACAATCGTATCCCATTCCAGCTTATAGGTATGCTCATTCAGGCAGTTATCGAGGGGAGAAAAATGTTTGATTAGTAAATATCCTTTTCAGAACCCATTGGTAGTGTTCCGCCCAAGGTTAGCATAGACGACGAAGTGGCCAATGCTCGTGCGTATGTGGCCAAGAGTTTAAGTCTGAAAGTGCCCTGCACAATCGTATCCCATACCTTCTTATAGGTATGTTTAAAAAGAAAGATTGCATTTCCTTAGCTCAACATTCAGTTAGTTTATTCTATGATATGTTACTTATTAGATAGTTTCTTGAACTGTTTTAGAACCTGTTGGCTCTGTGCCTCCCAAATTGAATCTACTCGAGAGAGTTCGCACCATGGAGGTCCAATTGGGTTCGGAATATGCCAGAATGTCCTGGCCAAGCATTTCCGGTGCCCATTAACAGGTAAAGGTCCCATCCCAACTGAACTTCAGGCTGTTTGAATATCTCTATAAGGAATCTAATGCAGACTATCATTTTCAGAACCCATTGGCTCTGTTCCTCCCAATATAAAGAATATTAATGATAAGTTTCAACTGATGCAAGTCAAATTGGGTCACAATTTTGCCATGCAGTGTCCTGGTCAAGCGTATCCTGTGCCTATAGTTCGGTTAGTTTCATTGTCAATGACTTGAGTTCCCAACTAGCATGACAGGGTATCAAAAATAATATAATAATTCTATGACAGAACCCATTGGGGCTGTTCCTCCGAAAATAACGAATCTGCACGACAAGTTTCAATTTGTTCAATCGAAATTGAATGAGGATTATGCCATGCAGTGTCCTGGACAAGCGTATCCAGTACCCATCGTTAGGTTAGTTTCAATTCATTTGAAGAACCTATTAACTGACATTTATGGCAGAGTATTCGTTAGAAATTAATAGTACAATTTATTTGTAGAACCCATTGGATCTGTGCCGCCGAAAATCACAAGTCTGCACGATAAGTTTCAAGTGCTGCAAGTGAAATTGTCGGAAGATTATTCCATGCAATGTCCTGGGCAAGCATATCCTGTGCCCATCGTTAGGTTGGTTATTTTTCCATAAGTATTCGAAAGTCCTCAACAACATTCAATAAGACAGTTAAGCGTTTGATTCTTGATAATCACAATGTTATATCTTAGAACCCGTGGGCTCAGTGGCTCCCAAAGTGGATACCCGAGATGAATTCACATTTGCGAGAACTCATCTGGGATCAGCAAAGGCTCTCATTTGTCCAGCTCAATCGTATCCGATGCCTGCATTTAGGTAAATTCTATCTTTACTCTGATACCCAATCAACATTCAGACAGTAGTAGAATTAGGTTTAAATTGTTCGTTGTTCCTTGTAGAACCTGTGGGATCAGTTGCACCCAAAGTTGACATTAAAGACGAAATTAACTATGCTCGTGTTGCGCTGAATCACAGTTTAGCGATCGTGTGTCCAGCTCAGTCTTATCCGGTGCCTTCCTTTAGGTAAGCTCTATTCCAGCATTCAGCACTTAGGAGCATTACTTTACATTGTTTTTGGATTGCTTCTTTAAAATTACAGAGCCTGTGGGAAGTGTGGCACCCAAAGTAGATCCCAATGATCGCATTAAATGGGTAGATAAACCCCAGGGTATTTCTCTCAGTTTGCTTTGTCCAGCCCAATCGTATCCGACACCCGCTGCACGGTAAGCTGCGACTATTCTCCTTCACAATTCCAGGCAGTTTTCATTAGGGTAATTGGTCTTTTGGTGGTAAGAATTAATTAATTGCTTGCAGAGCCTGTGGGGAGTGTCGCGCCCAAGGTGGATGTCAAGGATCGCATTACGTGGCTCGACAAACCCGCGGGAGAAGCCTTGAACTTGCTCTGTCCAGCTCAGTCGTATCCCATGCCTGCTTACAGGTACTACAATCTCATACTCCGGCAGTTTTCAAAAGGTTTTCTTTAGATCTGTTAGCTAAGCAAAATAACTTTTTTCAGAGCCTGTTGGCAGCGTTGGTCCCAAAGTTGATATGCACGATAAAATGGATTTTTCTATAAAAGCATCAAACACGTCGCTTAATTTATTCTGCAAAGCTCAAGGTTATCCAATGCCTGCCTTTAGGTATGAATATTCAGGCAGTTTCTTTCGCTAATTCGAATGTGAATTAGGGTCCTAATTTTATGTATTTTTGTATGTCATGTTCTATTTCTTATTGTAGAACCCATTGGCACTGTGGCGCCCAAAGTTGACTTGAAAGATAAAGTCGCAATATCTGTTGCTAGTATCGGTTGGCAGTTGAGTTTGATCTGTCCTGCCCAGGGTTATCCTATGCCAGCATTTAGGTGAGACTATCCTAGACCAGCAAAAGGCAGTATATAATAAATAGAATTAGTAAAGTTAACTGTATTTCTTTATTGATTAACTTAGAACCTGTGGGATCTGTTGCTCCCAAAGTGGACATGAATGATAAACTGAAGTTCTCTTCGAAGCATTCCAATGAATCATTGAGTATCTTGTGTCCCGCTCAGGGCTATCCAATGCCAGCTTTTAGGTGAGCCTAACATTCAGGCAGTTTTCCCAAAGAATATATACATATATTGAAGGTGGAATGATTTCTTTCAGAACCCGTTGGCTCTGTCGCACCTAAAGTTGATATTAACGACAAGGTTAAAATAGCCATAATCAGGCTTAGTCATTCCTTCAGCTTAATCTGCCCAGCTCAGGCGTATCCCATGCCAGCATTTAGGTAATAGAAAGTTGAGTATCTTTTCCCTTCTTAGGTGTAGGGTTTCTTGTAGAATAAATCTCCGGTTTTGTATATTTCAGAACCTGTGGGCTCCGTTGCACCTAAAGTTGAGATTAAGGACAAGGCTGGCATATTTCTGGCCAAGTCCGATCACTCTTTGGCTCTGCTTTGTCCCGCGCAATCCTATCCAATGCCCGCCTATAGGTAATAGCTTAGTCCAATCAAACTATCCCAATATTTCGGCAGATTCTTAAGTAGATTGTAGACTTTCATTGGTTAAACTCATCTTGTTTGCAGAACCTGTGGGAAGTGTGGCACCCAAAGTTGAAATTAAAGATAAACTGGGTATATTTGTGGCCAAATCCAACAGTGCAATGGCTTTGTTATGTCCAGCTCAGTCGTATCCGATGCCAGCATTTAGGTATAGTCACATTCAGACAGTTATCCAAATATCCAATATCGATCACTTTTGCAGAACCGATAGGCAGTGTTGCACCGCGTGTTAATCGCAAGGATGAGTTCAATCACGATCGCATTAGCAGCACTCAGGCCATTGCCATACAGTGTCCAGCTCAATCGTATCCAGTGCCTGCTTATAGGTAAATTCAGTCGAGTATCCTTTCTCTTGCTCAGCAGTTGCTTCTTTCCCTTTTCTTTATGACCTATGACCCCTTCACTTGCAGAGCCTGTGGGCAGCGTGGCACCACGTGTCAATAAGCAGGATGGTCTGACACGCGACAGCATTCGTCTTGAACAAACTGTTGCTATCTTTTGTCCCGCTCAGGCCTATCCGGTGCCATTCTATAGGTAATTGCCCAAAGTTCTTCAATCACAATTGGAGCATGTCAAAGTCTTCAAGCATCATTGGCTACCAATTGTTATTAACTTTCCCCTCACCTCTGTCGCATAATTAATCCCACTCATAACAATGTCACGCAACTCAGACGCTGTTCCCCTTCCCCTGTCCAAAGAGACCGTGACCTCAAAGTTCTGGCAGTTTTCAAAGTTTTCAACTTGATCCGTATTTTATTGCTTTTACATTAATAAGTTGTTTGATTTAAGAACCCGTGGGAAGTGTGCCACCCAAAATCAGCATTGGGGAGCGTCGCAAGGATGCCGAGGTTCCTTTAAGGGGGGACATCAGCATATTTTGTCCAGCACAATCCTATCCAGTGCCAGCTTATAGGTGAGACTAATCCCAAAACCGGCAGTTTTCGTTTAGTTTTGTTTGTCTTATAGCTAATTAATAAAAGTGGCTTGCTAACTCCCTCTTAATTAGAACCCGTTGGCTCTGTTGGTCCCAAGATAAGTGTGGGAGAACGTCTCAAGGATGCGGCATCTCAACTCAACTCCACATTTACGCTCTTCTGTCCCGCACAATCCTATCCAGTGCCTGCCTTTAGGTAAACACCATCAGAAAATTGAACCGAACCCCTTTTTTTTCCAACATTCAAAAGTTTTCACTGACTATTTTTTTTATCTAAATGGAAACTGTGATAATTTTCGTATTTTTGTAGAACCTGTGGGCAGTGTTGCTCCCAAAATCAGTGTTGAAAATCGTCTCAAAAATGCGGAAGCTCAATTGGGAAGCAGCTTTACGCTCTTCTGTCCGGGCCAGGCTTATCCAATGCCGTTCTTTAGGTAATAGATTGAGTAATTGCTCCTAGATTCAGGCAGTTTGGTTTACGTAGTGTTTATCGACTTTTAACACTACTTTAACACTATTCTTCTAGAGCCTGTTGGCAGTGTGGGACCACGTCTAACATCAGGCGACAAGACACGCAATGTGGATGTCGCACTTGGTGGTAGCTTCACTTTGCTCTGTCCAGCTCAGGCTTATCCGGTTCCCTTTTTTAGGTAGGACTCTCAACGATATTCAGGCAGTTTATATATCTATGTAGTAAGGAATAAACTCTTGTTTAATTTGAATTACAGAACCCATTAGTGGCGCTGCTCCTCGGGTTGCTTTGATACAGAAAACGAACATCGAATATGTTCGTATTGATAAGACTGTGGCCATCATGTGTCCAGCTCAGGGTTATCCTGTACCTGCATTTCGGTAATCTCTGAGTCCTCCCTACTTAAGTAGGGAATGTTAACATTCAGTCAGTTTCCATTGGAGTTTACATTTGAAATCTACTCGATCTATTCGATTTTCTCCCTTTTAGAACCCATTAGCAGCACTGTGCCCAAAGTGGTTTCGTTGGCCAAATTCGATATGAAAACCTATGAAGGCTCTAGCACTTTGGCTTTGTTATGTCCAGCTCAAGGTTATCCTGTGCCAGTGTTTAGGTAATCTAAGTACAAGTACTCAACATTCAGGCGTATCCGTAGCTTAGCTGTATTCTATAAGCTATAACAACTTTTCAGAACCAGTATCGAGCACAGCTCCTAAGGTGCCTCCTCTACAGTCGCGACCCTTAGTGGTGGCAGGACACTCAAGTATTTCGATTCTTTGCCCAGCTCAGGGCTATCCCGCACCGAATTTTCGGTAAGCTGAAGCTCCAATCAAGTGTCTATCCAACATTCAGGCTTAACATCAAGTTTCAGACAGAGTTTTTTTGACCCTATAAGCCCAATACTGTTGAGCTCCATGCTGCCACTGCAATACTTTGTCCAGCACAAGGTTATCCAGCTCCAAGCTTTAGGTGTGCATTTATAGTAGTTGTAATATGTGTTAAAGAAGAAACTATGTATCCTAAACCAACATCGGGCACGGAATTTTACCTCTATTATATTTCTTAAACTCCTTCTTTTGAACCCGTTCACAGAACCCATTTCAAGCTCAGCTCCAAGAACTCCAGCTCTGGTGCAGAAACCTCTTGAATTGCAACAGGCTCATTCGATCTCTTTGCTTTGTCCAGCGCAGGGTTATCCGGCTCCTAGTTTTCGGTAAGCCGAAACTTTCTCACCCGCCCAACATTCAGTTAATAGTCCGCAGGTGGCAGTAACAGGTTTTTCTTTGAACCATTTAGAACCTGTTGGCGGTAAGGCGCCAACTCTACTGTCAAATGACATTAAACGCTCTTGGATCGAACGCTTGCAGTCCACAAATCTGGCTTTATTTTGTCCAGCTCAAGCTTATCCAGTGCCTGCATTCAGGTTAGGATTCTCTTAGTAATTATTTGAAATTAAGAAAGATCCTTTATCAGTTTTCAACGTTCGGCAGACATTTAAATAATTTGTAAATTATTTTCAGAGCCTGTTTCAAGCACGGCACCGCGCATACCCTCTATAATGAGTAAACCCTTTGAACTGAAACTGGGCACAGATATCTCCTTACTTTGTCCTGCCCAAGGCTATCCAGCGCCTAGTTTTCGGTAAATTTCTTCTATCCCAACATGTGGTTGCAATAAAAACTGCAAATTTTACAATTTAATTATACAAAAAGTAGACTATAATTCGTTTTTGATTAGAACCTATTTCGGCTAAGGGTCCCACGCTCTCCATCGATACGAAATGGTCAGGAATTGAGCGGCATCTTGGCATGGACATTGTTTTGTTGTGTCCGGCTCAGGCATTTCCGGTTCCTGTCAGCAGGTTAGCCCTTAAATCTGAAATCTATAATGCGTGCCTTTAATTATGCATGAGATGTGCGAACTTTAACCCCAAGCAAATCGAGCGTTCGTTCATTCATAAAATGTGTGCGCAAACACACGAGACAACAATAACAACAACAACAACAACAACAGCAATATCAGCGACTAAAACAATTACAAACATAACAGACGCGCGCATTCTCATAAAAAGTAAGCTAAGTAAACAAACCGTAAACCGTAGACTGTGTGCGAAACAAAAAAAGCAATCAATTGCAGCTGGCATCCTGTCTCACTCTATCTCCCTCCCTCTATGATTAATATGTGTGCGAGTGTGTGTGTGACGATTTGTAAACAAACGCGTAGTCACAGCTGATTGTTCTCTCGCACTCTCTCGTTTGCGCTCTCCTCAGTGCGCATGCTCGTGTTCCACACGAAAATTTCCCAAACAATTACCCCTACATGCGCGCGTCGTTGTTTGTGTGGATCGTGTGTGGATTGCATTAGCTCTCGCTCACATACCGGTTTATGAATGAACGCACGTTTTTGGGTCAGCTTTCGCTTGTTGTCTTTTTGTTGTCTTTATCTTGGCTTTTGCCCTCAACTTGTTGCCGTTAGTTGTGCTTTGTGCGCATGCTTGGTCACTTGTTGTTGTTGCCATTTGAGTAACCTTAAGCTTAACATTGACCTTAATAAAATATGCATTGTGCGCGTCTGTTATTGTCGTCAATTTCCCCTCTCTTAACAGTCATCCACTTCTTTTTTATTTTACTGAGTTCGTAAAGTTCAACGTCTTTAGGGGGGTTGCATTTCGTAAAAGGTCACGTTCAAGTACATAGACAAAAGATTTTTATTGCGGTAAAATCAGGTTATCCCATTTACTCAGGCAGTTTTCAAAGTGTGTTAACGCATATTTATTGGATAAAATAACTTCTTCCATTTTCTATATTTCCCAAAGAACCGATTGGTTCCAAGGCTCCCGCTGTTCCCACGGGCGTTCAAACCTTTCAACAAAACGTTCCCCTGAGCACCACATTTTCCATGCTTTGTCAGGCTCAGGCTTTTCCGGTGCCTATTTTTAGGTAAGCCTATTTTAGTAAAGAACTATGCCAATTAAACGGTAACTTGGATTAATGCTTGTCAACTGGTTCTGTAGTTCATTCTGTGACTAGTTAATATTTAATCATTGATTGCATAATTTGATTTTAGAGCCCGTGGGCGCCAAGGCACCGACCTTCTCCAGTGACTCCAAGGGCAGCATTTTTGAACGCTCCATCAATTCGAGTTTCGCTCTGTTGTGTCAAGCACAGGCTTTTCCCGTGCCAATAATTAGGCAAGTTTAACGAGTAGTTTCCAAATCAGGCAGTTTTCTATATAAATGTAGAAAAACAATATCGCAATCAATGACTTTCCAGAACCCATTGGCTCCAGAGCACCCACATTTTCAACGGACTACAACTCGTTTTCCTATGCACGTCCTGTGGGTCACAGTTTTGCATTACTTTGTCAGGCGCAGGGATTTCCCGTACCCGCCATGAGGTACAACATTTTCTCAGCTTATTCGGGCAGTTTTCTTACCACCAGTAATAGTATAGTATTTCATTTTGTTGGCTTGTAATTTACAGAACCAATTGGAGCGAGAGCGCCAACGTTTTCAACTGATTCAAATTCATTTTCGTACACCCGGGGAGTTGGTCAAAGTTTTGCGCTGCTTTGCCAAGCTCAGGCGTATCCAGTGCCAGCTATGAGGTAGTTTTAATCCCAAAATCATTTTCATTCAGTCAGTTTTCAATAAGAGTTTTTATAGGTAGAGCATTATTGAAAATAATCCGACATTTCAGAACCTGTGGGAGCTAAAGCGCCCACATTTGCCAGCGTATCCAAAATCTCTAGTTTAATCGGACATAGCTCCAATGATATTGTACTACTCTGTCAGGCTCAGGCTTATCCCGTGCCAATAATTAGGTAAACATACTTAAAAATAATAACAATTAAAATTAATGAAACAAAATAGGATCGGAATTAACAAAATAGGAACACTTCGAAAACAGAAATAAAATGTTTGGGTTTCATTTTCTTAAGATTCTTACTGGGAATTACATTTAAAAATAGTTTTGTCTGCACTGCCAACTGGTTCTTGTTTTATTTCCAACTCTACAATAAATTTTATTATCTGAAATTGTTTTTTAGAGCCTGTTAGTGCCAAAGGTCCTACTTTCGCATCCGATATGAAAAGCTATACATTTGTGCGTTATTCTGGCCAGAGTTTTGCGCTGCTTTGTCAGGCTCAAGCGTATCCTGTTCCAATGATAAGGTAGCTTTAATGTAAATTAAAGTGTGCAACTTTCAGTTCAGGCAGTTTTTGCTATTTATTTCTGAATCCTTTTAGAACCGATTGGCGCTAAGGCTCCATCTTTCTCTGGTGAATCAAAGAGTTCTACATTCGTTAAGGAAATGTCCACCAGCTTTGCTTTGTTTTGCCAGGCTCAGGCATATCCTGTGCCCATAACACGGTTAGTTTTCGTTCATTCTGATTCTGGCAGTTTTCTTTAAAGTTTTTGATGTATAAATTAATTATAGAGGTTTAAAAATGCTTTCTAGAACCTGTGGGCAGTGTGGCTCCCAAAATTTCTGGCGGTCGCTTGCAGGAAGTGACAAGGGAAGCCGCCAGCGACTTGGCAATGCTGTGCCTAGGTCAATCCTTTCCAACACCAGCATTTAGGTAATGATCCTATAGATATTCAGGCAGTTTTATTAAGTGTCTCGCTTGATAATCGATTTGATAAACGGTTTTATTTCAGAGCCCATTGGCAGCGTAGCTCCTACCATATCGGGTGATCGATTGCAGGAATTAACTCGCAAGATTGGACATAGCTTCTCTATTTTATGCCAGGGACAAGCGTATCCTATGCCTGCCTTTAGGTACTGAACAATTAATGATAAAATACACATCTTGCTATTGTTCAGGCAGTTTCTGTAGCTTTCGACAGAGAGTCATCTTTAATCAGTGCATCCTTTTAATCCTACAGAGCCCATTGGTCATGTCAAACCTCGCATTGCAATCAAAAGTATTGAGATCAATGAGGTTCCCTTGAAGGGCACATTTGTCGGACATTGTCCGGGACAGGGTTATCCAGTGCCAGTTTATAGGTAGATAACGATAGTTGTTTCTGAGGGCGTTTGTCTCTTCTGCTAGGAATTCCCCTTACCTTTGAAGTGGTGCACACAATAAGCAAACGCTAATGATAATAAACTCACACATCGAGGTAAGTAAGTAAAGTTCTCGTTGTCAATGGAGGATAACAGGATAAGTATGGAGGAGTCGCAGTTGCTAGTTGTGAGTGTCGTTTGCTCGTTGTGTGTCCAGTTCCATCCTCAGCCAAGTTAAACCTCTTGAATATCCATTAACACTTCACTCTCATTTCAGATGGTACAAATTCATTGAGGGAACCACACGGAAACAGGCTGTGGTGTTGAATGATCGCGTTAAGCAAGTCTCTGGCACACTGATCATTAAGGATGCTGTTGTCGAGGATTCTGGAAAGTATCTGTGTGTTGTGAACAACTCGGTGGGCGGGGAAAGTGTTGAGACTGTGCTGACTGTGACTGCTCCACTCTCGGCGAAGATCGATCCTCCAACACAAACCATTGACTTTGGACGCCCAGCTGTGTTCACCTGCCAATACACGGGCAATCCCATCAAGACAGTCAGCTGGATGAAGGACGGCAAGGCAATGGGACACAGTGAACCTGTGCTACGCATCGAGTCGGTCAAGAAGGAGGACAAGGGAATGTATCAATGCTTTGTGCGCAATGATCAGGAGTCGGCAGAGGCAAGTGCTGAGCTCAAACTTGGCGGTCGCTTCGATCCCCCCGTCATCCGTCAGGCATTCCAAGAGGAGACCATGGAGCCTGGACCAAGCGTGTTCCTCAAGTGTGTCGCTGGCGGAAATCCCACACCTGAAATCTCCTGGGAGCTCGATGGCAAGAAGATTGCGAATAACGATCGCTTCCAAGTTGGCCAATATGTGACAGTTAATGGCGATGTGGTTTCCTATCTGAACATCACCTCCGTCCATGCCAACGATGGTGGTCTGTACAAGTGTATTGCCAAGAGCAAAGTGGGCGTGGCTGAGCACTCGGCCAAGCTGAATGTCTACGGTCTGCCCTACATTCGTCAGATGGAGAAGAAGGCAATTGTCGCCGGAGAGACCCTGATGGTCACATGCCCCGTTGCTGGTTATCCCATTGACTCCATTGTCTGGGAGCGTGGTAAGTGATGAATGGAAATCCGCATAATTATATTGTGTATATAACATACTTATTTGTGTCCAGACAATCGAGCTCTTCCCATCAACCGCAAGCAAAAGGTCTTCCCCAATGGCACGCTTATCATTGAGAACGTGGAACGTAATTCGGATCAGGCAACCTACACATGTGTGGCCAAGAATCAGGAAGGTTACTCCGCACGTGGTTCCCTGGAGGTGCAAGTCATGGGTGAGTTGATCCGATCAGTTACAGCGCCAGCTGCTCCACCTTCGGCAAAAAAAACAAGAAAGGAGAAGCTGTGCGTTCGTTTATTTTCTGGGCGGGACACTTTACAGGATATATTGGAAGTCTATGCAACGCTGGTCGTCTGTTTCACTCGAAGTAACTCGCTTGACCTTTCACCTTAGTGCCGCCACAGATAGTGCCCTTTGATTTTGGCGAGGAGACCATCAATATGAACGAAATGGTCTCCGCCACCTGTACGATCAACAAGGGCGACACTCCACTCGAGGTTTACTGGACAACGGCGCCGGAACCGAAGCTCGGCGTGGCGCGTCTCATGTCCAACGATGGCATCCTGATTACCAAGACCACTCAGCGCATCAGCATGCTGAGCATTGAGTCTGTCCACGCCCGGCACATGGCCAACTACACCTGTGTGGCACGCAATGCAGCTGGCATTGTCTATCACACGGCGGAGCTGCGGGTCAATGGTGATGAGTTCCGCTTTCGTCTCAGTTGCTTAGCTTAGTTCGATCTCCGTAGTTGTTCCGAGTTACGTTAAGTCTAACGTTATGTTTTGTTTAATCCCTCAACCCATCCAAGTTCTGCCCCAGATAGTTCCCTTTGAGTTCGGTGAGGAGAGCGTCAATGAACTGGACATGGTGTCCGCCTCCTGTACCGTCAACAAGGGTGATCTGCCCATCGATGTGGCCTGGACAAAGAACGGCGGTCGTGTCTATACCAACGATGGCATTGTGGTCACCAAGACCAGCACACGCATGAGTGTCCTCAGCATTGAGTCCGTGAGAGCTCGTCATGCGGGCAACTATTCCTGTGTGGCCACCAACAATGCCGGGGAGAGCAGGCATTGGGCCATCCTGGCTGTCAATGGTTAAGACCATGAGTTAATTCGTTTCATTTTCATTTGATTGCGTTTTTGGTTGCCCCGAATCCCACTCCCAGTGTTGCCTCAGATTGTGCCCTTTGATTTCGGCGAGGAGAGCATCAATGAGCTGGACATGGTCTCAGTCTCCTGCACCGTCAACAAGGGCGACCTGCCCGTGGACATCTATTGGACGAAGAACGGTGGACGTCTCTACACCAACGACGGCTTGTTGGTCAATCGCAATAGCCAACGATTGAGTGTCCTCAGCATCGAATCCGTGAGAGCTCGCCATGCCGGGAACTACTCCTGTGTGGCCACCAACAATGCCGGTGCCACCAGGCAATCGGCCATGCTGGCAGTCAATGGTTAATCCTCAGCTTTTCCCTACTCCCATCTGCTAATTCGTCTTGTTTTGTTTGCATTCACTTGATTTGTAATCCCAACAACCTCTTCACTTCCCACAATCTACAACAATCAACCATGTTCAACCAGTTCTGCCCCAAGTTGTGCCCTTTGACTTCGGGGAGGAGAGCATCAATGAGCTGGACATGGTCTCGGCCTACTGCACGGTCAACAAGGGCGATCTGCCGCTCGACATTGCCTGGACGAAGAATGGGGGTCGGGTCTTTCACCAACGATGGTGTCGTTGTCACCCGGAATAGCCAGCGTATCAGCGTGTTGAGCATCGAGTCCGTGAGGGCTCGCCATGCGGGAAACTACTCTTGTGTGGCCACCAACAATGCCGGAGAGACCCGACAATCTGCCATGTTGGCAGTGAATGGTTAAGACGTACTTAGTTCACTTTATTCCTTTAGTTTACTATATGTTCAGTTCTCACTCCCAATCCAAACAATTTTCACCCAATGTCAGTGCCACCTTCCATTGCTCCCTTCTCGTTTGGCGATGATCCCGTGAACACGGGTGAGAATGCCGGAGTGCAATGCATGGTGCAGAAGGGCGATGTGCCCATCACCATCAAATGGACGCTCAACTCGCGTCCCATTATCAATGGCGAGGAGGGCATCACCATACTGAAGCTATCGCCCAAGACTAGTGTCCTGAACATTGCCGCCGTCGAGCAATATCATCGTGGCACCTTTAAGTGCATTGCCGAGAATTTGGCAGGATCTAGTTACACAACATCCGAGTTGAAAGTCAATGGTATACACTCTGAACAGGATATCAGGATAGCTCTATTATTTCGATTATTCTTTTCATTTATTCCCTTTTTATTTCACACACATCATTCATACAGTGAAACCCCATGTTCTGCCCTTTAACTTTGGCAGCGAGGTCTTCAACATGGGAGATGTCCTGGGTATCAATTGTGTGGTCCTTAAGGGGGATTTGCCATTGGAAATACATTGGACTCTGAATGATGAGACCATTGAATCGGACAAAGATGGTTTCACTGTCATGCAGCTGAACAGTCGAACCAGCTACCTCAGTGTGGATGCCCTGGAGGCCAAGCATCGTGGGGTATATAGCTGTATAGCCGAAAATTTGGCAGGCCGTGCAATATTTGCTGCTGAATTACAAGTTAATGGTTCGTCCTCAAGAAGAATCTAAAATTCCTTCCCTCATATTGCTATTAACAGTCTTCTGGTTTATTCGGTGTGTGCTGAATTTGAATTTGAGTATTTTAATAGAAGCTGAATATCAAAATGAATTTTAAAAAACGCTAGGTGTGAAGTGTGTTTAATAGGAGACTTACTAGTTTATTGACGCTGAATATATTAGAATGTTATCTAAAGTGAAGAAAAATATAAAAGTAAATATATTTAGCTGTTTAAGAACTGATGTGTGTGCTGAATAGGTACTTAAATTGTTAAATTAAAGCTGAATGATTAAATATGATTTAAATTTTAGGTTAGTAGTTGAAAAGAGTAGAAAATTGGAGATGTTTTGCAGATTTGGTATAATGAAGAATCAGAATTTGAGTAGCTGAATAGAAGCTGAATTGCTGAATATGTAACTCCACCTTTTCCAATGCAGTTGCACCACAGATTAGTCCATTTTCCTTTGGAGATGAGCCGCTGAATCGCGGTGAGGTAGCCAGCGTTACTTGTGTGGTTCCTAAGGGAGACCTGCCCCTGGATATCTATTGGACCTTGAATTCAGCACTGATAGTCAACGGTGAACTTGGTTTTACTATCGTGCGGCTTAACAAGCGCACTAGCTCTTTGAATGTGGACTCCTTAGAAGCACTTCATCGGGGCAGCTACAAATGTATAGCGAACAATTCAGCGGGTTATGCTGAATATGTGGCAACACTAGATGTGAATGGTTTGTCCAGCGATATTAAAAGACTACTACTTAGATTAGATTACACGTATTTAGTGATTCAAGTTTCCTTTTCCATTATTTTATTTTGCCCCAATTCCCATTTTCCATTTATAAAGTGCCCCCTCAAATTCAACCCTTTGACTTTGGCATTGAACCCGCCAACACTGGTGAAATAGCGGGTGTTTTCTGTATGGTACCCAAGGGCGACTTGCCCATGGAAATACGCTGGACTCTTAATTCAGCGCCCATCATAACGGGAGAACATGGTTTCTCCTTGTCGCGATTGAATCCACGCACAAGTTCGCTGAATATCGACGCTCTGGAGGCGCGACATCGCGGAATATACAAGTGTATATCCACAAACAAAGCGGGCAGTGCTGAATACAGCGCTGAATTACATGTGAACGGTTTGTGCTGAATGCGGAATCATTTAGGATCATTTACACACTTGGCTCATATAGTATATTTTAATTATTTTATGTTGTTGCATTTGTTTGATTTATGTTTTAAAACCACTTAACCACTTCAAGTGCCACCACAAGTGCTGCCCTTCGGCTTTGGCGAGGCTGCGGCCGATGTGGGCGACATCGCCAGTGCCAATTGTGTGGTGCCAAAGGGAGATTTACCTCTGGAAATACGCTGGTCCCTAAATTCAGCACCCATTATTAACGGCGAAAATGGCTTTAGTTTGGTGCGATTGAATAAGAGAACCAGTTTGCTGAATATTGATTCGTTGAGTGCATATCATCGCGGTGTTTACAAATGTATAGCTACAAACGATGCTGGAAGCAGTGAATATCTTGCTGAATTGCAAGTTAATGGTTTGTTGGCGCAGATCTTATATGTGTATAGCTAATTAATACTGTACTCTGCTTAAATATCACTAAATTCAATTGTTGTAGTTGCTGTTTATTGTTGGAGCACTTTGCACACTGTTTTAGGCTGCTGAATGGCATTTAAAACTGCTGAATAGCTATACAATGCTGTGTTTTTAGCAGGTATCAAGCTGTTTTGTCACAATCATCTAGGAAATGTGCGCTGAATTGTCATTTACCTGCGCTGAATTGAAATTGAATGCTGAAAAACGCGCTGAATCGTTAATTCCTAAGTTCTCTGCACTTTATACCATGCTGAATAGTTATATTATCTACTGACTAGTTCCGCCACAAGTCATGCCCTTTGTATTCGGCGATGAGCCCTCCAACTACGGTGATAGCACTGCCGTTCAGTGCATGGTGTTCAAGGGCGACACACCGCTGCAGTTGCACTGGACGCTGAATGGACAGCCCATAACGAACGAGAATGTGGGCATTAGAATTATCAAAATGTCACCGAAGCTAAGCTCCTTGAGTATCGATTCCATCAATGGACATCATCGTGGACTCTTTAAATGCATCGCTAGCAATGCGGCGGGCAGCGCTGAACAAACCGCCGAACTAGTTGTCAATGGTTAATCGAATACACACATTACACTTATGTAGCTTATGCCTTTTGTATTTTGTTATCCCTTATGATTTCTAAATCCCAACTACAACTCGACAGTGCCACCACAAATTAGACCCTTTGACTTTGGCGATGAGGCCTCCAACTCCGGCGAAACAATGGGCATACAGTGTACGGTTATCAAGGGCGATCTGCCCATCAACATTAGCTGGGCACTCAACAATCAGACGCTCACAAGCGGCGACTGGGACGTAGTTATTGGTCGCATGTCCAGCAAATCGAGCACCCTGAACATTGACTATATCTCGGCTGAGCATCGGGGCATCTACACGTGTCGGGCTCGCAATCCAGCTGGCGAGAGCAGCTACAGTGCCGAGTTGAAAGTCAATGGTGATACTTTATTCACTACGACTTACAAGTAATGGGGAATATATTAAGACATTCCTTTTTTTAACTTGAAATTAAACATTTAAAATGATGGGGGATGTTGGAATCTTTGTAATGGAAATACTTTTATATATTTCCGGTTTCTTTCTGACTTCCTCTTCTGTTTTCTGCGTTTGATTTCAAGTTCAACATGAAAAATGTCTTCATGATTTACCCTATGTTGAGATTATTTATGTGTTTTGATTTGTTTGCTCTTGTGTTCTCTGTCCTTCCCAACTCCTGACCTCTGACCCTGCCAGTGCTGCCCAGCATCTTCCCCTTCAGCTTCGACGGCGAGGTCAACGAGGGCGACAGCGTACAGTTGACCTGCCACGTGGCCAAAGGGGATTTGCCACTAAGAATACGCTGGACCCACAACGATTTACCTCTGTTCCCACATCTGGGCATAATGGCCAGCAAGATTGGCGAGCGGGTCAGTCTGCTGACCGTGGAGACCGTGAAGGCGGTGCACTCGGGCAACTATAGCTGTGTGGCCAGCAACAATGCGGGAAACATAAGCTACACCGCCGAGTTGCTTGTCAATGGTTTGATCAATCACATATCTGTAGACTGATTTGCTTTGTATTATTTGGACTCCCCTTAACACTCAATCCCACACTCCTGAAACCCACACAGTTCTGCCTCAGATAGTGCCATTTGACTATGACGATGTGATCAACACGGGCGACTCAATTGATCTGTTCTGTCAAATCCAAAGGGGAGATCGTCCCATTCGCATTCACTGGAGCTTTGAGCGCAGGGCCAGCGATACGAATGCCAGCTCCGATGAGCTGCAGCCCCAAATGAGAACCAATCGCATCAGCGGCAAGACGAGCATGTTGTCCATACCAAGTGCTAGTCCAGCCCATACGGGCACCTACACCTGCATCGCCAGCAATTCAGCGGGCACGACAAGTTACGGCGTCAACCTGACTGTGAATGGTACACGAAATCGAAGGGTCTATCCCTATAACATTAGTTTTAGGGGGTTGTGGCTAAATTTAATGAGTTAACTCCTTAACCGAGTTCGATTACTATTGATTGAATACTAATCCATCTAATCTAAATATCATATCTATCTCAATCCATCTAACTACGGCTGTTCCACTCCTCCTCCCGTTGCTTAAGTCTCCCCGAAAATCGCACCCTTTGACTTTGGCGAGGAGCCATTGAACTACGGCGAACCTGCCTCGGTACAGTGCACCATTTTGGGCGGAGATCTGCCCATTAATGTGACATGGTTGCTGAACAATGCCACCATTGATAGTTATCATGATATCTCATTCTCTCGCATTGGCAAACGCATCAATGTCCTGTCCATTGAGTCTGTGGCCGCTCATCATGCCGGCTTCTATTCCTGCCACGCCCAGAATAAGGCGGGCTTGACGGCACACTCGGCGCGTCTGATTGTGAATGGTTTGTCAGCTGATGCAATGGGAATATTAAATATTTACAATCGTTTTATTTTAGTTCAACTTGAATTCATTTCGTTATAATTTATTTATTCTCCGATCAAAAAATTCCTGATTAGTGCCGCCCAAGATTACCCCATTTTCCTTTGGCACGGAACCCATGAATTTCGGTGAGCCTGTCTCGGTGCACTGCACCATTTCGGGCGGGGATTTGCCCGTCTCGGTCATCTGGACATTGAATCGCCATCCGCTGTTGCCGGAACTGGAAATATTCACCGAGAAACGTGGCCAGCGCATTCACAACCTAATGATCGATGCTATCGAGGCGAAACATGCTGGCAATTATACGTGCATTGCCAGCAATTCAGCGGGTCGTGCTGAGCATTCAGCTGAGCTCATTGTGAACGGTGCGTGGTCGCCTTCAGAGGCTATCGACCCATGAGTGGAGTCTATCCAGCTATTATTAACTCTTGTAGTCTTATTGTAGTGTATTTGTTGTCATTGCTAACAAATCTCCCGTCCCTTACAGATATTCCATAAAGTGTTGTGTGCTGCTGAAATATACCATATATGCTGAATAGAGTAGGAAAAAAGATAGTAGACAGTATACGAGTAAATGTCATTTATTTACAATGTTTTACCTCTTACTTTCCTCTCTTTATCGACTACTCATCAGAAAGTATATGTTGGTAAAATGAGAAAGACTAAAAAGAGCAGTAGATATTACTAATATAAAAAATTATTTACTCTCATTAAGAACCTCTTTTTAGGACAGAAAATACGCTCCGAAAATAATCTTTGTATAGCGAAAGAGAAGAAGATGAAAGAGTCCCTGTTGTTGATATACTTTTGACTCTTAATAACATATTCATTTTTTTATACACTTGCTGAGGATATTATAATAGACTCTGGTCTTGATATATCACAAAACTCAAACCCTCTGCAAGGGTATCTAGTCTTCGGTGTGCCGAAGTTAAGCTTTCTTTCTTGTTTAATTAGCACTACCTCGAATTAGCGCCTTCAGCTTCGGGGAGGAGTCCATGAGTTACGGTGAATTTGTGAATGTTCAGTGCACAATATCGGGTGGAGATTTGCCAGTAAACATAACTTGGACGCTGAATAATAAACCCTTTGAGGATTATCTAGAAATATTGACCACTAAGCGAGGCAAACGCATCAACGAGCTTACGATTGAGGCTGTTTCGGCTAAACATGTGGGAAACTATTCCTGCATTGCCGAGAATCGAGCGGGTCGTGTTAACCATACGGCCGAATTGAAAGTGAATGGTTAATACTCTTTCTTACCTATTGAACTGTCGTGTAATGGTTTTACCTTTTTATTTGTTAATCCCTTTCCCAAATTCCATTGAAAGTTGCCCCAAAAATTGCCCCTTTTAACTTTGGCGAGGATCCCTCGAATTTTGGTGAATCGGCGAGCGTACAATGTCTGGTTACCATGGGTGATTTTCCCGTGAGTTTCGCGTGGCTTTTCAATGGACGCGAGATCAATGAGAATGTCTACGATGTGTCCATGGTGAAGCTGGGCAAGAAGATCAGTGCGCTCTCCATTGACTTTGTCCGCGATCATCATGCTGGCAATTATACATGTGTGGCCGTCAATCGGGCCACGTCGGTTAACTACACGGCTGATTTGGTTGTGAATGGTACATGGAATCAGAATCAATGCGAATTACTTTATTATCGGTTTTATTCTTCTTTTGTTTCGCTTCCTTTCCCCAACAAATCCAAGTTCCTCCCAAAATTGCACATTTCGACTTTGGCGATCATGCGATCAACTTCGAGGAGTCCGTTTCTGTCAATTGTCTCATTTATCTGGGTGACCTGCCCATGGACATCACTTGGCTGTTCAATGGGGCCCACATTCAGGCCTACACGGGAGTGTCCATTGTCAAGGGTGGCAAGAAGGCCAGCATCCTGACCATAGACTCCGTTCACGGCGGTCATGCCGGCAACTACACATGCAAGGCGCGCAACGATGCGGACTCTGCGGAATATTCAGCCGAGTTGATTGTGAATGGTATTCGGGACAGGGCATTAGCTGCATGAACTTCGAAACTTCTTTTTAATCCCCTTATGATTTACACTTCCAACACGATACAAATCTTTCACAGCTCCGCCCAAAATCGCACCCTTTGATTTCGGTGGAGCACCGGCCAATTTCGAGGATTCAGTTTCTGTCAATTGCCTGGTTACGTCCGGTGATTTGCCCATTGAAATCGAGTGGTTGTTTGAGGGTGCACCTGTCAACTATGCCACTGGTATTGCGGTGCTGCGTGGTGGCAAGAGGACCAGTCTCCTCACCATTGACTCGGTGCACGCCGGACACGCTGGCAACTACAGCTGCAAGGCGAGGAACAAAGCGGCCAGCAGCGAATTCTCAGCTGCCCTGATTGTCAATGGTTGGCAAAAACTACGCCTATCGACATAGTTATAGTTCTATAAGTGTTATGTTTGATTTTACAATTATTTTTGGATTTGTGCAACTCGTTTCCCCCCTAGTACCTCCCAAAATTACACCCTTCAGCTTTGGCGAAGAGCCGGCAAATGTCGAGGACTCTGTCTCAGTCACATGTCTAATATCAACTGGAGACTTACCCATCGACATTGAGTGGATGTTCAATCACTACGGCATCAGCTCCTACTCGGGTATTATGGTCATGAAAGGTGGCAAACGGAACAGTGTGCTGAGTATTGACAATGTTCATGCCAGTCACGTTGGAAATTACACTTGTCGTGCCAGGAATCAAGCGGCAGCTGTCAATTACACAACTGAATTGATTGTCAATGGTATTTCACAGTCCTAAACTGAAAGACTCCATTATGCTCCATGCTTTACATTTGCTTGTATTTTCATTTTCATTTTAACTTTTGCTTGTTTAATTTGTAATTTCATTGAAAGTCCCGCCCAAAATCACACCCTTTACTTTCGGCGAGGAGCCAACAAATGTTGAGGACTCCGTTTCTGTAACTTGTCTGATCACCAGTGGAGATCTACCTATAGATATCGAGTGGTTGTTCAACGACTACGGCATCAGTTCCTATTCGGGCATCAATGTTGTCAAAGGTGGCAAGAGGAACAGCATTTTGAGTATCGACAATGTTCAGCCCAGACATGCTGGCAAATATAGTTGCAAGGTCAAGAATCACGCTGCAGCTGTAAATTATACAACGGAATTGATTGTTAATGGTACTCTAATGAACTCTGGATCATATGTATCAATATTTTGATTTAGCAAAAGACAATATTTCAGACTTAGTTTCTATTTACCATTCATTTTAATTTAGTTCCCCTAATTTGTAACCCCAACGAACACTTTGCTTTAAGTTCCGCCCAAGATAACGCCCTTTGATTTTGGAGAGGAGCCCACAAACGTGGAGGACTCCGTGTCCGTAACGTGTCTCATCTCTAGTGGAGATCTACCCATTGATATTGAGTGGCTTTTCAACGACTATGGCATCAGTTCCTATTCCGGAATTAATGTTCTCAAGGGTGGCAAGCGCAGCAGTGTCCTGGGAATCGATAATGTACAGGCCCGTCACGCTGGCATGTACAGTTGTCGAGCCAGGAATCATGCTGCTGCTGTTAACTATACAACTGAGCTTATTGTGAATGGTATTTTCGCACTACACTACAAGAATAATTAATTATTGATTCTTATGTTGATTATTTTGACATAGATTTGATCTCTTTCATTATTATATTACCTTAAAGTACCTCCCAAAATCATACCCTTTACCTTTGGAGATGAGCCCACAAATGTTGAGGATTCCGTATCTGTGACTTGTCTAATCTCTAGTGGAGATTTACCCATTGATATTGAATGGTTATTCAATGATTACGGCATTAGTTCATACTCAGGAGTGACGGTCATGAAAGGCGGCAAACGAACGAGCATGTTGACCATTGATAATGTAAGTGCTCGTCATGCTGGCAAATACAGCTGCCAGGCTAGGAATCATGCGGCTGCCGTCAATCACACAACCGAGTTGATTGTGAATGGTATAGAGATTTTGGCATCTATGTAGAAAACATGTTTTTTATGTTACATTTATTTCTCTTAAGTTCTCCCGACCGTATCATAAGCATATAGTTGTATTATAAACTCCCACAGCTCCACCCAAATTGGCACCCTTTGATTTTGGTGATGCTCCCGCTAACTTTGAGGATTCCGTTTCCGTTAACTGTTTGGTTTCTTCCGGGGATCTTCCTATCGATATCGAGTGGCTTTTCAATGGCCAAGCCATTAGCTTTGCCTCGGGAATAGCGGTTCTGCGTGGGGGCAAAAGAACCAGCGTTTTGACCATTGACTCTGTGCATGCGGGCCACGCCGGCACCTACAGCTGCAAGGCGAAGAATAAAGCGGCAAGCAGTGAATTTTCCGCTGAATTAATTGTGAACGGTTGTTAAACTTACTTACCACACAAAGTTAGTTGTTATTTTAATTTCGTTCTCATCTTATATCCTAACTTATTCCCTCAAGTACCACCCAAAATTACGCCCTTTAACTTTGGTGATGAGCCGGCAAATGTTGAAGATTCGGTTTCCATAATGTGTCTAATATCAACTGGCGATTCGCCGATAGATATCGAGTGGTTGTTTAATGACTACGGCATCAGTTCCTACTCCGGCATCAATGTTATAAAGGGCGGCAAAAGGAACAGCATGCTAAGTATCGACAGTGTTCAGGCTCGTCATGCGGGAAAGTACAGTTGTCGGGCCAGGAATCATGCAGCTGCCGTGAACTATACCACAGATCTTATTGTGAATGGTATTTGAATCACTCGCAACAGTAATCGTTGTAGTTTGAATATTTAGCTTTATATTTTTTTATTATTTTTTTTTAACTATACCTTGAAACAACACAAACAGAACATTTTCAGTTAGATAAATTATAGCATCGTAATTTCCATTAGTTGCACCGAAAATAGCGCATTTCGATTTCGGCGAAACTCCCGTCAATTTTGAGGATTCCGTATCTGTGAATTGTCTGGTTAGTTCAGGCGATTTGCCACTTGACATTGAGTGGCTCTTCAATGATTATCCCATCAATCATTATTCGGGCATTTCGACATCCAAAATGGGCAAACGCTTGAGCGTCCTGATGATCGATGCGGTGAATGCCCGTCACGTCGGCAACTACACGTGCAAGGCCAGAAATCTATGGGCCGCTTCCAGCTACACTGCCCAGCTTCTTGTGAATGGTATAGCAAAACAGTCGTTTGTACAGCACATGAATGTCAATTATTCCTTTGTTGTATTTTATTTATAATTTACACCAACAAAATTGTAAGAAACACAACAGAATTGCATGTTTGCTTTTGGCTTAAGTGACATTGACATTGTAAGCTTTATATGTTTGATTTTATTAGGAATACATAGCGTAGAGTAAAATGGCACTACAAATCCCCGAAATTACAGAAATTTATAATTAAATTGTACAAATAATAGCAAGAAATTTAAAAGACTTAGGCAACAAACTTACTAATTTCAAAAGACTTAGGTAACAAACTGGTAAAGTCCTAGTGGAAATATTACTATGATAACAAAAGACTTAGGCAACAAACTTGCGTCGATCGAAAGACTTTGACAACGAACTTGATGGAGTACTTGGTGATAATCCATGACATAACTGGAATTTCTCTGATCTTTTTCTGCACAAGTGCCGCCCCACATAACACCCTTTGAGTTTGGAGACGAGCCGGCGAATTTTGGTGACTCAGTGACCGTACAATGCACCATTTCAAAGGGTGATCTGCCAGTGGATATCTACTGGCTGTTTAATGATTATGCGATCAACGAGTATCACGGTGTTACCACGTCAAAAATTGGCAAGAAGGTCAATGTGCTCACCATCGACTCCGTGAATGGCAACAACGCCGGCAACTATACGTGCCGTGCCCGCAACAATGCTCAGACCGTGGAGTACTCGGCAGCGTTGATAGTCAACGGTTGGGCAACTGCTAACAAACAAATACATGTAGCTTTAGTTTATGTTGTAGATTAACTAATTAATTTCATTATGTTCGTTATCATTTCTGTTGTGCTCACATCCCAAAAGTATTGCCCCAAATAACGCCCTTTGCCACAAGCGATCAGCCCACGCATCTGGGCCAGTATATAACCTATCAATGCACCTTGACCGAGGGCGATCTGCCCCTGAACATACGTTGGACATTTAACAAGCAGCCGCTCTTCAATGACGAAGACCAGGACATACTTATTGCCAAAATGGGCAGACGCAGTAGCGTCTTGACCATCGAGAGTGTGGCGGCCAGACATGCCGGAAACTACAGTTGCCATGGCGAAAACGCCGCTGGCAAAGCCTCCTACAGCACCCAACTGAAAGTCATAGGTGCCGCGATCTATTTGCAACTATTTTTTTGCTTATTTTTTTGTTTCTTTTGTTTTCTTCCCTTGGTTCTACCCTTCCACGTCATGTTCTACGTTCAGTCTTACCGCGCATCATACCCTTTGCCTTTGAAGAGGGTCCCGCTCAAGTGGGCCAATATCTAACGCTGCACTGTTCCGTTCCCGGCGGCGATCTGCCCATGCAAATCGACTGGACGCTGAATGGCCAATCGATTGCCATCGATTTGGGCATCAGCACCGAACGCGTTGGTAGCCGTGGCAGCGTTTTGACCATTGAGACCGTTGAGGCGCCACATGCTGGCAATTTCACGTGCCATGCCAGCAATTTGGCGGGTCAACAGCGCTATACAACACTGCTAAATGTCTATGGTTAGATACGTAGTTAGATACACTCACACATACATAGATATATCCACACACATATGCAGATTCTAACCTGTCCGCTGTAGTTTGATGCTACTAACCAAGCGTCTATTCGAGTTTTGGCTGCATGTCGCTGTCTCTATCTGTCACTATTACTATCTCGCTCTTTATCTCTGTCTGACCCACTCTCTGTCGAGGTTGCATGTTTTAATATAACCAAAACACTGCACCATCTGAAACTCAGTTAACGAATTTGTAAATGGAAGCTGACTGTCTGCACAAGAATTACAATAGAATAAAAGACATGAATTCATTATAATGTTACAGAAGATTAGGAGGAACAAAATCTCATTCTGATATTCAAATTTAAAGTATTGTTAGGGCCTTCTCCTCTAGAGAAAGTTTTCGCCGTTCTCCCATTCTTTTCGACAGATTTGCGAAGTCTTAAAGTTTATTTCTTATTATTTTGTTATTTCTATTCATTTAATTGGTATGCTTTTATGTTAAAGTGCCGCCCAAGCTGGCGTCGCTGCCCAACAATTCGCCGCTTTATGTGGGCGATTATTATCAACTGACCTGCGCTGTGGTGCACGGCGATGCGCCGTTCAACATTACGTGGTACTACAATGGGCAACCGGCTGGGCAACTGCCGGGTGTCAACATTTTGATGCACAGTCGCCGCAGCAGCTCCTTGAATATTGAGAGCGTCCAGGGCGGACACGCCGGCACTTACACATGCATGGGCGCCAATGGGGCCGGCTTTACGACCGTCGAGACGAGTCTCAGTGTGAAGGGTTTGTTTGCTGCCATTTTAAGCCTGGGATTGGTAGTTGTAGCTAAAAATTAGAATAGGCAGCAACTGTATATTATGACCACTGTCTCTGTATCCCCCTCTCTCTCTCTCTCTCTTTGTCTGTATATGTGTGTTTGCCCTGGTGTTGGTATTGCATAATAAGCACAACTTGTATAATAACACGTAATCTCATGCACGGCTTTCTATGTGTTCCCTCCAAATATTGGTTCGCTCAGAGCTGCCGCAAATTGAACAGTTCCATTTCAATGCCAACGGCGTCAATGGCGGCCAAGCGGTGCGTGTCATGTGCATGGTCATTTCGGGAGATCTGCCCATTGACATCTACTGGCTGAAGAATGGTCAGCCCCTGCTGCGTTCCATATACCACAAGATCGATGAGTACACCTTGATCTTGTCCCTGCGACAGACAACCATCAGCGACTCTGGCAATTACACGTGCGTGGCCAGCAATGCGGCGGGTCTGGCCAGTCGGTGGTCCACTCTGAAAGTCAAGGGTACATACACGTGCTTATCTTCATCCCTTATTTTATGATTTTCATTTGTATAAAGTTTTTTCTTACACTTACTTTAGACCAGCAACCAAAATCAAAGACTTAGGCCACAAACTGCTGACGTTACATAAAAAGCAGGAAACTAAATCGAAAGACTTAGACAACGAACTTTTTTGTTAATCCATGGGAAAATTAAAAGACTTACACAACGAACTTGTGATATAACCACCTCATAGCATAAGGAAATCTATGGACACAACTCAAAAGACTTAGACAAGGAACTTGACCAAAATTAAAAGACTTAGGTAACAAACTACTGCCGAAAGATAAACAAATGTCACCTAGTTAGAGAATTGTTTAAACCTAAGTAGGATTTAAGTCGCACATTTGGAAACAAATATAGGCAGATTAAATACTTATTACCTGGTCCATCTGGTCCGCATCTCTAGAGCCGCCACTGCTCGCCGCCCTGTCGCTTTCCACGTCCGTGTGCGATGTCAACGATTACGTGCAACTGACGTGCATTGCCAGCAGAGGTGCCACGCCCATTCGATTCGACTGGCAGCTAAATGGGAGGGCCGTGCATGACGACGACGATGACACGGATGCCACACAGGCGACGGTGGGCGAGCACACGAGCCTGTTGCTGATCAACAAGGCGCAGGCTCATCATGCGGGCAACTACAGCTGTCGGGCCAGCAATCATGTGGGCGTGGCCCAAAGGCAGGCCACGCTGATAGTCAACGGTAAATGGGATTCGTATTAAAAGAGAATCAAACGATTTTCTTTTTCTCTTCAGCTAATCAAGATTTATCTCGAGTTCTCTTCTCTCTCTGGGCCCAAAGACTGTTTAACGAGTTCGAATGAGGTCTATTATAAAGATTTTTAATCCGATTATTAACTGTACATAAGTCAAATTTCCTTCTCTCGCTCTCTGAATTTTTTTATTGCCATGTGGAAGCAAATGTTAGTGTTTTGACCTAATCTCAATGCATCCCCAGCAACTCTTGTATGGCAAAACAGCTCAGAATCGCATACATTTTAATCAGCAGCACACACACACATCCCAACACACACACACACACAATTATAAATACATGCATACAGTGCACAAATTCGTATACGCACAGATAAATTTATAGATTTGTGAAATAACTCACAGCTTGATACCTGCTTGAGCTTTCAGCTCGATACGATAACGATATCCATGCAGATATTGAATGTGTATTTATAATTTCCATTCAGTTTTGTACAGGCTCATGCTCCAACACCGAATAAACCGCAAACAACAACAACAATAACAAATAACAAACTACTCGCATATTAATCGCTTTTAAATGTCTACTAAATTTAATCTCAGTCCTCTGGGCTTACTCTACTTACTCTACTTACTCTTCCCCAAACGTAAACGATAATGTAAAAGAAATACACAAGCCTCTGCTACGTCCCTAACATGATATCAGTCCCATCCGCATTCCTGACCTTTTCCCCAACTTTAATTAATTTCATTTTCATTAATATCTATAATTTACTTAGTTGGTAAAGGCACAAAACGAAGTCTGATGAAAGTAAACTGAATTCGAAGTAAAATGTTTAACAAACAACATAAAAAGAAGAGGAATCAGCACTTCGTTTTGCACAAATTGCATGTTGTTAAATCTTTAGTTAGTTACTAATTATAATTTAATTAATGCCCAACTTTTAGTTGTCCCTTAACACTTTGGTTTTTAATTGTGCTAATATCTTTAGTTGTAGTTTGGTTTATTGGTTTAACTAGACTGTAAGTCAACTGTGGAAATATTCGATAAATCATTTAATAAATACAATATGATTTAAAATGAAATAATATTATAAAAGTGAACTACTATGCGAATATCTCCACAGAGTTTGCACAAATTGAAATGACAGAGAATTAATTAAACATACTTTCAAGGTCACTTCAAAATTGTGCAATGAAAAAGTCCGTCCATCCGTCTACCGACAAATTCTACAAACCGCATGCTAATTGTCATTTTACCTTAAAGAAACCGCGACAAACTTACTAATATATTATTCTTTCCACCACCAACCGCCATGACAACAACAGTACCACCCAGATGGATCCTTGAGCCCACGGACAAAGCCTTCGCCCAAGGCTCCGATGCCAAGGTAGAATGCAAAGCCGATGGTTTCCCCAAGCCCCAGGTGACCTGGAAGAAAGCAGTTGGTAAGCAGAGAATGATGAGAAGAGAAAAGTCCTCAGTGGTCCTTTCTAATAAATAATGTGATATCACAGGTGATACGCCCGGCGATTACAAGGATCTGAAGAAGAGCGACAACATTCGCGTTGAGGAGGGAACTCTGCACATTGACAACATTCAAAAGACCAATGAAGGCTATTATCTCTGTGAGGCAATCAATGGCATCGGCTCGGGACTCTCGGCTGTGATCATGGTCAGCGTGCAGGCGCCACCGGAGTTCACGGAGAAGCTGCGTAATCAGACCGCTCGACGTGGAGAGCCCGCCGTGTTGCAGTGCGAGGCGAAGGGAGAGAAGCCCATTGGCATTTTGTGGAACATGAACAATATGCGCCTGGACCCCAAGAACGATAACCGTTACACGATTCGCGAGGAAATCCTTTCAGCCGGCGTGATGTCAAGTCTGTCTATTAAGCGCACCGAACGCTCGGACTCCGCTCTGTTTACGTGTGTGGCCACCAATGCCTTTGGCTCAGATGATGCGAGCATTAATATGATTGTCCAGGAGGTGCCTGAGATGCCATATGCTCTGAAGGTTCTCGACAAATCCGGTCGCTCCGTGCAGCTGAGCTGGGCGCAACCCTACGACGGCAACTCTCCCCTCAACCGCTACATCATCGAGTTCAAGCGTTCCCGTGCATCCTGGGATGAGATCGATCGCGTCATGGTTCCCGGACACACCACCGAAGCCCAAGTCCAGAAGCTAAGTCCCGCAACCACCTACAACATTCGCATCGTTGCCGAGAACGAGATTGGTTCCTCGCAATCCTCAGAGGCCGTGACCATAATCACAGCTGAAGAAGCACCATCCGGAAAGCCGCAGAACATTAAAGTGGAACCAGTTAACCAGACAACACTGCGAGTGACATGGAAGCCACCAGCACGCTCCGATTGGAATGGAGAAATCCTGGGCTATTATGTCGGCTATAAGCTATCGAACACGAACTCATCGTACATATTTGAGACCATCAACTTCATCACCGAGGAGGGCAAGGAACACAATCTGGAACTGAACAATCTGCGTGTCTACACTCAGTACTCGGTGGTCATTCAGGCCTTCAACAAGATCGGCGCCGGTCCCTTGAGCGATGAGGAGAAACAGTTCACGGCCGAGGGAACTCCCAGCCAGCCACCCAGCGACACCGCCTGCACCACTCTGACCTCGCAAACCATTCGTGTCAGCTGGGTGAGTCCACCACTCGAGTCGGCCAATGGTGTGATCAAGACATACAAGGTTGTCTATGCCTCCAGCGATGAGTGGTATGGTAAGTAGAGAACACGAGCTGTACTCCTGACCATCCCTTATCTAATTGAGCCTTTAAATCTCCTTGTTAGATGAGACCAAGCGACATTACAAGAAGACTGCCTCCTCCGACACTGTGCTCCATGGCCTGAAGAAGTACACAAACTATACCATGCAAGTCTTGGCCACCACAGCCGGCGGCGATGGAGTTCGCAGCGTTCCCATTCATTGTCAGACCGAACCCGATGGTGAGTTTCCTTGTATAAATAAGAAATGATTCGCAATTTGAATGTTTACATATAATTCTTGCAGTTCCCGAGGCACCCACCGATGTGAAGGCTCTGGTCATGGGAAATGCAGCCATCCTTGTGTCTTGGCGTCCACCAGCACAGCCCAATGGTATTATCACCCAGTACACTGTCTACTCCAAGGCTGAAGGCGCTGAGACTGAAACGAAGACCCAAAAAGTGCCACATTATCAAATGAGCTTCGAGGCAACCGAGTTGGAAAAGAACAAACCCTATGAGTTCTGGGTCACTGCCAGCACCACCATCGGAGAGGGACAGCAGTCCAAGAGCATTGTGGCCATGCCCAGTGATCAGGTTCCCGCCAAGATCGCCTCCTTCGACGACACGTTCACTGCCACCTTTAAGGAAGATGCCAAAATGCCTTGTCTCGCAGTCGGAGCTCCTCAGCCGGAGATCACTTGGAAGATCAAGGGAGTCGACTTCAGTGCCAATGATCGCATGCGTCTCTTGCCCGATGGTTCCCTATTGATCAAGTCTGTCAATCGTCAGGATGCCGGCGATTATTCCTGCCATGCTGAGAACCCTATTGCCAAGGATTCAATTACCCATAAGCTCATCGTCTTGGCTCCTCCTCAATCTCCCCATGTCACGTTGTCAGCCACGACCACCGATGCCTTGACCGTTCGATTGAAGCCCCATGAGGGAGACACTGCTCCACTCCACGGCTACACTCTTCACTACAAGCCAGGTTTGAATTAACTTACTACAGATTTGAGATCTGATAGTAATCTATTAATATAATATAAATAAAATTAATTAAATTAATATAATCAATACAATTTAAGCAAAGAATTGCAGTCATTTTTATCACTATAACTTAAAATTTAAACAAATCAATATGTTATTATCCGAGTGACTTTTACATAAATACTACTTATTAATTTTATCAATGAGTTTTAGACATGAAATATTCAAAAATTCTGCATACTTTTAGGTGCTTTGGGTAAAATAGGTTTCGGTATGGGTTGTTTTGTGTATTTGAAATGGAAAGAAAATGATTTATTTCGATTACAGCATCAAATCATTTACATTTTATTTATATTTTATAAAATTAGATATCATTTGAAATATTCAATCTGAAGAAATAAAACAAATTTCAGGGTGAATTAGCAATTAAATTGGGATGCAACCATATTTGTTTTAGGAATAAATATTATTTATTTAATTTTAGCAAAATTATTATTGTGTCTATCAAAATAATAAGCTAATAGTAGGAGGATGCTGAATAGCTGAGACTAAATAAATATACATTTAAACATTATTTTTGTAGAATTCGGAGAATGGGAAACCGCTGAGGTCTCTGTGGACTCACAGAAGCACAACATTGAGAATCTACTATGCGGCTCACGCTACCAGGTCTATGCCACAGGATTCAACAAGTAAGTAGATTTAACAATTTGAAATGAAGATCACAGTTTATTCCTCTGTCAACTTACTTTTAGCATTGGCGCCGGCGAAGCCTCCGACATTTTGAACACACGCACCAAAGGACAAAAGCCCAAACTGCCAGAGAAGCCACGGTTCATTGAGGTGTCATCCAATTCGGTTTCATTGCACTTCAAGGCCTGGAAAGATGGCGGATGCCCCATGTCCCACTTTGTTGTAGAGAGCAAGAAACGGTATTTAACATTTCGACATAAATCTTGACCATAAACATTACTAATACTTCATTCATTCAGTGATCAACTTGAGTGGAATCAAATCTCGAACAATGTGAAGCCTGACAACAACTACGTAGTGCTCGATCTGGAACCCGCCACCTGGTACAATCTGCGCATTACGGCGCACAATTCCGCCGGATTCACCGTTGCCGAATACGACTTTGCCACACTTACTGTTACCGGAGGTATTTACGATCTGCTTTCCAATTTCAATTCACAAACAAACAATTCACATTGCTTTTGTACATAGATAACTACGTTGACAATGCTGATGCGGCTGCCACGCCTCCAACAGCATTGTCCATATACAAATAACAAAGCTAGGCATAAAGTAAAAATGTTGTACACACTTTTGCCCGAGTTGAAAATGCTTTTTATCCAAATCACAAAATAAAAATGAGCAAATTTTGATTATTCTTTTAGTTATTCGAAGAAACTGCACAGTATTTTATTTTCCATTAGCAGTTATTTGTTTTTCACCATCAATATGCTTGTTATACATATAAATATTCTTAGATTCTGATTTATTTTTTAGTTTATTTTTGTTGTTGAAATTTTCATCAAATGCCAAAACTTTGAAGCCGTGTAAAAAAATACAACTTTAATTGCGTAAATGCAATTTGTTTTTACGTTATTTTTTTTCCAATATATAAACAATCCCGATAAATGCAGATGCAATGCCATAAACTTGTATTAATAATTAAACTCAAATCTCACCAGTCTTTAATAATTCACCAGTCACTTTTAAATGATTTTAATTATTGTTTCCAATGCTGTGACCACTAGAAAATCGTAGAACTTTAGACGATCACCTTATTAGAATTATTATTATTTATTATAAGTAAGAGTATATAATTTATATTTATTTAGTTTTCACACAATTTGTTAACTGCATTTTATACATGTATGTGTCCAGTCTGTGGAGATGAAGTTTATTTATTTTGTACATTTAGATACATAGAAAGGCCTCAAAGTACTCAAGAAAATTGGTACGGCCTTGTGAATTATTATGAATAAATGTTGTAACCCCCCGGTTCTTTCCTCCGCTGTACGTATTTTAGAATACGTGAATGTCGCTTGAAAAATATTCCGAATTGTAAATTACACAGAACTTTACAAATTCTTAACTAATTGATTCTTTCTGCAGCGACAACTGATAGTTGATTATTCTATATATCTCATCTTGTTCCATTCTGTATCAGTTCTCAACTGGATCCAGCAAGGAACTCATAAATAAGCTCCCTCCATAATTGTACAAAGTTTTCCACAGCTGATCACACATGATTCGTATTTTCACGCATTTTACCTTTCATGATTTTCTTTTCGATTATTCTTCGTTTTGTTTTTTTTTTACAAATATTTTTATAATTTTGACAATAGTAAAATGCTCATTATTTATGCTTTAATTAAATGATAAAACTCAACTTGAGAATCGAGCAGAGCCAATGCGAGCACATTTTCAAAAGCACAACAACCAAAGATCCATCCAGTCAACACTTTAGTGAGTCCAAAAGAGAGCTGAGATCAAGATAAAACAGGAGATGACTTCGATGTCTTCCTCATATAAAAACATTCTCATTTCACACAAAACATTTTTTTAAATTTGATATTACGATTACAATTCAGTTCTGTCATCAATTTATAGTTGAGTTCCACCTTAGTTAGTTTAGTGCTTACGATCTTTTATTTCAAGTTAACATTTGAGAGGACAGTTCAGATTCTCTTTCGTTCCTGTTCCTGTTCTCGTTCATCTACATATTTTCTTGAAAGCTGTTACTTGGAATGCTGTTAAATGAATTTTTCCAATTGCTTTCGAAAGTATATTCTATATTAGTTGTAAGACCATACAGATAAACATATAAAAAAAAACAAAAACAAATTGCATTTAAACGTATTTAAAATAATGTTATTTTTGTTATACAATTACAATTTTTATAATAGCTAAATTAGTTTTCATATAAATATACGCAACCAATACTTGAATGCGTCGCCATTTGGCTTTTGATGCATTGCAAAATATCAATATTTAAATAAGTAATTTAAATAATAACCGTTCTCATTCTATTTGTGACACTTTTTCACATTTTCGACCACGCGTTACAAAAGTTTATATTCGAAATCAACTCAACTCGATGTAATTCGTACATACATTCATACATCTATGTATTTTTGTATTTGTCAATGTATTTGTATTTGTATATGTGTGTGTTGCGTACAAAAGTCAATGTATGAGAGGATGAAGAAGAGGCGAAAATTCCAAAAAGATTTTCAATCTTTTTTATCGTTTCCTTTTCTCTCTCACTCTCTATTCAAACATACATATATGCATACACAAACACCTACATATAATTGTGTCTCTCTCTCTCTCTATTCTATCTCTCTCTCTCTCTCGGTCTACATGTAAAACACTTTGGTTGTTGTTGTTGTTGTTGTTGCAGGCACAATCGCACCCTCGCGTGATTTACCCGAATTAAGCGCCGAGGATACTATCCGCATTATCCTATCGAACCTAAATTTAGTAGTGCCCGTCGTGGCGGCTCTGCTCGTCATAATCATAGCGATAATTGTTATTTGTATTCTGCGTAGCAAAGGCAATCACCACAAAGGTATCTATAAGTATATCAAACTAATTACGAATTTCTCTCTCTTTTTTTCGGTTCCTCTCTGCCCACCTCTCTCTCTCTCTCTCTCTCACTTACTCTCTGACATCAAACGCGCTTGTTTTATTTAAATACTTTCTCGATACACACACACACACACACACATACATGCACACACACCTACTATATGTTTATCCAAAATCCAAAATATCCTATATATTTTGGATCTATAAATGTGCCTGCTATGTTGTTGTTGCATCCGATAAACCAATTGCATGCTCGAAAACGGTTACGATTTTGAATTCGAATCAAAGGCACAATTGCTCCTCTCGACGACGGCCTGGGCCATGGAAATGTCCATGCCCGAATTCCACTGCCCGCCTGGATGCCCGAGTGGCTGGATCTGAACTTTATGGTGCCCCTGATTGCCACCGTTGTTGTGGTTGCGGTTGGTATCTGTGTTGTGTGTGTGGCGCTTTCCCGCAGACGTGCCGATGACTTGCGAGGCGGCCAGAAGGATGTCTATTGTAGGTTTTCCCCTGTGCAACCATTTCACAGGAGCGCAACTGTTCTTTTAACCATTATTATCATTTTCGACAAATTTTATTTCTGTTTTTTGACCCAATTGTTTGAATATTGTGTGGTACACTAACATTTCACACAATCTCAACCATTTGGCCAAGTTTATTTTCAAATCCATTGCCGTCACTCTCCAAAAGAAAAACTGGTAACCTTTTTAACTTTTGGCATGCTTTATATAATGTTTTAGTGTGTTTATCGATAGCATGATAAATATTAGATAAACTTAAGCTTACACAAACCAAAATATACCAATTGCTGATCACATTCACAAAAATATACCAACAATATACTAAAGATAATCAAATATACCACTACAATTATGTATGAACTTTTGTTTACTGTATATTTATGTCATTATCTGTGTATATAATATATATAGTCATACATATCCTATTTATTCTCATTAAACTATCATCAATTTTCCATCGCCATTGAAAACTATTGGAATATTATATTCAAGTATAATGCGATGACTTTAGAATTGCCATTAAAATTTACGAAGGATCGTGAATATATACAATAACATAACTTAATATATTTATCGATTTGATTATTATTACTCTGTTCTTATGCGTTTAAATTCGATCGTAAACTGTATACCCTATGATATTTCCATTGATGTAAATACGTTTTGCTTATACCCTAAGCAATATTCACAGTCCAATTAATTTATTCAACTTACAAGTATTATTCACAACAGACAACTTTTCCCACTCATTGTACAAACTTACAACATTCTATCGACACATTTTCCGTTGTTGTTGTTGAGTTGAAACATTTCCAATCTCTATATAAGAATTTAAACCAAAACTAAGATGCTTTTTGAAATCGCAATTGAACACGCTTAATTAAAAAGTACAGTAAGAGTAATGTCAAGTAAAAGTAAAGTAAATTTAATTAAATTAATTCAAAATTAAAATCATCGCCCATTTCATGTCATTATATCATGAATCGTTATATCGCTAACAAGTTGGTATATTTTGAACTGCAAATCAAACAAATCAAAATCAAACAGAACACTCTCTTCTCACGTAATTCCCTTTGGAAACTTTGTTCGCAATTGTAAACTTGTATTTTTGAGCTATTATTTAGCACTTTAGCGTCTTGAGATGCCGCACCAAAAAAAAACAAAAAAAGTAAAAATAGATAAAGAAAAAAACCAAACTAATCCAAAACGAAATTGCAAATATTGTGAGTGACGGAACAAAACTGATTGAAACAAAATGAAACAGAAGTAAAGTATGCGAGTTGTAATCAAAAAAGGGAAAAGCATCTTCAGTCTTTCAATATTGAGTTCGCGATATCATATATTAATTCTAGACGATGTAGTTTACAATCAGACAATGGGACCCGGCGCCACCTTGGACAAACGTCGCCCCGATCTGCGTGACGAGCTTGGCTACATTGCACCACCCAACCGGAAGCTGCCCCCCGTACCCGGATCCAACTACAACACCTGCGATCGGATTAAGCGAGGTACAGTCATAAGTAAGCATCTAAATTTCCAATGCAACATTTATTAATGCCAGGACTATGCCAGCGATATCCAAGCCTTTAACCCAAAGGCAGCTGGACGATCACTGTGCATTGCCTGCGGCTTAGTTTTTTTCTTCTTCCATTTACTTTGCATACAAAATGATAAAAGAAAAATAGAAAAAAGAAAAAAGAAAAAGAAAAGAGACGAAAAGAAAGAGTATTTCATATTTTGCGTTGCTTTTGCATAACACTTACAAGGCACAGAGGGACCTAAAAGGTCTCAGACATTATCTCAGACATTATCTATCATATCACACATAGACATACAAACATACAAACAGACGTGAACACATTGCAATGCTTTCTCAGATCGAAATTCTTAATGTTGCTTCTTCAAGTGGCTTTTTATGATTTGAAAAACCCATCCGAGTATTTCTAAATGTTGTGCTGAATTTAGATATTTATTTTTTTATGATTCTCAATATTTATTTACGGTATTATTAATTATTTATATTTATTTGATTTAAACTCTTCCCTGAACTCCAAATCCTTCAACGTTTTGGTTGCTGTTACTTCAATTGCTTACTCTTCCGTTGATTCATCGTTGATGTTGTATAAATATTGGAAATTAAAATTAAAAATGAAACACACACACTCACACTTGACACAATACTGCAATATTAACTCGAACCGGTTCAGGCCGTGGTGGTTTACGGTCGAACCACTCAACATGGGATCCGCGACGCAATCCGAATTTGTACGAGGAACTGAAGGCTCCTCCAGTTCCCCTGCATGGCAATGCCAATATCTATGGTGGCCATGCCCATGGCAATGTTGAGTGCCATTACAGACATCCAGGTAGGAGAGGTTCCTATTTTATTTTTAGTTTGTAATCGATTTATTTCCTTATGTATCCTAATCAGAATAACAGTTACTTTGATTTTCTAAAATAATTAAACTTCACAATAAATTTTCTTAGATTGCAAGTTAAATTTTACAATAATTTAGTTCTATTCTTTATAAAAATTTATTTGGATTTAATTACTCAACTAAAAACAATTTAATGTAACTTACATATCTTACAATAACAGTTATTAATGACTTTTTGAATTAAATTTATTAGAATCAGAATATTAATACCAATAATTATATTTCTTTGTGGACTTATTTAATAATTAATTGTTAAACGAAAAGTATAACTGCTATGGTTTCCTATTCCTATTCATATCAATTCCTTGCCTGATTACTTTTATTTTTTTGTTGAGAGTATTTTATGTTGGTAAATCCCAATCCTAACCGTAACAAATTGTAGTCTAACCCCGGTCGCAAGGTGCCAACCTCAGATACTGAATAGTAAGTAAATACTGTCGATTGAAGTCATTTCGTCGGGCAGGTGACAGAACTTGTACTAAACCACTAAAACATTTACCAAGACACCAACAAAGCATTCCAAATAGATTGTAGACATGTTGCTAATCGAAATCTTGTCTCGCAAGGCATGGAAGATGAAATCTGCCCCTATGCTACGTTCCATCTGCTCGGCTTCCGTGAGGAAATGGATCCCACCAAGGCCATGAACTTCCAAACCTTCCCACACCAGAATGGACACACCCCCGTACCCGGACATGCTGGTACCATGCTGCCACCTGGACATCCTGGTCACGTGCACTCTCGTTCTGGATCCCAGTCCATGCCACGTGCCAATCGCTACCAACGCAAGAATAGCCAAGGTGGACAGTCCTCGATCTACACGCCAGCTCCCGAATACGATGATCCCGCTAACTGTGCCGAGGAGGACCAATATGTAGGCAGAAGACTCCCAATTTGAATCTCAAAGAATGTCGTTAACTTTGATGATTTAATCTAATTTATTCCTTTGCAGCGTCGCTATACTCGCGTCAACTCACAGGGTGGAAGTCTTTACTCCGGACCCGGACCCGAATATGATGATCCTGCTAACTGCGCACCCGAAGAGGATCAATATGGCTCCCAGTATGGCGGTCCCTATGGACAACCCTACGATCACTATGGTTCCCGTGGATCTATGGGACGTCGTAGCATTGGTAAGAGATATAGACAGCAAGTCGACTAGAACGTACTCTATAATCCTGCATATCTTAGGCTCTGCACGCAATCCAGGCAATGGCTCCCCTGAACCACCTCCACCACCACCACGCAACCACGACATGAGCAACTCCTCATTCAACGACTCCAAGGAGAGCAACGAGATCTCAGAGGCCGAATGCGATCGTGACCATGGACCACGCGGAAACTATGGTGGTAAGTTTCCCATTTTCCAAAGCCAAGATGAATTATAACTTAATTTCAAATAAATTAAGTTCAAAGTACAATATTCTCATACGCTATGATTGAAATGAAAATGGTTCAAATTCTAAACAAAATTCCATATGCATTCTTCTTAATTTCCTTTTTCGAAATTTATTTGTACATAATAAAAATTTAACTCTATCAGAAGACTCCAATGAGGGTGAGTGATGTGAAATCAAAGCGAAGCTCATATAGTGTTCATATTGAATTTGACTTGTTCCCTTTTGAAATATATTATTATGCAATTGCCATCACAACTCACCTCATTCTTCGTACCGATCATGAAAACCTCGAAAAGTTCCCACACTTACTAAATACTCGTATATTATAGCAATGTCTTCATTACTTGTTCTTCCCTCATTCTTCCATCGTTCGTTCATGTGTCATTCGAAGACAGTTTTTCCATGTTTTTTACAATAAAAATATTCATGCTGTGTTTTGCTGAAATTTCAAGGCAATAAATATATTTTTTTTATATTTGAATTATTGTGTTAAAAATTATTAACTCTGGTTTTGGTTAACCATTTTTATTTAAGTTTTAATTTATTTTCTGCACAATCAAACACATTTCATTTCACAAAGCACAACGCCCAGGTTTAATGGGTTTCCCTGCAGCACATTTAAATGTTTTATGTTTTGTGTCTAATAACGGATTTAAGTTTAATTTAATTATGATTGAAAGTGTCCCTGTTTTAGTTTCACCGAATCTCATGTGTCTCTAGAAATTCGCATGTGTTCCATTAGAAATATGATTAATTAAAATATCATGGTTTTTAGAAAATAATAAGTTAGTTATAAGATATGTTAGGAGAACTTTTGCATTATTAAAATTATTGTAGGTCTACTTTGTGCACGAATTTTCTCATTTTTTATTTACCAATAAGAACAGTTTAATTTAAAATTTCATTTTGTGTTTTCTTTCTGTTTTCTTTTACATTCTATGATATATTAAATATAACAACTACTTTCGGTTGCTCAATTTTATGTGGGGTTCTTAAACAATAATTTCTATTGCAAATACCTACATCAATTACAAATCAAAATCCAACTAAAAATTAAAACAAATACAAACAAAATCAAATACGAACACGAACAGCTGTGAAAAGATCTCCACAACCGAAAGATCAACGCACCACCGAAGAGATGCGTAAATTGATTGAGAGGTAAGAATCGTGCAAATCTATGCATATTGAAATGTGTACTATAGTATATTGAAAATCTTATCAAACAGTATATTTAATATTCACACAAAATTGCACAGAATTAAAGCTACTATCATCTAATGTAAAATAACTGAATTTTATAATTCACAAGCAGTTCTTAAAATTTAAATCTGCAGATAATTCTGTGCAATTTTTGTACCATCTTGAGTACACGTATCTTAACTAACCCTGACTATTATATATTCACTTTTTTCATTAATAATTCAATGAAAACACCCACTTCTTAGTCGCAGACAGTTGTAAGTTCTAATCTAAATTAAGTTATGTAACTAATTATCAAGGCTTTTGCATGTTCTGGTCGCGATTAAAAACTACTTAATCTAAGTGTGCATGCTTAATCTTGTCTATTTCCCTTATTTCCTTGTTATTCTTTTACAATATTATGTATGTATCGTTAATTATGATTTGTTTGGTTTCTGTTCATTGCTAAGCAAATCACAGTTGAGTGTTTTGAAAGTACCCAAAACATTTATCATTTGATAAACTTTTCTATTACATAACCGTATAACCGTAATCGTATGTATATTAATCTACAGGCTTTAAGTGATACCACACACTGTATGATTGTCAATCACATACATACTACATACAGTTAACAGTTAACAGTTTTTGTGCAGCTTGCCGCTTGGCTTTGGCTTGTCACACACAATATACGTGCCACATTGTGGCATCAATGCCAATGCCAATGCCAATGCCAACCACATGAGGCAACGCTTTGGTTGCAGAAATGAGCCTACAACAGTTAAATATCTAATATTCTTATAATTCAATTAAATACATATATTATAGATTTTATTATGATTCCGATTGATTGACACTGAATAACTGTTTAACTAATCCCTAACAGAAACGAAGCCGGCCCAAAACAACTCCAACTCCAACAAACAAATGGCGCAGGATTCACAGCCTACGATACTATGGCAGTGTAATTTGTAAGCGGCAACTTGCAGTGGGCGTGGCAGTTTAGCTTAGTGTTTCAAGTCAATGAAGTGCGTGGAAGTTGAATGACACAGACACACAGAAACACAGAAACACACACCAACACCCAAACACACACAGACACACAGACAGACAGACACACTTGGGCAGTCAGTCATCATAAATGTATTATCATAAGATAAACGAAACAAAAACATCACTGAATCAAGTAACGCATTTAGCGCATATATAAATATACAATTATTAACTAATTCAAGTATTTATAACAACAACATAATTACACACACAACCACGATTTAAATACCAACCGAAAATGTGTGTGGCAAATGAATGTAATCTTTGCATTTACAAATATTTAAAAAACAAACCCATTTATATGTGGTATACATATATATAAATGTATGAACTTGCATGTGGAACAGTTCTGAATAATTGAACGTAATTTTTAATATTGTATTTTAGTTTGTAAGCCAAGCAGAACAACCAAAATATCAAGCAAAATGCGTAATGCAAATGAAAATGCGAAGGATCTGCTCTATAAAGTAATTGCATAAGTACGAATATGTAAGATTCTTTTGATTTGACCTTTTTTGCCATTTATGCCAAAAGCATTAACTCTTTGCCTAGCCTAAGTCAAAGTCATTATATTAATTGATAGTTATCGTATTGTTTTAATTTTGAATGGTCTGCAAATCCTATAACTACTACTTATTTGTTTCAACAACAAATGGAAAAAAGGAAAACAAAGAGTTTCGCTTTTTGTTCAATTGCTTTGACTTGTGATCATAATTTTTAGCATTGTGTGTGTCGATAATTTGTAATTATTTTTATACTATTATTTAAATGTATTCTATTTTTTTACAATGCGCTTCCAAAACTACAACAATTTGTTCGATGCACAAATAGCATTCGCTTAGCAAATAATCACACTCTAAATTGTATTATACAAAAGCCCCAAAAAGCGCACCTCTTGATTTTTCAGATTGATTTTTTATAAAGAGTTACATATATAATTGTATATGTATTCTTCGCACATCGGTTAGACGCATTTCAAGCTTTAAGTAACAATGAAATTATTCATGTGCACACCTCAATTTCTTTTATTCATATTTATTTAAGTTTTTTTATTGTTTAAGTTCTGCTAAATACAAATTTGATTTTCTTGCAAACTTTATTGATCTTTTATTTACCAGACGATGATGATTTTACAGCATTCCTTCAAATAATACGGCTACTTTAAAAACTCAAAGACTGAACTATGCAAATTTATAATGAAAATTAAATGGAAATGCTTCACAAAATATGTAATTACAGAAGAATTTTACAGAACACAACATTTGCTCAAAAAGTAGAAATAGCAAAAGCATTTAAAGTAGTCGATTATTTGACAGGAATTCAGATACTAATTTGAACAAATACATTTTCAAATTATTTTTATTCTATTTATTGTATTTATTAGTTATTATTTTTACTTTCAGTTCACCTGAACACTTTATATATACTACACTATAATCCTACCTAGGTATACCGATTTTATATATATATGAATGTAGTGTTGTGACAAAAATATTGCTTAAATATATATATTATATGGGAAACGTATATAAATGTACTACAAATTTTATTGGTAAACGAACTACAAATATTAAATAGCGTTTAGACAAATGGCATTTAAATAATATACAAGTAAATTATGAAAAAAATCTTCTAAAAACAAATACAAATTTTCAAGTAATTCAAATAGCGAGCAATGTATTCGAAAAAAAAATTATGTGTTGCATTTGAGAAACTCACAAATTAATAATTAACAATTTTTCGGCAAATCAAAATCAAAAAAAATAACGAAAATATTATCGAAAAAAAAACACATAAAAAATAAAAAATACTTTCAAGATTTTCAAGCGAACCCCAGAGGAGTTTGTCTAGTCTAAGATAAGTAAAATATTCAAGTAATATACACGTACATCATACATTTTTCATATTAATCATGCATAATTGATCGCTTGCTTTTTGTGTTGCTTCAGAAAAGGTATAAAGCAAAAGAGATGAAAAGGAAGATAAATAATCATTAAGTCTAACATAATATAACCTATTTTGTAATTATTTAGCATTCAACGTGCATAAACATATATAAACATATAATAATAATTTTCTACTTAACTTTACTTACAACGCATAAATCAAAATTAAATTTCCATTGCATTAAAAAGAAGAAACTGGAAACAGAAAAGATTAAAATCGCCCACATATGACGATCACATTCAACTTCAACGCACATCACATCTAACACTTCTTTGGGAACGTGAACTAAGCAAATGAAAAATTAAAATTGAGAAAATAATATACAAAAATTAATTAAAATAATAAACATAAGAGAAACAGTTTAAAACGCATACTAATCATTCGCTCCTTCTTAGCCGAACAAATATTAATCATACTCATATTACTCATACGATACTATACGATATATATATGAGAAGAAGTAGAGCAGATAAATAAATATCCAAAGATTTAAATTCGTAATCCTTAAGCGCGGCATTATAAACCTAAACGAATACTTCAAATATGTGTATTACTAATTACAAATTACAAAACATATATGTATTAACTATATATATATATATATTAATATTGAATGTATTGAATTGACAAATGACATTACACTTATGCAAACATACCCCCCTCATATACACTCACATCCACATACATATTCAGATATAATTACCAAATTTGGTAAGACCTTCCTAACTTGAGTCCGAAACACCAATTCGTAGACAACTCCTATCAACATTAACACACATCAATTTGTCAGTTTCAGTGTCACTAAATTCAAGAAAAACAACATGAAAAACTAAATAAACGCCAATCTATGTTGGATAAAACAAAACATTTGTTTTTAAATTATTGGCCATGAGATTGTCCCAATTAAGTTAACCTCTTTTTAATAATTAATTTGTTACTTCTCTCCCCTTGAAGTAAGGAATTTGAAACTTTCACTTAAAAATGCAGCTAAATTTTATCTAATTTTGAAATGAATCAAGTTATTTATTTATTGCAAATCTATACAATTTCTTTATTCCTAAAACTAAAATTTCTTTAACAGCGCCATCTTGTGGTCCAGTTTTGGTTTGTGTACTGGCTAAAAAATGTTGCTGCTAAAATATTTAACTGGCGGTCAAAACTCGAATTCGCCGCGATATAAAATCGCTTTTCCACAATTTTCAAGCGAATTTCATAAATTAAATTGACAAAAACAAAACAAAAGTACAACCTGCTTGGAAATGCCCTGTATGGTAAAGCTATTAATGGTTGTACTTATGCTTTAAATGGCCAGTGTTTGTATAAAATCTGCATTAAGTCCTAAAAGTATACTACATATATATAGATATTGCTTAGAATGCGATAAAGCACTTTTAAGAAAATAAACGAATGTAGAGCAGAATTAAATCGTTCTACCTTATATCTAAGATTATTTTAAAGTTGCTTTAATTGATAAAATACCTATATTTCAAATTTTTCATGAATTCCTCATTGCGAATAGTCGTATTTGGGTTAAAGCAATTTTAAATGCGAAGCACATCTGCAAAATATTTTAATATCTACCAATTTGGTAAGACAAACAGACTGTAAATAAGCAGGAAATGGGAGGGGGGGAAACGCATTGGGATTGGGTGTGTCCTGAAGTCCTTATGCCGCACTGAAGCGAAAAGTTCAACAGGCTGCTCCACTAAATCAACAAAGAGAAAACCGCAAAATGCCGATAAGGGCCATAACACAGAGGCAAATGCCGATGTCCCAACAGGCAACTAGCTACCACCTCAAACCACTCGGCATGGACAGGAAGCCAACTGACCCGCATATATATAGTGCTCGTATGAATAACGGAAGAGCCTTAGGGACAAGCAGAGAAAGAGAAAGAGTAAGAGACAGGGAAAAAGAAAGAGACAAAGCCAGAGACACACCAGCTAAATAAACAAATGGCTCACATTAAAATGAATGGCAAACGAAAACGTTGAAAATTTGTATACAAAAACTATGAGTCGCAGTAGAAACAAAAACAAGAGCAGGAGAGGAGTAAGAGTAGGAAAAGTGGGAGGCATAGGAGGAGAACTAGGAGCAGGAGCTGCAACAGCAGATGGAACTTTGCCACTTTACTGGCTTCAGGGCTGTCACAGGAGACGTTTGTTGCTATTTAGTTGGCCCAAACAAGCGGTAGGGGATGGAGGACCACAGGACCAGGGTTGGACTGAGAAGGGGGAGATTGTTGTCACTAGATGCAGGCCGAAATGTATATTGCGTTGACAACAGCTCGCCTTGTTGTTGTTGCTGTTGTTGCTGTTATCGTTGTTGTTATCGTCCTGCCGAATGCACACTAAACATGCAAGGGAATAACAACAAAAGTGAGACGGGGGGAACAGAAGCGGGAAAGGGGCACTAAAAACTATGTCAACATTGCTCTGGGTACCTGGACAATTGAGCTCAATTGGACTCACGGCAGCATGGTCTGCTCCGGAATAGTCTGACCTGGCCCCGACTGAACTGTCCCCGCCCCCTGTCCACACCCAAATTGTCGGCTAAAACGATTGGCGTTGTTTGGTGTCATGCAATTTGAATAGCTGACAATGCATGCAATATGAGAATCAACATGCGGAGTTTATCATACAATTATGCTATTCGTACAGGTTCCAAACATATTTCGACTCTATCTATATATATTCGTCACATTCTTTACCAATTTTGCAACTAAAAAATAAAACATTAATAACAATATTATATGTATTACACAACATTTTAATGGTTTAAGGTAAGGATGTACAAATACATTAAAAAATTGACATATCGGATACTTTAACTAGATAATTTTAGAGACGATTTATACTTGACGTATTTTCAAAATCTTCAACTGTCGACCATCTTCCAATTTTCCATAATTACCCCTTTACATTTTACCAAAAACTTTAAACATGCATAACTTCGTTGAAAAGCAACCGATTGGTTATTGGTAACTTGATGTATTAGCGATTGACTCGATTAATTTTTTATATAATTACATTTAGAATTTGTTTCAATTCACAGTTTGGATTTACATCATCTGTTTAAGATCTCAGGTCTCTCAAATAGATATTCGAAATCACACAGTTTAGAAACATGACAAGATCATTATGTTAAAGTATTATTGGCACTTTGTAATAATATGATTTGGATATACTAAAATATGAAATGCTATTTTCAATGAATTGAAGCTTAGTGACGGTTTAATGACTTTGGCAAATACTCGTAAATTAACGCGCATTTCAAACAAAAGTCAAACTTAACGCCGATTGTCATTTTATGGATATTCAAGACGAGACCTGAGACTGAGACTTGAGCTTCAGCTGGCAAATGTTGAAAGGCCAACTCCATTTGGAGCTTTTGTTTGACTTTGTTTTTGTTGCTGTTGCTGTTGCTGTTGTTGTTGTCGCTGTCGTTTTGTTTTATTTTGGTTTAGTTTGGCTTAGTTTATTTGCTCGTGCTGCATTTGGGTCTAGGGTAGTTAAAGTTTATCTACACTCATTTGGCGTGTTTGTGTTTTTTTACCCATAAACCTACTTTACAAACACACACGTTAATATACTGTTTGCTGTTACTGTGGCTGCCTTTTGTTAGCCATATCGATTTTCTACCTTATTTCACATAATTTTTAACTGTTTCGTAATTGCCAGAAATGTCATTTGTTATGCCCTAAACAAAATTAATGCATAAATTTCAATAGCAAATTCATTAAAATATCAAATTTAGCAATGCTGAAAACAACTATAAAACTTACAGGGTATAGGGAAAGTGCTAAAGAGATTTGACAATACAAATTACGGCCTTCAAGTAGTTGTTGTTGTTTGTCTGGCTGGGTTTATCTATTTTTGAATCGACAAACAAATTATGAGAATGGAAACAAGCAACTAACACATACATACATACACCCACACCCGAGCATTCCTCACACACGCACACACGCACACACGCACACACGTGGCATACTCGTATATTATACTATCTATAGATTGCTTAAGTATTTTGTGATTTTTCTTAATCATCATAAATTTGAGTTAGTTTTACCCGAGACATTTGGCAGTTGGCCCACACCAAGACGAGGACAAGAACTTTCCCAACGACGGAAACATCAATAAATTAGAAATGTTTAACTCAACGCTTTTTAGGTGGGCGGTTGACTGTCCCCCTACAGCGAGGGGGAGTGGGGAGTACGGAGGAGGGAAACCAGGGGCCCAATGCACTGTCAAACCTCAAAACTTATTGTCTGCGTGTTGTGGCACACAAATATCTTGGCATCGTCATGTTGGATTGCCTCTTGCCATAATTTTACTCATTTAATGGCCGCCTTCTGCTCGACAGACATTGAAGATAGCTCACAGCCCTTAGTTATGTAGTCGAATGGAAATCAAAACCCGAGGGGGTGTGCCATCAACATAACGAACGAGGGTTGATAATCGCGGATGCTGCGCATGTCGCAAATGCCGCAAATCCGAGGCATCTGCATTTTTCGCAAGGGATGCGAAGCCATTTTGTAAAGTGTTTGAAATACTTCAGCAGAGAGTCCATTTTGTTTCCTTTGTTTCCTTTGAATATACAAAAACTAAGTTTGCTGAATTTAAAAAATAAGCCAACTTCAATGAAACCAATTTAAAATTTTCATCTTATTTTATTTTATATAAATTTTGAGGTGCAAGTAAATTTCCTTTCATTCCATAAAAATTGTATGTTCAGAAAGGGAATCCAACGATCTTACTTAGTTTCCTGAACTAAATTTTAAGTTGATAAGTTAAACAAATTTTGAAATAATTTAAATATTAGTGATTCAGAGCTTCAAATGATAGTTCATTTACTCATAAATTTGTGAATGCGTGTTATCATGAATACACATACATGTATGCAGGCAAACGTCATCACCCTAGTAACTCTCCCTTCCCCTTCCCCCTCTGTACACATCCCTTCCCCTTGTCACAACACACACCCACACTCTTAGAAAGTACAATGGAAGAACGACGCGATGCCAATTAACGTAATTAAATGATGCGTACAAAGACAGACAACACTTGACAAGGAGTCCTCTAGTCCGCACTATATATATATATATATATATACTGTGTGTGTATGCACATCCTTTGCTTAATTAATTTGGGACATGACATTCTCTTCTGCTGTTGCTTTATTCTTGCATTACTCTTATGATTCCACATAATGCTTCAATTGGGAGTTGGGCCCAAGTTTGCAGTCTCGCCATGGCAACAGTAGGAATCCAAGTCAACAAAACAACTAAAGAATACAATACAGTTACAAGCAACAATAACAAAAGTATCAGTCGATTATGTCACAGGATATGCGGAAGCCGCACAACAGACAGTCAAACCGTCGAACAGGAAACCAACAAAGAGTCGTTGGCAGTGGCAATGTGAAATGCCAAATGCAAATGCAAATAAGTGTGTCATTAAGCAGCCATAACTGTCATCGACTAAACAAAATGGATCCTTGGCCATCAGTTGTTCAACAACCCTCGTATTAACAAAGTGAAACTGTGGCCAAAAGTCTTTTCTTTTGAAAGCAACGCCGCGTATACGCAACGTCTCATTGCCCGTACCCGCATTTTGAGAACGTTTCACATGTTGGGCCGTGTTATGGCTAACACTCTGTTAAATTTCCCAGCGGAGTTTCCATGTGCCACTTAAGCAGGTCACTCTTGCCTAACTTCCAAACCCCGCCCCCCTTGAAAGCCTATGTGGGGAGTTCGCTTATTTGTTCAACTTTAATTCACATTTCGCACGAGTCGAAATTATGCTAATCCAGTCGTTTTGTTTGCAGTTACATTCTCAAATTATATGGCATATCCTGGGCCACATTTAATTATGGTTAGTTGCCACTTTTGGTGGTCATTAAGGGCGCAATGCGTTCGAATTTGTTGCTCTCAGCAGCAGCGGGCACATTTCATATCTTTTATGCCACGCACTAATTAAACTAATAACGACAATTCTGCAGCTGCCAAGATCTTCTTCTCACATTCAACGACATCTGAAGGCGGCTCAAAAACCAAGAATTACTTTGCAAATTGGTTAGTGTTTGGGGTTAACATCGATGGCCTACTTCAAGGTAGCAATCTATCATTTAATTCAGGAACTGTCGCAAAGGCTATAACTTGACACAGGGTCAACAACTTCAACAAGGCTGAAATGGGCCCAAACAATTCCGGTTTTCCCCTCTGCCCAGACTCAAATCGACGCTAAAGTGCCGCGAAATATGCAAAGCAAACGAAATAAATTCAAATGCGTTTTGGCAGCGCCCCTCGTAAATGTATGCCAGCTAAAATTAATTACAGGTAATAACGTCATTCCTGTCCGACTGTGCTTTTTGCGAGAGACATAGAATACCAGAGAGGAAGAGTGATGGAGAGGGGGAAGAGAGTGAGGTGGGAGAGAGGGGGAGTAGGCTGTTGCCGAAAACAATCGGAGCTGACTTTGAGGACAGAATCAAGCTGAATTACGAGGTACGGCAAATAGAAATAAATGCGACATACTTTTAGGCGCCGCGAGCTCAACTGAAGCCAGCAAAGCAATTGCGTGTATTTGGGCGATTAACATGATATGCGGAAATTTCTTCACTGCAATAATACACACACACACACACACACACACACACACACACAAAAGCAACAACAGCCACTCAGCAGTTAAAGCAAAAAAAGCAACAGCAAATGCAAATACTTAAAAGTTAAATGCGAACTGCGCAGGCGTTGAATCAGCCCTCAGGGCTGAATAACTTCACATAAGCACCTACATATATATATATAGGTATACCTATACATAAGTATACATATGCCAGTGTGCGTGTGTGTGTAGTATATGAGCAATGAAATAATTATGTTGGTGTGAGTTGAGTTCTTCCTTTAGTTTTTCACTTTATTTTGCGAATAACAATTATATTGCACGAGCCGGTCTTTCTATTTAATTGTGTGTGTATTTTCCGTGTGCGTGTGTGTGTGTGTGTATATCTATGAGAACACTGTTGTTGAAGGGAGTCGAGAGACTTCGTGCCTGGACATGCGACGGCATGTCATTCAGTTGCCTCAGCTCGCAGGGGCTGCCAAGTTGGCACAGGAACTGAGTGCTTAGTATCCACAGTGAGTGTGAAAATCCTTGAACAAACTACAGCAAATTACAAATTAAATAAAACCATAAAAAAGAGTTGCCATTGAACTAATTGTGCAATTGCCGAGCTGTGAACTTAACAAAGAAACATGTCAGATAAATCTATCCTTTAATTTTAAAAGGAAATGTCCTCACAGAGCAGATAATTTGTAAAATGACCCAGCAATTGTTTAATTGACTAATCTGTCCAATTATCCATCAACGGAAATACTTAGCATACTTTTCAGAGTATTCAGAAACAAATAACACTGCAAAAATATTTAATGAATAACAAAATTATATAAAAATATAAGTATATTAACGCTCAGACATGTCGGATTTCATTAAAACTTTTGTGTTTTATATGCAAATATTATGACAAATTTTAAGCAAATTGCTGCCAAATTATGTCACAAATATCTCTGAAAATTTTCTCCCCTTCAACCAATAACAACGAGCAAAGCCCAAATTTAAACTGTGAAAGTCCAAGGCGAAAACTGAAACTGAGGCAGCTTTAAAGAAACAATAAAAAACACAAAGATACAAAATTAACAGAATACGAAAATAACAACATGGCAAATATTGTGCTCTAAAGAAATACCAAAACTAATCTACGCCAATAAATTTGAAGGAAATACACAAAGAATTTACCGCGCGAAAAACATTAGACTAAAATAAATTGATGTGGTATAGAATGAAAAACAATTTGGATCAACATTGTGCATTGGAAAATTCAATTCAAGCAGATTTGATTATGAAATGAAATGATCTGAAAACATACATACACGAATATAATATTATGGGACCGTTTTCTGGTGTCCCACGTATAAAATTCCAGTTTACGACCAAAAGTATTTTTACTTTTCATGCTTGAGGTGAGTAAAGCTTTTATAAATAAATTAAGCACTCTGTAAAGCGACTGCGACAACGACAGCGACAGTTTCTAGTTTTTATTTCTCTTTTCCTTTTCATTATGTATTAGTTGTGTTTATTTTTTCTTTTTAATGTTAATGTGAATACGTGGGCGTTGCGTCTTTTCACGCTCTTCTTATTGCATTTTGTGTGAAATTCGATGTTTGTTTCTGTTTTTTGTTTTTTATTAAAATACCCTGCAGCTTAAAGATGTCGAGAAGAGGTTTTATCAGTATGCAAAATATATGCGTGACTCTTAGGAAAGCGAATCTAATAAGTAAGGTGTTCAGCCCTCTGTGATAATACATCCAATATATCTTTCTTAAACATTTTAATAAAATTTAGATTAAAATTTGCTACTGTCGTTAACTGGTGAATAAATAAAATTAAATCTATTCATTTGAATGATTAATATATAGAGTAACCAAAACAATATTCTATGGTGTAAAATATGTCTTCCACTTCTATTATAGGGTATCTTCTAGTTAAACACGCCTGACTAGCTGATTTTTCTACTTGCTAGATTTAATTTTACTTAAGTGTTTAGAGATTTATTATCAAGTCTATAAAATGTCTTCAGTCAAAGAGCGTCAGCAATTAAAACGAATAAAATAGAAGCCAAACTACATAACTACCTGTGGTTAGTCCAACACTTAAGTTTCCAAGTGAGGGCAAATGGAGGGAGATAGATGGATAGTCTATAGGGGAGGGGATGGTGGTAAGAGCAGGTGGGGAACAGGCAAATTAAATGTCTAATGTCAGCCATCAAAGCATTGTGCAATTTTATGAACCATATAAAATTAATTGGCCTAACCATGCATACTATTTAAGTCTCTCTACAATATGTGTGTTTTATGAATTTTAACGGCAATTTTTCAACAAAATGATAGCGAGTATAATTTGGTATAGCAGCCATCGTTAAGTTGGCTATGTGACAAGCTACAAACAACGAGAGTAGACTTAATATCATTAGCTCTAACCGAGCCGCATCTTTCGGGCCAATCAGGTGAACCAGCAACAGCTGTTGTTACTTCTACTTCAAATCCAATTCCAATTAGAATTCCGTTTCCAATACCAGGCGAACCTCAACCGGTTGATCAGGCACCAAAGTCAGGTGTCTTTCAGAAGAATGCATGAACAAAATATTTTTACATAAAAAGCAAATCAACTGCTTAAACATAATAAAAGCCCAAAAAAAAAACTAAAAATAAACGAAATAAGAAAAACAAAAACAGCCCAGTCACAAAGACTGGACAACAACAAATGCTAATGTCAATAAATTAAGTCAACAAAAGTGACCACGAGAGTTGCCCGCAATAAAGACAACTACTACCGCTTTAGAGAGGGAGGAAGGGAGGTAGGAAGGGGACCATCGGCTGATCGGTTGATCGGTTGATCGGTTGATCTCGACCGGGATCGGGGATCAGAACTGGTTTTTCAAACGGCACGCAGACAATGAAAATTAAACCTCAATTTAGATTCAGCGGCTTGAAATTGAAATCGTATTCGTATTCGAGTTTAGATTCGGATTCCAATTCATCTATGATCTGTAAGTCACTGCCTCTCTGGGTTTCATTTGTAGCCAACGAAATTTACATTCCGGCACCTTTATCTCCTCGACTTTGATTTCACCTGCTTTAGTATCCCCAATAGAGAACACAGCCTAACTTAATTTATTCTAATTGATTGGCGCTCTGTCGATGCTAATTTCAGCTTCGGCTGCAGGTGTATTAGCCACTCCCCCTAGCTGTAATTATAAAACTGGCCTGAAAATCAGTTCAAATTTTAATAACTATGAGATTACGTTCGAAATAAACTGACATTTCTGACCTTTTTGAGTTCGAATCGATTAAACAGACAATCAGAAATAATCCAATAAATACACAATCGTTTTAAATGGAGTTTTAAATATAACCTTATATATTACATATTTTAAAGATACATTACTTCAGTTACAATCAAAAGATATCTTTGGTAATTATAAACTAAGCAAAGCTTCGATATAAATAATAATTATATAAATAAATCAGGCTGGATTCATAAACTTTATTTAGTTTACCTATAGATATACTATACAGTATCTAATAGTCTGGCGGTCACTCTCAAAGAGTTGACATGATCTTAGATACAGTTTTGCGGTATCTGCTACTCAGTCAGTTCAAGTTAGCGCCAAATTGGAATTCCCAAAAATAAATTTACATTCTTTGTGCTCAATTAGTCTCAATATGCAAATGAAATCAATGGAATTCCGTTGCGTTCGATCTTTGGCTGAACACGGCAGGCCATTAGGTATAGATACGAATCGAATAGTGACACAGTGTTGGCCAACGACATGTAGCCAAATGAATCTGGGCTAAACAAATCAAATGAATTTAAAACGCGCTTGTCGACAACTAATCAACTCTCCCATTCTTTTGCCATTTGTTGAGAGAGGTAACAACATTTTGAATTGATGTAAGCCTTAATTTATGATCATATTCAAACATATTTCTTGAATTTATTGCCACGTCAAGAATGCGAGCTGCTCAGGTCCAGACCCGAACCAGAACCCAATTCAAGGCGCAGGCGCACGTGCTGTGCCATTTGCGAGGCCAATATTAATTGTTTTGACGAAAGGAGCTTTACTGTGGTGCGGTGGTGCGTTGTAAGGCTTACAAAAAAAAAATAGTGTGTCTATGTAAGTAAATTATTATGACTTTCACGCCCCGAGCAATGTTTACAACGTCACAAACGCACACACACACACACACACACACACAGCACATGATTAATAGTCAGCATGAGAAATATATTCTTTTGTATCTCTGAGTTACACAGAGTTAGTTGAAAAAGCATTCGATTGTCTCGCTCTTGAAAACTGTTAACCGTATGCCAGATATTATGGCTATGATGATTATTGCTATTATTGAATGGCATGGGGACAAGTTAGCCTAAAGCAGAAGCCAATGAACCGCAGACGGCAACGATTGCTTGACAGCTGCAGATACAGATACTTTTGTCTGTATCTATAACTGTCAATTGTTGTTATTGTTCTTGTTATTGTGGTTGTTGTTGTTGTTGTTGTTGTTGTTGTTGTGTGCGTCTGTTTCTTATGCTTATTATGACAGCACTCAATTGACTCATGTGACGCCTGAAAGTCGAGCAGCCGCCGCATGTATCTCAGTAACTGAGTTTCCAAGTATCTAAGTATCTGTAGTGCGAGCATATGAACTTCCTCGTGTGTGTGTGTGTGTGCGTGTGTGTATATCTATGCCACTCAGTTTGCTGGCCATTGTGAAAGTGAAAACCCACAAGTGCTCACATTTGCTGCCCTCAGCCAAAGTTAATATGAGTTACACATAATTGAGTTAGCCAAGTGTCATGAGCAAGATACACATATTTACACATCTTTAAATGTATCTCTTTTATGAAATTTGGAAAGTTTAAATGCCATAAATCATATATGATCTGAGTACATGGATCATTAAACACTAACAGCAACGAATATACACATTACAATTGACATATCATCATTCCATATGACAATTGGTGATAATGGGCTAAATCAATTTAACAATTAACGCAACATTTCTATTGCCCATAAAATGCAACTTTCTTTCTTTCATGAAATTAAGACCTCTAAAGAAAAGAGACCTTAATCGTAAGCCGAAACAAATTCCAAATAACCACAACAAATTCAGTTAACAATTCCACTGCAGAATACTTGAATAAACGTATTAAAAGTTTTGGAAAACCTCTCTTTCTTACCTTCTCCAACTTCATCTCCAACTCCAACTCCATTTCAATCTCAAATTCAGTCTTCAACTTCAAATTCCAAGTTATACTTAAAGTGTGTGCACCAGATACGCATACGCAATATTCCGGCAATGATTTTCTATTATGCATTGGGCCTAACAAATGTGCATTTTTATGGCACTGCAATTGCATTGAATTGAATTTTAATTGTGCACAAAAATAGCCAGTCAAGTCCATGTAATAAAATAAAGCCGAGCATTGGACTCGCATATAGAACACGTTGAACTGGAACTGCGACTGGGCGCAAACGACTCATAGAATCAATTACAAATTCCACTCATTTACCATAAATACTATACAAAACATATATGTGCTAGTCTGTTTCTTTGTATTGAATAGGGAAAGGTATAGCCCAGACTCTGTCTACATGTCTCACTGTCCCCATATGTCGATGCTTTGCCGTTCGCTTCTTTTCTTTATGTTAAACGCGTAGATTTGTATTCAAAAAACTGACCAAGTGGGTCTGCATACGCAATTTATATCACGAGGTGGGGCACATGGAAATTATTTGTCACTTCTTTGTTGCCGTTCAGCCATTGTCTATCATACAATCCAATTCCCTTCAAATCATTGATTGCAATCTCTTTCACAAAAATTTTACTTTGTTTAAATCTTATTGCCAATATCCTAAATTATACCTTTTTTTTAATAAAGTTGGTTTTTTTAATGGAACAAGAAGCAATCCCTCTTAAACTTGCCTTTATTTTATAATTACTTGTTTTTTCAAAGTCAATTAGTAGTATTTATTGCAATAGAAATATTTAAATTTATTTAATGCCAATATAACATTTAATAAAATTACTAAAATCTTTTAAGAAAGATAGCGAAGAAATTAATTATTCCAAGTTGTTAAATAAATTGAATTTTAGTAGTGAGATAGTTTTTCTAGCTAACATACCTGCCATCCTTATAGAGTATAAATACATATGTATTCATATGTATATAGGGGCTATAACAATGAATTCTGTTTTCAGATTTAAAACGAATTTTAAAATACTGGGTCGTGGCATACACGCTAAATAATTTATATGCCAATACAAGCACACAAACACACACACACGCACACACTTACCTGAAAAGAGTCATGTACATATAGTTAAGGAATTAGTTCAATGAATTGATAAATAGAAGAATTTAATACATAAACCCCAATCGCATGCTGCAATCGTCTTTCAGTTCAATATTCTATATCTAATTAAGTCCAAGGAATTTATAAAAAGATGCGCATTCATTTCTTGATAATTGTACACTTAGTAATACGTACTTATTGTAGCTAGTAAATGCCACAATTGGTGGCAGTTGTTGCTGTGTTTGTTGCACGAATCACATTCTGCGATCTTTGGCTGCTTTCGTTTTGTGCCCTAAAATATACGTCTAAATACTAAAGAAAAGGCATTTTTGTGCGTTTGCCAACAAGAGAGAGCGAGAGGAAGAGAGAGAGAGAGAAAGAGAGAACTTAAAATCGGTGAAATAACGTTGAAAACGAGTCACATTTCAAAATTGACACTTCAAACGCAACGCTGCCAAGTATCTTAAAGATACTCGATAGAGTCTCGCAGTGCCCACTTACTGAATACATTTAGAAAAAGTAATCCAGAGGGGGAAGCGAGGGCAGCGGGGGAGACGTGAGAGGTTCTTCAGGGGGTGGGAAAGGGATCACAAAATGCTAGCTATGCACGAAAACGAACAGTATCGAAGCGAACTGAACCAAACCGAACGAATCCCAGACTCGTAAGCATTTAATTTTGGCCTTTTTGTCGAACACACGGAATCAAGAAAGACCCAAACAATTAACAGCAGATAAGCGGAAAAGTCATTTGACGTTGTCGCATTGTTGTTATTGCTGTCGAACTACTTAAATATTTAAGTTTTGAGAAAAATCAAAGCAAAGACAGTCGGGCAGTCAGACAGTCAGACAGTTAGGGAGTCAGAGAGTCGGATAGTTCAATGACCAACGGACCCGGGTCGCTTTCAGCTTTCATCAATGGTCGCGCTACATTGGCCACAAGGCGACGCCGATGACGACGACGATGACGACGTAGTCGCTCTACTAGATATCAGCCCAAAGCATACGTGTAGATACAGATACAGATTGAGATACATTTGTAGTTGTGTACAAGTTGTTGCAGTAGCACTCACATGCTCATCATGCTGCATCGCTTGACGTTTTTCTATGGCTTTGCCACAGCACAGTCGGCGGCAGCCGAGGGGACAGCGGAGCTAGGGGCAATCGGGAATCGGGAATCGGTAGCCGCAGTCACAGCAGCAGTCACAGCAGAAAAATGTCACACGCAGCCGTCACATTTAGTTCAATTGCATTACAAAAGGCAGCCGGAGCCAGCGAATACAGATACAACTTACAGATACATTTATACAGTACGAAAGTGAAGAAGATGAAGCAGAGATCATGACAAACCAAGGCAAAGTAAAGCGAACGCTTCAAATCACTGAAAAATTGTTGTTATTTGTTGTTGCTAAAGTTGTTGTTGTAGTTGATTGTCTGTTGCTGTAGCTGGTGTTGTTGTTGTTGTCGCTGTTGCTGTTGCTGTTGCTGCGATCGACGTCTCGCGCTATTCAGCAATTTCTACCGTTGACATTCTATTGAAAAGTATTTGGGAATTGTAACGACGCGTCGAGAACGTCGCCTGAAATGTAGCTGTCTCTGTCTCTGTCTCTGTCGCTGCCTGCGTCTCTGTTTATCTGTGTATCTGTGTATCTACGTATCTACATGTCTATCTGGGCTCACATATTTGCAAAAGAATCCATACATTGATCTCCGATGTCCGCAGCGTCATCGCCCAGCTGAAAATCCATTCAGCTTGAGTCATTCACTTGCCACTTGCCACTTTGGACATGAAGTATCTTTCTCGCTGGCAATTCCTATTTTCCGATGCGTTTATAATTTCTAACACTATTGCTCATACCAGAGCTTATCATTCACATATCATTTAAATGGTAGCTGTCTTATTTGATCCACTCGTATAATATCAGATATTACTTTTTTTTAACATTTTCCTCTATTTTGGTGTAATTCAATGATCCATGAGGTCCTCAGTTTGAGCTAGTTTCTGCTCTACTTAATAAATACAAACACTGAAAACAACCGGCCGATAAATATGTGAACTATGTTGACCTTTTCTGTCAATAACAATCACATCGAACAGGAAATTAATGTCTCATTAATATTATGTAAAATTCAAGAGTACAAAGAACTTCAGTAAGACTAAATAAATAGAAGTAATGGGAAATTTTTATATAAATATAAACAATTTATAAATAGAATAAAATAGCTCAAAACATATATAGAGTTAAGTAGCGATTAGTTAAGGCAAATTTTATTTGCTATGAGTATTGTACTGTGCCATATTTTAATTTAAAAGATTTCCAATAGATTTGTCAAATGATTTATAATTATAAAATTCGCTTTGAGTTTGATTGAATGCTCATATATGTATGTATAGCTATTTATACGCCAAATTATGCACATAGAATCAAACTATTTATACATACATATGTATATTGTGTGTATGTATGTATGCAATTTGTGTGTATGTATTAAACATATGCAACATTTAATTTGAATTCACCAGTACGGCACATTTTTTGTCTTGGTTGTTTTCTGTTTTCTGTTCTTGTTGTGTTTTTTCGTCGCAACGGAAGTTGTGGCAAAAGTTCAGAAAATGCATATAAAATGCGAATGTGATTACAAATGCGATTGCGAGTGTGAGTGCGAGTACGAGTGCAGAAACACTCGTAATGCTGACTGCGAGACTTTAATGAATAGCAACATGAATTGGCACAATCGGAATGCTTCATTAGTTGCGAGCCAGGCCAAAATCGGTGCTTGCTGCCAATCCAATCCAATCCTATCCAACGTAACATAATCCAACCCAATCCAATCTAGTCGCATCCAATCAGCTGTTAGAGCAAAGTCCTGGCCGCCACCTTCCGGTTCTCTAGGCCAGGCCAAAACACCTGCAACCCCGTCTGGCGAGTCTGTCAGGCGTGTATTAATTTCCTCACACACACAAATACACACACACACACATTCGCTAATGTGTGCATGTACTGTGCAACAAGTTGCAATTGCTGTTGTTTCGCATACCCTAACAGAGAAGGTACTGCCGACACGCATACAATGTGTGCAACATATAATTCAAAATTAGTATCTTTTAAATATACTCTTTAAATTATAAATATTTAAATTTCGGGAATATTAAGCAAAAGTTGCCACTCAACTGCAAGGGTATTTAAACTTCGGATTGTTGGATGTCACAGCTTTTCTTGTTTAATATGCAGATTGTGTCGCTGACTTTAATACTTTGCAACGTCGTCGATCATTTCGCTGGCTGTCTGTCTGTCCTTCTGTCCGTCCATCTGACTGGCCGCCCGGCTGGTGGCATGCAACGTTGGCGCGATGCAGAAAAGCATGTCGTACAAGCGTTGTCGTCTTGTAAACTTGCAACACAGCCACATGCAACCATGCAACGACAACGACAACACCAACTACAACTGCAACTCCAGCTATCCCAGTCCCAGCCTCAGTTCCAGTCCCTGTCCCAGTCCCGGTCCCAACCAGGCCCAAGGTGGCACTCAGAACGCAGACGTTTCCTTCCACAAATTTCCTTGGCCACATTTTTAATTAAAAAAAAATGGAAAAGAAAATAAAAAATCAAGAAATATGCTGTGGAGTAAATAAATTGCATGAAATAAAAATAAAACTGTGGAAAAAATTAATAAAAGGCAACAACAATCAATTGGAAACAACTTCCAGATGCCGGTCATAAGATACACTTACACAAAAAAATACCTCTTACATATTATATTAAATTTATGCATAAATTTACATTTTCTACCTTTAAAATTCTTTTTTTATTTAAACATTTATTAGAACCAATTGTAAGGGTAACCAGTTGAACTTTAAGGCGACTATTAGACTGATTAGACACTTATTTCTTTCCGAAACTATCTCAGATTGATCGGAAGATAATGACAAATACGCCAATATGTCATGGGGCTAATTGAATTTGTGAACCAGTTTTGTTTCTTTATCTTCGTTATATGAGCGTAATTACTTAGTAAAGCAATATTAATGATATTGTTATCAATTTCTAATATTTCTTAATGTGCATTGTGTGTCTTCCACAACAAATGGAGGTGTGTCCTTGCAGCTTTATATTTCTATATGGCGTATCTATGTGTTTGTATGTGAGTGTGTGTATCTGTGTGGCGCGTTTGAATTACGTTTTACAAGAATTTACAGATTGCTAACATTAATTTTTACGCATTGTACGTGAACGTTTGAATGTGTAAAAGTATATGTGCAAATCAATAAAAGTTTGTAGAGTTCCCAGATGCTCTACAGTTCAGAATGTGACTTTTTAATTAATTACAGATATATTTTATAATATTTCATTTTCCTAAATAATATAAGTATGTATATTGAAATGTTAATTAATAATGTAAGAAAATAATAATAATCTTAATTTGTTACTTTGGCATTGTCATCTTCAAATGAAATAAGCCCATTAAAGTTGAACACTCCGAAAAATGTTCATATACCGTATTTTTAAGGGAATATAAGAGTCTTTTTGAACTCGTAGAAATCTGTAGTTCCCCAGCAATTCTTATTCTTGCCAGTTTGATCTCTTCGCTCTTCGTTCTTCGCTCTTCAGCTGGCTGTGGTATGCAGCAGATATGTTTGGGGCGTGGTTCCAAATCATGTGTTATAAAAGCAAACATTCAGAAGTGTTTTGTGTGTGTGTGTGTGTGTGTGTGTGTGTGTGTGTGTGTGTGTGTGTGTGTGCGTGTGTTACTGTGGTTTCCTCTTATCGTGAAGTGCGGGTTCAAATGTTGATAACCCATGACAACTTAGTGTTGTCAGCAAGCATTTGCATACATAATTTGAACAACAAGCCCAAAAACCAAATGGGAAACCAAATGGGAAAATCGTTTAAAAATGCAAATGCCGCCACATCGACCAAATAGTATTCAAATCAGTCCATGGGTCGTCGTTGTCGTCATCGTCATAGTCATCGTTGTTGTTGCTGTTGTTGCTGTTGTTGCTTTTGTTGCTGTTGTTGTCGTCGTCGTCGTTTCCTGGCGCTGCATTTGTCAAACGCCGCAGAATTAATGAACCGCAACGGCAACGCCGATTTGTATCTTATGGATACTGCAGCAATAACATTAACAGCAACAACAACAAGAACAACTACAACATTAACAATAACAACAAAATAACAAGAACAACAACCACTGTAACTAAGAGTACAAAGCATATTTAGTGCGGACTTTAGCACGCGTGAAATATTTTCACATGGCACTTAATTTATTTGCAGGGCTCGGCCCCGGCCCCGGCCCCGGCCCCAGTCTTTATCTCTGCTCCCTGCTCCAGCCCCTGTCTCTACCCCTGCAACTGCCCGTACCTCTGTTATACCCCTGCCCCAAGTCTGTTTCCAGGTGTGAGCGACCCACGTGGTAGCAACTCAAAGTGGAACTTGGCAACTTGGCAACTGGGCAACTGAGCAACTGGCACCTGGTCAACCTTGTGTTGTATTTGTGCCACAGCCGCTGGCCCCTCTTAACCCTCCCTCCCCCCTCTCTCCCTCTCTCGCTGCCCGCCCTCCCTGAGCACCATAAATATCACCTATTGTGCACTCGCAACGTTCGTTAGTGAAGTTGTTTTTTGTTGTCGTTGCTCTTTTTGTTGCAACTTGCCGTCAATTTGTTTGCCAATATTTGACAGTTAGTGTCGCGTATCTCAATAACCCCGCTGAGGTTTACCAACCATTTATCTATATACAGGTATATGGGCTTTGTATTCCATCGATTTATTTGTGGCAACACGTCGTGTGGGCATGCCAGGAATTTCTTCAATAACTTTGGAGTTCAATTAAAATTCTAGGCGTACAGCAAATTGAAAATGGGTTAGGTCTCCCGAGGTTTGTATCGATCTAAAACGTTAACACGATCAGATTTAAAATAAAAAAAAACACAACTAACTGCATCAGATAATATCTAAATAAAAGTAAGTTCCTTATGCATGACTATAATAATTTTTAGGTCGAATTACCTTTCTAATACTATAATACTTATCAAACTACAGTCAATAGATATATATTTAGTTTACGTATAATAAAAGTATATATATTTCTTTAAACATATTAAGAAATATATAAATTCATTTCAAAGCAGAATTCATTAAGAGTTTTCACTGTAAGCGTATTGAAATTTAGTACATATAATACATCTTCTTATGAATGTTTAAAGACTTCACTAACAATCGAGAAAATATAATTATAAATGTGAAAATTCTAAGGGAGTTGATGGGATTTTAATGGATTGCATGAAGTGAAAAGAGACACGTATAAACGCAGTTAGCACGTGTGTACTGTCAATCATCTGACAGTATATTGTTGGCTCTTACAAGTTTCTGTCTCTCTCTCTCTCTCTCTCTCTCTCTCTATTAGACTGTCCATATTCATGTGTCCATAGTACAAATTACATGTATGCGCACATTCTACATATTTAGTATGTCATTTTAAAGCCATCACATTCACACTATTTGCCCAGAGGCCAAGACACAATTGTCGCTGTAATCAATTTCCGAACTGTCACTTTGACACCCGAACGTATGTATGTAACATTCATACATATGTATATACATTCCCACTTATTCTATACTCAATACTCAAGATGTGCCAAATGTTGTAGACAAGACGTCTGTGTCCCATTTTAAAAAGACACCTACATTTAGACACATACATACATACATACATACATACATAAATACATAGATCTAAACACTCGAATGTACAATGTACATATGTGTGTACCTTTCGTATTATGTATTTATCATAAAAAGCATTTTATCGCTTCCAGTTCGGTGAGCTCCACCCGTCAGAGTAAATATTTGTTCATTTGTTTGTTTGTTTGTTTACTTCATTGTTTGTTTGTCGCCTGTTTAAGTATTTGTATGCATTTTGTAGGTGGCACTCAATTGTGCTGTCGTCGTCATCATATTCATATTCCTATTCATTTTCACATACCCGGCACCTATTTAGAACAAAAGACGCATTACTTACATTGTCAGAATGCAAGTCAAACTCGTACTTTCTGACGGACTATCTGACTGACAGTTGTAAAGAACTTAACGGAAAATGAACTGGGTATAAAGACTCGACAGTGATTTATATAAGTACATATGTACTGTTAAATTCCATTCAACTGTCACGACGTATTCCTTTTATAACCCAGATTAAATCTAATCTGAAGTACGTTCAAATATTGATTAGATTTCTACTCAGCTGATATCATTCATTGATGAGTCAAAGGACTCGTAAATGTTCAACGCACACTGAAAATATAGATCGGTTTCTAAAATCAAAAATAATATGTTTCAAAATAAATTTCTTGAGAAGTTAAATTGTAACAGAACAAAAGATATGTGGTCTTAGAATCAAGATGTTTTCTCAGTGCCAAATATTGGGAGAAACATCTTAATATTATAACCTTATGTTGATCATGTGTTTTCATGATTATCATTTGGGTCGTATCATCATGTGAACGGTCTTATAGCTATAGTAGTCGCCACGCCAGTGATACCAGGTTACTCCCCGACCAACCTGTCCGGGTCCAAACTCACCACCGAAATAAAGTCCATTCAGATTACTGTGATGATGAATTCAAAGAATTAATACAAGATTACTTCTTCATAAATGAGGAATATCTAACCTGTAGTGGGTGGTTTTATACCACCAGGCCCCAGTATAGTCGATAGCACTGTTTCTGGTTATATTGGCATTATCGCGATCATAGGTTGAGAATTTCGCATACTGATGATATCGGAGTCCATCTCCAGCTGTACCTGAATATTTTCCCAATATATTCAGACCATAGTTATTGGCCTCGTTTCCAATTGCAAACTGATCGTATCTGGCAAATCGGGTTTGACCGTCAAAGTCCTCTAGATGTACGTACAACTCGTGTGGCCTTGATACAGTTAAAGTGTTCAGCGTATTCAGACCAATAAAGAAGCTATTATCCAAGGCACCGAATCCTTCCTGATACGATGACCAGTTCCTATAGAAGTTAATGGAGACATCCACACGTCTCTGAATTACCAACCAGGGATTTCCAGTGAGAGCAACATTACAGTATACGGACATGAGTTGTCCATTCACCTTGATTTTGTAGATCCCATTCTTGTTAGGCTTTGCAGATGTACAGGAATCAGGATATTTTTGGAAGAACCGAGCGGTTGAGTCCAACTCGGCCAAGACGAGAGTCAGCCAGAAGACTGGCAACAGAATGTAGACTAGTGTCTTCATTATCGACCTCTATTAAAGAACTGATCATGGCTTCTTCCTTATATACTTAGTGCAGAAATTATCTTTACTTGATAAGATCGATAGTAATAGATAAGATTGCTTAAGAGATTTACGATGTGATTAATTAGTTATTGATTGTTTAATTACCTTGTGGATTAGGCAACAACGTCCTAAGCCCTATAATATCTTGAACAATGTTTTCCTAATATAATTTATATGTTCTTGGGATTGTGGACAAGAGTGGCGCTATCATTACTATATGAAATGTACGGCTTCAAGTTTGCTTTCTGTTGAAAATAAAAGCGCTGATAAATAAATTTTTCAGTTTGTGCATCGCAAGTTCAAGTTCTGGTTCGCCAGCAGATATGAGTATGATTATGAGAAACATTTACATTTGTCGCTTCCCCTGCTCGCCTTATATTGTATATCCGTTTGAGTTGCGGTCGATCCGACCCGATCCGATCCGATCCGCTCCGCTCCATATCCAATAACCGTGCCTTTTGTTAGTTATTATACTCGAATGTATTATCGTCAGAGCAGAGTTGTTGCAACTGTTGCTAAAGCTAATTCCCGATGACTCAATTGGCGCACAATGGGCAACTTTCAAGTGAAGGAATTAAACACGAAATATCAGATCAAGTTCCCTCCAGAAACAGAAACAGAAACAGATTCAGATACGGATACACATAACATACTTGCTCATTCATTCAGTAATTCTACGTAGAATCAGCTGATCCCAGCAGTTTTCTCTACAACTCCGATACATATATGTACTATATGTGCATACATACTTATGACAAATGTCTCACATAACCGACCGTCGTCACTTGATGGTCATTGTATGTGCCCCGATACTTTTATTTTATTTGATTACACTTTTTTCCTTATTTTTAATTTTTTTTTTTTTGCTTGTCTGAGAATGTGGTGGGAAAATTTTGATTGCGGTCTAAGGAATGTACATTTGACTTACTGTATGCTCCACTAAAATACTATATCATAATATATCACATTTTTCTGGGGTTTCTCAATTTATTTTGCGGAAGTTACAGCTCGTTTGGCGCTCTCGTCAAACTGCTTAGAGTGTTTTTCACTTTAATTTCCATTTGCATAATAGTTAACCGAAATATTCAACAGATCGGACAACTAATTGGCACGAAGACATAAAGACTATTCGAAGATCAAACAGGAAGTCCTCGTCGATCTTTGCAATCCAGCTGCAACACTGAAGGTAAGTATGAAAATCTGCCGGATGATTCAACGAAATATTCGCAATTCGTATCTTAATGGCATCTTCAACACAAACGTACATTAATTTGAACACAGAGGAATAAGATTGGCTGAGACAGCTTGCAAATAAGTACTTGTACTCAGACAAGTACTCATACTCGTTCGTTGAAATTATAATTAACTAAATAAAATTATGATAGATGGATATGCAAGTGACGGCGTTAATTGCACACTCACGCAAAACAAGTTCCAAGATTTGCCAGCAAAATCATTTAACAAATTGAATTTGCATTTCAAATACGATGCAGTAAATATTTGCATAAGGGTGAGTCAAGTATAAATATTTAAAAAAATACTATTTGTATTGTCAGTCAATTAATGAGATAATTATTAATTTAATAAAAAAGCATAGTTGAACTAAATGTGGAAGCATATAACACTTGCATTCGGGTGACTCAATAGAAAATATTAAAAACAAATAAATAATACTACATAATAGTTTAACTTATTGCTGAAATAATTATTTGTTTATTTGTCTTGATTTCTTGAGTCACCCTACGCTGTCAGTTTGGCAACTGACGGCAAGAGGAAGTGCAGGGTATCTGCTGCTCTGGCACGCATTTGAAAATGTGCGAGTGTTGCAGCAATTGAAATGCTTTTCAGTCAACTACGAGTAAAAGCAAATCGAACTGCACTCAAATGTTTTTATAATGAGTTAATAAGCGCACACCTGTTGCAGCAGACGTCGCCGCTGACGTCGTCAGAGGAAGAGACAGAGACAAGATGGAGACGGAGACAACATGAGAGTAATTAAGAGATTTACGTGGCCCCGAGAATAAACCAAGTAGCCAGGAGCTACAGAGCGGCTCACATAAATCGATGTCTTTGTTTTGTTTTGCAATTTTAATTGCCAATCGCAAGCGATTTGTAATTCTGCGCCAAGTAATTTATTTGACATTACAATTACACACGGCTCGATCGAATCCGATCAGTTGGGATCGGATTGCTCGGTTTGTGGAGAGGGGAAAGTGTTTGTCAGCTCAATGGGGAAAACGTGGACAACGTGCGGCGCCAGTTTTGTTAATATCAAAATGTATTTCTCGTTAGCAACTGAAGACGCAACAAAGGAAATCTGGTGAACCTAAGTCTCATTCTGCATCTGAATAAGATTGTGAATCCTCAGTATGAATTATGCAGCACGGTGTTGACTATTTGCAACTGACAATCGAAATAGATTAATTACTTGGCCATTAGCGACTTGGTTTGAATGCAGAAATTTAATAAATATACAGACTTAAACAATAAATTAAAACTACAGCATTAATAAAGTTATCAAATCTTACACGGAATAGATTTATTACATTGCCTTCAACCAATTTAATTTAAATACAGATATTTAGGAAATAAAGTATTTAAAGAATTTATACAAGTAAAGAAAATGCTGTTGAGTACAAGACGTAAGTAGAAATGTAATGAAAATGATTTTACAAACGTTTCAGAGACAAGTCCAATTTGTTTGCTGTCGGAAATATTACAATTTTCATTTGTAAGTTATTTTTTTTGCACGCGCTCAGCAACTCGAAGTATAATAAAAATGACGAAAATAAATGCAGAGCATCTAACAGATACAGATGCAGACACAGCTACAGATACAGATACATAGGCATAGGCAGTCAGTCTGCTAGATACTTTTTAGGCACTTTTATCAAGCAACAAGCGCCTAACAAAATTAACAAAACTAACAAATTTAACAAAACTAAAAAAACATTAGCGAATGGCTGGCGCTGTGTTTCAACTACCGAATAAATGCTTATTTTTGGACACACGACAAAAAAAGGTCCAACAAGTTTTCGAAAAAAATGTTTTTCTACTCAAAAAGAACTTGTATATTGCATGTGTTAATACCCTATTCGCACTATAATGATTCAAAGGGTGTTTTACAGAAAGCAGCGGCTTTGCTCTTTGGCATATTAAGATATAATCACTTGATCAGCATTAAAAGACAATTCATTATAACTCATTATAGTATAGGGAGCGAATGGGAGCTATCCAAAGTTAACTTTAAAATATATACTTTTTGCTATAAAAAAGTGTTTAAATTTCAGAACAACTCTGATCTACAGGGTATCAGGATGTCTCGCACTGTCAACTACTGTGCACTTACATGTTTTTTGTGTGCCTTTTTGCCATGAATAAAGCAAAGTGCAAAGCATATAATTTTGAACTTGGCAGAAGTTGAGATGAGATGAGAGGACAAGTTAAAATGAATTGTTTATATAGATGGATGTCTGTTAGAAGGAGGCCAGCAGACGACAAATTATCTGCAATTGTGTTATGTAGCTGTATCTGAATCTGTATCTGTATCTGTATCTGCATCTGCATTTGCGTCTGTATCTGTGACTTGACTTAGTAAATGTGGTACGGTCAATGCACAGGCATTGGCGTCGTCGTTGCCGTTGAATTTGGCCAGACGAAATTGTTTGCTTTTGTTGTATTTGGGGGCTGACCAGCCACGTCACCATCAGACATTAGCCTGAACATCAGCATCAGCATCAGCATCACCCATAACCCATCACACAGCCGGGCCACGTCTATGTTGCTGCTTCTGTTGCTGTTGTTGTTGTTGTTGTCGTCATCCATATGGCAAACTATTTTTAAATATGTTTTAATTATTTGCTGCCATATTTCTTTAAGCATCGACTAGTCGGCGTTGCTGCTGCCATTCCCATTCCCATTCCCGTTGCCGTCTGCTGCTCCTCTGCTGCTCCTCTGCTGCTCCTCTGCCGCTCCTCTGCCGCTCCTCTGCTGTTCCTCTGCTGCAGCCATCAGTAATTTGGAACGCCTTGAGCAACATGTGCAACTACTTTGGAGGTTTTCTTTTTGTGTTTGTGTTTGTTTTGTTTGGTCTTTTGGCATCTTTTGGCATATTTTCTGCTGCTCTTTCCAAAATACATTAAGTGTGAAGTTTCTGCTATAGAAATATTATTATCGCGTCTTGCACAAGTGTCGCAGATTGCATGTAATTTTGTATCTTGCAGGCAACTGCAGTACACAGCACAACAAGATGCGTCAACAAATACAACAATAATAACGATATTCGCACAGTGGCTGAATTTCAAGCATTGTGTATCAAACTGACTTAAATGTATCTTAAACTAATTTAAGTATGATAAAGCTTCAATTTTGTAATATTTCATTTTGAATCGAATAAAACTGGATAAAGATATTATCAAATTTAATTATAATATAAAATATACCAATAACTATAAAGGTCATATTTATAACACTGTCATTTCATTAGATTAATTTCCAAAACAACTGCTTCTTTCATAGATATAAAAATTGTTCAAAATTAATTGAATTTTGCAAGCCTCTGACATGTTGTCGAGTGTTGTTTTTGGGCACTCGAAATGCATTTCATTAGAAGACTTTTTATACTTGATACATACAATATTCATATCATTCTGAGTCTATTCAGACTCGGGTTGAGAGTCTGCTGGGCGTGGCGGAGAACATGGAGATCATGGAGAACATGGAGATCTCTAGAGCAAGTTAAACAACGGTCAACCGAATACCGAATGCCGAGTAGCTGATGATGAGACTTATTCTGTCTTTGGCTTTTCTATTTACCTAACTGGCAGCAGCCAAGTTTTCTTTTCTTTTCAGGCCTCCAGTTCTGGCTCTTGGCCTGGCCCGCTTCCAAGTTGGCCAAACAAGCCGTCGATATGCTTATGCTCGCTTTACAGGCTTCTCTTTCGTCGTCAGCAGACGATGCCAATGAAGCGAGAAAAATTACTATTTGTTGTGCCATAAGTGTGAGTGTGAGTATGAGTATGGGTGTGAGTATGGGTATGAGTATGGGGTACGAGTTTGAGTAGTCATAAAAGTAGTTGTGCATTTGTAAAGTGAGTTTGTCAACACGAGGCGCGCGCATCGCACCACAGATACAAAAAGTACAAATACAAGTACAAATACAAATACAAATTCTGTTGGAGTCCGTGTCCAAGCTGAACTTGCAGCTGGAACTGAAGATAGCTGGATGGAGATAGAGATACAAACGAGTATTGTGGCAAACCGTTAGAGAGACGCTACCTGGAAGCGGCAGTAACTCCAAAAAGCCAAGCCCAAAGTCTTTGAGTATCTGAGTATCCCAGAGATACCAAGACAACCACAAGTAAGCATTTTTCTCCCGAAGTCAAGGCTTCGTACTCATTCTCGGTCTCGTTCTCGCCATGGGGGCTGCAGTTGTAATCGAATGCCAACAAAAACCCGGCATGGTCAATACTCAGTACTCAATACTCAATACTCAAACTCGAGTACTCGAATCGACTCGTATTGCTGCTGATTTGTCGTTGCCATTTGTTTGTTTGTTTGCTTGTTTGTTTTTGGCCTTTTGTCTAGGCGCACATTTATGGGTTGTTGTCTCCGCTAAAAACGGAACCAGACTTTCGACCTCAAGCCCCCGCAGCCCGTCTCCCCCTTCCCCTCCCACTCGTCTTGCAACTATTTACCCACTCCTTTTGGCCACTCAACGAGCTGCACAAGGTCCGACAATGTCGGCAATTACTCATTTATGGCAAGTGCCAGTACATTTTTCGCTTTGGCTTCTGTGTTTAGTTTTTGTCTGACTATCTGACTGTCTATCTGTCTGTCTGTCTGTCTATCTGTCTGCTGTCTGCTTGTCTCTTCCTTCCCCTCCTCACTCCTCTCATTGATTTATGCATTGGTCGTTAGTGCGTTACGAGTTGTCCGCCGCATTCATGCATATAAATCGCACTCTCTTATGGCGATCGGCAAACGGGCTCCTTTTTCAGCCTTTTTTTCTAGCTTTTCCTTTAATTTTGCTCTTCATCTCCTCTCTCTTTCTCTCTCTCTTCTTCTCTCACTCCGTCATGTTGTCAATTTATTAAAAATACGTGCAATTAAAAGGAGCTTCACGGCAATCACTCTGCACATCATCATCAAATCATTCGCCGAATTGAATTATTTCTTCCATATACAACTCTACATAGCATTCAAAGAGTATTACATAAATTGATATACTGAATCACATCACAATATAGATTCCGTGTCTTCCCCAAAGAGCCATCAAAACATTTTAGCTATTTCATAAATATTTATAGTTTTTTCCATAATTAATAACATTTCTGCATTATTTTTTGAATACTCCTGAAACTAAAAGCGATCAGCCCTGGACGAGAAAATTTTGATAGAAGCAAAGACCCAAAATGTAGGAAATTCCCTCCATAGCGGAATCTAGCAAATGTATTCCCCAAAGAAACACTGAAATATTTAAGTAATTTTCATAGTAAATTATATATTCATAACATATACGTATTTATTGGAACATTTCTATTCATAATCCATTTGGAAATTTCCTGCTCACTATAGATAGTAGATTCCCTGAACAATAAAAAATATTACCCGAAGCAACAATTTAATAAATATCTCAGCTGTTTTCATATGTAATTATTTTATATACATAACATATGTACTTATACATATATATATTTGTCTTATAAAAAAAACAATTCAACTCATTTGGTCATTTGACTGCAATTGAATATAATTCGTTTTCTATTTTGTTTTTTAATAGGTACTCGTAATCATATTCAGACTGATTCGAGAGCGTCGTTCCACTTTATTATAGCCAAATGAGCTCAATTCGTTGCTGACCCCTTGATAAGCGAAAGAGAGAGATCTATTTCCAAGTTGAACTCTGACACGCTGTCATAACAGTTTTTCAGTTTCAGCTGTCTTATCAGTGATGATGTTGTTGTTGTCGTTGCTCTAGCTGATAAGCGATATGGATTTTGTAGGTTTACTGTTGTCTTGCCGCTAGAAGTTCGAGAATTCTATTTTAATAGGGCATTCAAAATAAATATTAGTGCTGGAATTTCATACACTCGTATTGGATCGATTATCAGCTAGAGAGGCAGATTTAATTTTGAGTTTTTGTTGGTTTCGAAACATCAGCAGCACATAACATAGAGCCGATGTCTTGGGGTTATCATCGTGATTATTTAATGCATGGCTGTTTACAACAACAGCATTTTCATTTTTCAACATTTTATGTGGCATTTGACACAGTTTGACATGCAACAGCTAACGAATACGAATATGAATACGAATAGGAAAATGAATACGGGAACTCGCAGTTACGAGTCATATTGCTTGTAATTAGCCCCATCGACTTATCAGGTCCGTCCCGTTCCAGGTTATAGGCCAATCCTTGTCAGTCGTTGTCCATGTTGGCAGCGCATGAATCTATTCGAATCGTTTTGAATCTCTGTGGATTTTGAACTCTGCTCCCATCCGAGACATGACTATTGAAAATATCCCCTAATGAACTGTTTTAAATTGTAAAACCAAATATGAAATTCAGAATTTACATTTCACATTTTTAAGCTTGGTTCGTGCTCTATCAGCATTAGCATTAATCATACTTTACGTTTATTTTAAAAATATCGCTGTATGAACTGTTAAAATTATAATAAAACAGCAGGAATATCATTAAAAATTCAATTATGAAATTGAGAATTGATATTTCCCATTCTTATGTTTGGTCTTGCATTATCAGCATTAGCATTAATCATGCATTACTTTTATTTCTACGTTTTACATTTAAGTTTAATACTCATAAATAGCGTATGATTGGATTTAATAACATCATTGAGTTGACTTTCTATTGAGACAACTTGCGTTTCAGCTTCCACATTTCCCTTTGAAATCTGCAAGTAAAGTAGTTTATGTTTTAGCCCTCGGTTTTGGCCTCAACACATTCAGTTAGTGGTAGTCTAGCACTCTCAGATTGGTTGATGTTGTTGTGGTTTTTGTTGTTTTTGTTGTTGTCTATTTTTTATTTCGATTCGCCTATGCCGTCTTTTATTTTCGTTCTTACTTTGTCGCCAGTGTCGGCGTCGGCGACGGCGACGTCGAGTCGTCGCAAAGTGAAACTGAAAATTGCAACTAAATGCCGTGCTCATCACTTGTAGACACTTTAGAATGCGCTGTGTATCTATGAGATAGAAAGACACACAGACAGATGGATGGACGGACATCGACGAGACAGCAAATGAGACGCAAATGGAATGTAGAGGTGCTACACACTCACACACACACACACACACACACACACACATACACTAACACACGCGAATATAGAGACAAAGACTATTTTAAAAGGCCGTGTCATGATGAGATCTATTCTAACTGCCTTACAATAAAGAAACAACTTTGTCGGTTAAAAACGTATTACTTTTTCATTAACAAACTTTAGATTTTACTTTAATAATTCATTGTACTAAATATCTTGTTATTGCTTACATCTCTGAGATCATTACGATCGAAACGACAGACGGACAGATTAAAGTTCATATACTCGATCCTCTTCTAAAGCAAAATTGTAACTCAACTCAGAGTTGAAAATGAATCATATATCTTGAATCATTTCTAATTTCAGGAATATTTTTATTACATAATTTTGTAGACTCAAGAAAAACAGTAGAGAAAATTGGTTAAACTAACCTTCGGCAGTAGTAAGCTAGGATTTATCAGATTAATCAGAGCATTCGATGGCCTCAGTGCATTGCCAGCAACAGTCAGGATAGTCCGCATCAATGTTAACTGTATTATTAGCACAATTTGCGAAGGCCGCAGGTTGCTGACAGCTGCGGGGAGGTGAGGATTAATTTTAAGTCACTTTTGGGTGTAATACCTACTAGTATATTAGAGCTGTACCATCGATACTCATGCACACCATTATACCGCACACCTTGGGATCCTTCTCAAATTCGCCAACCTTCAAGTCTTTGGTGAATCCCACGCATCCGTTACCTAAATGGACTTGCTCTCGAATTACAGGGTATCTGTGTGCTTATGTGTGCTTACCCCAACCGGGCACAAGTGTCTCATATACTAATGAGTTAATACAAAGAGCTAGTCCGATAAAGACGCTGCACATTATCCACGTAGTTTTCATGGTCAATCAATTGACACTACCGGGCTATTAACGCTGAATTAGATTTTTATAGCAGACAGTTACTCAAACTGAGTACTAGTTGGTGCAGAGAGTATATATATGGAGTTCTTGAGAAATTAAAATAAACAAAAGACATTAGACTGTACTTTTGTGTACCACTGTGTGCCTGTTTACTACACTTTTATGTATATTACTATTTTCTGAATTTATTCCTGAGCTTAATTCGCAAAATCTCTGTTCCCTAATGTCATAATTAGTGCAATCTTTATACTCACAAAGGATGAAAATATGCCAATAATTTGTGGTAATATTTTTTTATTAAACAAATTAAAAATGGGACCTATGCTTTGATGATAAAATTAAAATTTGTTGACTTTAATTTTATATATAAAAAATGAATCAAGGCTACTTGGAGAAACTGCTCAGTAAGTCAGGCCTTGAATTTGAACAATGTACGTTGAGAAACGTGTAATATATATCAATATCCATGAGAATACAAAGCTCAATTCTTTTTCTACTGCTTGCTGCATCTCTGCTGATATCAACCATGAACGTAACTAGCTATCGACTGGTCAGAGTAAGTCTTTGGGAATTCGCAGATTGTGTAATGATAAACTGATAATTCCCGTAGACACAGCATCCAAAGCGTATGGCCTGGCCACAGAATCTCTATGCGGACTTTGCCGCAGTCAATAGTCCGGCTGGGAAGGAAGCAGGAATTCCAAGCCAGTTAATGGAGCCGGCTGCCATTGCCGCTGATCCGACTGGTGGAAGTGGTGTTAATACCCAGCAATGCGGCCCTGAAAACAGTAATGATAAGAAATGCGATGTGAAACAAATCTTTTCACCGGGTGACCCCAAGCAGAAGTCCTCGAACATTGCCATAAAGGCAGCGCAAGACGCCAAGGCGGCCAATGAGGCTCAACAAGCTGCTGGTCAATTGGCCGCCCAGCACATCAAGCAGGAGCTGGCCGAGAAGGCCTTTCAATCGGCCAAGGCAGCCGAGGCAGCACTGACCGGCAAACAGATGGTTGTCCAGCAACTCGAGCTGGAAATGCAGGAAGCCAATGCGGTGGTCGAGGAGGAGTCCGCTTCTCTCCAGAATACAGAGAGCAATATGAACTCCGCCGTCGAGGCAGCTCGAGCTGCCACACATCAGTTCGAAACGTTAACCGAACTCCATAAGACAGTCAAAGACAACTTGGCCAATATTCAGACGGTGGCCCTGGGCTCCCAGCAGGAAATGACAGCCAAGGTGCAGCTGCTCGAGGCAGCCAAGAATCGTCTGGCCACATTGCAGAAGCAGCTCCAAAGTGCGCGCGATGATTACGAGAAGACCAAACAGGCGGCTTATAAGGCAGCTTGTGCAGCTGTCGAGGCCAAGCAAAAGGCTTCCTCCAATTAAACGAACCCTATCTACATGTATATCTTTCTATATATCTATCTATAAATATTAATATATTTTGTTCTAAGAACTTCGGCAGTGTTTAAAGCTACCTCGAACAGAAAGTCAATTCAAGCGATTAACTTGAAACTGAGCTCCATCTACCTCACATTAAAAAGTGTAATGAAGCACTTAGTCTAGTTAATATAATATGAAATTATTTAAATTTATTTTAGTCAGACATATATAACTACTTTACTAACTGGAAATATGAAACTTTAATAAATCGATTCGCTTTTATTAAAGTTTATATTTCAGTCGATCAGTAGCTGATATAATTATAATGTTGTAAGGAAACAGAATTGGCATTTATTGTCCAAGAATTTTTCCCTAATCTCTTTACAAATTTTCTGCTGAGCACACTTTCAAAGTAAGTTCATTACTTTTTCCATGTGCAACTCCATATGTGCAACTCGGCCCGAGTTCCCTGCGAAATTGTTATAAAAGTCAGATGTATCCATTGTGGGTCTAGAAGTATAACGAGTTCTGCCATTGCCGATACAATCAAAAGGAACATGAAACTTATTTCAATAACGTGTTTTGTCCTTGTTGGCCTAATCTCTTGGACCACAGCGCTCGTTCATTACAAGAAGCTGGAAAAGGGAGGTAACAAAATGACATAGATAACAATAAAAAAAGAAAAGATTGACCTTTGTTTATTTAGCTAATGGCTGCCTGTTAGATGGTAAGGAGTTAGGAGTGGGTGAAACTGCAAAGGATCCGAATACGTGCGGAGTTTACGTTTGTCAGAATACTGACGGCGATTCCCTGATTCATTAGTAAGTCGAACTCTCTCACTTTGATTCTATAATTTCCCATTAAACTACTATATATTACCCCCGAAAAGTTGCCAGAAACCAGCTCCATTTGCGAACTGTGCAAACGATGGTGTCTCCACTGTCACCGATTTTCCCCAATGCTGCTGGATGTGTGTAAACTATGTTAGTTGTGGGGATTCTTCAGACCCAGAATCTGATTCAACTCCAAAAGATCCTGATACACCTCCAGATGAAACACCAGCAGATGAAACACCAGCAGATGCATGATATTAACATATTTTCAATAAAATATTTAAACTAGGGTTGAACTTCGTATATTTATACAACAAATTCTATACACACTGTGAGAACTAATTAAGATAAATATTTAAGTGCTACCATAAGATCGCAGACGTCTCTTTCTCTTATGATACTCTCAGCAATGGTATAAAAAACTATGTATGTTGTTATTTTCCCTCAAATATGAAACACCTCAAAACGACGCAAAATAAATATGAGGGCAATACGCACTCCATTTATCTTAAAGCAAAGCTGACCCAAAAGATGGAAACGAAGAACAAATTAAAGTCCGCAAGGATCAGCAATGATATTTTTTCATGCACAGCTCAGCGGTACTCACCCATCCCTTGGCTCATCAAGTTTTTAATTAGCCGCCGCAGGGTGAATGCGCACAATCTGCCAGGCAGGTTCCAAAAGAGAGGGTTCCAGAGAGGGGGGTAGACGGGGCCGTGGTCCTTCAACCCAAAAATGAGGCAAGCGAAAAATTGAAATTACAAAAAATACAGGAGAAACTACAAGAGACGCATATGATTTAAATACGTTTGTACGTTCTACGTATGCATATGTTTATGTGTGTATGCTATAAGAAAAATTGGGAACCGGACTCGACAATGATCTGGGCATGAAATGAAGGCAGCGACAACAACGGGAACAACGACAGCAACAATATCAAAAGAGGAAAAAATAACAAATTCTCAAGCCCAACAGTTTCTGAGTTGCGGTTTATGTTGGTTGACCGACTCCCTATCTTTCGTATGGAAACGACTCAACATAGGTCTAAGTATTTCAAGAAAATTAAAACATTAACCTTCCATTTATAAGTCCGTACGTACTTTATGGGAAATAATTACTTCGAAAATAGATTATTTAAAAAAAAAATTAATTATTTAATAAAAATAAGAAAAGTCACAAGAAAATATATTCTATTTTAGAATATTAGTAAATACATAAACAGACTTTTTAATTAGGTGCTGGTTGAAATAATCTGTGAGCCACTGTATACACAGTACAACAAACATTTGCTGGAAAATTGCTCCCCAAATAAGACCGCTTAGTTGGCAAGGCAAGTCAATAAACCCGATCTGTAGAGTGCGAAGACAAGACGAAGAAATCTCTTATTCTTGCTGCTCTTATTAATTGAGTGAACATGTCAAGAAATGGACAGGCGAGAAGCGCGACGCAGCGAATTACAAGAGAAGCCGAAAACAAGAAATGAATTCGCGGCGACTTGATCATATCGCAAGCTTAACTTGTGCTAAAAAAAAATTGTTGTGCTTAAAACATTAATATTGTTTGATATACATATACATACATGTACATACTTTTTGATATAATTAAATCGTTTAATTATGTTATGTTAGGATATTGACATACAAATCACTTTTGGCAATTTAGCTATGCTATATCTTTTCTCTCCCCTTGGAGTGACGAACTTTAAACTATTATTCGAAAATTCAACTTAATTGTATCTATTTTTTATCTATTAATTTTTGTATGTTAAATATTCATCAAATTATTAATAGTGCATTTTGCAATGTGCATTAACTAAGAACTTAACACACACATACACATGTGGGATATGTTAACGTAAGCATTTGCGACGTAAGTCATTTGAACTACAAACGATCGAACGTAAAACATTTACCATGCGGTCGCAACATGTGTGATGCGAGCAAGACGACTGCAGCAAAGGCGCGACACGACCGCAATAGGTGGGACGAAACGAGATGGCGATAGTTGCTTGCAACAACAACAACACAACTCAAATGTCAAGCTAATAGAAATGCGACAACAAATATAACGCACAGCTGGCAAAGACAGAGAGAGAGGGAGACGGGAAAGAGTAGAACTTCTCTCTCGCTCTCTATTACGGCAGACGAAGACGAGCCAAAAGAGAGAGAGAGACCTGTTAACGGAGAAGATAGCGACTTAACATTTTTACCCCATACCCATTCCCACTCTGAGTGCAACATGTTAATGTTAAGCTAACAGAGATTTGTCCGTGGTCTGTTGATATTTATTTAAACTTTATTTTTATACTTTATATCAAACTTGTTTCACTTTTTACCGTTACAGTTGATCGTGTGCCGCGTGCGCTGTTGGACGTCTGCTCGCTCGTCTCTCGGGGCATTCAGCATTGCCGCCACCCGGGTAGAGAATCAAACACTCTACGAACGTCAGCTACTTCACATAAAAAGTCCAAAGAAATATATACGTCTAAAGGCAAATGCGGTTTGTTGTCAACAGGAACATTTCAGTAATCGCAAGAGGAAGCATTAGGAGCTATCACAGGATGGTAAAACGAAAACTTAAGGAGTTGCCAGCGGGGGAAATATTCGAATATTCTTCAAATTCGGCTGAAAAACTGACATTCGAGAAGTGTATGTGCTTTAAAAACTCGAAAATCAATCAGCAACTAATCCAAAGTGCCTTTAAATGAAGATAAAACACAATAATTAAAACCAAAATAAAAATGAACAACTACAAACCGAACAAATGATGAATAAGTAAAAATGCACACAACTTTGCAACTTTTAATGGATTCGCATTTTGTGGCTGAGGTTTTGCGTGTGTTCATGTAATTGCGGTGTTGTGTGTGTGAGTGTGTGTGTGTGCGCTGTGTTTGTTCAGGATTTTAACACCTTGACTTTAGCGTCGAAGCGTGTTTCACACATTTTATAACAATTTACGCGAAATATCATATGTATAAAAAATTGCTACGGACTTTGACACTTTACACGTTTTCAACTTGAGCTTTTATAATTAACATGAATAATCCCCACATCTGCACTCTTCTCCAACTCATCTGATGCAAAGGTATGAGGAGCATGGAAGGAGATTCCATCACTTTTACAATTGAAAATATTAAACATCGCGTCATGGTTTTATAATTAATGAAATAATGCAAATACATGAATGATCAATGTAATTGTCAAATGCTTTGAGGCATGCAATGGGGTGACTAAGCAGGTAATATTTGTGTAAATAACAAACACTTTTCAACTCATCAGATTTATTGAAAACTCCAGCATCGAGTATTTTTTCGCATTTCGAACTTATAAATATCGCGCCAAAAAAATGTAGACAACCACACACATGTTAATTTAAAATGTGTTTCTACAACAATGTTTATAATCGTTCTTTTTATTCCTCACATATTTCCATAATAATCACTCATTATTTTTCTGTTAAACATTATAACGGAAAATTAAAGCAATTATCTTACATTTAAAATTTTAAACGCCTGCAAGTTAAAACTAATGTTGTTGCTGTTAAACACATGTCGCGTTCGTTCCATTTTGTTCGATGCCGGTTCGAACTTGGTTCGATGTTGCTTGACAACCGGTTGCCTAATTAACAGTGCCATTTTGAGTTAACATTGACATGGTGTGGCAATCGCGCTGCTCTGTTCGACGTTTTCAAAAAAATTTTGAATTTCCGCCCGCCTGTTTCTCAACTTTTTTTCTCGTTTCTCAATTCTTATTTGGTGCTCGATCGCGACGGTTACCGGTGCCTTTCGCCTCTCTGTCATTCCATTTGTTGCCGTCGACGCGTGTGCATATTTCCGGTGTCTGAAAAAGAAAAAACTCAACGAGAATGAATAAAGTGTCAAGACAGAGATTCAATTAACGTTTATCCATTACACAAATATCGAACTTCGCACAACACACACACGCACATACAAACGTTAGCGTGTATGTATATACAGAGATGTGTAGCGTGTATTTGTTTGTACAAATCGGGTTACTTTTGTGCGCGGAGCGACTGGCGCCAGCGTCGATTTAATTATAATTTATAAATATAAATACGAGTACATCAACAATGATCGTTCATACATACTTACTAGTATCTGTGTACATACATACTGTGCACTATTTCAAATTGTTACACACGCTGGTAGGCGTTGCTTTTTGCTATTTTTTCTCTCATTCTTTCGCTGCGGCATCACGCGCCCCGGTACAAAGTTAAACTTGCCGTTGGCGTTGGAAACACGCCCGTAAAAGCCTACAAACTATTCATATATGTCTACATAATATTCAAATATACATTCATTCCAACTTCAAGAAATTTTTCACACGTTTTTATTTTCAACTCACAGAAAATCTATCAACGGTTATTACCCAAAAACACAGAAGAAAATTTCTTTAAACATCTTTTATTTAATGTATACACGTACAAGTAAGATTAACAAAACTAAAATGTTTCATAAAAATTCTTATCGAGAGGCCAAAGTTTCGGTTCCAAGGTTTAGTAATCAAGAACCTTCTTGGAACCTTCAGGCTAACGATAATAAATGCTATAAATGTGTGTGCGTATGTGTATACATATTTCTACATATACATACATATATTATATATGCATGACAAAAAAAATCCATAACGCAGAAGAAATTACGTGAAAACTACGGGGAAAGTTAAGAAAACCAATAAAATTCCTTCATGCTTGCAATGAGAAATTTGCAAGGACATCTGTTCACATCTTACCGGGCAGCATTAGATTCTTGATTTAAATAATTCTAATACTGTCAGGTAAAGATGTCGTCCGTGTCCTTATACATCATAAATACAAGAACGAGAACAACAAAAAAAAGCAAACAAATTCCGGAAAGAACAGAAGAACAATAAATAAACAAGTTTTTCAATTGTGACTAAAGGAAAGCTGACGAGATCCGCAAAGGGGAACTGTGAGAATCAGGCCAACAATTGTCTAATCTTCCCCTGCCCAAATTATATTCCTGGTAGAAAATTGGTAAAAGAAAAAAATATATATGTATTTATAATTCTTATACATTTTTTGCAGCATCAAAATGACGCGTTTTTTGGATGACATCAGTTGAGAGAGATCATCGGTGTGAATGTCTACCTATGTGTGTGTGTGTGTGTTTGTACAGGTAAACATCAGGGAGAGGGAAAAGAAAAGAGACGACAAGAGCAAGTTAAGAGTAAAAGAATCCATAAAAATATATATTTTATGGTGGCACTTCATTTACAGATATTTTTTGAATTCGCTTTTTTCCGTGCCTGTTTTTTGGCTGAACATTTCCATTTTATTTTTGTGCCATTTGTCGCAGATTTCTAGCGACGAATTTCTTAATTTCTCAGCCGTATTTAGTAACAAATTGCCAGTTTTTATGATTGCCGGGTAAAAACCAATTTACGATCATAGTTTGCATAAACAGCAGGTTGAGGTTGAGGTTTCATTTCGAATTTTGTATTTACGATTTTTAACTTTTGCATGTTTATAGTAAAGATCACACACACACACACATACAGTGACACTGTTAACACTTGTCAAGTGTCCCAAGAATTTCACAATTATGAGATAACAATTAAATTCTTCAAGCTGCAGATTTATGAGCTAAATGAAATGTGAAAAACAGTCGTTTGTTCAAGGTTAAGAAAGAGGAAAAACTAAACTGAATAATGAGTTCTACATTCCATAGATAATCGTAGATGTGTGTGTGAGTGTGTGATAGATAGGCTAACAAACAGTTAACTGTAAGTTGGTCAGCTCATCCAGAGATAAGAACCATCGTATTTCTATTGAGGGCGTCGGCGTTCGTCAAACATTTCACACCAAGGTAAAAGTATCCATAAAATCAACAAGTGGCACTCGGCAAACAACCACAAAACAACTAAAGCAATTGTCAATAGTCATGTACAAAGAAGAAGCTGTATTTACTGTGTAGAATATCTACATATGTATTTACAGATAGATAGAAAGATAGTCAGATGGATAGACAGATAGATAGATAAATAAATAGACAGAGACTATAGAAATGTTAAAGTTGATGTTGTAAACGGTGTACAACTTTTTACAGTTTTCCATTTAATTTTCGTCTTTGTTTTTATCTTAGCTTACAAAGCGGGCAAATTAAGTTTAATCAAGAAAACCGAGAAATACTTAAAATTCGGCATTACAATATGTATTAGTTTCGGTTGCCCCGTCAAGTCGACGTAACCGCAACGAATTCAACACCTGTTAATGAACCGAATCTTCTAACGATATCTCTCAGGAACAATGAAAACAATGTCCAGACAAGATGTCAAAGAGTGTGAAGGTCTTGCTAAATTCATAACATGAAATTATTTGGCGCCTTTCAATAAACCAATGTCTAAATCAATTAAAATCGGCATTGAAATGCGTTAAACTTTGCACTTCATTTGTAAATCTCGTTAATGTACTGAACCATAGTTAATTGGGGTTGCAAAGACTTTAAGGTGAACAAGTAAATATATCAATTTATATGTAAATCATAAGCAAAGTCTGAATTGTTTTTAAAATCAACTATAAATACCCAACTATATTTACTGTTACTATAGATATTTTCCAAAAGACTACATTGTTTATTGAGCATCTTAGTTACAATAAAATCGATAATTGCATATCATTATACTTCTTACAATTGCAAATATCGGGGCTTAAGTCAGTTATAGAAATACTTACATAATAAAATGTATAAAAGTAGAACTACTCGTAATAAGTATCAATGGCCAGTTATTTCACAATCTAACTGAATATGAGTATGAGTTTCCCCGATTGCAATCAAGAACTTAACTATGGCCATAGAAAACACTTCAGGCTATATACAACCCGTCGAATCGACGAAGGGGAAAGCGATTGTATCGATTAAGTACTGTTAATCAGAAATGCGACCAGAGCACTTGATATCCACACGTCAAAGATAATGCCAACTGGCCTGGCAACCAATATCCCAAACAAATATGCGATCCCAGCTGAGCCTATTGGGAGTAACAAATTAAATAACCAAAATTAATTTCATATCATCGTCTAGCTCTATCTATAGCCACCTGTCACTGTCACTTGACCAGAATACGATTGCTTCTTATTAATTTTAAATTGATTGTGACTTTCAGAAATGAAAACCAACATTCTTGACAACTCTAAGACCTTCGAAACTTGTAAATGTTGTAACCATTTTCAATCAAAACTCTTAAGATGAAATCGAAATAGGTTGACAGTCGATTCGATTTCCTAAACGTGGCTATTTTCCAAGTAATTTCAATGTGCTATGTGGATCACATGCTATCTTATTTAACGGCCTCTCAAATATACCAAATGCAAAATGTGCTGGTCATCGACGGGGCACAGCGGGAAGTATCTAATCATAGAGCCAAGTGGACTCTAAGCAAACGCCGAGATAGTACTGCCTCGGTAAGTATCTAATCGCAACATTATCTACGGCAACTCGTATTGATAAAACGCTATTCAACTCAGACCCAATGCTTTTCTTTTTGGCAGTTTAACAAAGACTATTTTATATATGTATATAAGTCTTGGCGCCAAATATTACTATAATATTTACGTCTATCGCAAGTGAGAAGTTACATATCACAATTTGTATATGGTTCTTAAAGTTTCCCAGTTCGTAGCGTTCATTTAATCAACTCTGTGATTGACGCATTAAATCCCATCAGTTGAGCAAGTTCTCAAACTATTTTCTATATATTATATTGGTTCAGTTTATTCAATCAATTTCGCGATTAAGGAATCTATGCTCTCGAGTTTACTTTGCCATTCTGACGAAATAGACAGTTGGGAACAAACTTCCCCTTTCAACATTCTTTGGTAATAAATTTTAATGCATTATTAAATAAACTTCAACCACAAACTACTCCAAATACTCAAAGTGAATCATAAATTACAGGTATATTATTTTTAGGCGATAAGAATTCAAGAAATATATAACGTGAAAAGAAAAAGATCGTTTGGGCGTAAATCATTTGAAGGCTAACAAAGCGATCAAGTCCGATTACTAAAGACCTTTTATTGTAGAGTCTCCGCGCTCCGTTATCGATGACAATCAGGAGAGTCGATCGAAGACAACAGAGTGGATAATCTCAATTATAAATGCAGTTCCTATTTATTGGGGTCTAATGACCCCGACATTTTAATGCTTCGATTGGATCCAATCGGACTGGAAGTTCCATGCAGAGGGGTGGGGAGAGGAGGGGAGAGGAGAGGGTGAAGCCAGTTCTATTTAGAAGAACTGGAGTTTCTTTTTCTGTTCGAGTATGCATAAATTAGTGAAACACTAATTTCCAATTCCGATTTCAGTCATGCAAATGTTAATTGACCACTTAAGTTAAAACTTCATAATGATCGTTAATAATACTGAGCACGACCGTGGCGACCATTCATCCCAGCGACAACTGTAACCAAAAGAACAGGTTCAAATTGAACTTAACTAGCCAACGGAGTCGTCTACCATCTGCCATCCGCCATCAGCCATCCACCAGCTACCAGTAATCGTCTTGTTGGGACGAGACTCTTCAGACTCGTAAAAGATATGCAACCTTAAACAGACTTACTTAACACAAATTACACACATAGATACTCACACATACAAACACATGTGCACAAATAGATGACTGTCATGCGAAACCTGAGAGACCTGTAGCCGGAGGCTCTTAACTGTGCATTAACGATTTTTCAGTTAGCTCATCGTTTTTTTTATTCTCTTTTTTTAATACCAATACCCTGTATAGCTATAAAATGGTTACAGATCTGTAAGGTTTCAATGCTGCGGGAATCATCTACGGTCATGGAATCCGGTTAGAGACAAATCTCTTCACATCTTTCCCCTTAACTCTATTTCAAAAAATGGTCATAACTTGTTCAATTTTTTACCAATTTCCTTGCGAAATGTCAATATATTCATTATGTGTGCTCTATTTTAAATTTTTGGCTAGTCACTGTCAATTTTTTTTCTTACTTTCCTCTTATCCCTTTCTCAAAAACTTTAAACGTTCATAACTTGATCAATTCTTAACCGATTTCCTTAAGGAATATCACAATTTTCTTTATTTGGGCATCAATATTGGAGAACTAAATTTTTTCTTTAGCATTCGCTTCGATTGAATCTGTAGGCTGGAATGTTAATTAATTGCTGATACTGAAATAGTTAAATATCAGATAATCTCTAATAGAAGGTCAAATCTTAATTGATCAGCAAATTAACGCACACACATGCACAGACAAGATCGCAGGTGTAAAATGCCTATTCACCAGTAGTTACATGAATATACTCGTATGTAATTTGGCATCAGAGTACTATGTATGTTTGCAAGATCACGGCTCATAATCAGAGCCAATGAAGCTGTTTCCTGTTTTGGGGCTTGACTCCATGCGAAATGGGTCAAAGAGCCTGCATATTAGCGTCCATTTATCAACGTGGCAAACGGATGGAGGAGCCACATGACTCGTGCCACATTGCCAGCAGAATCAACAACAAGAACGAACCACAAATACAGAAAACTGCTGCGCCATGGCAGACAATTGGCTCGGTATGGAAGAAAATGGCTAGCGCAACTCACTCTCCTCTTGGCCACAGATAATTGAACGTCCAATTTGAAGGCAGGCATTCTCCCATCCCGTTCCCTCTTACCCCAGTTTCCTCCCCTCGATTCGTGTACTGCTACTGCTACTGTTCTGTAACTGGGCTCATTCTTTCTATCTGTCTATCTGTTCCACATGCCCTGCTCCCTGCTTCCTGCTCCCTGCTCTACTTGGGCACGCCTGCTCTTTAGCGATGCCACTTGGCGTTGCGTCGCCTCGCTGACCATGGCGGTACACCAAATTAGCATGGTTATTGAGCCACTGTAGCTAAAAAGTATGGAATGCGTGCATTTCAATTTGTTAACCTTTGAGTTAACTGTACTAAAGATCTAAGTAATTGACTGCAAATCATTGGACAATCTAATGAAGAGCAATGCTAAATAGCTTTCTTAATTAAAATATGCACAATTGGAATATTTCAGCTGTCTGGGCCACAAGTGTGTGGCTAATAGGCAGGGCCATGTTGGTAATTAAAACTTAACATTTTAGTTCACTTATGTTTATTTTGCTGGTTCATTCGCGTCTTTCGTTAAGTAAAACTAATCAAGTAACTAGCGTAAATGAAGCTTAACGAATGTAGAACACGCCACGAACGCATTGAACAGCTGACAAATGCTGTTTGCTACGAAACTGCTGGTCAACTGGAAATTAATCGATAAGTTCACTGAACAATTAGCGAAGTATAAGAGACAATGATGAAGAAGGAGTTGAATATCAAGTGACTAACAATTATGAATATTCATGAGTACACATATGTATGAATATGAATACGGACAACAACAACACACCTGCTGCATATGTATGAAGATAAAAAATCTACTCTACTATAGAATAAAGTTAAGTGTAGTAAGTGTATATGTATTTAAATTTAACACGTAAAAAATTAGATAAATTTGCATAGAAATTGCAATGAACCTTAGCTTATTCGTGGAAGAAGAAGAAGAAGCTGAAGTCGAATGACTACAACAACAACTACAGCGACATTCAACGGGTAGCAACAGGTTAGTGTAAAGCACTGTACAACAAATAAACAAGTCTATACACATGCTGACAGTTATATTATAAATTAATTAATTACAATAAATAATTAATTAACAAGAGCCTATGTATTCTTGATAACTGTTACTAAACAATAATAAAGATATCTTCAATTAATAACCAATACATTGTAAATTGAAGATTATAAAAGAATGACAGATTAATTGAATTCTGTAATAAACAGATTTAAAGTGAGAAAACCTCAAATTTGTATAATACATACTTAAAAATAATCTACGCTCTTTAACTCTGTTTAATAACATGCATTTTATCAGTGCTCTCTCTTGTTGCACAGTGTTTGCTTGTTGCATGAAAACTTGCTGTAGCTGTTGCAATTATTAGCAAGTTTTTGTAACCTGCAGCTGACAAACGACAAGAGCAAATGAAATAAAATATGTATAAAAGATGAAAAATCTAAAAAAATAACAAATAAAAAAACCAAACTGAGTAAAGATTTAAGTTTTATTTTAGCCAAGTTGGCTGCTACTGTTGGCCATTTTATGCATTTGGCTCTGGAGATACGATTTTTGAATTTCTTGTTGTTGTTATTATTTTTGTAGTTGCTTTATTTATAGCATTAAATGTTGTAGCAAGTTTGCCGCCTCTGCCGCAGTCGCTGCTTCTGCCGCAGTCGCAGTCGCTCCTGAGCAGCGCAATGGAGCAACAGAGTTATTAATGTTTGGAATTTTCATAATCGAAACGAGTTTTCAACCGGCAGCCAGCTAGTCAGCCAGGCAAGGAAGCACGCGCAGTTTCAGTCTCAGACTTGAGACCTCGAGTCTCCGTGTTTGTTGTCGTTGTCGTTGTTGATGTTCTTGTTGTTGCTGTTCTTGTTGTTGCTGTTGTTGCTTTAATAACTAACGCCTCTCGCTGGCAAAAGTCAAGCTGGCAAGCTGCGTTAAGCAAACCAAGCCAAACCAACTCAAGCCCGGCTCGAAGCGACTCGACCAGGCCAAGTCTGAGAAGGAGAGTGAGAAGGAGGAGGGGCAGGCGTGCTCCATGACTGGACAGGCAGTGGTAGAGTTATGGCAAGACAAGCACACGCCTTGCGCGAACAGGTGAAGCGTTTAACTGTACGTCGGCGGAGTCCACGGTCCGAGCGGACCACGGGGAAAAGGGGAGCAACGGCCAGGCCAATTGACTTGGGGCCTGGCCAACCTGTTGGACTTTGTCGAGTTGAAGCTGTTGTTGCAGTGCCATTCGATGACTATAAAGTATAAACACATACAGTGTGTATTTGTTTAAAACGAGTGTTTAATTAAAAAACTTATGCGAATCAATTTTGAATTTCAATTTCGTTAGACTGACACTTGAATTATTCTATTATTGACTAATGTATTCTAAATTATGCCACTTTCAATAAAATATAAACATTTTTAAACGATTTGTCGTTTGTATTCTTTTAAATATTCTGCTGGTCTCGCACTCGCAACGCCGACGGCTTTGCAACAGTCGTTGCATGCCACACAACAACGATGATGGCCGCCTCAAAGTTGCAGGTAGCCGGCAATAGTAATGCCAACTGAGTTGGGCCAAATTAACCAGCTCGACATCAACGGCAAAAGCTGTAATTTGCTTAAGAGCAGCGAACAAATAAAGGGTTTCAATGGCCAACGGACAGACAGACAAACAGACAGAGAGAGAGAGAGAGAGAGAGAGACGGACAGAAAGAAAGAAACGCAGATAATGAATCGAGAATGAGAATGAGGGCTACGACTTGAATTGGGAATGAAACTGGAAATGAAATTGAAACTCTCGATTGCTCTCGATCTGTGGCATGCCACATGCAGCAGCAGCAGCAACATCAGCAACACTGGAGATCAGTGACAAGTGCATGTTCCATGCCGACAGCTGCCGCATTTTCTTGGACTTGCACTCCAGAATCATCTTCATCCCCAACTTGCAAGCTATGCAAAGGCAAACATAAAACATACATATTTATTCATAGGAGTATGTATTTGGTTTCATTTGAATGTAGTCCCCGCATCCTGGTCATAGTTTTAATTAAGTACTTGTAGCTCGCTGACGCACTTACCTTGATGCAACGCGACGTTGCAAGCTCTTGATAGAGTGGCCAACAGAGCTGCCCGACAACTAATGTAGCTACACTGTGCTGCAAAGTATTTAGTAAGCATTAAGAATGTTTTCTAAACATAATTTCTAACCGCAATAATCTTCTACTCATTCTTAAAGTTAAATAATAAAAAATACAATTTCAAAAAAATATAGCTAAGCTAAATTATTTAATAACTGAGGCAGTTAAGCAATTTTTTCAATTTATATATGTTAGTAAAAAAAAATTGCATAACTTAGGTTTCCTAGTAAATTACAATAAATTGCTTTCGAGTTCTGTTTGACTTTAATTATCGGAAATGTATTTCGCCCGTATATTCGATCGAACATAAGAATTTTTATGGCTTGGTCTTATCAAATTGTGATTTCATTTCCATTTTATATTTTAATTATTTTTTCGGCGAATATTGACTAATTTTATTAATTGCATTTGTACTGATTGAGAATTGACCAATTTTATTAACGGAGAAACTATTAAATATTCCCTATTGAGTGTAGATTTAGTTGCTTGATAATTTTCCGAGTCTGAATGAGCAGCCAAGTGTGAGTATATATAATTCAAAATCAATTGTAGCCCTTTGGGACCCACAACAGCGTCCAGACATTAGGCAGAAAACCATTAAAAAAAAAAACACGCACAACACTCTGCAGCTGGAGTTGGAGCTGGAACTGAAAATTGAAATTGGGACTTGGGACTTGGGCTGGAAATAGGAATGGGAATGGGAATGGGTTAAGTAAGGGGTAAAGTGCTGGTGATAAATGCGAAAAAGCCTCCAAGCGCAACGTCGATAAAGCCGGTGCTGCAATAACCCATCGTTGTCAAGACTGACTTTGGACCGAAGACTTGACTGTGGCCATAGGAGCCGACGCCGACATCGGCTCACAGCCCTGAGCTGTAAGCTTATCAAAATACGCGACGAATGAGCAAGGAATTTTATTCATGAAATATTTTCCACAGCACGCAGTCGGACAGGTTCAAGTGGCAAAGACCCAAACCACAATAATACAGGAACGGGAATGAGAATGAATACAATGAGTAAGAGTCCGACTACTCCTATAAGTATAAGTATGAGTATAAGTAAGTATAAGTACATATGAGTTTTGAGCGTGATAAAAATTAAGTATTTATTAAATGGTCGATGCTTCGTGAGGCACCACATACAATGTTGCAAGTACTCGCCCCGACATAAGTAGTTGCCTCCTTCCCTTCTTAAGTGCTCACGATAATCATAAGGTGTGAAAAATTTATGATCGTGGCCTGCAAACATTTTAGCAGCAAAGCAGCAAGGAGTTAAGAACTTTTGTATTTGTCTTTATTTATATTTATACATGTTGGTATTTTTGGAATATTATAAATAATATCTTTATTATATCTGAGATATCTAATTTTGTGAAGTTCCAGAGTAGAGTTTCAGCAATCTTTCGCTAAGGAGAGTCTACAAATATTCACATTTTTTAAACTGTTTTGTGTCCGGATTTGCATCCGGAAGTTAAGCTCAGAGAAACGACAAAAATATGAAGTTACTTTGATTTGTTTGTTTCTCTGTTTAAGACATCAAATGGTTTAAGTGCTTTGACTGTCAGTTTTGGCAGTTGCAACTCGGAAAGGCTACTAAATCAAGCCCGATATTGGGCGCTTGGTCCGGACCAGATTTATGACCTGTTCAAAAGTCAGGTCGCAAAGTGCCGGGCAATTGGTTAAAAGCTACACGCCAGATACAACACGCCCGATAACGGGGCGACAAAGAACCTGCAGCATCAACAACAACAGCAACAACAATGAACCTCGAGCGACGTAAAAAATAAAAGAAAGAAAAGGAATATGAACACGAGAAGAACGCACCACATGACCAAAAAAGGATGCAGGCTCAGTTCAAGTTCATAAATAAAAGATGGCAAATGACAAACGTAGAGCCAAAAAGGTAAAACAATGAACAGCCGCCTGAACAGAGACCGAAACCGAAACCGAAAGCAAAGTTCCGACTAAACCTCAAATATGGAGACGTGACTTATTTAGGACAAATTGCTTGATTTACGTTCTATAATAAAAGTGATAATACACCTGTCCAAGGATCGCTGTGTGCAATATTTAATGTAATCGGTTGAATATTTTCAGATAAACATAACATGTAGTTGCAACAGATACAAACATTCGAGTTTTCAATAGCTTGCAGAACTTAAGGGACCGTTAAAGCCAGACATTAAATTTTACACTAAGATAGTTCCCATAGCTGAGATAAAGCAGTGAGGGATTTTTACTGAAAATGCATAAGTGCAGTCGAGTTGCAGACCCCTGGTTGTATGCACTGAGAGAAAACTAGAATGCTGATATCATAATATAATAGTTGTCAATCAAGGCAACTTTATAAAATTCTATCAAATTTATTTCTATCGTTAAAAATTAACTGAATATAATATAATAATAGGTAGATAGGTATTTAAGCTAAACTAAACTTTAGTTGCATATGGATATAGATCAAAATAAACTAAGTGTTGTGGATTTTTCTCAGTGCTCACTTGCTCACATGTATGTGAATGCATGTGAAGCGTCACGGGCTTAGCTTGTTATTTGACACCTTCTACTTACGAGTGTGTGCATACAAAGCATATATACAAACTCACTTGTGCTAACCATCCCCATCCTTATCCCCATCCCATCCCTATTGCTATCCATATCCCATTCCCAGCAATTCAAATCGCGGCCTGACCAATGAAGTGTTGCTCTTTGGGTAAGTTCAGAAAAGAGCATAAAGCATAAGTAGAAATATATACACACATACAAGGATGCCAGTTGGTGGTTGTTTTGCCTAGGAGTTAAAGAGAGAGAGAGAGATAGAGAGAGAGAGAAGGAGGGTGTGAGAAGGAGAGGGAGAGAGAATGAGGTCATTGGCATGTCCTGGCAACGATCGAACCCAACGACGAGACATTATCGATGCCATCGACTTTGCTGGGGGTGCCAAGTAAAATTCTTGGGCTATTTAATTTATGTTTTTATGTATTTTCTTTGTTTCTACTCTAATCGCAGTTGAACAAAATAAAAAAAATACAAGAAATACAAAGAAAAAGTAATAATAATAATAAAAATGCCAGCGTTATGTTCGCCTGCGTTTCGGTTAATTTTTGAATATTTAATTTGGCCGCTCACTGTGTCTGTGTCTGTGACACAGTTAGCAACGGAGTCGGACTTGGATTCGGAATCGAAGATGTTGATGGAGATGGAGACGGAGACGGAGTCAGAGACGATTCCATTCGAGGGGCAATCGAGTTCTGTTCTGTTCATCGCTCGCTGGGCATAATTAATATTTATGGGCAATGCGCTTTAACTCAATTCATTAGCCGCCTTCTAGTCGCGGGGCTTAATTAAAAAGTTTCATAAATTTTTAGCTATCGTATCGTATTCACCTGTTGTTCTGCCCTCAACTATCTCGAAGATATATTTATGTTTTGGACAATCTATGAAATCCCATTAAATTCCTATAGAAATCAAAATCCTCTTTGTCGATGAGTGAGATTTAGTTTATAGTTGTAGCTTGAGCAAAAGCAAAGTAAAAATCTGATGCTTTATAGTCGATTATATTTGGCTGTATCTGTAGAACAATCACATTGCTATAAATCAAATGTATATCCTGTTCAGTCATTTGAAACCCTTGAAACGCCAAAAGAACAAAGAAATTTAATATGTATTGCTTTTTAATGAGGACCAACCCACACATACATGTACTCAAACAAAAGTGAGTACCGCAGTCAAGTGTCGACGAGGGATATGAGTATGTCGGTTGGATATTCCCCTATCCCTATTCCGATGCCGATCCCGATGAGATCTCTCTGATCGTCGACACGTGATTAGCATGCAAGAAGCAACATCAGCGTCGACAGCAAACAGTTGACAGTTGTCAAATCCACTTACGCTCTTCATGGTAAACAGTTTGTGACGAGCCTGCTGAAGGATTTATTTAAGTGCAGACAGACAGCCAGACGGACGGACAGAGAGACAGACTAACTGACTAACTGACTAACTGACAGACTAACAGACTAATAAGTCCGGTTAGGCATATGCACAAAAACCAAAGTGAATATCTCTCAAGACTAGACCCTGAGATCTTTTTATTTATCTTTCTTCTTTTGGGTGCTACCTGTTGCTACCTTAAGGGTTCATTAGCGCACATAACACGGAAAGCCCTGAGACATTTATAGTTTCCGAGTTCATTGAAAGGTTTTCGACCAGACTGAGTACATACGAGTACTCGAACATATCCACTTTAAAACAGCTGTTCAACCTTACGAAATTCAATTTGTTTGTCAGCATAAAAGCCAATCAGACAACAACGAATACAATATACGCTATCAAGAGAAATATTACTTGCAATACACACACTTTCTGAATTTAATTTGGGTTTATTTAATCTTTAGATATACTGAAGAAACTCTTTCGTTCTCTTGCATGTTAAGGAAAACCGATATTGATCTTTCTGCAGGGCAACTAGTCGTTAAAAGACATTGGCATTGAAGAAATATAGAGAAATATACAACCAGATGCCAACTGTTTCAATAAACAAAACAAATGTCAGTTTTTTTTGTGTCTTTTTATGTCCGCAACACTAAATGTTCAGCTGTTTTCTGGACCTGGCTTCAAGTCAGCCCAACTCGGAGTTATAGCACCATCAGTTATGGAATGTAAACGAGAGGAGAGTATGGGAGATAGAGAGGGGGTAAGGAGAAGGAGTTGAAGGAGAGGTGGTATCTAGTATTTGCTCTGCAGCATGTTGACACAAGGGGCAACTTGTTGCTATAAACAAGTTTTCTTTACATTTTTTAATTTTCGAAAATTCCAATGCGCGTCAGAGAGACAGACAGACAGATAGTCGCAAAATATATTCTGAGCTAAACAATTTGACTTGATCAAATAAAAGCAATTACTATAAAAGTTAATATTGACAAGAATAGAATAAAAGTATTTAACAAGCAGTATAAAGGAAACTTCTTAATGTTGGAAATCTACGAAATACATATTAATAAACTTATTTTAAATTAAAATCAACAAATTGAGAGGCTAGTATAACTGTCGCTATAAATTCTAACGATAATATTATGGTTAGTTTTGTTATTGAATATTAGTTATACCCGACATGTGGTGGTGGAGCAGGTATACTCGAATACAAAAAAAGAAAACATCTGTGAAATAATTTCACACTATGAGTGGAAATCCGTCAGCCTCGTTGGCGTTTGACTTTGACAATTGATGGCCCGCACATTTGTCTTTCACTTGTTGCGCTTTTTTTTAAATTTTTTGTTAGCCAACTTCTCTCTATGGCCAACTTCCCGTTTCTTTTCTAAGTATTCGTTATTGCTTTTGCTTTTGCATTTGATTTTGTTTCTGCTTTTGCCTCGTCTGCACTTGGCCACATTGTCGCTCTGTCTCTGTCTCTGTCTCTGGATCTGTGTCTGTCTCTCCGTCTGTCTGTCTGTCCGTCTGTCTGTCGGCCTTTTGAAGTGAGCTCGTTTTGACAAATGTGTGTCATTGCTGGGGCCATCAAAGAGCCGATCGTTTGATTTGTGTTGTTTGGCAAACTGAAGCTATTGATGGGCGACACAAACGGTAAAACGGTAAAACGTGGTTAAACGTTAGTGAATGTGGCATGTGGGATACGAGTGCGATGAGATGCACGAACGAGTACTCACAGTATTCAGACAATAGCTGAATTCAAATCGATACTCATCTGCTTGAGATGAAGTATCCCTTCTACTGCTCTTATTACGTATTTATTCGATGAATAAACTCATAAGTCTTTGATCCTTTCATTAAAATTATGTTTAAATCATTCTAATTGCTCATTTGAAATTCTATTTTTGCATTTAATGTTAGATATATATACATATTCTTAATTATACTTTTCCGCATTTAAAATCCCATTTTTCCGATTTAATATTAAGTATATTTTTTCAATATTAAATACTGATATATGCCCAAAAGTATACACCACACAAATAAAGACTTTAAGTACTCCTTTATAATTTTTGATAACGATATGTTATTTTGCGAATATCTAATCTGAAGTCCCTTGACGGCTCGTTTTCCGCATCGGCAATTAATATTTGTCACCCCGGCGATATTCAGATCGGGAATAGTGTTGATATCTCAAGTGCCAAATTAAATTTTAAAGAACCGTTTTGCAATCTTATCTTTTATTATGCGAAATGACTCACTCGCCTAGTGGCTCTATTAAAAGGGACAGTGTCTATAAGAACTCACTTAGTAGGGGACTCATATCATACAAGTTTGGCCGAAATGAGAGCTCTGCACTTAATCCTATCAGCACTATGCTTGACTGTGGCCACCTGCCAGTCGTTTGAAGACATAGTTCCCTTCAAGAAGTATCCTGCCTCTTGCCAGGAGGCGAAGCCCAAGAAGAACAGCATCGTTAAGATCCAACTGAATGGAGGAGAACCGTTCAATGTTTACTGTGATGTATCTACGGCCGGAGCCGGATACTTGGTAATTCAACGTCGAGTCGATGCGAACATCAACTTCTTCCGCAATTGGTCTGCCTATCAAAAGGGATTTGGGGATCTCGAGGGAAGTTACTTCATTGGTCTGAATGCTCTGCATAATCTGACCACCTCACAGCCCCACGAATTGTACATCTATCTGGAAGACTTTTGGGGTCAATCTCGTTATGCCAAATACGATACTTTTGCCATTGGCAACGAGTCCAATTTGTATGGCCTAAATACACTGGGCAGCTACTCGGGCAATGCCGGAGATGGACTTAGATATCAGCAGTACATGAAGTTCAGCACCTACGATCGCGATAATGATAACAGCATCATCAACTGTGCTGCAAATTACTCAGGTGCTTGGTGGTACAACAGTTGTATGTACAGGTGAGTGAGGCAATCACCTTTTATCGATTGGATATATCTAATTGACTTCAATTGCAGCAACTTGAATGGCGAATATTTGGGAGGCGAATATGGTGCTGATCTTACGGGGCGTGGCAACTGCTGGGTGCCTTGGTTGGGCGTTGATTATGCTTACAAAACAGTTAAGATGATGATTAAGCCAAAGAAGAAATAAGCTAGAGAATAAACCAAAAATATTAAGACTACAATTCACTAAGTATAATCCCCTAGATACATTCATTTAGATACATTTACATTATCCATCTTGATGGACTTGATGGAGGATCACTTGGCAGCTGCTCCAGCTCCGCATGCTCCAAATTCCGTATTCCAAATTCCTTCTAACTTTGACAAACAGCCCGACAGATTGTCGAGGTAACCAAAATAGAAACGCTTAATTGCAAGTATTACGTTGAAAATGATACCAATAAACAGAGCGAGCGGAGCGACAAAGTTTTTGGAGGCGAAATTAGAACGAAATGCGGCGTCTTCGTATTATATATATACATATACTAAGTATAGGTATATGCATATATATCTTATGATCTGATGTTTAACAACTTTCAGTGCGGCGACAGCTAGGAAATTCTACAAAAAATGCCGACAACAATTTCCGAGCGCACATTTTTAAATAATTTTTTCCAAAACTCACACGGCCGCAGACCATGGCGGCGACAAAGACATTTTCATTACTTATGTACCCTTAACCATTTGGGTACACAGCCTAATACAAGCAGTTTGTACTAGGCTCAATATTGTAGCTATGTGTTCAAAACATTTTTGTTGTTTTCCAGACTCCAGCAAAGCAACTCGATTGAAAGGGCATTTGTTGTGCGGTTTTTAATAGAGGTGAAAGCTTCAGCTTTCAGTTGTCGTTTAAATTTCAGAAGAAAGTGTGGAAATATTTGAACATTCAGCTTTACGAAAGAACGCGCATCATTTCAAAACCCATCAACGGCGACACGGCGGCAGAAAACCTCGGCACAATTTTCATTTAAGTCAGAAATTAAGATATGTTGTACATTTTTATGCCTCCCCCGGGCGGAGTAGCTGGGGATCTGCGGATTGTATTATATTTTTCTATCTGGTGTGGGGTTATTTCTAACAGTGTCCGTCTTTGTCTGTATAGGTGTGCGTAGGTGTGTGTGTATGTGTGTGAGTGTGTGTGTGGCGCTGTCAACTGCTGTTGAAAGATTTTCATGTCGCTGTTTCCATGCCGCCTGCCATCGGACGACAGACACGAAATTCTTGAAAAACATTTTTAAAACTTTTTGTGAAATGAAAAGTCAAAAAAAAAAAATAAAAAATGAAATGAAGGAAGCAAAAAAGAAATTGTTCTTGGTTGTTGCCTTCGTACGTAAAAAGATTTAGCAATAGCAATGAATTTAGTTAATTTATGGCATTATTAATGACATTTTGAAATATTAACAGAAAATAAAAAAATGCAAATAAACGAAAAACACGAAGATGTTTGAGCTGACAGCATAACCGAGGACATTTTCTTTTACTATTTTTTTATTTCTTCCATTTTATTTTCTTTCTCTCCCGCAATAAATATAAAAACCATTTCCACTTGCGCAGTTTTCATTTTTATGTCATGTGAGTTCTGTGTTTCAAAATGTTTGATTTCCGCTCTTCGACTTTTTTGAACTGATCGACATAGAATTGGGTAGATATTTTTAACAAAAGGCATTTCACTGGGTCAGTCAGTTAACGCTCTGAATACCAAGTCGAAACTACTTTAAAATTATGCAGAGAATACTAGTTAAACACATGTGAATGGCACGAGCTGATCAGCCTGCACAATATGCAAATATCCAAACAAAGAAATCAAAAACTTCAATCGAAAACCTCTAAAGAAACAGACAACAAATTTACGATTCAATCAAGAATTTCAGGGTTTTGTCTATCATCTAAAATGCTATCAAATTTTAGAGCGTCTTTTGAGCTTCATTTATTTTCTTTTTATCTTATTTTTACCGCTTCAGTTTCAGTCAAGCCAGAAATTTACATTAATTTGAGAATAAAATGTACCATATTATGCAAATATTTGTTTGGCCCGAGTCTGTCACTTCCCATGGCAACAAATTATTCATATAACTATAAATACACACGTATGTACACATACTATAAATATGTTTTTAGATTTTGCTTAGAAGTCGACGAAACTACGCTTAAATTCTTTGCGCTAATCTGAATAATTCGACAAGTGTTGTCCGATAACTTATAACCTGAACCCGGGACTACGTTATTGAGACAAGCGCAGGCGCTTAATTAATGCTATTTAAATAAGGTTCTGAAATGATTAAACTCACATAAATAAACAAAAAAGGAAGAAGAAAAAACCAAAATTCTAATCAAATCTGTTGCGTGTGCACATTCTTTGCAGTCAACTTTGATCTCATTTAATCTGTATAATTCAAATATTAATACTAATTGTTCTCAAGTACAACTTTGTAAGTCCAAGTGAATAATAACGTTGAGACTATCTTGGGGAAATTAACAACATAAAGAAAATCATGAATGAAATCCCATAAATGTTCATAAGAGATTTTTACCTAGCTATACTATAAATGTTTTATTAAGAAGAATAAGTTAAGTCATTTTAAACACATTTGACATTTTTATTGCCCTGAAACAACACACACGAATCTTAAAATTTTAACAACAAAGATATTTGCAACAATTTTTATTAGGAGCAGAAAAAAAACTTAAGTTAAAAATATATTATTTCGTTTGTTTTGTAGTGTGCTTTTAATTTATTGCATAATTATAAACAAACTCAAAATTTTCGAAACAATGAGCAAATGGATTAGCATCGTTTTCGACCCGACTAAATTAATAAAATAAATCTAAAATGTACATTATGTCAAATCAAGACGACGGTTGATTTCTAAAAATTGCTTAAAGACAACCATTGGATTCGCTGGTCACCAAGAGAGTTGGTTGTCAAGAGAGATTCCCCAATCACGATCATCATAAGCGTATGAAAAATGTCATAAAACACAACAACATCAACATCAACTGAAGATGATGGTAACCATACACATAATTTGCATAAAATCACCTGAATAACGTTAAATATTTCCAGCTTATGCCATGAAATGATCATAAAGTTCAAGATAAAGCGGCAACACAGACAGACAGACAGACCTTTATGTAAAACAAGACCAAGATTGGTAAGGCAAATGGAATTGTTTTTACACTGATCAAAATTCGTATTCAATCTTAAATATCTGTACCATTAAATACAAATAAAATACCAAATAAATGCCTATAATTGTATGCTACAATTTACAAAAATGTATTAAAGGCCAGCAAATTTTGTTCTAATTTCTCTCCGTGTAGATACCATCAAAAAACAGAAAACTTTGAGTCTGACTTATGGGCGCCTCAACTAAAGTTTAACCAACATATTAGCATAAATCAAGCAAATATCATTGAAACTATTTTACATTTTTAATGAACCAAAAAATAGAAACAAAAGAAAAAGAGGAAAGATCATGTACTCCTCATTTATTGCCTTTGATTTGATTGGTTTATGTGTAATAAGCGACGACATAAATAAGAATTTTATTATTGGGAAATAAAAAATAATGATGCCGACAACACATTCATTCAGATGTACATTTATTTGCATACTTGCCCAATCCTGAAATTAATGTTTTTTATGTAATGTAATATATATGTAAAGCGAGAATAATAATTGTATTAAATACTAGAGGGCCCGCATTTGCAGACATACACTTAAAGTTTCAGAAATATTTATATTAAAACGTTAATATAAATATTATTATTTAAATTATTACATTATACACCAGAGGTAAAATGCATATTTTCATTAATCGCCCTTTTTTAGCCTAGTGGCGACATCTATTGTTAATGGCGCCAACTGAAAAAAGGCCCATAACTCGGCCCGGATCAGCAAATACTACATGGACTTTGCGAACATCCATTTTTAATTCGGTTTAAATTTCATTTTTTATTTTTAAAAATAAATTGCAGATGAAAATTTAAAGAAGGGATTCTATTTATGCGCTCTAATGTACGCGCTGCCAACTCATTCAATTCAGTATCAACATGAATGTTTCTTTTGCAGAATTGAGTTAATTCAATCAGCCCTTTATTATGTATGTATGACAAAAGACGCAATGTAAATCATTTCTTCGCTCATAGGAACAAAACAACAACACTTGCGAGAGCGAACACAAAAACAAATGCCATGGCTCACTTTTAACTAAAAGCAATAAATCAAAATATTAATTTAAAATCAGATACAATATAAAAGATTATTTAATTTTGAAAAATGTTCTAAATATGGGAATGGAGCTTTTTATGGGAACCAAGGGTGCCACATCGCTATTCACTATCGGGGCTGCCAGCCTGTTATCGTTAGTCAATCCAAAAAAATCAACAAAAACACGCAGCTTTTGGCCAAATTGTTTCATAAAACCCATAATATAAAATGATCACACAGATATCTAAATATAGCTAAAGTGAAAAGTCTGTCTACATAACTAAGTAAACGAAAGCCAAAACGTCCAGCCAGCATTCTCAACGATTCGATACCAACTATTATCTGGCTGGGACTTAAATTTTTAAGAATACAGAATGGAAGACCCTTTAAAGCCAAAGCCAGTGCCACTGGCGGCAGAAACAGTATTGTGGTTTGAATTTTTGCTTGATCCGCACAAAATAACACAGCACTTGCAACGTAAAAGCCCCGGTACGTAAAATATGACGCCACCCTCCAGACGCCTCCCTCCTCACAATTGTTGCATTTGTAACAGCAAAATTAATTGCAGAGCCCAGCGCCGTCGAGCTCATCATGCAGTTCATTAGCATGACGCCGGACAGCGCGATAGCATCCACTGTAGTGACACCAGGCAGCGATCTCCAAAATATAACAGGTGCTAGCGTGGGCGCTAATGCAACCACGCCCGCGGCTTCAGCAGCTCTCAATGTGCCGCCTATGACGCGACAGGCGGAGATTGGGCTACAGTTGACACGTAAGCAACTGGCTCTGAAAATTCTGGAGCTTAAAGTGGCTACTTGGCTTAGATGGGACTTAGACGTGCTGGAGAAGAGTCTGCCTGTGGTGATGCAACTGGGACTGTTGCGTGATCTGTGTACCATTAGCTATGGACGTGCCGTCTCCATTCCATTTGCAAGTGATTTTGATTTCCGGATTTGTAAGTTCATGACCAATATTTGTAAAATGGGTAATCTCTGTAAGAACATATATATAACAGCTCCTACTGGAAACGAGCGTGCTGCACGCTTTGCACTCACTATATATCATCGCACGCTGCTCCGGATGCAGCTCATCAAAGACAGCGCTCTGAAGGCAGTGCGTCCACTAATGTAAGATCACGCCAATAATACAATATATGTGCTTACATTCATTACCATTCACATTCACAGGTTTCAAACAGTGGATCAGATGCAGCAATTTCTGGAGACGCCTACACAGCCTTCCATTGAATATTTAGAGCAATTGTGTTTATCTGCAAGCAGCAAGCCCTTCCATGTGTTTCACTATGACAGCTTTGTAACGCTGCAATGTGACAACTTGAGTACTTCCCAGAACTACGACATGATGCACCTGATCACGCCTCAGGAGCTTCGCGCACAGTTGCAGTTCGAGCTGGCACATTACTACCTCCACACCAAGCAGTATCTTCTGGCACGCGAATCAGCCGCCGCCTGCAACAGTAATCTTCAATCGCTGCCTCCAGGCGCAACTCTTTACTTCTGTCACATTCGATCCATGGAGTTGGAGGGACTTTTGCAGGCATGTGGCATCAGTGCACAGCAGAAAACGTTGTTGGAACGCTTTCATCAATCCCTGCTCAACAACTACACGGACATTGTGTCCATACTGCGCCTGGATAATCGTGCACGCGAGATTCCGCTAGTGAGCCGGCGTAACGTGGAGCTGGACATTGAGGGTGCAATCTCGACGGGATTGCTCAAGGAGACGCGACAGTTGCTGCTACAAGTAGCCGCTCTCAATGTGGTGCGCACCGTCTTTGAGTGCGGCAGTATATTTGGCAGCGTGGAGTACTTTGAAAAGTATCGTGACCTGGACTGTATGCCACCCATTGTTGAGGCCATGCAGGAAGCAGTGACGCACTGCAGCCCGCAGGAACAAGTAGCTCTGAAGCACTTTATTATTGACTGTATTCTGTATCAGCATCAAGAGCCAAGCCGAAAGTTGCTTCTCACTGCGAAAGAGATGGGCATTTTCAGTAAGGATGAACTATTAGATTTGGACGAGCAGCTTGTGCAAGCGTCGCTGCCGGTGCTAAGCAACTCCCTGGCCACTCTTAGCGATTGGATATGCCATTCAAAGTGTAAGTCGAATGAATATATGCAATCAGTCGAATAAACTTCCTACAATTCTCAATGTTGCAGTGACTCGCGTGGATGTTGCTGCTTTGGAGCGACAGTTAATAACCTGCACCAATGCCAACAGTGTCCGCATCCTGCTGGTCAAACTGTGTGGCACAGCACCAGGAAAACCCTTGTGGGCAATCAACCCGAGCTGGGATGTTCCACAGCCTCTAAAGGCGCTTATCATGGCAATGCCAGTTAGCTTTCTGCAGGACTTTAGCTACGTATTATTGGGAAAGGCAAGGGAGCTGGCGACCCGTGGCAACTATATCGATGCGGTATCCATGCTGAGTGTGCTCAAGTCGGAGACGCAGCGACAGGAGTTGGGCGGCAGTGCACAGATCATGTGCAAGCTGATAACGTGGGAAATTCTTCATATTCAAATCACGCAATGTCTGGAGGAATGGCATCAGAAACCACTTGATTTGCCGGCACTTGGTGGGCGGTGTAAACAATGTCTGGGCGCTCTGCAAGCAGGCGATTCAATGATACCTCGAATGGACATCCTGGAGAATTGCGCCATCATGCTACTCAATCTGACGGACTTTCCACCGCTTCTCTACCTGGACAAGCGGTCACAGCTGATGGAATTACCGTTGGCTTTTGCCGCCACATTTACGGAAATGGAGAAGATGAAGGGGCCCAAAAAGGCTTGTCGTGACGCCTGGGAGCTAATGCTAAGCATGTTTCTCAATGTGCCCAAGCGGGCGACTTCCGCAGGTACCGGTAGCGGGGCCAGTAGCTCTCTTCAAACATTTCTACAGCGAGTGCGACACCAGAGTGTCTTTGGACTAGCTATTTCTATGCTGGGAAAGATGCACAACATACTAAAGGATGATCCCAATCACGATCTGAGCTGCGAGTACATGCAGCTCTGGCCCACCAGCATTACCAAGTAGGAACAATCGCACATTCTTGAACTCTTACTGTCATATTAATTTAATTGTTTCAATCTTTTCCAGCCCAAATAGCTACAGTTTGCGAAGCGTCAGCGAAACGTTGCAGTGGCTGCTGTCAGAAGCACTGAGTCACTATCCGCAGACTATATCTTGGCTGAAGATGAAGGGAGACTTGGAGTTGGCCATTGGCAACAATGAGTCCGCTATGCGATGTTATGTCAATGCCCTGGTCACAGGCACCGACTACTGCACCATGCCGTTGCAGCGCAACGTGGCCGATGACTATGTGATCAGGAAGATGATCCGGTGCGCTGCCAATCTGGGCTGTCACATGCAAGCCACTGTACTGTGCCAGTTCCTGGAGGAGATCGACTATGGTATTGTCTTTAAGAATCTCAGTGAGAAGTCATCCAACTTCACGGACGCCATGGATGCATACTACAGTTGCATATGGGACACAACGCTCCTAGAATTTATCGTCAATCTACATGCTAAGAGAGGCGAGCATAGTCGCAAATTGGAGGCGGTATGTCGACTGAAATGATAACAACAAATTCTATAAATTTAACTGCTACTTTTTAGATCTCAATGATGGGCACCTTGGAGCTAAATGCCAATAACAATGAGGAGATCAAACGAGAGAGCGCCATGGTTCGAAAGTCACGCTTTCTCCGCGCCCTGGCCAAGCAGTATTTGCTGTAGTCCGTGGCGGGGGTATTCCCAACCTCGCCAGTAGCTAGAGCCACGCCCATGCCCACAAATATGACCAATTAGATCTAAGCTCAATATGTTTTTGATAACTTTATGAAATTAGCTGGTAATATTAAAGAGTATAATTAAGTTTGAGATGGTTAAATTAAAAGAATCGTGTTAATTTTGTAGAGCACCTCGTGTTAGTTACTTTGGCCTTCTGCCACGTGCACCACCGCCACTTGTTTTGGCCTTCTTATTGTTGGCACTCTTTTTGGCCTCCTCGGCCTTGCGTTTGGAGGCCAAGTTGGCATTTGGCGTGCTGGGGAGAGTCTTAAAAAAGCTGTCCAGACGTACTTGCGTCTGTGCCTGCTTGGATTTCAGTAACTTCTTGGCTCCATTCCTTACGCGTTCCTCGCTAAACTGTCTGTCGCCGCAGAGGAATTGCACGAGACCCTCCTCATCGGGCTCAGTCCACTTGAGATCAATGGTAGAGGCATCTGTTACCTGTGGCTCAACAAATAGCTCGCGGGCGCGCTTGAAATTCCAGTTCTCTGGCACCGAGTACTTGCTAGTGTCGATGTTCTCCAAAATTGTTTCAATATCTCTATAGCTTTTGATCAGCTCTATAGCCCGCTTGGGTCCAACGCCTTTAATGCTCTCGCAGTAATCGCAGCCCATAAGGATACACAGATCAATGAACTCGGTGCTCGTTAGTTCCAAGCCCTGCAATACCTTGTCGTAGGAGAACTCCTTGACCGGCATTTTGCGCGCCTCGCTGTATGTGAGATAACGCAACAGTTTGCAGGATCCAAAGGTTAACGCATCCATATCCTCGGTGGCCGTGGCATATACCTTTCCAGCCTTGACAAGCGCAGCACACTGTGCCTCCGCCTCGCAAGGGGCATCCACATATGGAACTCCCATCAATTTGAGCAGTTCCTTGGCCTCCCGCGAATGCTCTTTGGTCACGCGCACAAGTCGTCGATTGAATTTGTCCATTTCTGCTTCATCACCCGCTTCGGTGGCCGCTTTCAATGCCTTTTCAGCTTCCTCTCGCCGCTCAGCACGCTTTGCCAGCTCACCGGACTTCATATCTGGAGGGGCACCGTCAAAAACATAGACCGGCTTTATTCCGTTGTCTAGTAGACGAATAGTGCGATAGAACATGCCCATTAAATGTGAGGTTGGATCACCATTAATTGTGGCCAGTTGGGCGCCCTCTGACCGCACCGCAATAAGAAACTGATAAAGACACATGCTGGCATCAATGGCAACTTTGCGACCTGTAATGTTATTACATTATATGAAGTTGTATTTATGCATATAGACAGACTTTGACATACCGAAAAAGTTTTTAATCTCACTCTCCCGAATGGCTAGTGGCGCCAGATCAGCAATAAGTTTTGAAAGTCCTAAAATTCCCATGATAAATTGGTTATTTATCAAATGTTATTGCTTGTGTATGTGTTGGCTCTCAATTTAATTCAGTTTGGAGAACGTAGAGTGCGCGCGTTTTTTGCAGCAAATGTTGTGCACGCGTTTCCATGAGATTGCCAAAAAACGCTTTGAAAACGTCAACCGCTGATGTCATCCTAGCTGTTTATTAGCTAGCCTGGCTATTTTCAAACTGAAAGAAGTAAATTTAAAAAATAAATAAAATTTAAATTCTAAATAAAATTAATATGATTCTTACAAAAGCTCTGAAACAACTTTAAGAGGTTAGTTTTTAAATTTAGACAATGTGTAAAGGTAATTAATTTTACCTAGCAAGCACTTTTTATTCAATTTGATTAATATGTTGTGCTGCCAGATCGGAAATTTTGACCGGGTGGCAGCGCCAATTAAAAAACGATTGCAGCGAAGCAAAAAGATACGTCTCTTTTCCACACACAAAACATAAGCATAAGCAATGTCGGCTGACGAAAAAAAGATAAAACCATTGAAAATATGGTATGTAATTAAGTTAAAAAGGTTTTAAATTAAAGAATAAAGTGTGTGCCATAAACGCGCATAGAAAAACCCTTGAGCGCAAATGTGTTTCATGTGCAAATTGAGCGCAACAAATATTGCCCTCGACAAATCGGTCTTCACCTCCCCTGCGACTGTTCGTTTATGTGTATAAACATGGCGTCTTTGCGTTTGTATGTGGCCTATGTCTAGTTTTTGATGGGTGCGAGTGAGACAACGTGTACATGCCCAAAGCCCCCATAGACACGCATACACAAACGTAAAGCCCAAAAGAAAACTTGTGTGTGCTCTAAAACATACGAAAAAATAGCCGAAACGCATAAACCCTCGGTCGTGAAACGCACAAAGTTTGATGGTACTGAAGTAGTGCATAAGTGTAAAAACCGCCAAAAAATTACAAGTGTACTTAAATTGTTTTTTGCTTTTGTTTTGACTTTCGGTAGGATGCCAACACATCGCCTGAGGCGGAGACGGCGACCAAAGACAATGCCGCCGATAAGGTAAGCGAATCGAAGGCGCAAGAGAATGCAACGGAATCAAGTGCACCCGATGCTGAGGTATCGAAAACTGTAGAAAAGGAGGGTGATGCAGCATCGACACCCGCGACTGATGACGTCGCTGATAAAAAGGCTGTTGGAGACGCATCGGCTGCGACCGCGCCAACATCGGATGCAGGTAAATAAAATCAACACAACTACTCTTACACACACAAGCACACAGACTAAGTGTACATGTATTTGTGTAAAGAAAGAGCGAGAAAAACAAAAATCATGAAATGAATTTTGCGCGCGTTTCACAAAATGCGGCGAATTTAAGTTGCCCTCAATTCATTTGCGTCATTTGTCGTTGTTGTTGCTGAGTTGGCGTTGGCTCAGTTAACTAAAACGCGGCGCACACAATTTTCATTTGTGAAGCGCGCGCGCGATTCCGCGGTTCAAATTCTCCTCCAACATGGTTATGTTTAAATATTAATGTTGAGTTAGGAATTTTAGTTGTCAAAATTTTCTAATTGAAATTAAATTTATAAATCGATAATACCCTTGGCTATTGTTCATACTGAACCCTGAACAATATGGTTTTGTGTAGTAAAAGCCAAGGCAAATTAAAACTTCAATTTTCATAGTTCCTTGCGCTCCCAAACTAAAGTAGCATTGGACTTCCCAAGCATGAAGACATTCATATCATATATTTATATATATTTTTAATTAAAATTAGTTAAAATTCTTCGCAGTGTCCAATAAGTGAATTATCGAATTCGATTAATGTATCAAATTTGACTTGCTGGTATAATTTGAGTAAAATCAATTCAATATTTTACTTTTAGATGAAAAGAATGCAGATACAAAGGTTGGATCGCCAGCCCCACCATCAGCAAAGAAAGTGAATAACAATAGCGCCAAGAAAGCAGCCAAGTCTGAGGAAGATGACGCAGAAGATGCAGATGATCTGGAGGAAGAAGACGAAGAGGATCAGGCGGACGATGGCAAAGATTCAGCTAGTGATGATGATAAGAAATCAAAAAAAGAGACAGCAGCAGATAAAAAGAAAAATGAATCTACAGATGGTGCCAAGTCCAAGTCGGGAAGTGTTGGAGCGGACAAGTCAGCGGCCGCCAAGAACTCATTAAAGGCTAAGAACGGCAAGATGGAAAATTCAGACGATAATGAGAAAGATGACGACGATGGTGACGAAGACGATGGCCTCGATGAGAACAATGAGGTGGCCGAGGATGACGAGAATGTGGTAGCTCTGGCCGAGATTGATCGCATCAATGAGAATATCAATAAGACACGTGTAGATGGTCTTCAGACACTTCACGCGGTAAGACACGATATTTTACCAATCCCAAAATATCTATTATAATTGGTGTATTTTTTAAATACAGCTCTGCTTTGGTGCCCAGGGCAAAAACAATGTGGTAAAAAAGAATCTGCGTTCCTTTGCTGGCTTTGAATTTGCCAAGGATTCATCGGAGTACAAAAAGAAATATGATTCCATTAAGAAAGTGGACAACAAAACGCTGCGTAGCATCTGTGAGATTCTTACGCTGGATCGCAAGGGCAGCAAGGATGAGATTACGTCACGTGTGCTCAAATTTCTCATGGAGCCGGATGAATCGCTCTGCATTGAACAGGGTGATGAGGAGGAAGAGGAAGTGGATGATGAAGAGTTGGACGAAGATGAAGAAGAGGCCGTCAGCGAGGACGATAAGAAACGTAAGAGTAGCAAGTCAAGCGCACCAACCGGCAGAGGATCAGCTCGTAACTCAAGCGGACGTCCCAAACGTGCAACGGCTGGCAAGAGTATGCACCTATTTGTGATTCAGTTTTCCAATTGGATTCTCATTCTCTATATTCTTCCAGAAATGTCCGCGTATGTCGATTTATCAAGCTCAGAGGAGAGTGAGCAGAAAGTAACAGTAACCAAGCGAAGGCGGAACGACGATTCTGAATCTGGCTCAGATGTAAGTCTTCCCGAATGTACAGTTCTACACAAGCGGCTTATAATTACTTTTTCTCTTTTCGTAGTACAATCCATCGGGCAACTCGGACTCTGATGCCGGACGCGGTGGTGCCGGCGGCGGTGCTGTTGGTGGAGCAGGGCGCAAGTTAGCAGCACGTGGAAGTCGCGGGAGACCAGCGCGCAAGAGTCGTCGAAGAAATTCAGATTCTGAGGACGAAGAAGAGTCCGAAATATCAGATGCAGAAAGCGATGTAAGCTTTAATATACTCCGCAATTGGTAGATTTCCTAACTAATCTTTATGTTTAATAGGTACCCAAGCGTAAGCGAGGTGCTCCAGGCAAACGAGGAAGATCTGCGGTCGCTGCTCCAGCTGGCAGACGAGGACGCGGTCGGGCGCCCTCTGCGCGAAAGCGTAAGGACTCAGAAAGCGAAGAGGAAGATGTATCTGAAGATGAAGAGGAAGAAGAGTTGTCCGAGTTTGGCAGCGAGCCAAGTGAGGTAAGTGCCCCTAGTATATAATATCTACAAAGAATCAAACTTAAATTTACTATCCATTTTACAGGAGGAGCGTCCCAAAAAGAGTGCGAAGCCAACAACGCCTGCGAAAAATAGCAAAGCTAATATCAAGTCTAAACCAGCTGGAAAGGGTAGGTTTTATTAATTTTTTTTTAAATTTCGACAGTTAATTTTATTTAATGTTCCAGCCGCTGGTCGACCGAAAAAATCAAAGAAGGAGACATCCGATGAGGAAGATGCTGATGACAAGGATGATTCGGATGAAGATGAGCCATTAACCAAAAAAAGGCAAAGCGGCATTCCCAACGGTAAAATAGCTAGAAGTATATCCATTTGATTTGTTTATTAATCGCATAATTATTTTAATTGCAGGACGAACAAATTCGCGGCTATGTCAAAGAAATTTTGGATAAGGCCAATCTCGAAGAGATAACAATGAAAACAGTGTGCAAACAAGTTTATGCTAAATACCCAGATTTCGATTTAACAGACAAGAAGGATTTCATTAAGGCCACAGTTAAAGCGGTAGGTGCAAAAAAAAGAAATGTTTACAGACAATAAGTCTAATTTCATAATTTTCTACTGCAGTTAATTGCCACATAAAATACACAAAAAGGAAGGCATTGAAGCCTGGGGATGGATGGGCCAGCAAGCAGCAGAACTTGTACCAAACACTAAACACGATAAAAAGCATATAACAACAAGCAAACTAATTTTGCCACTTTTTTGAGAGCTGCTGCGACAACAACAAACAAAGAAACACCTCTAGTTTTCCTATAAGCGTATAATTTGTACTCTTTTAAACTAACTAAACTTTACCTTAAACGGATCATGTCCCTTTTCTATTGTGTACTAAGAGACGATTATCCATATATGCATGTGAATATGTATATATGTAAACGTAATTTTTAATCACTTAACTTCGTTTTCTTTATGAATGCCTGCGCTCTCAAACGGCTCTACAAAAAGTGTGTAAAAAAATAAGCAAACCGAATTGGAAACTGGATTAGAAACTAAAAGAGAACATTGTAAAAAAAAACAAATAAGAAAAGCTAAAGCAAAACACACAATTTATACATTATAATGTAGTGCTGATTGATTTGACGTTCAAAATTATGTATTTTTAAATTAAGTAAAAAGGATAAATAAAAAATTTATTAAAATTCACACACTGGCAGCAGTACAAAAAACGAAGCATGGAAACCTTAACTGAAAAAAATCCAGAGTTTATGATAGATAATGATATTGCATGCGTATTCGGCAAATGTAAAAACTTTGTATGGTATTTAAACGAACGGACTTTGGACAAGAAATCAAGCAAAAGCCTTAGGAATAAATTATATTTTTTAAATATATTGTTTGCAAATATAATTTTTTTTTAAATAAAATTCTCGACTTAAATTCAAAATTATTGTAAAATATTTACAAGTACTGATATTTTTGACATTTGGCTTTTGTCTCCCAATAAAAGGTTTGTGACGGAGAATTGAATGTTTGGCCAGTTTACAGAGTCAAGTTATAGTAATGATATTTACTTTCCTCTCGTTATTCATTTCCTCAATTGGTAAAAGACCCTTTTTAGTTTAACTCAAATGCTTGGCGTTGATAACAATTGAAGACAAAACTATAGCAGGTTTCTCTTGTAGAGCGGCAGTTTACACAATTAGGACTCACATATAGACCTACAATGTAATACACATATGAAATATAAAATGAAAACAGTGCAAGGAATATATCGTTTGAATATTCATATGAAACTAGATGTATGTACATTTTAAATAAACAATATATTGAACTTAATTACAATACCAGATTCAAGTAAATGTTTTGAACACACACACACACACATTAATACAAGCATCTCAATGTACGTTTTCTTGTAGTATGAAGAAATTTACAAAACCAAATGGAAATATGTATCAATTGATAAAAAACTTAACATAAACTCTTATTTCATGTAGATATATATATATGTATTTGTATAATTTACAATAAATATATATCAATGAAATAAAAGTTAATAAGAATCGTACAAGAACAAAGTCAAATAGAATTTATTGAACGCTCTCTTTATAGAACAGAACTTAACTTAACCGTAAACCGCGTGCGTCCCAATTGGATGCCTAAATGTAAAGCGATAATTTGTTTTATCTTTAAATGTTTCACTAAGGAAATAAAGACGGATGATGTATATCAATAATATATCGCGACAAAGTAAAATTCATACTGTGTTTTTTAATGGGGTTATTACCAGGATAGTCTTCAAATATTAAACATATCTTTTTAAATCCTTTAGAAAAATAGCCGTTTTTGTCAATTTTCTTTTTAGATAGAAGTTTATTGAGAAATCGAAAATTTCAATGTTTGGCAATAATTAAAATTAATTTAAATATACTTATATTGTCAAAAAACAAGAAGGATTACAACAAAATCTGTCAGTTTTGACTGTCAATTAGATGGATCACGTAGATAAGGCTGTAACATACAGATATACAGATAAAAAGATCAATTTGCAAATTTGAAGGACAAAACTCGTTAAAATGTAGTAAAATAAAACACATAGTTTTTGGACAAAATTTTTGATAAATGATATGCTACGGATTAAATGTTTGAATGGAATATTAAGGTAATATTTTTTATACTTAATTGGCCCTGAAAATAGATCAAAGCACATAATTTAAATCAAATATAAAGAAATATATATCAATTTCAAAAATATCATTTGATTGCGAAATAAACGGCTTGATATTGACCCAAAATTTAACACAAATGGATTTCAATGGGTTCTACAAAAACTCATATAAAATGCGTGAGCAAAACGTAGTACATACTTACCATCAATATTGGATTACAGATTCGTTGCCTTTAGGTCGACGCATGCTGCAATAGAAAGAAATAAGCGACTTCCCGATCCAACAAAACAGAGCTGAACTAATCCAAACTCAAGACCATATACCTCAAGAGAATGCGAGGTTGAAAACTGAGTGTTAACTGTCATTTTCAAAAAAATTATATAAAAAGTTGACTTTTAGCAAGCTGTACCGCTTCTAGCGGAATATCAGATAACTTGTATATTATAATATATATATATATATATATATATAGGTATATATAATACTGGTAGCTTGAATCATAATATAAACCGCAAAGATCGCAAACAAATGATACCTTGAAACAATATAGTATTTCCATGATAATCAAATATAGTACAAGTATTAATCGTGGAGATTCAAGTTTTATATTAAATATATATCGTATGAGTAGAGAAATAATTAAGTTAGATTGGTGAGATTTCAATTGGTTTGTAGGTTGAAACTTAACGCTACATTGAAGCAGTACAGCGTGGAAATTCGTTGAGGTTGGCTATTGGAATATATAGAGAAATATAGATGTCACATATGTTTGAATGTAGTATGTACAAATACAATTATAGAATAGAGTGTATATATATGTAAAATATATCAGCAGTATTACGAGTACATAAGTATATGTAAAATATGGCAGTTATATATATATATATTGTATAGACAGATAGTACAAGTAGATAAATATTCAAAATGTTTCAAGGCATAAGAATATTGATAGACCTGCTACATACCCAACAATCAACGACAGTCACACTGAACAAAAGCAAAAGCCCATCCCTAGATACCGATCCCGATCCCATCCAACTCAGCGCCTCTGAAAATACGCTCAGAAACGATTTTCATATATGGCAAATAAGTTTTGAAGAAATAAAATATAATAAATAGAAACGCATAAGTCACATACATATTGTACGCAATGTGGTAAGTGATTTTCATAAATATAAATATATATTATAATAGTTATATTATATGTGTGTTTATTCAATGTAGTATATCTTCGTAGGCTGCTGCGAAAGAGATTATTAAATCTTGCGGCGAACCCACTATCTTATACAAGTATTCATTAGAGAGAGAGGGCGCATTTCATTTTCAGCTGTTGCAACATTAATGTTTTTTGTTAAGAGACATAAAACTTAGACTATTTATTGCATATATATGTAAATATCAAAGTATTGATTTATAATATTTTTTTTTTCATATTTGCAGACCTACTGTTATGTATATAAATATATTTATATGGTTTAGGCATTAAAATGTTTATGGTTTTCATTGTAAGACTTGTAAGACATACACAATAACAACAGAAGATCTTACCAAGGTTCACACTATCATACTATCAAAATTGGTTATAATCATCATAATTATTATATATTTTTATTATTATTTTCAATTAGTTTTCATTAGGGTTTCGATTTCATTTTCAGTTTTCTGTTATGAACTGGTTTGAAGATGTCTGGATTTTCTGAACGGCCTCTGAAAGTACATACATATATATATATAGAGGTTGCATGTGTATAATATACGTACATATATTGTTGTTTAATTAAACTATTTTATACACATATATCTTGATATACCACAACTTATCGTTTAAGATCTTACCAAAATAATAGGTACATGAAGTTTGAGGACAAAATAAAAATCAATTAAAAAAAATGAATATATTTTGAAAATAATAAGAAATGCGCCAACAAATGGTCATGTTTTCAGACCGGACAAGCAATGGATAGAGAGCATGCAATCTAGGTTTTGGAGACCTTTTTAATTCTGTGACCTGGCTGAATCCTAAGTAGTTATCCAATCAAACTGAAATCAAAATGATATCTTATAGCTAGTAAGAATCCTAGGTGTGTCCTTAACTGAAATATGAAAAAAAATGGGGTAAACATGTTGTTACGATCTTAAAGATTCAATCTCAATCAATACAATGACCATATTATAAGCAGATCAACAAACCAGTTTCATCATCCAAGAGGAAAGTGAAAAAAAGATCATATAATTCTAGTTATGTTTTGTTTCAAATTCAAGTTATACAGAATATAAGTTTGTAATTTTACAGGTTGAAAATCTTACCAGATCAGTTGCAACGTTGATCGTAGTATTTATATTGTTATTCATATTAAAACTAAGCTAAGTTGTTTAAAATATATGAGAGAAACGTGTTGCGGTATCAAAAGGTTACTGCGTGGAAAACATTTTAAATATATATGTACGTTTGGATTAATATTTTGTATATTTGTAGTTGTCTTTCAATAAACACACACTTCCATCGTGGACAAAGAGTTATACGCGTGTGTGTGTGTGTGTGTGAATAGTTTGCTTCTAATTTTCTAGTTGGCAGCTGTCGGAACTTGCTCTCAAGATGCCTAAATTGACGACGAAAGAAATCGTATGGATATATATATATTTATATATGGATGATATATAATATATGTTATATGTAAATATATAAATTATCTGTGATATTGTCCCAGAAGTGGTCTGTCTGAACCTGGACAGCAACAGCATTTATGTTGTTTCATTTCGTTTTGTTTTGCTTTGATTTTGTATTGTTATTTAGTATTTAAATTATTATTTTCAGGCAAATTCACTTAAAAGCTAGAGAAAATTATAAGTAAAAAAAAACCAATATAATTGGCATATATAATTAATATATATATATACATATATATATATATATATATATAATAAATTTACATTTATGCAAAAAAGCGCGACGCTTCAAGCTGCAAGTGTGCAAATTGATTGATTGATTGACTGTTTATTTGTATGTTTCTTTCTTTGATTGATTGATTGATGGCTGTGTTGACCGCTGGCGCTCGTTGCTATTCTTCTTCTTGCCCATCTTTATGCGATTGAATTATTTTTGCTAATTTATTGGAAGGGGGATAAAAGACATAGGGACAGTAGAACAATTCAAATGATTCACTGCAAAGAGTTTTACGCATGGTAAACAAGAGATCGTTAGGATTTCATACATACAAGTGGCAGGTAAGTACATACATATAAATATATCAATAAGAGATTATACATAATATCACAAAATAAACAGGCAAGTAAAGCAAAGCAAAAAGCAAAAAATACGAGTACACGTACTCAAAGAAATTTAATGCAGCAAATGCAATTGGCAAATTGTCTGCACAATGATTGTTTTATTGATAGTTTGTCAATATGCATGATCAACAACTACTCACCATGACAAAGGCACCCACATCACACATCCAGCCACCTTAATGCTTATCATTCTTGTGTGACTTCTGCTGCTGTTGTTGCTGACCCGGTCCACCACCTGGCCCGCTGGGATAGCCACCATAGCCGCCGCCCGGATAGCCCCCTGGATATCCAGCTGGTGGGCCACCAGCCTGGCCGCCACCACCGCCGCCAGCACCGCCACCTTGAGGTTGAGGCGCTCCTGGCGGATGACCCGCAGCAGCCGCTGCAGCATAATACTGTGAATATTGTGCATATTGGCTAGGAGTCATACCTTGGGCATAGCCACCGGCCGCTGCAGCAGCGGCTGCTGCAGCTGCCGCAGCTGCTGCATTGGGCTGGCTCGAATTAGGTCCGCCCTGGCTGGGGTTGGCTGCGCTGCTGCTTCCACCAGCACCTGCTCCATTTTGCTGCAAATTTAATATAAAGAAGAAACAATTTTAAAATGATATTTGTATTAATTTTGATGCAGAATCAAAATAAACGACAAATAAGGATAAAATTGACATTGCGCAAGGATATCGGTTATAATAGTTGCAAAGGTTTTAAATAATTTAAGTAATGCAAAATGAATTTCAACGATAATGACAAATGTCTTACCTTAGTCTTGAGCGTCTTCTCAATGGCCTCGGCCTCCTCGATTTTGCCCACACTGCGATAGTACTCCGCCCATTGTGCGCTATAGTCAGCACTATTGGCAGCGCTTTGTTGCTGCTGAGGCTGCTGCTGTTGCTGTGGTGCTTGTTGACTTGGACCCGAAGCATTGGTCGCCAGCTTGGCCTTCATTTGCTGCTCAATCATATCAGCTTCACGATGGCAACCAATTTGTCTGTACAGGATGTATCGAAAAGATATGCGTTTGATATCATCTATTTTTATTTAACGTTAACCTACTTGTAATACTCGATCCACTGTGCTGAATAATCCTGGCCACCAGCGCCAGCTGCTGCACCTGGTTGACCCTGACCCGCCATTGCCATTTGTTGCTGCTGTTGGGCGGCAGCCGGATCCCAGCCTCCTTGTTGTCCATAGGCACCCCATGGTTGTTGCTGCTGTTGTTGTTGGTACGCAGCCGCTGCAGCAGCAGCGTTGGGATCGCCACCTTGCATTTGGTTGCCACCATAGCCGCCCTGTTGCTGATTGTGATGAGAATTGTTGGATCCACCGCCACCACCACCTCCACCGCCTCCACTAATAGGCTTTCGCGAGATCACCGTCAATTCCATGTTGATCTTTTCGGATATCATTTGACGCGCAGCTTCCACTTGATCGGTGGAGCCCTTGGACTTGAATAGCTTCTCGTTGGGCGGATTGCTGGCATTGCGATCCATTTCTGTGTGTGCTCCAGATTGCTGATTGATGAGCTTGATCGTCTCACCACCTCGTCCAATAACAATCTATAGATGTTCAGTTAAAATGATTGTAGACATATATTGACCAATGTAAACTTACGCCACATTTGGAGGCGGGCACCAGAAACGTGATCTCTTCGCGCCCTCCTTGAGCATGATTCACACCATAGCCATAACCATAGTTGGAATTGTTTGAATCACCACCGCCTTGACTTCCGCCGCCTCCTCCGCCATTATTTCCATTGCGATTCATTCCGTTGCGTTGCTATTAATTACATTTAAGGTTGTTTTTAGCATAGATATATAGATGGTATAATTATGAGATTAATTTAAGATTTGGATCTTTTTATTTATGGAATTTCTCAACACATGTACCATATGTACATCCTATGAAAGCCAAGAAGAAATGCTGGAAGACGAGGTGTTCGCAGCGTCAAACTGGTTCTTACCATCACATTTTCAATGAGTCCATCAATTGTGCGCTTGGCATCCTCCACCTGCTGACGTGTGCCTTGGATAACACAGCGGCGATCGCCCATCTCATCGTTTTTTCCCTGGATGAACTGCAGTTTACAGCCGCATTCGGTTTGAATTTTACGTATCATATCGCCACCCTTGCCGATGACAACTCCAACAGCGATTTTAGGCACAAAGACCTCGACGCTTTCGCCGCCATTGCCATTGTTAAAGTTATTGAAACCTTGATCAGAGCCACCGTTACCGCCCCCACCGCGTCCACCACCACCCTGCTGCTGCTGCTGAGCCAGAGCATCCTTTTGAGCGATGAGATCCAAGACCATTTGCTTGGCATGCTCGACTTTTGGGGGAACACCGGAAATGCGTAGTGGCTTAATAGCCTCTTGATTGGGACCATCCTGAATAATGATCATGCGAGCTCCGGTCTTTTCCTGCAACTGTTTGATGGTATCGCCGCCCTTGCCAATGACCAGGCCCACTTTTTCGCCCGGAATCATGATCTCTTGGTACGGCGGATAACCACCAGGACCCGGCGGCGGCATATTGATGGTTAGCAGCACCTCACAGCTGCCACTGCCTCCACCATTGCGGTTGACCATCTGCTGCAGCATTTCGCGACCCTTGGTGCAGTTCTCGCGTGATCCTCGCAACGTTATGACTCGCTCTTGATTCTGCATCAGCTCCAGTTTAGCGCCAGACTCGGCTTCCAAATGACTAAGCGTGTCGCTGCCGCTACGTCCCACAAATGCATTAACAATGCTCTCGGGTATCCGAACCTGCTCCTCACAGGTGGAAGCCGGCCAGGCGGCTAAGCGTGCGGCCACCGCTGCTGCCTGAGCAATAGCTTGAGTCATATTTGCACCACCGCTGCCACCTCCTCCTCCACTGCCGCTACTCATGTTCGAGTTGTTTTGACCGTAGTCTGGGCTACCAAAAGAGCGTTTGCAGTCTGGCCCACTGTCGCCGTCGTCGTTGTGACGCTTGAAATTGTTACTGCCTCCTCCTCCTGCTACGGATGGACCACTGCTATCGCCTCCTCCTTGTGACTGTTGCTGCGGATTTGGCTGAATCTTTGCGGCAATCTGCACAAGCATAACAAACGTGACTTTTTGTCAATAATTGCGCCTTTTTCCGGTTAGGCTGTTCTAGACAGGTCCGGGTTATACTATGTGCTTCTTCTTACCTGCTTGGCACGCTGTATGGCAGCTGCCAATGCCTGCGATTGACTTAAACTCGCCTGCTGCGTTTGAAAGTCACTCATGTTTGCAAATGCTATCAATTCAAGTGTTTTCCAAGTTATTTATGCTTTCACTTTTTTCTAAACCAAGAGCCGACGCCCCGCACTTTTGACAAAAACGCCGAAGCAAATTGGCGACGTGCAACTGGAAAATTCAATAACCAAATTCCCCGTACACCGAAAAAGGCGCGTTTTATTTATTATTCTTTACTAAATTGTTGCACGTTGAATTTATATGGTATAAAACTGGCACGAGGCTATTGAAAATAGTTGACACGTACAATAAATGGTATTTATTCCAGTTTTCTAAAGTTTTTTTCGGTGAAAATTATGCGCCCCAAAATGCGTACACAGGGATGCTTAGCTTCCAGCACTATTTACAACATTTGCCAACACTCTTCTGCAATGGGGATGTATTTTCATATATCGACTACTTATCGGTGTATCGAGTAAAATAATCGTTAAGTCAACGCTTGATCCTTACAATCATGGCTTTATTTGAATATAAATTTATTTTTAGTTGAGTAAGGAATATTTCAATAATATTCCTACAAATGTGGGAAATTGTTTAAGAATTAAATAAATTACAAACAAAATACAATTTTCTATACTGATCAAAAAATGGGAAACTATGCTGCCATCCCGTTTTTTACCCGTCTTTGCTATTCACAAAACAGCTGGTTTAATTTTCCGTAACATCGCATTTTCCAAAACGTAAGCAATAGCTTCAACTATTTCAGTTTGAGCGGTAAATAAAATCTAGAAGAATATGGCTATTGACTGGTTTGGTTATGCATACGCTGCCACAGTTGCCGCTGGCGGAATAATGGGTTATGCGAAGGCTGGTAAAGATATTGTTCATTTAAATGTTTAATGAAAATCATGCCAACTTGCACTTTGACTGTATGATCTGATAAAACACATTACTTTGTTACCAGGCTCCATACCATCACTTGGGGCCGGCTTAGCCTTTGGCGCATTGTTGGGCTATGGTGCCCACATGAACTCCCAGGATCCGCCACGCCCACTTCTTCAGTTGGGCACGTCATTATTCCTAGCAGGACTTATGGGTGCTCGCTGGAATCGATCGGGAAAAATGATGCCAGCTGGAGTTGTCTGTGTGCTTTCCGTGGCTGCTCTTGTGAGGAACTTGGTCACATATAATCGCCACTTATTACCAGTGCCTACAAAGGGCGCATAGATTTATTAAATATGCATTAATTCTTGGTTACTATTGAACTTGCCGGCATATACTTTAATAAACGTTTTGAATGGTGTATGGTCTTATTATATTAAAAATAAAATGAGTATTTTGCACTCTAAGATAAGATAACGATCAAATCTTTTTATTGAACTAATGTTTGTTTATTAAATTCGTCCTCTTTAATCTATATATATAAAATGCTTTGTCCTCACTGACTGACTGATATATCACAGCCATGGCCAAACCACATGTTCTAGAGACTTGAAGTTTTTTTAAAAAAATTTCGAGATTCGTATGGGTATTTTAATTTTTTAATTTCACCTGCAAACTATTTTAAACAATAAAAAAATTTAATTAAATTGCATTAAATGCAAGCTCGCTAAGCAAGCATTGAGAAAGTTCAATGCGTGTGTACGCATACATACACAATCTTAGCGTGAACGACTAAAAGAGAGCCAGAGAGCAACAGTTAGACTCGACTGTAAAGAGAGCCATGGCATTTGTTTTGTGTCGCTCGCGCAAGTGCGAGCAAGATCGCGAATGTTGTTAACTATAAATTTATTTAGCAATATTTTGTTCTTTTTAAAGCTTTAAAAATATTCAGAATTTCATTATGACAGGCGTCACTACGATTTGTTGTGATTAATCACTTTAAATAAAAGACAATAGTAATTTTGTTTATATTGTATATATATATTTATTTTATGCATATTCTTAAATTATTTTTTGTTGTGTGTGTATGATAAATGTACAGTTACACTTTATTTGATTTCCAGTTGTCTATATCTAGAACTTAGGGAATATTATTAAACTAATTAATTCTTATAAATATATAAGGTAATGCAATTTTTAAAATTTTTCATCGCATTAACAATGCACAACTTTTCTACATTTTAATGGAATTGTGAGTTTTCTAAGTAGGCAAAGTGCGGCTAGGTAAATACATATAGAATTTTTACACATTTTCAAGCAATTTTCTAAAAAAGATAAATATTTTAGTTAAGTATACAAATTATCTTTTATCACAATGGAAAATTGGAAATCTTTAGGAATAATTTATAAAAATTGTGTTTGAATTAATGCCGAAATGAATGTATATGAACTTTTTACAGAAACAAATATTATACGTGTATGTACAAAATAGTATTTTCTTTCTTCATTAAATTATACACTACATAATATATGTATGTGTGAATGTCATTAACCATACACTAAAAGTTGGTATGTTTTCAAATGTATTTCACTTCCTTGGGTGCATTTTGTTTGTTTTTTTGTTTGTTTTTTTTTTTAACAAAAAGTAAATTAAATTAGTTGCGTCTAAAACTAAAAACAAATCAATAAAATTTATAATATTAATAAAAATAAAAATTCTATCTAAAAACACAATTCGTTTAACTTTTAACTGCAAATATTAATTTGTTCAAATTTCAATGGCAATATCCAAACCGACGTGTGCCAATTCCAAACGTTCCACTAGAACGGAAACAGCTTCCAGTTAACCACTAAGAAGATGCAAGAGACGAGAATAAAATAAGAAATAAAAGAAAAATTAATAAATATAATGCAAAAGAAAACAATGAAATTAAAATGTTAGGCGTGCAAAGATGAGAAATGTTTGCTTGTTTTTTGTTTTATGGTTTTTCAAATTTTGTAGATGGCGCCAAAACGCCGCCATTTTGAGAGTGTGTACGAGTGTGTGCCATTTTCAATTTTATTCGCTAATTTGTGGTTCACATTCCATGCGTTTCCAATAGCCAAATTGTTTGGTTGCGTTTCTATACGAGTAGTATTGATATTGTTGATATTGTTGCTATAGTTTATAGTTGAGTTTAGTATGCAAATATGCGTTCTATTTATTGTTTAGTTGTTGTTTATATTACGCCATGCCGTTTGCAATTGTATTCAAGTTTATTTTGAATCAAAGATGTACCACAATGTCTACATTTCTATATGTATGTATGTATGTATGCTTTGATATTCTGTGATGTGAATACGTGTTTAGGTTGGGAGTATGCTTGTGTGTGTGACAAAATGTATACGCATGTGTGTAATGTTGTATGTTGTATGTATGTGTGCAGTTTCAATGCCAATTTGTTTCTTCATTGGTTTCATTATGAGTATAATGCAATATCAAGAGAGTCTCGACCAGAGCGTTAGAAATTTGCAGTTGAAAAACGAAACGATATAATGATTTAATTTTTTTATCAGCGATGGATTTTTTTTCGGGTTGATAGCACTTTGATGAGAGACCATGTTGCAATGAAATTTAAATTGATTCCTGCCGTTATACGAGATTTGGAAAATGAAAATATTGCTAGTAAAATATTTTGGGTATCTTAATTTGTTTCAAATGTACAATGCATTGATTAAAATATCAATTAAAATAAAATAATTTATAGAGAATATTGAAATTCATATTGCAATTGTTCATGCTAAGAACTACGTTTCAAGCACTACTTTTAAACCGCTACAATGCAATGTATACTACTATTTTTTAGAATATTTGAAAAGTTATAATGTTTCAGATGCTCAGGTTGAGTATGTAGTCATGCGCCAAGATGCTTAAAGTAAATTCGATAATACAACTAAATGGCCAATTACGAATGCGAATTGGTAGGTATAATACCGCAATTTCTCAATTACCGATTATAAGTATCTAAAAATAGTATATTTTATAGTATAGCAGACTTCAAATACCACTAATATTTATTATACGATAAGCTCCCTTTTGAATTACTGGTTTTTTAAGGCGAAGCTTTAGGAATACTTTTAAAAACGGTTGCTTGTTCTTGTTCTTACCGCACGAAGGAGCAAAACAAACGAATCGAAATCGAATCTGATCGCTTGAGGGTTGGAGGGTAGTACAGTTATGTCGGTGTCGGTGTCTGTATGTGTGTGTGCGTGTGTGTGTGTGCTGAAGAGAGTTTCAGTATATAACGTATACGACTGGTTCGCTGGCAGTGTCGAAGCTGTTGTCCTGTCTGTGTGTAGTTGTGTGTGTGTGTGTTTTCTGGTATAAGTAGTAATAGTAATAATGTGAGATATGACATGCTGTCAACTTTGCTTCTTTCGCCTGTTTGCTGTTGTTGTTGTTGTTGTTGATGTTGATGTTGTTTTACATGACTCGTGTGCGGCGTATCAGTTTTTGTGTTTTAATTTTGGGTTTCTTGGGCGTCGCAGTGCCATTTGTTGACTGATGTTGTTGTAGCTGTTGTATTGCTGTTGTTATTGTTGTTGTTGTTGTGCTTGATTCATTGTCCAACACCGCTGGCAAATTGTTGGTATTATCGCCAATGTAATTTGTCACATATGAAGGCGATGTCAGTTGATGATGTTGTTGTTGTCGCAACGCTTGATGCTGCTGCTGCTGTTGTTGCTGTTGTTGTTGTTGTTGTTGACTATAGTTATGACTATTGCTACTAATTTTATTACTACTTTTTTTGTATGCTATAATACTACTGCGATTTAGCGTACGTTTTAAAAATGGACTGCCATCAAAGTTTTGCTGTTGCTGTTGATGTTGCTGCTGTTGTTGGTGATGCTGTTGTTGCTGTTGTTGTGTGCTGCCCGCTTTTGATGTTGCTGATGAGCTCACGGAGGTGGACACCGATGTAGTGGTGGCTGTTACGGCACCATCCAGTGTTGGTAAATGCAATGCTTGTAATTTTTTAAAGTATACATCGAATATTGATGATGTTGTTTTCGATTTGGATGTGCTTGTTGTTGGCATTGGCGTTGCTTTAGCTGTTGTTGTTTGTGGCTGTAGCTGTTGCTGTGCTAGTTGTTGGTGTTGCCAATTGTTGATGTTGTTGTTGCAGTGTTGTCAAGTGTCGTGGTTGTTGTTGTTGTTGTTGTTGCTGTTGTATGAGAAACTTACGTTTTTGCCGCTCAATTGCTTCATTGATCTCAATGCCGGCATTGGCCTCGTTTTCTTCATCAACTTGTTGATGTTGTTGTTGTTGTTGCTGCTGTCGCTTGTTGTTCACTTCCTCGCCGTTATTGTTGCTGCTGTTGTGTTCTTTTGCGCCATTGTTGTTTTGCTGTTGTTGCTGTTGGTAGTCGCACTATAATTTGTAATTTGCTTTTGTACCAAGGGAATTGAAAAATGTTCATTTGATGCTACTTGGGACTGTTGTAGTTGTTGTTGTTGTTGTTTTTGTTTTTGTTGATGTATATGTGTCGCTTGTTCTTGTGGCTGTTGTTGTGTTTGTAACAAGTGAAAATAGTATTCAATTTGTTTGCGTAATTCATGTGTATAAAATTTGAATAGATTCGGTGTTTGTGTTGTTGTTGTTGTTATAATTTTTGGTGTTGTTGTTGTTGATGTTGTTGTGTAGTGAGAGGCGCTGTTGCTGTTGCTGCTGCTGCTGCTGCTGACACTGCTGCTGGTGTGCGTTTTGACCACAACTTGGCCATTTGTTGGCCACTGTGCTTCAGTGTTGCGTAATGCCAAATTTTCGTGGTTGTCAGTGTTGTAAAGTCGCCGCAAATATTCAAATGTCTTGGCTCTGCCAATTTCTGTCTGTGTTGCTGTTGTTGGTTTTGTTGTGGTCTCAACGACAGCTGCAGCAGCCGCAGCATCTGAACTTTGTTGCACATTATTGTCCTGCTGCTCCTCACTACTATTGATGCCATCGGATTGCTCATCCTCCCGTTCTTCATCATCATCGTTGTCGTTGTCATTGTCGATGTCTTTGTCTTCTTGGGACTCAATTTCCTCACTGCTATTCTCGACATCTTCTTCAGAGTTTTCATCAATTTTCTGGCTGATTTTACTGTGTATTTCAAATTGTTGTTTGTTTGTTTGTTTGTGTTGTTGTTGTTTGTGTTGTTTTTATTTTTATATATTATGTTTTGTGGTTGTGGTGATTGTTGTAGTTGTTGTTGTTGATATTTGTAAAGGTGTAAAAGGTTTTGCATATTAAAAATATGATTTCTGTGTGTGTTTTTTTTGTACTCAAGTTAACATACTTGGAATTACACTTAACTTACTCAACCAACTACAAAGTGACAGTCTCTAGATGCAAATCGTACTTACTTGTATACTAAACGGTAATTATTTCCATAGTCCGGTATGACATTGGAGGGCAGCGGAGTGCAGCGTCCGTCCAAGCAGTGCTAAGCATATCAAACAGCAGTAATAACAGAAATTTACAATCATATTCCAATCATACTCACATAGCCGTTACCACAGGCAGATCCCTCCGCTGCCGGTCTGTAGGCGACACAGTAGCCCGTCTGGGCATCGAAGCAGAAGAGCTGGGCACAGACACGCTCATCCTTAAAGCAGGCATAGGTGCCCCGATCCCGTCGACACTGGGCGTCCAGTGAGAGCAATGTTCCTGGCAGGGATCTGCCCAAGGCGCTGTCCTCATGCGGGGCATTGTGCAGGCAGGTGGCGGTGTCTCCACTGGGAATATTTTCAATTATTTCATAAGCAAAAATAATGTAAAATTGGAAATACACAATTGGAGAATGTTAATTAAAATAAATCTATTTATCTCTCTATAAATAAAACTGTTTGTTGTGACTGACCGATAGACTGATACACCATATAGCTAAAAATAAAATTAATTTAATATTTAATGTGCACTCACTTGAGGAAATGGTGGAAACTCTGAACGGTGCAGGCGGACCAGCGGAAACCGCGTTCCGTGTGACGCAAATCAGACATGATATAGCCATCCTCCCAGCGACAACGCTGAGCACCCGGTCCGCCAAGGTAGCTGGGTGGTGGTGAACCATCATGGACGGCTCCCAATCTGTAAGCAGAGGCAGGGCGAAAGGGGAGTGAGCAAAGGGGGGAATGAGGGGTGTTGCAGTTGCAGTTGCAGTGACTCTTGATTGAGTTGCGAGTTGAGTTGAAATATCAGCAATATGTTAATTGATTAATTGCACGCCAAATGATGTCAAACGGAAATGCAAACGAGTTTTCAACTCCAGTTTACACTCGTGCGCCGGAAATTAATAAAGTTTTTATTCATTTTGTATTTTTATTTTTTTTTGAATTTTTTGTAAGTACGTCATAATTGCATTTGGTTTAAATTAATGCAGTGGAAGTGACAGAAAAAATATATCAAGAAAGCAAGATTATTTTCAATACGCCGAAGAATTGATACCCTTGCAGAGACCTCAATTAAGTTTATTTCTTTGAAAGGTTTTGAGGATTTGTATGACAATAATACAATACAATAATCTGTAAGATTGGTTGAACTATATATGTATGTAACATGGATTAACAATGCTTTGTATACTAACACAACAGATTTGTAGTCAAAAAAAGCAACATTACTATAAATGTCAGATTGTTTATGATATCTCAAATAATTTGAATTGCAAACGATCGGATTTTTTTAACTTTGGCTATATAAACCGATTAAAATTAAAAAATTGGGATGTTAAGAGAAAGCCAATTGTAAATCAAGTGAGATTATTCGATTGATCACACAAAAATAAGGTTGTTTATATAAATGATTGATCTCTGATTTAGCACGTTATTATTATCTTTGAGGTCTATCATTCCTTCGTTAATTTCATATATGATGTTAATATTATAAATCCCATTTCTAGCGTACAAAAGCAAGAAAAGTGCCCCCTATGATGAGTGAAATGAGCCCTATTATGGGTACTTACAAATGTCCCACTTCGTGGGCGGCCACAATGATGCCGCTGAAGCCGCCGGTGTCTTCGATGATGGCCACGCTGTTCACCTTCTCCAGCCGCTTGTTAACCACGCAGGCGCCGCCAACGTAGGCAAAGCCTGTGGGCCACATTCGTATGGCGAAAACAGAAAATTAGGCAATTAGTTTGGCCTGGCAACAGGAAGTTGACGATTTTAACTAGGCGACTAGATAGTTAGTATAGTATATATACGAGTACTAGTTGTTGTTGTTGATGTTGCTGTTGTACTAGTACTTGTAGTAGTTGTCGCTACTTGTTGTCACAGTTATTAAATGAAAAATAAAAGTCGCGGCTTTTGCAATTTGTCTTTACTTTCAAATTTCGATATGGCCTAAACGCCGTTTATCTTTTATATAATAACTGTCTTTGTAATGTATGTATGTTTGTATCTTTGAGATACGGCATGTGCCGTTGCTTGACTTGAGTTGATTTGAATTGTGTGCATGATGTGGCAAGCGACTCTTTTCCCATGAGAGCTACATTATGTGTCCAGAGTTAAGCCACAAAATGTGGCAGTGTTAACTTTAATTCAGATGAAATTTAGTTACAATTCTTAGGTTAAGTTTAGTGAAAACCAGCACCAAATAAAACCATATCTCCTTAAAGCGAACTATCTTATAAATTTAGATTAAATTTTATACTAAAAAATCTCCAAAGATATTAATTAAGATTGAAAATACAAAGATTTTCGGAATTTTCAATTCAATCCTCACACAAGTTTCCTAGAAATTAAAGCAAATAAAATAAAATGTAAGTCACAAAAAATGCGTGGCAGGCACTGTAGACATGCACAGTGCTCAATAGAGTAGATCAACACTTGAGCATTTATCAATGCATTTATCACAGAACAAGAGAACATCATATTATACAACAGAGAGAGAGAGAGGGAGACAGGAAAGAGAGAGAGAGAGCAGCATTGCAGTCTCCTGCAGATTTCCTTATTTTTTGTTTTTCATTTCGAACTCGAACTCGAATTCGAATTCGACAGACGCATGCGCACAGATTCCGTGCAGTTGTTGTTGCTGTACAAAACGCGTGAGACACAAATCACATAAATTAAGAAGTTCACTTTGAAAAGTGAGTACAGTAGAGAATATAAACATAGAAAGAAGGAAAAAACACACAGACAGGAGACAAAGAGACGTGCATGAAATTCAATTAAATTGGCTTGATTTATATATACATATATATATATATTCTTTTTTTAGATGATGGAGCGACACTTTGGGTTCGGTTCAGTTCGGATTTGGCGGTTGCCGCCTTTAATGTTATGTCGTTGTTTTTTTCGCATTTATTTGTACATTGTCAGCAAACAAATGTGTTGTTGTTGTTGTTGTTGTTGTTGTTGTTGTGATTGTTATTGTGGTTTTACCTGCGGTACCGCGATTACATTCACCATATGCGGAGGTGCGACGGCACATATCAAGTCTGCGGGCGAAAATGGTTCAAAAATGCGTAGAATTGAGTTTGGATTCGATATCGTACGTACATATGTATACACATGTAGACAAGCATGTGTGTACATTAAATTAAAATGATTATTGATTACAGATTATTTGTTTGTTGTTTTTCTTCTTTTTTCGTTTCGTTTTGTGATCGATAAGAAGACTTGTAGTTGAAGCAGCACAGCATTCAGTTTGGGACAGAAGACATTAAGAAAAAACAATTTTCAAAAACAGCGAAATTTTTAAAATTAAATATAGATAATAGAATTGAAAGACTAGGAAATGAGTAGACTTTATATCAGACTGTATATCAGTGTAAATAAGTAAAGAAAATACTAGCAACGCGATTTGATTATTATCCAAATTGTATATAACTAACTATGATAAATTATACCATGTTTAAGAGGCAATGCCACAACACAATTGATTAAGTGAAAGAATTAACTTACGCATTAAATCAGCAACCAATAGGCATAATTACTAACTAACTAACTATAATATAAATTACTCAACCGGTTTATGTGGTTTACGACCAACCCGATAAACTCATAAAATTAGATGAATATAACGTTTCGAATTTAACTGAAATTTGTGTCTAAGTATTTGTGTGTGTATTGTATGTGTAAATGTGTTTGTTGTGACCCACACGCAATTTTAGGCACTATTTGTTAAATGTTTGCGAATTACGAGAAACTGTTACAACTAACCAAATGACATTTGTTCGTAAGTGTGTTTGTATGTGTTAAGTTTTTCTTTTAGCTTTTTTAAGTATTATTAATAATTCTTGTATATTTTTTTTTGTTTGTATTTTCTTTTACCCGCTGTGCCTTTGGTGCAACGGCCGCCTTTACGCCTGCGACACATATCATACCTGCGCATAAGTAGACATTATATTTAGAATTCAATTTCAGTTGGGAAATAAAGTATAGAAAAGAATATAGAAGAGAGAGAGAGTGAGTGAAAGAATGAGAAAAGGTCGAGGAGGGGGCTGTTAACAAAACATTGCTGCTGCTGGATCTGCAAGAACACAAGAAATACACCATAACAGTGTGTCATCCGGAGCAACTACTCACTTGGTTATGGCCACGGCAATGTCGTAGACGGGCAGACGACGCTCCCGGAACAGATACTTGCCCATGTCGGTGAGCGCGGCGGCGGAGTCAATTGCATCGCGGCCCACACGGTTACGTTCCAAATAGGGCGTGGCATCGCGACCCTTAAATAAGAAGATAAAGTTTTAGTAAAACGGAAGTCAATACAGCTCATGCTAAAATTCTAAGAAGTGTCAAATGTAGAAAAAGAAGATGTTTGAATTTCGCATTTAGTAGATTTTCATGTGTGTAGTTTTGAAGTGTGTTAAACTAAGAAATAATTTGATTAGGTAAGCGTTCGGATTAAAATAATCCCAAGATATTAGATTAAGAAGTTTTACAATTAACTACTTTAGAAATTCCGCTTATTTTCTTTCATTGTAGCTGCCTCGCCTTAACCTTTTAGCTAATAATGTTGCCAGTTCAATAGGTCAAATTGGCAAATGATGCTGAATTTTTGTTGGCGGTCTCTAACCTTTAATGAAAACTATCGCCCAATAAGCAGACATATGCACTGAGATTATTATGCAATCGTATTAGCTTTTGACAAACACGCAAAGACAACAAAGCAGCAAACAACCAACAACGAACAACCAACAACAAACTACATATGAACAAAAATACAATAAAATAAATGGAAAATAACCAAATTTATGGCCCACTCAGCGGTTGAAAATGTCCAACACTTTTGGCGTAGGCAGCAACGAAGTTGCAGTTGCAGCAGCAAACATGAGGGAAGAGGGGCATAACACAGAGAGGGGAGGTGCAGGGAGGGGGGATATTTAAGTAAATGGAGTATGGCGGAATCTGCACAGCAAACGGAAACAAGTGAACGTGAAAAACGTGCTGTGACTCTGATCCGATAACAACAAGAAGGCGATGCGATGCGATGCGACGCCACTGTTGTTGCAAATGCAACTGGGAATGGGACTGATGTTGCCGGTGGCCGGTTGCCGGTTGCCAGTTGGTGGGGCAAGTGCTCGAATCGACTCAACCTAAATCGACTCAACTCGACTCGGCAAAGTCAAAGTCGTGTAGCGTATCTGGTGCGTTGCATAATTGTAATTGCTGCTGTTGCAGTTGCATCCCAAGGCAACTTTCATGCCACAATCATCGTGACTTAGGGGCGGCTTTTCCCCCACCTCTCTTTCTCTCTGTGTGTTTGTGTGTGTGTGTGTTTGAAGTGACAGCTACATAAATTATTATAACACAATTGTCAATCATGTCAAGCCCTAGGCTAATCAATATGTTAATGCCTCACATTCGCACTTGCACTTACACTCATACATATGTATATATAAATATATATATGAATATTTAGAACCCGTTCGACAGTCAACCCAAAGTGCAGGTGATAATGTCGAACAGAGGTGTCACTCCAGCCGGAGAGATACTTACCGCTGCAGTAATTTGCCAGTTGTAGCTACAAATGTATCTATGAGATACCTATTCTGCATTCTGACTGCGCTTGTTGGTCGAACATGTCGATCGACTTTATGAATGCGACATTTATGAACTGCAGTCAAAATAAATCTAAATATTATCACATGCCAGCAACAATGGGTATTTAAGCCATATTATTCAACTAATGCCCCACTGTATAATTATTCTTGCCGTGGCTGGGTATCAATCAAAAGAAGACATCCATTTCATTTAAATGCCGCCAAGTGGCACTTCAAATAACTATAGTTGGTTCTACTTTGACACCATCTTCGTTTGATTTTTATTTGGATTGGAATTTCGACTGTGGCACACACAAAATTAATTGACTACTTGACATATTGATCAATTGTGAGTGCGGGCACGTCTCCAACTCCAACTCAAACTCAAATTCATTTGATGGAACAAAAAACTATAAAGAATTTTAAATGTTCCGTCAACGACCTTGGCGCACAGTTTTGTAGAAAGGCAAAGTCACAAATTGCTGCTGGGAATTACCGAATTATGCTTATAACAAGATCTTAAGATCGCATTAATTGTGTATTAATAGTGCAATCCAAAGACACTGAAGGCCTCGACACTTGTTGACTAGTTTAGTTGACTGCAGTTGAAGCAGTTATATAATTTCCATGAAAATTCCCAGACTTAACGCGACCTCCCACAGCGTCCGAAAAGAGAGTGCAAGTGAGTGTGAGAAGTACGCTTGAAGGATCAGGCAGGACTTGACCTGGCAGTTATACAATTAAAGTGCCGTCTGACTGCTTTTTGCATCTGCAAGATACTTGAGTATCTTTTTGCACGAGACTGACTTTTGGTGCACTAGTTAAACACACAAGTAATTTGTCAAGTAATCTAATTTGTGTGGCGTCGGCCATAAGAAATATTACACATACGACCCGTTGCGAGCTCTGGGCGCCTCGCCATGAGCGATTACGAGTACGAGAGTCTGGGTACGAGCAGTACCTAAAATGTAACCAGGCTGGCAACTGGGAGACCGGTTTGCCTTTCCCAAAAAAAAAACAAAAAAACAACAAACTTTAATAAAATGTGTATGTAGTTTGAGTGCTGTTTGGTTTTGTTTCATTTGTGTTTACTTTTATTTAAGTTGCCTCAATTTTGCAATGCGGCTTTTGTGCGTAATTAAATGCACACTCTGTCGCTTTTTGGCTTTTTGGACTTAATAATTTAATTTAATTTACAGGGCGCATAAATCTTTCTGCAAAAACTGTCAAACCAGTCGCAATCGCTGGAGTTGCTTAAATTTCTATCATTTCGAAATGCGCACTAAAATATGCGACTGGCTGCAGTTTAGCAAACGAAACCGAATCCACCCACCCAACCGAATTGTTAGTCCAACTCCAACTTCAGCCTCAACTTCAACTGTAACTGCAACTCCAGCTCCAATAACCAACTTCCACTGCAATGACATACGATTTGACTTTTGTATTGTGCCGAGCTGCGCCCACACAGCTTTTCGAATTGGGATTGGGATTGGGATTGGGCGACAGGCGGTGACCACTTTCAGACACCACCCACGGCGCTGTCGGTTTTAGCTTTTTGTTGTTCTTTGTGGTCCGTTGCCATTGGGTCAAGTCTTTGGGCCACATGCTTTTCCTTTTTGCCTTGCAATTTATGTACGAATATTCCTGGCACTTGCATTTCCAGCTACTGTCTATGACATATTTCCTACACTATATACAGTTAGTTAAGCAACTATTTTGACAAATTTTAAAATATACATTTTATTTTGTATAATTAATAACTTTGCTGAACTTTTTATGTATGTCATTAATTTAATTACTTGCAAAAAGGAGCATAATTGGGTTAAACTACATTTTAAAAAATATTAAAAGAAACAAATTTGTATGTTGTTAGACTAATTTTAAAATACACATATTTTAATTTATAAAATTATAGCTATGCTTGATTCCGTTTGTATGAATTTAATTTTATTATTTATAAAACAAACTAATTTTTTTGATGTTGTTAAACAAATTACTTGAGTAAATGTCATTACATGCAATTTGGCCTGGGGACAACAGCTGGCCTACGCCTAGCAGCTACCTGAATTCCAAGCTTCGTTAGCCCAGGAATTCGTTATGACATTTGCAAATATGAAAGAGCCAAAAGTAATTCTTTTGCATGTGTGCTATGTGTGTGTTGTTGGCTTTTTTTGGTTATTTGGTTTTTTGGGGTCTGGATCTGGTCTGGGTGTGGCAATTTTGCATTACTTGGCATTTCCGTGGCAATTGATAAACCCATGCAGATAAGACTTGAGTGGAGATTGTTGATTGGCAGCTTCAAATGTGCTCGATATATAATGAAGTCATGCACTTTGATCAAAACAAATTCTTAAATAATGATTGCAACACTTTCTTTATGGGCATTGAAATACGCATGATTGCCAGAGATTGTTTCGATCAAGGACATTTCGTTCGATTTATTATTGCTCACATAAATTAATCAGACACTGACAAATAACCAGCAGAATTACTTAACTGCAAGTCTTGGCATTTTGTGTTTTCAGTTGGCGCAATTAATCGATTCTTGTTTTAACAAAACACTCGCAAAGTAGCTGTTAAAGTGCGTAACTCTAAATTGTTGCAAGGCTGCACTGCCTCACCCCCTTCCCGCACCATCACCCCCCGCTTCGATAGGTGTACAACAATAAGTCAACCTAGTTTCGAGTTGCCAATGCTTAATAATGCATCAAACTTCAATTTATGGCTAAACTGAAATTCTAATCGACTGTGAGCTCAGTTAGTACGCAGCTCTCAAATTACAATTTACTGGCATATTAAATACACACAAACACATACGTATTACGTACATACATGTTTTTTTCGACACGCACATAATAAATTGCGTATACGCAACGTTGCGTCGTATTGAAAAATGCTTGTGGCGCAAGCGCAACGTTCGACACGTTGTACAACTGTCTGTCGCTTGCAGCTTGTTTCCATGTGACAGGGACGGCAGGGAAACAAACGGGGCTCCCAGCAGGTGTAATTCAATTCTAACGGAAAGTTGCCCGCAATTAATTAAAATGTTAATTAAATGTCACAGATAAAAGTTCATTCGGAGTGTTGCGATTGCCCAACGGTAGCCCAGAACAACATCAGCTGCCCACGCGACAAAATTCATTCAACTATCTCGTTCTGTTGTGTACTGTTTGCAGATAGTGTTGGCTTTATAATGATTATATGATTATGATTGCCCACGGATGATAGTACAAAGAAATGGAATGATTGATGGAGCTGTTTCAGCACTGTGAATTGAATTCCATTTACAAGCTGTTCAGCGAGACATTACAAGAAGTCAACAGGACTGACAAATTAAAACCAGCTGATTGATTCAAGCCAATTGATTGATTACACTACCTGTTTAAGTGTAACAAATTACAGAATCAATTCTAATGGTCAATGAAAGAATTTTTGACTCTGTTTGTACAAAATTGAAAAGCTTTCCAAATATTTAATCATTTAACAAATTACTACAAATTATGCATAAATGGTGAATTTAGGATTATAAAATATAGATAGTAGAAGAACATGTTAATAAATGTAATAACTATCGAAGAAATAAATAGAAATTAATAACTTCTTGTTCCTATGATTCCTATTATGTACATGTCGGACCACAAAATGCCACCTTGAAATGAATGCCAAATCTTATCGTAATCTAACAAGACACTTTATATGTCAAACTTTAATATTTATTATTAATAGATTCCCCTCCTCGTACTTCCCTCTTTCACGTTGGGCAATGCGTGACTTTGTTTTCAATTCCATTAAGCGATTGCATATTTGCAAACAGACTTCGTCGGCTTATCGGATATGCAATATCGTATAATTTGTAGCCCCTTTGCAAATTCTGAGTAATTACTTGGCCAAGTCGAGCGTGTTAACATTACTGTGAGTGTGTGTGTGTGTGTGTGTGTTTGTGCCATAAATTCGCATTCGGATTTGTAGTTTATGGCCAGCGAAATATATTTCAACATTAATTAGTGCGGTTTGTGTGAGTTGCTGTGCCTGGCAAACGTTTAACGACGGATGCTGCCGCTGTAAATGGATTTGTATCTGAGTGTGTCAATTACACAGATAAATGTATGTACGAACATACAAACATACAGATATATCATGCATGTGGGCATAGAAGAGGAAGTCGCTGTGTGAAATTGGGCAAAAATCTAAGTCTCCAGCGAGCACCGTCTCAGCAGCCCATTAAATTATATAACTGCAGCCAACGCAGGTACAACAAGAAGAAAAACAACGACTGCAATTGCTGCTGCATTATTTATGCTGTCTAAAACAATTTTTTGTTGCTCACATGTGTGTGTGTGCGTGTGTGTGTGTGTGTGTGTGTTTGGCGTCAGCGAAAACCAATTGACGTACTTAGGGTAACCCGTCGTCGTGTGGGCTGCCGCTCATTCATGCAACTTGTGGAGTGCAGCCGTTTGGCGGCAGTGCCGTGAACAGGTGCCAGCCACAAAAAAAATCTGCGCCAATTTACCACTTTCCAGGCGCATGTACCAATGGGTCGCCAGCTGCCAGACAGAGGCATCTCTCTCCCTGTCTCCCTCGCTCTCTCCTTCTAAGTTTCCCTCTCTGTCCCTCTCTGTGGCGACGACAAATGGCTTCCTGAACTGTGCGACCGCCGTTGACTTGTGTGAGAAAGTCTAGCGGGCAATGTATAATAATGTTGTCAAAGTGTTTTATGGTCACGTTATGCAACGCATCATTTGAAAGGGGCAGCAAGATGACAGGAAGGGGGGGGGTGACAGCTTAGGGATCCATAATGCTCAAGCAAAAGTCATCAACGATTGCCTGATTACTTCAAGCCAATCAATATATATATATAAATATTTCTATTTCGATTTAAAGTCGAGTACAACGCCAAGTTCGTTGCCCAAGTCTTTTGTTTGCGTGTTTCCAAATTTGCTAATTCCTTAAGCATTTAGCAATGTTTTGTTGCTTTTGTTTTTATATTGACTTTTCTGTAGGCACGAGCATTTTGTTTCTAACAAAATAAAAAAAATACTTGCTAAAATTTGTAGCTGAGCTTTTTATTATGGCCCAGGCAAATAGCCAAATTGATTGTTCACATTTTTTTCTAACGAATCGAATTCGAAGCGCATACGTTGTTGCATGTTTCCTGCCTCTCCTTCTATCCATCTATCTATCTCTTTTTATTTTTCTATTTGTGTTGAATACTAAATCGTGATATTAGACTTTTTTATTTTGTGCGCTCGCCCGCGGCCGGCAGTTGCTCCAATTTGCAGTTGTCCCCTTTGGCGGCGGGTCAAAGTTGAGCCAACAAATGGATTACTCAATTAGTGAGACCTAACCAGGCGCAACCCGATTTAAAGACAGAATTCTTAGTTACTCACCCGTGAGATTATAATGCCAGCAATACTGATGCGTATTCTGGGTCCCTTCAGCAGACGATAGCGCAGATCCACGCCGTTCCAGAATGATATAAAATACCGTTTGACCTGTGCAGATGAAGAAGAAGAATCAAAGTCAAAGATAGAGTTAATAGCAACATTTGTCAGAATCAACTGCTGATGCAAGACACACAGACTTTCATCTAAGCCGATCGCACCCAGCTCTGGCAACACAATAAATCGTCAGTGTGTGATGTGCATAATAAGAAGGTGTGTTAAGACCTGTCTTATAAGTATAGCATAGCATAAAAAAAATCTAAAAACTTCGTTAAAGAATAAGTACAGAACTCAATAATCTTTTTGTCAGTATATTCCTCTTAAAAATTAACCTAAAATAATACATATACCATATACTTCTAATAATAGAAATCGTTAATTATCTCACTTTAATAGACTCAGACAATGACCAACTAATACGTACAAATTGAGAACTAAATCCATTTTGATTGTCTTCGCTCATTTCTTGTATTCTTCGTAGGTTTTTCAGATTGTCTACGCGGCTAGATTCAGCTGAGGTTCTTAATGCCTTTTGGTCAATTAATATGTGTACCGCCACTTTAATGTATGAACACACGTTCCCTTCTATCGCGCTTTAAATTCACCCAAAACAACTTTTACAAATCTGCAGACGGGATCTGGGAGTGTACAGACTTTTGACAATCGCCAACTGACAATCGCAATCTTTTCGACAACTGCTTTGCACGCACCTGTAAATTGTCGCCGCCATGAAGACGATAACCATCATAGTCGACTATCACCAAGACCTCTGGATAGATGACGTATGGGGCCTGGCGTCTGGGACGCACACGCGACTCGGAGGTTTGGGGTTCGGCTGCCTCCGCTTCAGTGTCCAGGGCGCCCTCATCCTCATCGTTGAGATCTTCAAAGTCCGGACTGTTGCCGCTGCTGCGGCGACGTCGACGCTGGCGTCGCTGCAGGCGTTCAAGTTTCTCACTGGCCAGCAAGTCATCGGGCTCCATAAAGGCTGAAAGAGGCAGAGGCAGAGGAGCGGAGGAAAAAGGCAAATGAATCACACGAAAATAAAATGCAATCTCTTTATTATGGTCAAGCAAGTCAGGTAGCTGCTCGTTTAACTGTATTTAATATAATTTTTCGCTCATTAAATTGCAGCCCCCAAAAAGCTGTTGCGAAATGGGTTTACTTGTTTTATTTTTGCGTAAAAATGCCGAAATACCATCCATAAAATAACCGTTTTTATAGTGCAACTAAAATTTGAGTGGTTGGAATTTTGGCGCCACCGCAAAGCGACGAACAAGCGCAAAGGTAAATGCATCCATCGAAGGACAGAGACGACGGCGACGACATCGACATCGAAAGTTCAAACCTCGCATTGAACTCTTGAAGAAGAGCGACAAAAGCCGAACAGGAAATGCTAATCATATGCACGTCGATCTCTCTTTAGGAATGAATGGCCCGGAGACAGGCAGATTTATGCTAGACAGCTTAGAGAGGTGGTTTCTAGTTCAATGTTCCTATTACTTAAGATGGGCACATGTTGTAGATGCAACTGAAGATTAGTGCCGGAACAAATGAACAATAGATCGAGGATCAATGTCAGGCATGTCAGACCAAAGACGTAATATGCTAGGCAAGAATAATTGATGCCATCATCTTAACATCTTCAGTAGAACTTATGCAACTCACAGCCGAGTGTAAAAAGATGGCTCATTATTTAAGATTAACTTAACAACTTACCGAAATCACTCAGTTGGTCATCGGTGGCGGATGCTTCGCGTTTGTAGACAATATGTTGGGCCTGCTCCTTGTTGTTACTCAACTCATGTGGCAAGGGTTTAATGACCAGATCGTGACCAATGCTGCCCTCCTGTAAGACAGATTGAATGGGAAAATCGTTGTTAGTTAATGGAGAAAGGTAAGTCGTAATATATGGAAACTAATCATTTATGAGATAAGTACTTATGAAGTTGAGCATCTTTTCTTTATTCACTTCGTTAGTATTTTATTATGTTTCCATCGGATGGTTTAATGTAAATGAACAAACATGTTCTGCAGATATTTAACTTCCCAAAAGCAACGCAAATGCAACTATCGAGTCGAGTACATTTTAAATGAAGTTTCGTGTATATATTAAATATACCAATCATAAATAGTCAAATTGAAATGTGAAATACATTTAATGCCTCCTCAAATGTTTATTTTAAAGAAGTGGCAATAAAAATGTCTAAGTCTTCGTGGAAATTAAAAGCTGTTCACTTAGACCATATTTAACATAATTATTTTCTAACAACAATGTAATTCTGTTAACCTAACATAGCAAAATACTGTTGTGAGCAATTACTGTTAGCTGACAGCTATTTAACATACAAATGCCCACGCAACTGTAATGTTTTTAGTAACAGCTCTTAGAAATTGTAATGCGGGCATATTAATAATTTAATACATTTGTTTATTAAACGCATTGGTAATATATCTTCGAGTCGACTGAATGAGCTGGGCAACCTGGTGCAGCAGTCATAAAAATTAGCTGCAATTTGCATAGCTGTTCAATTTATGCAAATCTCTTGATCTAGATAAAAAAATGTTTCTTGGGCGTTCGATTTTGTAAGCATAAAGTCGATATTGCTGTTATACTGTTTTTATCGCCCCTGGAATTGCAATAATTAGCAGAACAAAAAAAATAATATTATTAAAAATGTGAAATAATAAAGAAAAGACCTTGAGAAAGGTTAGCTAATTGAAAGCAAATCATTTAACAAGTGTCTAAATACAGCTAATTGAAGTTTTAGATCTCGATTCATCAAAAACTCTCTGACTGTGGACCAGGAGAATCGAGCACCCACTTGAGAATTGGCCCCCCTGAGGCGATTTGGGCTAATTAAATGTTGGACACGCTCAAGATTTGCAACTCTATGCTATAATTAAAATATTAAATATAAATTACAACAGATAGGTTGAAGTATATTTTATTAATGTGCACGAAACACGAAAGGAAATCTGACTCAGTGGCAATAATTAAATGTGATTTATAATGATTTGCTTATATATTATTGTTAGATGGCGCAGTTTACTATTTTAATGATGGATGACAATTGTTTAACGTGCTTAGAACTTGACACTTGACTGAGCATTCTTCAGTCGAATGGCAATCAAAATTGGATGGATATGAAAAGGCAACTTCAGTTCAATGTCCGCTTGGCAAATGTTAAACTAACAAATAATTTTAGGCCATAAACAAATTGCTAGCAAAATCCGCAACAAATTGCCATTGATGACATGCCAGGCAACAACAACAACAACAACAACAACAGCGACTTCGACTGCAACTTTGGCTACAACTTGAAGCCAACTTCAATGCCGTCTATTGAAAATTGCAAATTGTAAAGTGCGTTTCGCCAATTGAATGCAATGCAATCCAGCTGCAGAGTCGTCTATGGCGATGGGTATTTGAATTATGAGCAAGTGTTTGCGCCTGTGACATTTAAATGCACTTATGTGCGTGTGTGTGTGTCTCGAGTTAACGGCACACAGTGCGTATGATTAATGTATCTGCTAAACTCGTTGAAATTGGCATTCAACTTGAAAGCTTGTTTCGTATTCGCATTCACATTCGCAGAGTTGAAAGGGCTCTTCTCTAATGCGAATATAAATACGAGTATTTACCACCTTATTTGGCATTCGTTTAAGCCAAACTCTCGGTCTTGTGGCCGAATGCAGTAGATGCATTTTCTCTTATCTTATTTAATTTTTGTTCGATTTCTGTTTTAAATTTGATTTTTTGTTATTTCTTATTGACATATGTAAGCATATGCAAGTGTGTTCCGCCTTTTGAGCCACAACAACATGCAACAACTGTCTGGTATTGCAACAACATTTCGTTTTCAGCTAGAAAACCAGCCAAAACATTTTGGGCGTGTACCGTGGTAATTTTTTGTGTATTTATTTATTTCTTTTACTCGATTTTGTTGTTGTTGCTGTTGGTGTTTTTGTTAATTTATTTAGCTCTTATTTATTTATTTATTTGAGTATGCGGAGCCGAGTTCTTTGCCACACTGACAACTCTTATGCAACTTTAAAAAACGCAACAAGTTGCAATTTGGAAATTGTCTCGCGACGACGTAAAATTGCAATTAATAAATTACTAAAAAGATTTATTGAAAGACTTAAAAATGGTGTTAAATTAATAGGCTTCTTTTATTAAATAATTGAATTAAAAAGCTGTATCTGTATTTGCAAATGTGCGTTATGCTGCACGTGCCAATTATGTGGGGGAACTTGCAACAAGGAAAACAGCAAATTGCTTTCAAATCACGCAGCATTTGCGGCTTTTTTCGGACACTTGAAATGAAGTTGTCTACTTGTCTAGTTTATGTAATCACCCACAACATGATTGTTATATCTTGTTGGCTGTTGCCCAGTTGCTCAGTTGCCTGTTGGCGGCTCTGTTGCGACTTGGGTAGACAGGCGCCGTTATTTATTACATGGTTTCAGTTCAAAACGCAATCCCAGATCATGCCAGACCGCAGACTCGCAGACTTGCAGACTTGCAGACTCAGCCTTTCACACACAGAGCCACTCAGTGGAGTTGTCTGTCTACCCCAACTGTCTGTCTTTCAGTTAGACAAGCCACCAAAGTGCCACCTGCACATACAACGCCCCAACTTGCCGCTAACGTCTTTGCATTGTGGCCAAAACACCGATACGGTCCAATCCGAACCGAACCGAGCCACGCCCCATTGATAAAAATCAATTGTCAATGCTTTGATGGATTTGTGATGCGATGATAATGATATTTGGCTTTGTCTATTGCTCGCTTATTAATCCACTTTAATTGCTTTTTCATTTCGCACAGATTAAAGCGCACATCATCAACATTTTAAAGATATTTTCAACCTTTTCAAGTTATTTTAAGACCATTGTTTGCTCAGTTGCATAATTTAATTCAATCTGCCCCCGCCGCAAAGTTCGCTGAACTGATACACACACATTGACACAGACACTCACACACACACACGCTATAAGCCAGAGCATCAAAATTAACTTACAATCAAAATTAACACCTTCAGATGTTTGTTTAAAGCTGGCTTTTTTCTCTACTTCTCTACATTGCTGACAAAAGCCGAAAAGCATCAGCGTCCACTGTGCAAATATCGAAAATTGACAGAAACTACACAGCAACAACAACAACAATAGCGACAGAAACTAAAACCAAAGGAAAAAAATCATTTTGTGGTTTGTAATTTCGAAAATTAGCATAATTTGTGCAAATTCATGACACGAACACATCGACTAAGGCCCAAGGGGAAGCAGAAGCAGCAGGAGGATCATTGATTGTCATTAAAGCGTTGAGCATTGCTGCTGTGCGTTGTTGTTGATGTTGTTGCTGTTGCTGTTGTCGTCGGTGCTGCTGTTGGCAACAGTTGCCACCGTCTTAACAAAGCTGACATCACAAAGAACTGTATTGCAGCGTTAAAATTCGCAAATTGTTGTCCCAAGTAAATTATTGACAATTTAATCAAATTAACGATGAGTTTTTTTTAATATTGCTTAAGTAATTAAAAGCTATTAATCGAGAATGAATACCTAATAAGCATTAGTAATAATTTAATATACATTATATTTAGTGTTTCAGTCATACAGTATGTTTTGAAAGAATAAGAATTGCCAAATATTTTCAAGCTATTTTATAATTACTTGAACTCATTAGATGTTATTATTGAAATTTTAACAAGTTCTAAAATAAGCAATTATTAAAAAGTAATAAAAAAATGGAAAAAATCATTTTTTAACAAAAAAAAAAAGAACTTGGAATTCTGTTTTTGCCCAAACAATTACTTGCGTTATATTTAATATCCTATGTTTAATTCTTCAAACTCAACCCTGAAAGTATTATCACGATTTGTTTATAAACACAGAATTCTTGCAGGAAAAACTGTTTTTCATAGTCTACATAGAGATACGAGTATAGATTGGAATGTCTTGTCGAATACTTCTAAGGGGTATCTCAATCTTGTGTTAATTTCTGCATATTGAATAGGAAAATGTTTTCTGATTTTACAAGCTATGATTTCGAATTGGTTACTTACTTTACTTGAGAATCAATGAATGAAGATCAGAGGGCAGTATTTACGTACATATGTATAAAGATAGATGCAATGATAGATATAAAAATACTCTACATATGTAGGTGAGTACAGGTTATCTGTCAGTCGAGCAATTTTAATTAGAGCATTTATTGCTCTCGTTCAATACATTGTTTACGGTTTGTTCAGTTGACTGGTGCGGTGTGTGTGTGTGTGTGTGTCGCCTGTGTTATTTGACTATATGTTGTTGTTCTTGTTGTTGTTATCATCTTGGTCAAGGTTAAATCTAATCGGCGCTTAAGATCGCTGCTGTTCAATTCAACTGCATGTAGTCATAAACTAAGCCAACTTTAACAGCAGCACCAGCCACAACAACAATAATAAGAAGAACAACAACAGCAAGAGCGACAACAACAACAACTAGACACAGTGCTGCCACAGCCCCAACAGTGTTAACAGTTTGTTTACATAGCACACAGCTCGTTAAGAAAATAAGAGAACAAAAAATGGTATAAATTGAACCCACCTTCAGGCAGCGATAGAATATCTATATCTGCAATTGCAACTACAAGTATCTGCATGAATGTGTGTGTGCGTGTTCGCGATCAATGAATATTTATAATACTTTGCAACGGCAACAGGCACCGCCCATGGCCAGCTGAAGAACAAGCACATGGCCCACACCACACGACTGACGTTCTAAGCCAAAAATCAATGCAATCAAAAGCAATCAAAATTAATTTGCTCATTCGCTTGTTTTGGCAAAATGTATCTGCTAGATGCTTAACGCACTTGCCGCACTCTTTTTGGCATAATTTGTTATACAGACATGTAGAAATATATGACTATCTATGTGGTCTTTTGCGTTGGTCGACAACTGTTGCTGTTGCTGCCCTGCTGTTGTTGCTGCTGCTGCTGTGGCAACAAGTTCAATGCGAACGGGGCAAGTCAAAGTGCGCTTTATAGTTGCCGCTCCAATAACTTCACATGACAAACAGCAGCAACAACAAGAGGGGGCCAGACAGACAGAATCAGACTCTTAATGAAGTTGCATGTCAATGTCAGCTGAAGTTAAAATCAAGTCAAGTCAACACAAAACAACACAACTCAAGTCAACTGGCTGCAGTTATCCTTGCACTTACCCACAGCTCAAGTGAAGGTCTCTCAAGGCTGTTGCTGTTGTTGCTGTTATTGGCCATTTGGGCGGCATCTATGTCATCAATGCGAGTTGCCATAAAATTATTAAAAGTTGCTTAATTGGCATTAACCGAAACTCAAATGCAGTTAAGCTCTAAATGACTTTCCCCCCTATGCGATTGTGATATTTGAAAACTGAATAAAAAAAATGCATACAATTGCTGGTGTTGCTGCAATCGCCTTATTCGATCTATGGGGATATTCACGTAACCGATACTGAGAGCCGGCTGCGTTATTAAAATGCAATATGCTGTACAGTGTACAGTGTACACTTAGAGCGGGTGAGCGTTGTTATCAAATCCACATATTTTTTCTTTTTTTTTTTTTTTGTGTGCTAGCAATTAAAAATCATTTTTCATGAGGAAATTGCAGCGCCACATTGCCCCAAATTGATTAAATAATACAAGTGCAGTGTGTGTATGTGTGTGCGTGTGTGTATGTGGCGTATGTGTGTGTGCCCCGCATATGTGGCGTATAATTGAAAAAGTCTGTGGAACGAATAGCGGCTAATCCTTTGTGCATGCGTAAAGATCGGTAGGAGCTGATCTTGCTACCGACCGCAACAACAGCAACATGTTGCTCTGGTCGTTTAGGTGTGATTTTCTATAGCGCGTGCTAAACAGTTTGTGACTGCAAGCGATCTGCAACTTGATGCTGTTGTTGTTGTTATTGTCGAGTTACAGCTGGCAATGCGCTTGTCGTTATGTCGGATCAATTTTGTTTCAGTTTTGTTACAACAACTGCTGGCAACTGACCAAACTCGAAACTGAAAAAAAAATTGAGCAACTAAATTTGCATTTACCAAATCTATTTGCATCTATAGTATACATATATTCGTACGTTATGTGGTGAAATTTTGTGCAAATTTTTGTATAGATTTCAGCAGAAAATTAATGGCATAATGTAGGAAATATGACATCTGGTTCGAATTACTTAACTCATTAGATGAAAATGTTTTACAAGCTTAATGGAAAAACTTATAATAAACCTTTAAGTTATGGAATCGCTTTTAGTGTACAAATCGATTAAATGCAATTAAGCGATTGACAATAAAATGTATTTTTCAATTTGAATCTACGAGTATAAAATCGAATAAGTTATAAATGTCGTCGACGGTGGAACTGAGATGCATTTTAATGTCAAATCAAAAGACTTAGGCAACGAACGCGTCTGTGTCGATGACGCTTCGACCGAAAAGAGCAAATAACATAAATTTAACAGATTTTAGCACCGTCCGATGGCATTGCCGATGCAAATCAAATCAGTGGCCAGCCAGTCTGTCCATAAGCACATTATATGCGATACTTAAATATACTTAGAAATTGTTGGACAACAACACAAACAACGACAGGCAACACTAGTTCAACTCTGTGTAAATATCAAGGCTGCAACGTCGGGCAGCAAGTAAACAATTTGTTAGTAAGGTGACGATGAAGAAGCTCACTTGGCCAGTTAATAACAGAAGAAGAAGAAACAGAAATGAAAACTAGTTTGCTGCCAAAAGACTTCTATCTTACAGTGCTGATGCTGATGTGCGCGCGTTTCTAATAGAGTTGCCCAAAATGCTGAAAGCCCGTGTCCAAAATGGCAACGTGCTGTCGCTTCAGCTACCTAATAATTGAACTGCCTGTGGATTCGCTTGGCAGTATTTACTGTTGTTAATATTTACAGTTGTTGTTATTTGAGCAAATGGCATAAATGCTCAAATGTACAGATTTTGATCTTTAACGTTGCCAGCGCCAAATGTCAAACTGAATGCAAAGGGCAACCAAAAAGTTAATTTTAAAGCAAAGGCGGTGCCATCGTTTGTTGGCTTAAAAGGAAGAGCTCAATATGGCTTAAAAGTCGAAGGTCAATACACGAACCCATCTCTGTAAGTTTTAAGAACACAACAAAGAGAGGAGATGATCACAAATAGAATCCTGCATTTTATATTATAATCCTCTTCTGAGAGAGTTGAAAGGTGAAGAATTTTTGAAAGGTACGTTTAATAGTTTATAGAAGTGTAGAAAATGTGGGCAATATGTATGTTAATTTGCTCAGATCAGACATAAAACTCATTTTAATGCCGTAGTATTTCAGTTGCACGTACTTAAAGATTATTATCTCAGTATTCTGTGTGATGTTTTAGTTGAGATCAAAGCCAAAGATCTGTAGACCAAGATCTGATTGCATCTGCCGTTCGACCTTTCGGTTAATTTGTTTAAACAAAAGGTGGCAGACAGACTGTGTATTAGTCTGACATTTGGCGTAATTAGCATTAATCAAGCTTGGCCATACTTGGCTTTGGCCCAAAAAGTTTTATTTATCAGCAAATGGCACAGACCATTTGTTTGCTCTTGGGCTGTAAGTATTTTATGTCCGGCGAGCAGAAAAAATTATGATTACGCTTTGCTTGATGGATGGATGGATGGATGATTGACGGCTTGTTGTGCGGGTTCCCCTTGAGCTCGTTTCTTCATTGATAAATTTCAACGCACTTTGCGGCAGTGCAATGTACTTTGTAATTATATTAAACAATTAACAGGCGCCATGCTTCAAAGTTATTATTGTCATCAATTTGCATAATTGCCGCAAACAAACGCCCCAATCGGCTTTTGGTCAAGTTTCTGGGCTTAATTAGCCATGAAATAGTACCACGATATCACGGATTATTGTGCTCATTATTATTAGGGCACTCGACCGACTATTTTTGAATATGTATACCGTAAATACTCTTTCAATGTCAAGTTTTTTAAATTTAGTGTTTTGAAAAGACATTGAAAATTTTGCATGTGATTTTCAAATTCTTTGAATTGATTAAAAACTTCAATCAGTCATAACTTTGATAAAACTTAACCGATTTTCTTGCAAAATGTCACTATTACCATTATCATTTTCAACTTCAATTTGCCATAACTTCGACAAATCTCAACCGATTTCCTTGCGGAATGTCTGTTTACTCAGTATTTTTACCAGCCTAATTTTTTTCGTTTCTCACTCCCTTTCAACAGCCCCGCCTAGCGAGTGTTTGAAATGAAATGGTCCAAAGTTGCCGCCCATTGGAAATGGTGTCGTTGCCGGTCTACAGCATGAACTGCCAGAGGCTTGGGGCAGGGCCGTATTTGTATGACTTTTTATGTAATCGTGCCACAACAACAACAACACATAATGCGTGCCTCAGACAGAGCCATAATTAAATAAGCTCACAACATAATAACAACAACAGAAACTGACACAGTGAGTGTACAAATTTTGTTGCAAACTTGGGCAACAATGTTGTCAGCTAGTTTGTGTCTTAAGTCTTTTGTTTGCACTGTGGAACACAATTTAGATTTTTAGCGAAAATTGAAAAATTTAAGCAGACTTGCTGAAGTGAGAATATCTGTTATACTTAAGAGTTATTTAAGCCTTGCTAATTTACTAGTTTGGCTAAGATAGTAAACACTGTGACTAGAATGCATGTGCTGGCCAAATGAAAAGAAATATATATTTTGTGAATTTCAATGCAGTGTGCGTAGAGTGAGACACGCATTTTATGGAACCAACTATGCGGTGGGTCTAATTAAATGGGCATAAACGACCGGAGAGTCAACACAATGCAGACAGTCAGTTTATTTGACGTTTCGAAACATTGCGCAATTGTCGCTGCCTTAGACATCTTCTGTCAATTTTATTTTTCTTAATTACAAGTCGGCATCTTGATATTTTCTAGCTGTTTAAGGTCAAAGCTAAACCGGAAGACGACCAACCAGGCATTTGGGCAATCGGGCGATCGGCCAAACAACCAAATACTCAAACAACCAAGCAGCCAACAATCTGGCCAAGCAGCTGCGTTGGACTTGCGAAATTTTCGCCGCTTTTGCACTTCAAAATGTCAGCGAGCAAACATTTTCTACATATTATTTATGAATTGTTCAATTTTTCAATTTTAAAATGTTTTTTGCAACTTTTCATTGCAGCATGGCGCACTTCGCCATAACAAGTCGGTCAAGACGGCCGAGTCGCCGGCAATGCCGGGCCAGACATTGTTGTTTGACCTTTTATTGACCGACTGCTTGGCCAACTTGTCTGTGTAATTATTATCAGAAATACATTTTACCTTTTCGATTTTTGTTTAACAAATTAAAAATGAGCAAACGTCAGTTAATTGCCAAAAAAAAATATATATTTATTTAGACAAAAATGATAAAATAGAAATATGCTTAAAGAAGCAGCTGGTCGAAGTGGAAACCTTGTTTATTGGCCATATTGAAGCTGATGGCTGAAGCTCGTTTGTTATTGATTGACCCTATTACTATGTATTTATACATATTTGTCGGGTCTCTTTTCGATTATTAATTATTCATTATTGGCATTGTGACATTTGCTTTGAACTTCATTTTAACAGTCAGATTTGAATTCTAGTTTGTCAGTTGAGTGATCATTGAATTCATCAAAATTTCCCAAGCCAATTATGAAATGACTTCCTTTATGACATGACAAACATTCGCACTTAATGATATTACGAGCATGTATTTTGGGTTCTATTTCCGCCACAGGTTAAATGTTAATTGGCAATTGTTCAATAATTAAAAGCCATGGCAATCTATCAACAATTAAATCGTAATATAATCCGCAAAGTACTAACATAACTTTTAAATTGAACAACTTGATAGCATCATTGACCTTTAGAAGAAGAAGTTGATTTGAGGAAACGAATATTGCACAGTTGATTTTTGTTTGATACAAGTGGTTGCATAATTGAAGAATACCATAAATAATTACCCAAATATGTTACATTTTGTTAAAAGTGATTGCATTAAATTGAAACCGATTGAACTTGATTAGGAAAAAGTCTCTTTCCAAGTCCATAAGTTTTATCTACAGGAAATTGACGCATCTTCATAAATTTCAATACGCATTGACTCAATAGTTGGGATTGTAAGTGGGAAAAATGCAATTATTTGAAAATTTCCTGGCTTTTAATGGTTATTAAACAACAATTATTATTATTAGCTACCTGATTCTGCATAGCTTAATTACCAATGATTTATGCATGTAAGATACATGACGTGGGATATAATAATCCATACTTGTATCTAAGCATATCGGAGTTTTCACTTTAACAAATTGGTCAAGGTGCTCGATTAGGTTGTGACGACAACTCGTGAGTGTCTTTTGTTGTTGTCATTTGCAGCTGTTCATTTGACAATGTCGAATGTCTATCGACATGCAATTCACATTACGGCTGCCGTTTTCCAGTATTGCGATATAAATTAATGCTTAATCAGCAGCAAAAATTGTCTAAATCCGCAAATTATACACAAGTGGCAGTCGTTTAATTGTAACTGCCCCAAGTGCAGCCCACAGCAAGTGTCGGCCACATTTTGGTTGCCACAATGGAGCCAATGGTCAGCCTGGTCAACTGTCCAACTTTGGCCATTACAATAGCTGACAGTCATAACAGGCCAAGTCAATAGAATCAATAGAGATCATTGTTAAGAGCACGCTGGAGGCGTGCTAATTGAAATTCTTGTTGCACATTTATTGATTGTGTTGACCTTGTCGAAAAATTCATTGAGCTTGGAAATATTGAAAACTTACCATTATCAAATCACCCGTTTCCATGTGACGACGCATTAGAATGGCAGCCATATTTTGCTCATCCTGAAACACTTCACCAATCTCATGTTTATGATGCTGCAAGGAGAAGAGATGTAAGAGATTGATAAGTTTAGAATATAAAGGACTTACAGTTTGGCCGCTTTAAATACACTTTAAAAAGCAATACAATTTTAACGGTCGCATTCCAAGCATGCCAAGGGTAGACCAAGTCAAACTAAATCTAAAGCAATTTTTCAATAAATACACAAGACAACACAAAAATGCTGGTCTGTAATTCTGTTTCGTTGTGGTCAAGAGACAAAAGGCAAAGCGCGTGGTCTGGCAGCTGCATATTAATTAAACAACGCCACTGGCATGAAGCAGGAGACAGAGTTTCTAAGACAGACACGTACAAGATTAAGAGTTACTCTTAAGCTGGGATGAAGCCAGCGCAAAGAGCAGAGAGTGAAGAGGGGAGAGTGACGAGCGGAGAGCGGAGAGTAGAGAACTCGCTGGCTGCGTGGGTTATGCGGCAGCGGAGCTTTGATTTGATTTATGCACTTGGTGAGCAAATGTGACGCCTCAGCATGCACGTCACTCATACGCCGTGTATGCCGTGCTGTGTTTGCTGTGCTGTTGCCTGAGATTGACCATGAAAACTCAAAGTCTTAAACTAAAGCTTAAGCATTTGACATTTGGCCAACTGCCTGACAACGAATGTTGATCTGGTTTTTCGGTTAAAGCTAATACTATGCTTTGCAATCCTTTGACATCGACATTCGTATGTTTTTCATGCTTTTCACACTGCAAATCATTGCGATTTCAAGGCAACTCGGATTGTCAGTTGTGCGCATTGCCAAATTTTGAGCTTAAGGCCCAGGGGAAATATGGATTAGCATAGTGCTCGATAGAGATTTATTTCGCTGGACATACGAATATCAAATTGTGCAACTAATTAAATTAATTGCCGCTGCGCCTGCCCATTAATTCTGTAATAAATATCAAAATAAATGTAATCTGACACTTGACATCAGGCATTTGGCATTGACTGCGTATTGGACCAGGCCAACCAAGTCCAACACTGAGCCACAAAACTTGTCCGCGGCGCTCTATCAAATTACAAACATAAATCATTTTCATAACTGGCCAAACGCAAAAAACCAAAACCAAAACCAAAACAAATGTAACAGATCATAATAAAACACAAAATAATGCTCATAAAAACTAAGCCAAGTGCCAAAATCAAAGTCAGTGCAAAGTGGCCAAATGGCCACTGGCCATTGGCCAATAACGAGCCTGTCTACCTGCGTGCATGCGATGAAAGCAGCCTGAGAAACTGAGAAGCTGAGAAGCATAAGCCATAAATCATCCAGGGGTTAGTCGAACAATGCAGCAGTTATTGAAGATGTGGTTTTCAAATTGAATATGAAACCAGTCCAAACATATAATTAAATACAACATGTGCATTAAATTGGCATGTTAAAACGTTTCGTAAAAAAGATGTATATTTGATAAATATAAAGTTAAGGGATACCAAAATTTGAATGTAAGATCTACTTACATTCTTTTAACTCCTTAACTATAAAGTTAAGGGATATGACTATTTATACAACGTAAAAAAATTAGCTGAACGAAGCAATTGAAATATATCTTACAAATAAAAAATATTAAGTATTTCTAGACGAGAGACCTTCGATCGGATGAGTCGAATTCTTTAAGCAATAATTAATTGGCCTCATGGTTAATCAAATTATTTAACTGTCGCCTATCGCATGTCATTTGGGGGCGTGGCAGCTGGGGGGACTTGACTGTTGACCGCGAAACGTGTTGACACGCAAACGCACCCGCCAATAAATAGTAATTTCATGTGCAACAAGCATTTATAGCTTAATTTGTTGTTGGTATAATTGTTGTTGCTGTTGTTGTTAACGGGCCGGCTGACATGTCTTGGCTAACGACCTTGTGGAAATAAGTTCAAAGCAACAAGAGCGACCCCCACACCAAATGTCTCACGTATTTCTCTGAATTTGTGTGTTGTATATATTTATATTTCTATTTCTAATTCAGCTGCCAACTGGCAACGGGCAACTGCCAACGGACAACGGACAACAAGAATCAAGGCACTTGTTGTCCAATGCATTGGCCAAGTGTTTGACCATACCATATTTCTAAACTGTTAGTGTCCGGTGGCCACTTAACGTACCAAAAGACTTGTTTTTTCATTTCATTTGCCGTTTGCTTTTATTATTCCTTTTTACAATATTTCTTGTGTTTTTGTTTGAGTGCTCTTGAATTGACTTTGCATGCGGCTTGACCAATTTCCTTTGTTAACTGGTTGACAATTGTGCCCGATTTGGCTGATTTTCTGTTCTGCAGCAAATGCAATTTTAATTAGCCAACTTGTTGCATGAATTGTGGAATTGTAGAATTATAGAATTGTGGCACTCTAAACTGTAGAACTGTAGAATTGTCAAGTGTTGTTGCTGTCTTGCGATTGGCGTCATTTTTTTTATTAACGATGTCGTAAATTTTTAATTACAAATGGCAACAAGACAAGGTATTATGCAGATTTCGATCTCCATGAATGAAATGAAATCGTTTTGCAATTTCCATAGGAGGCCTTATGTAAATCCAACAAACTCACTTCAGTTTACAGACAGTTTTTGGGCCCAAGGGCTACGGTTTTTGTATGCATATTTCGCATATTATTTTCAAAAATTGTAGCTCATTAACAATATCTTTTTTTGGAGCAGTGAGTGAAATACGCTTATAGAAATTAGATGAAAGATTGTCGGGTCATCAAGCAAATGGACACTTAACTAAAGAGCAGCTTTCTAGCCAACGGAACGTGTTTTTTGTCTGCGAGTGGGTGGCACAATGGAGAATTGTTTTGTATGAGAAAGTGATCTCTTTCTTTTTTAAACTAATCTAATTGCCAGGTAACTGCTTTGGGATAGCTTTAACATCTTTAGCGGGAATAAATGTGATGCCCAGCGGTTAAGTAAAAGCCGCATTCGAAGTTAACAACTTCCTGACAACGGTTTGGCATTTCGTTATGCAAATTGGAGTAAAAGAGAAAGAGCCCTGACCATGGCCAAAACAAATGACTTAGGCAACGAACTAGACGAAGTGAAAATTAGCCTTTGAACTGTGGTGCGAAACTCTCAAAGCGCCTCAATTCATCACAGCTTATTATTGTGCGTAGCCTGAAGTCTTAGCTTGAAACTATTTCATTTGCATTTGTTTGAAATGAAAGCGAAGTCGTTCCATGTATGTGTGTGTGTGTGTGTGTGTTGTGACGCCCACTCTGCAATAAACCAAAACCAAACACTACGCACATTTATGTACATAAATCCAAACACCGTTTAACCACGCTAACTGACAATTAACGCATTAACAGGCGACATCGACTTTGTCGTGGATATGGATGTTGTGTGTGGGTGTTATTTTGTTTCTTTGCTGGTTACGCATTCGACGTGTTGGCCGGCGACTCGAGGCGCGCATAATGATTTCCATTTATCGAACTTGATTTGCCGTGCGCGTTTATTACGCACCATTGTGCACTCTCAGGCACTGTGTACACAGTGAATACAGCGTATACAATGCCAGGCAGTGTTCCCAGTCCACAAATTATATACACTAGACTGTTGATTTCAATGTTCAGTCAGTTAGTTTCATTTTTTGTGACTACGCTCTTCTGGCCGTCACAATGCCAAGGCTTTTGATATCGTCTGTGACCCCAAAAGAGACTCATTGTTATCCCATTATTTGGCTAATTACATATTTCAGTTTGGCCAGCGATGATCAATGTTATGATTGTGTCAGATTAATTCAATTGTTTTCTAGGTCTCAACGGATTAGCTTAAAGAGTCGGATATGAGTATTGTGGGTGGAAGATAATATATTTTTATATTGAATATATTTATTTAATTGAAATAAAAAATATTATTTGTAATACATTTTTATGTACGGCAATGTACTTTCTTTCCTATTTTATATTATATCTGTCAATAAATGACATTTCTAAGACTGTTTGCCTTTTTCAATGTATCAATTTCGGTAAAATATAAAAAGAAAGTATTCCCATATAAAATAAGTGAAATTGCATATTTATAGAATTATATATAATTGTGGAAAATCATATAAATATTTGCATTTATTATTATTAATTTTTTGGAAATTAAATTGGAATTAATATTTTATATATAACACAAATATAAATAAAATATGATTGCAAGGTCTTGTATATCTATTATCAGTAAACCGCAATGATAGCTATTCAATTTCTTGCAACTCAAACCAGTTAATGGTAGGTTTATGCATAAAGATTTCACAAAATGTCGGCAACTTCCGTGCTGACTTTCATTAAAATATTTCTTCAGATAAGCAAATTTCCCAAGGCAAAAGCCTCACAAATTTATATAGTATATGAGTGCATGTCAAAGTGGCTGACCACTCTCGTTACGAGTACTCAGAGTTGTATTTGTACTCGTACTTTAGTTTAGGCAGCGGCAAAAAAGGGAATGAACAACCTCGGCTGCTATGAGATTAACTTTGTTGGTTTGCCGATTGTTGTTGTTGTTATTGTTGTTATTTTTGTGCTTAGCTACAAAGCAACAGGCCGCACAGCGTTAACAATAACTGCAACATGAGCATGGCGAGCAACAACAATAACAGCAATAACAACAGTAACAACAACTACACGTACAATAACATGGGCTGTCAGGCAACAACTCGGGAGCATTATGCAACCGATTGCAGCGTCTGAGATCGGTGAAAAAAAGCTAGCGAAATGCAACTAACGATGAGGACAGCAACTTGAACAGCAACAACAGCAGCAACAACAACAACAACAACAACAACACACACAGCAAGAGCTTCAACTTGAGCTGCTTTCTATGCGACTGACTTGGTCGAGTGGGAGAGACAGTGGGACAGTGAGAGAGTGAGAGAGTGGGACAGTGAGCTAATTTCGAATTCATTCAGCTGCCAAACGTTGGCCATAATCGCCAGCTCATTAATCAAGCAGCCTTTCGGCAAATGAACAGCAAGACGTTGTCGTTTTGCAATGGCAAGATACTCCTATAACTACTACTATTGCTACTACTTTTTTTAAGACTCTAACTGGAGTCGTTTTGCAATGACAATATGCTCTCGTTAGTAAGTATTTTATTCATCTAGTTTTATTAGCACTGCTTATTATCTCTACCACAATTCTTTACTACCATTTTCACTACTTTATGTCAATATCTATCTACACATTTTGCAACTACTATTTCTAAAAGTATTACTACTTATATTTACTGGTGTGTATTTTAATAGATTTAACCGCATTTTAATTACATTACTCTACATCACAAATGCATTTTTAATTTTGCTTCAATTTTAAAAACTTCATCAACTTGCATTCAATTTGATGCGGCTATTTGGCTAAAGCTCTTCATTGAGAGCATACGAATAATGCATGTTCATTGCCCAAGTCTTTTGTTATTGTTGCTGCTTTGTTTAGCTTTGTGGCTTTATGGTAATGTTGCCAAGCCCAGGGAACTGGGGATTGTTCTGCGATTGCTGGCGCTTATACTCGTAAGGCTATTGCCAATCGACGGCAAACAACTTTGCACTTATTTGCACATAAACAAATGTATTATGTATGTAAATAAAGCAAATGGGTTCCGTAAGTTGCCAAGGCTAAGTTCTTATCCCTTTCAATGCTTAACGAATCGGAAATGATTCGCAATGTGGTTAAATGTGAAAATTCGCTGTTAACCTGCCTTCGAGCAATGCCTTCCAATTTGCAACGGCATTTTCAATCGTAAATATTTTTCCTGTTTGCGAAAAATTCGTTATGCCCATTTAGACGGCTTCCATAGTGGCAGACCAAGGAAACCTGCACCTTTTTTTTATATGTATCATGGTGTACATTTGAATTTGTTGTAGCATTTTATTTAATTTTTTGCGCCTGACCTTTGAAGGGGGCCTATCGATTGAATGTGGTGTGCTGGTGGGAGTGCCGTGTGACGCCTTGTGTTTGCCTTTATTTTTTCGTGGCAACAGCAGGAAAAATAATGAAAATTATAAAGAAAATTTTAGGGCGTTGCCAGCGATGTTTGCGCCGCCTTCATTGTTTGTTCAGATATTGAATGAAAATTTCACTGCACGAATCTAATTTTCATCGCTTGAAATTAGTAAAAAGTACCAGAGGAGAGTGCAATTAAAGTTCATATAGTTCATATTTGAAATTTGAAAGTTAACTCTTGACACTTTATGAAACAGAAATCTGATTCATTTCCCTGTCCAAGTTTGTGGCTTAAGTCTTTTGTTTCTACTAATCACTTGGCGGGAAAAAAACGAGGTCAGATTTTCGTACAATCAATGAGAATACGAGCATATTTCCCGCGTGCGGTTGAATTCAAGTTAATTCCAAACAAGCCACAAAAATTGCCAAAAAAAAAATAAAAAACAACTGGGTTAAAAAATTAACCCATTCATGCCACAAATTAGAATAAATGTTTGCTTTATGGAAGGTCTCGCTGGCAAAGTGCCGCCATTAGTAAACGAAAATCGTAGAATACAAATACAAAATAATTCAATTGTTGTTGCTGATGTTATGCTCCATAGCCAGAGGCCATTTGCTGCTGTTGTTGTTGTTATTTTGGTTGTTGCCTTTTTGTGCCATGAGTCAAAGTTTTTCTTGCGGGCGAAAAATAATTGCCAAATCGCAGACACACTCGGAAAATGTCAATTGAGTGTGTATATGTGTGTGTTGGTCGATTTCGCGCTGATGTTGCAATAAACCACAGCGCATTTCATTTTAATTAAAAATAAGCCAAAATCTCCCAATAAAAATATACACACATAAATCTTTCCGCATTTCGCAGAGGCTTTCAAGTTGAATTAACACACAAACATAAATCACGAAGCGGAGTATCAAGAGAGTCCGAGAAAGAGAGAGAGGGAGAGAGAGAGGGAGAGTGAGACACTGAGACACTCTTTGCCTGTCTCCCGACATGACATTTCACTTTCATTTCCGAAGTTTGTGTCTGTCCTGCATTCAAATCAATTTTTTTGTGCTCCACTAAGTGCATAAGTGACTCCTACAGTAAAACCCGACATGGCCAGTCAAAATGCGATCGAACCATTGCCCCATTGTTGGCATCATAACGCAAAGCCGAGAAAACTCAATAATAATAACTATAAAAACTATCACTTGCACTTTATACAAGACTCCGCCCATTTCGTCAAATGAATTTAAATTCATATAAATAAATACGGTATATTTCGACAGTAGCAAGGCAAAAGAAAGTGAACACTTTTAATGGAAATAAGTCACGTTCCTGTTCATGACAGAGTCACAGAAATGAAAATCCATTTAGTGTGAAATTTAATTGTTATTTTCGAATAAAGAACATTTATGTATGGAGAAATCTGCCTTATTCTGATATGTATTAAAACTAACAGCAACAAGGGATCCGAAATAAATATACTTTTTGATCAGCGAATTAAAGTTTGTAAAAATCAATATCGAATTTATAAATTAGCATTAATTTACATATCATTGAGTGCATTAGTGTCAAATGCTATTAGAAACAATCAATTGTCGATTTAATGTCACCAACTGCCTGTCATCAACTTATCTGGTTGTCGCTTTATATAAGCCGATTTCCGCACGTCCTTGACTTTATAGTTCGATCATATATATACATATACACATTTTTGGCAGCTAATTACATAACAAGTAATGTAATTAAACACGAGCTCTGCAGAGACGGAGTCCGAGAGCGAGATGGAGTCTAATCTCTTTATCACACGGGCAATTAATTTTGATTAGATACAGGCAATGCATAGAAGACTCAAACAAAATGTGTACAACAAAAAGCAAATAGCAATAAGAGAGTGGCAAACGAAGCGCAACTAAAGCGAATGTTGAATGTTGATAAAAAATAAAATGTGAGTAAACGGAAGACAAATCGCTACACAAATCGAAGAGAAAAACAAAAACCAAAACCAACGAAAGGCAATAAAAAACCTTACACATTGTTATGTAACAATGAAAGTGCAGCAAACATTGAAGAAACCAATCAAATGGTTGATAAAGAAACGTGTTCAATACGCCCAATGTAAATTACGATTGTTTCGAAACATTACTATTGTATATGCAAAAGATCGAATCTGATTGTTAACCTTACATTTGATTTAGATACGATAAGACGTTGATCCAATGTGATCATTGTCTGTAATGCCAGAGCTTCGATCTGTAGATATATATTTAGGATGGAATGACTTAAAAATTTTACTGATAATTCTCAATATTTGATCCAATCCATGCTTTCAATTTCAAATAATAGTAGAATACGCCTAAGATCAGAAATAATTTCAGAACTCAGAGTGATGTATCTCTAAAATTGTATCTAACCAAGTAAAATATATTTAAGTCTAAGTGAAGAAATTTTTATTGCCCTCCTACTTTATTATAATGTATTGCATCTAAAATACAACCATGCCATTATTTGTATAATGTATAGTTTTTCATTGTAATCATTACAATTTTAGTATCCCTGACATTGTAATTTCACTCACCTCCTCGTTGTGTATCTCCTGCATGTCCAGGCCATGTGTTGCATTCGGTTCACTGCCCACTGTCCACATGCGCAGCTCATGGGGCGCTCCCTTGAACAAACCCTGCGTGGCATGCAGCGTGAGGTTCATGTGGCGTCCGAAGGCGCTGAAGGAGACGTTGTGTGATTTAATGGCGCTGATGTCGCTGCTGAGTAAATGATTACTGTGTCCCGATGCGGCTGCCTGTTGCTTAAGCTCACTGTAGTAGGCATTTTTGCTTAGATCCTTTTTCACATGATGCGGCGGCAGGGAAGTTGGTCCCGGTGAATCATCGATGCTCCGACGCTTGCGCTGGAGACCAGCCTGAGGAGTGTGATGCAGCAGCTGGACGAGTTCATAGTCGGGCACTGCGTCGTGTGTGTCCACATGGAAAACTGAATGCAGTTGCTCTGGCGACATTTGTTTGTGCAGCTAACGGACCGAGAAAGAAAGACGGAGAGAGAGAGAGGGAGATGAAAAAACATGTGTGTAAATAAATCGAGAGATCGCCTCTGGCGGCAACAAATTGTAGCAATTGTTAAACAATTAATTGAAAACTTATCAATAATTCAATGCAATAAAGGCACGCCATGAACACAAGTGTTTATACGGTTATACTCGTACTTTTATACGGCTTTTGTGTTTGCACGGGCAAACTCAAGTGGTCTAGAGATTAACGACTCAGCTGAACTGAGCTGAGCTGAACTGAGCCGAGGTTTGTCGGTCGCAGCTCGTGAGTATCTTCAGCAAGTGGGTCAGGGTCAGAGCATCGCATGCTGCTTGGGTTTCTATGAGGCCTGAAGAAACCCAAAACTAATACGGTTTAAATTGTTTGCGTGTATCTTAAATTGGAAAACACTCTTATCGTCAATGCGTGTATACTCGCACTTTAATTTGTATTGAGAGTCCCCCAATATACAAGAGTATTTTAATTAATATTTTATTTATTTGTACGTGTGAATTTAATTTACACGATATAGTTGTTGCTCAATTTTACATTTATTAACAATGTCTTGTTTATTGCTATTCCATTGATTTATATTTATACATCTCAACGATACACAGTAATTTTGTTTAATTAAACCCTATAGATGTCAGGAGAGAAATCGTCAATATTTTGCTCTCAGTTGTTATTGTAAGTTTTCTTCAAAGTTTGTATTTTTATAAATAAATTTCCAAACTCATGTGAAGTTTCTTCTACTTTTATTTTCATTTTTAATAACGCATTTAAAATATATGTATTGTACAACTTTCTTCTCAATTTCTTAACGAATTGGTTTTAGTAAAGCTAAATATTATTTATAATTTTGATTTATTTTCTACTACAGTGATTTTAGCTATTCTCACTAAGGTTTCCGTAGTTATTAATACCAAGAACCGTTAGCTGTTAATCTCAGTTCGATTAACCAGTTAACAGTTTAACAGTTGGCCTCTTTTATTATTTTGTTTATTATCCATTATTAGATTCTCATCTTAAAATTGATTTTTATCGAAAACCGCATTTCCGTCTATTCGGAATATTGCTGCCAATGTTATTTATCGCATGCATTCCAAACAACAGCGGCAACAAATCGACAATTCAACAAAAATTTGTTACAGGGTCAAAACAAACTAGAATTTCCTTTAACAAACACTGGCCACAAGCCGGCGGGTAAATACAAAAGACTTAGACAACGAACTTGCTGAAAGTACCATGCGAGCCACAACGAAAAAAAAGTTTGGCTGGCAATTTAGGCAAATTTCTTGAATTTTGAAGCACCATAAATGGCTCGCCGCATCGGAATGAGTCAAATTGTACAGCAAATGACGCTGACAACAACTACGGTCAGACCAACAACAGCAACAGCAACAATAACCGAAAATCAGAAGATGACAAGGTAAACAACAAGAGGTCTGCCGGAGCATGGATGGAATTGTTGTCGTTATTTTTTTTTGTGTATTGTATAACAGTTAGCGTGATAATTCTGTTTTAATTGAAATGCAAGCAACGGCCGGCGAAATGAGTGCCTCGAATAAGCTAAATGAGTCGAATGCGACAGGTGAACAAACGCGCAAAGAGCAGAAGAAAAGCAGACGCAGACAATACCAAAGAGTTTTTACTTTCATTTGAAACGTGTTTTGACCACAGACCATGGCAACAACAACAAAAACAACAACAACAACAGCAGCAGCAACATCTCATGGGGGTCGACTGGAGTCTCTGCCAACGACTGCAGATTGAGCAACTTTTGTTTATTGAAAGTGAAACTGATAAACCGATGACGCGCCAAAGTTTCCTCTCCACTTTGTGCAGTCTGAGTGTAAAATGAGTGCTGTGAGTTGCGAGTGTACTCGTTATGTATATGTGTTGCTGCTTAGGGCTTCCCGACTGCACTCGAACATTTGGAAAGCTGAATGCACCTGCATTAATTTGCAATATGCAATATGCAATATGCAAATCTCAACAGAGGCCACACCCGAACACCAAACACCAATCAACACTTGGGGGCCAACAGACATACATTGATAGATGTGGATAACGAATAAATGTTGGGAAGGGGAATGCGGTTAACGGGAGCAGCCCTTGCTGCCAATTAATTGCAATTAATGGGAATCAACAGCAAATTATGCAAAGCCGTCGCCATTTGATGAACAAGATCAGCAGCAGCGATTAAACTAAGTGTTATAGCAGGGATGGATTAAAAAAGATCGAGTGAACCAGTTGGATTTAAAATGAAAAAAATTATAACAATAAAATAAATAAATAGAATAGATATTTAAGCAAAAAAAAAAGGTTCTATTAATTCGATTTAAATTCTTGGTAAGCTTCTATTTTTTATGTCGAATCAAGAAATGAGTGTCTCTAAATATGAATGAAGGATTTTAAACTAAACAATGTTTTATTAATTGAAAATTAATGAATTTTAAATTCACTATATATACTATATAGAATTAATGAATGGAAGTTCTTTGATATTAATGAAAGATTTCCGCATTACAAAGTGCTTATTTTAATTTAAATTTAAATAATTTGAAGCTTATTTAATTGAAGAGCTAATAAAAATTCCGGTTTCTCACACTAAAGAATGCAGTAACTTTGATTGCTTTGACTTTAACTGTCCGTTCTAACTGGAGTTTTCTGTCTGTCAAATTGCGATACTTTAAGCGACTTTACTTTTAAGAACTAAATACATTTGATAGACGAATGTTTTAGCTTAAAAGTGGCATGAACCAGTGAACTGAATCCCAGTTAATCATTCATCGATGGCTCAAATCAAATGCGACGTTGACTGCGACAGTCGCGACTGTTGGCGATTTGTCCAAGCGGCGCGCGCTTTAATTTTCGACGGGGTGCAATGACGGATATTGTGAAATTTGTGTTTGTAATTTGTATGGCTGATGTCTGATGGTTGTTGTTTGTCCGCTGCTGGTTGTTCGCTTGTCCGGTTGTCCGGTTGTTGCTGTTGCCCCTGTTGCTGCTGTTGGTGTTGTTTTTGCGCGCAATTACTGAAATTGTGTGATTACTCATACGCCCGATATAACCGGCATGCTGAGTACGTCTGTGACTCTGACTGCGACTGCTTAAGTGCAGCAACAACAGTAAATACAACAAGCTACCACTACCAACAACTTTGTGGCAGCCAGCAAGTCAAAGTAAAAGGTGTAGCCGCCATATTAGCGCAAAAAGTGTGCTTCAAATTGGCTGCGGGGGAGGCCAATACTCTGTTTATGGCATACACACACTTATTTCGCTCACTGTGCGTTGTTGTGTGTCGTGTGCGTTGTGTGTTGTGCAATTTTCTAGCCCGGTCAAAGTCAACATCAAAATCAACGCCTCTACGTACGAACGCTCGGAAGAGTGTCACTCGACCTTTTGCTTACCAACCATATAAAGAAATTATATTCACTTCAACTATGGACAGACAGACAAACGAAGAAACAGAGAAACAAACTAATGTTAATAATATAACTACTCCTTATAACATTTCATTGTTGTTATTTGCCTTTTGGGAGCTTTTCGTTGGGTGTGTTGACCTTGCCGCACCTGACAACCGCCGGAAATTAGCAAATGCTTCTGCTGACGCCAAAAATATGTTGTTGTAATTGTACTTTATTTTCTGTTTATGCACAAAATTAACAAAGTGTGAAAAGTTCAGTTTTGTACTAGGTACGTTGAATTACCTATGACTTCAGCTCAGTTTAATTGCAGCCCATTTCGTTTGCCTTAAAGTGTTTGCCTTTCCGCGAATCACTTTCCGATCGGAAACTAAGGAATATTTTGTATTACGAGTGTAATAAAATTCTGTTATACTTATTTTTATACTAATTACCTGCATGTTGTCGTAAGACAGTTAGAAAATATGAAAGGGCGATAACAATAGAAATGACAACGAATTTCTAGTAACCCAATAGAACTTAAAAGTAATTTTCACAATATTAGAATCTAATCAGCCTTCAATTATTGAATGTACAAATATTTATCCAAATCGTAAAAATATAATATTTTTAATTAATTTAGTTATTGAATAAAATGTACAAATGGTCAACAATTATGTTGAAATTTGGAACAAAGTTCTGACAAAGGATTTTTTTTGACTCCGTAAATACATATTTCAAAGTATGACATTTAAGAAGTATTGGCATTTTGGTTGTTGTTCTCAAAAGCAATTGTTTTTAAAATCTCTAGAGATGTCTGGAACACACCTGAATATCTTATATCTCGAATTCTTTTTATAATCTTTAACTCTAGATGTTTTAGCCATTTCAATCATTATTTTATAATAGTTATCTTTGGGCTCTTACTCACTCACCCCCACACACACACACACACACACACACATGTTACTGGCGGGAACGTGACCCAAGTCAGAGTAAAACCCAACGATAAAAGCCAAGCGTGACAGGCAGTCACAGCAGCAGCAATAATAACAACAACGACAAGCATTGGTAACTACTGTAACAACAACAACAACAGCAACAAGACCAACAAGCGCAACGAATCGTGCCACACAAATTTCAAACGCCAAAAGTTCTTGATTTCACAATTAAAAGGCTTAATTCGTTTGGCCAACAACTGCAACTGATATTCCCGGCCAAGTTCCAAGGAGTTGCTGTAGGAAGAGGAAGAGCCAAAGCAAGACGAAGACAAATGCATATTTTGTTTGAGTTGTGTCTTTTTTTTGAGTTTATTTGACAGCACATAAAATATAACTAGACTAACAGCAACAACAACATTGCACTGTAATCGGCTGAGTCATGCAGTTATAACGAATCGATTCTTGAATTTTGTTGCTGCCAGTTTTGTACTGCTGATGCTGATTATGCTGTTGTTGTTGCTGTTGATATTGTTGTTGTTGTTGTTGTTGTTGCTGTCTTAGCTTTGCCTTGTTACTACCATAATTTTTATGCTTGGCTGCAATTTGAAGGGCCTCGTCATAGTTTGTTTTTGCCATTTTGTAGTTGTTTCTACGCAGCAAAAAACAGCAACAAAAGTCAACTTTAATTGCAGTTAAATTCGCAATCTGATACTAAGTCTCAGTCTCAGTCTCCGTCTGAGCAGATGTGTTGCAAGCAACAATATCTACGGTAATATTCAAAAACGAAGGAGACCGAAACCATTTAAATTTTGGTCTAATATGGATGTGTCAAGGAAGCAAACAGTGATGTGCCTCTAAACGGGGGCAAAGTTCAACAAAATGGTTAGTGTTTGTCTGAAAAACTGTTTGAAGTATTGTTTGATTTTTGAAGAATTTATCTTTAAGATAGATGTACTTAAATGCACAGTAGCCTGATTTGTTTATGCATCAAACATTTAATTTCCTAAGTGTTGCTTTGGATTTATTAAACTTTATTCTGTGTCAATCGAATAACCAAACAAATCAAATAACCAAACAAAGAACAATAAGATTTAAGTAAAGAATTGAAGTGTCTTTTTTAAGTCAACATGATTGGCATTTTGACGTTCATAGAACATGTTTAATTAAATTGAATCCATCGCAAAATAAACTTGACTGAAGCATTTCTCTAAACTGGTTTAAGCAATAGCTCATCTTACATTAATTTTGACACAGGAATTTTTAGATTGTTTTATACAAAGCTATGAAATTAATATGGAATAATACTTTGCAAACCTATTTATAGCATTTTAGTTTAACGAGCAATAATATTTATAAATCTTATTGGCAATAAATGCTAGCAGTATGTCAGAGGAAAGAGGGGCAAATACAAGAGGGGCAATCAAAAATCAAAGCAACTTTTGAAATAATTACAAGAACTTTTTACATATGACCTTGGCCATAATTCGTTAGCGAAGCTTTTTCTTTGAGACAAAAGCTGAGCGTGCGTTTGGTTTTCAATGAGTCTTGAATACATATAACTACACTCAACTGTATTTATGACTACTTGTTTTATTAACAATGCCATTTGTGCTTGGCAAGTGTGACTGAGAGTGCGAGAGAGAGAGAGAGAGAGAACGAGCGAGAGAGCTGAAGTCATAGACTGATTTCATCGCGTCTTTTGCTCGCTTTAAATAGTTTTGTAATTTAATTAATATACAAAAAATGTATTTAAATGCCAATTACGCACAATACAAATGACAATGAAATTGACTTCTTGGCGGTCATTTGTTCATTCAAGTGTCAAATATACCCGTTAACTGTTATTGTCTCATGCGAGTTTGCCCCCCAAAAATAAAGGTTTCGTTGCATTGAATTGATTGATGAGTTATTCGACTTTAACCGAAAAATAAACGAATAAACGTGATTAACAGACGTGGCTAACATTACGTGTACGAGTACTTACATCTGGCAGTGCCTGGCATATTGTACTGGCCAATAGGAGCGTTGTGATTGGGCCCAGTAATGAGAACATTGTTTGTTGTCTATGAGTATGGGAGCTTAACAAACTTAAACTGCAAAGAAATAAAAGAATAACAACGAAATAAATATAAAAAGCAGAAACAAAATATGATGCAATAATAACATTTAATAATATTAATTTAATTAAATTTATTAAAACAAATAATAGGTAAAATTAAATTAAATTTATAAATAAAATTGAAAAATAATTACCCAATAATTAATTTTGCATTTACATTTAAATGCATTTATTTAATATGATTGCAAATCTCAATGCAAATTGCATAAAACGCACCCTGTTTAATGCCAAATTGCCTTTTTTTTTGGACCATCTCCACTCTTCTCCCTTTTGGTCATGCTCAAATGGACTTTATGTCTGTAAGCCAAGTTTGAAGTGGCATCCTCTGTCTAGTCAGAAAGTGTTGCAACTTAAAGGCTGTTGCTGTTGTTGCTTGTACAATTAATAATTAGTATTTATTGTACAAAACCTACTTTTCTGGCCCGCTGGCTGTAATTAATTGTTGCGTAAGGCCAAGAAGTTACAGGCAGCTGCTACAACAGCAACAGAAACAGCAACAACAGCAACAACAGCAACAATAACAACAACAGTTAAGAGCAGTGCTGTACATCCGTCCGGGCGTAAATGCCATCGAATGCGGCTAATTGTCAATAATGATGCAGCGATGCGTGGCAAGAGGCGGCAGCATCCACATCGACTTCGACATGGCCAGACCTTTGACAAACCAACTGAAAACAAACAAAACTGCCCAGCAACAAAACCAACAACAACAACAGCGACAGCGACAGCTGCTGTTGCATTTTGCAACTTCGACTCTTACAACAAATTGCATGACATTTGTCTTTCTGATGGTCGGTTGCTGCTGACGGGGAATGGGGCAGAGGATGAAGGATGGTGCATGCAACATGCAGTGGCATTTTTTTGGGCATATCAATTCTTAGGGCAATTTGCAGGCAAATCTTGCTGCAACTTTCCTTGCTGCTGTTGTTGTAATAATATCTTGGATATCGCAATGACATCTGAGAATGAGATGTTGCAATTCCATACAACCACATTTATTGCATAAAGAGATCATCTTTGGCTGTCAATTAAATTGTTATATTTGTTAGCTTTTCCCAGATAACTTATCATCTACGACAATTCAAACAGTAATCCACACAAAATTATTGCTCAATGGGAGCATGGCAAAAACTGCAGCTGTGTCCTGTGAAACTAGGTCGAAATTATCGAAATTCTCTGTGACAAAGTCCCGCCTCAGCGTTGCAACTGCCTCAAGCCTAGAAAGTGAAATTTCCTAAAGCATTTAATTGTAAATTATTGGCAGCTTTCCTACGATTTTGCTTTATACAGAGAAAAAAGCAATACAGAGAGGAAAGACACGTTCGTTTTAAAGGCGTGAATTTTGCCTCAAATGTGCTGAGTTTGAATGAGTTTTCACTCGACAGTCAACGTTTAGGTTATTTAGGTGGAGTTTTTCATGGAGTCCAGCCCACAGGCAAAGCCCAGTTAGAGATGAAGACATTAACAGGTCACTTTAGGGTTAATAGCGACCGTGCAAATGTGATTAATCAACTTTACTAGTGGAGAATTGGGCACGAACCAATAAAATCAAAACTAAACACGAAAAACAAAAGACTTAGGCAACGAACCTGTTGTCCTAAGCTATTAATTATAATAAGTTTTTTTGGTACAATACTTTGCTCGGTAAGTAGAGCTACTTACTTTAGATTCATGAAGCTCAAATCTATAATGCTTACAAATATTTTCCATTATATTAAATAACAATAATAAAATGCAAAGCAAAGTCAATTCTCGTTAAGAGTGCAAATTACATAGAATTTACATGAAATTATTTGCATTAAAAAGAATTTTCAACGAACTTTGTTGAGTATAGTATTTTACTTTGTCAGCATTGCAAAGTCGTCTAATTCTCCGTCAAGTTCACTAAGCTTCGCCCTAAGGGCAAATGGCTTGTGCGGCTTTAATTGGCCCTCAAACAAATGTATGTAAGTTCAAAGCCAGCAAGTCAGCTAAATGGGCAACAACACTCAAATAAATTTTGTGGATAACCTTGGGCAAGACTTTCACCTGAACGAAGCCAAAACAATAGAAGACCAGAAGAAAAAATAAACATCATCAAAATGGAATTAATTCATCAAGGTGTCAAATTATGACGAATTTTGATTTGAAGCAACTAAAACTGAATGTCAACGAGAAGCCAAAAAGATAAGGAAATCGAGATATTACCAAAAAAAAAAAAAGAAAAAGTCAGCTGAGAAAAAATTAAAAAAAAGGTTGCTAGACTATTAAATACCCTGCGCTTGACTGTAGATAAAAACATTCTATTAAGGAAATATTGTGAGTATTCTCTTAGCAACTTGTTTCCTTAGCATACCCTATTGGTTCAGCCGATTATAGGTCATAAGGCCTATCGGAATATTTATTAAATACTCGCAAATGTGACACAGTCATTTTGTTTGTCGTTCAACACTCATGTTTTATATATACATAAATATTTAGTATATACAGTTATGCGGCAAACGAAACAGAAATCTAAAAATCAAATGCAGAAAATCAAACCAAACGAAACGTGCTATTATAAATGTTGTATTAAACAACGTGTTGACCATTTTGACAATTTGCTGTTTGCCGTTTGCATAATTAAGGTCGATTAGGGCTATTTCTTATATATATTATACTTATATGCAGATGATGATCATGCTGAAGCTGATGATCAAATGAGTCTTGAGCTCAAGGTTATGGTTATAACAGTGCCGAACAGTTGCATTTAATCAGAGCTATCTGAACTTGCAAAACTCACAAACAGACCATATATGAATCTACATACATATGCATGCTATATGTATCTTTATTTATGTCTTTTTATAACCGATTTTTTATTTTAGCTGTGGCATCGCGTGCATGACCAGCTGTACAATTATGTAATAGACATCAAATGGCAACAGCTTTCTCAGTGTTTGCAGTTTGCAATGTTTGCCGTGTCTGTTGGAGCAATTAAGCTTTTGGGGCCCCAATTTAAGAGTCGTCACCAAACAGAAGCGCTAAGAAAGCCAACAGTTAAATCGTTTTTGGCCACATTTCGAGCATTGTGGCAGCGCGCTAAAAGTGTGGAATTATGCCAAAAAGCATTGAAAGAAATATTCAACACAGCCTACACGCAACAAGAGATGGACACAGAGAGAGGGAGGTAGGGAGAGGAGAGGTGAGGCAGTCGAAAAAAGCAAGTTGCATTGTCAGCTTCCGCATAATTATGGCGACACAGACACACACTTGCCACATATTCAACAGTGTGTGCGTCTGTTTTGCCTGTCTGTTATTTTCTGTAACTGTTTCTGTATCTGTTGCATTTTGTTTATTGTCTGCTTATGGGAATTTTTGATGGCTTTTTGCTTTTAGCTCTTGGCTGTTGGCTGTTGGCTGTCTTTGGTCATTGTCTCTTTCAGTTGGCTTTCTTCACCAATTCGCTGACACAACAACGAGCAGCGGGCCATCGCGTCTTAAACTGGGGGTGTCAGCGTTTTTACTTGAATTGACATTGACAGTTGACCAGAGCCATACCCATACCCATACCCATAACCATAACCATAACCATAGCCACTGTCTGCTGCTTTCCTCTCTTGGCCATCTGCTGTAGCCTCTCTGTCACCTGTCGTCGGAATTGTGCTGATATCATCGCCAGTTTTGTCCACACCTGTGCACTGGTAGCTACTTAGTTGCCTATTTGTGCACTTTGCTTGATAATGAACTTATTTAATTATTATTTTCTTCTTTTTTTCTGTTATTTTTTTTAATAAATGCTGAGCTGTGCGAAATGCCTTTGGGCATTTGCCTCTGCAGACAAACAGGGCGCATGAGTGATGGACTTTTCAGCAGCTGTGGTCGGTTAAGTAATGATTACGACCAAAGTTTTAGCTTAACACATTTTATGCTGATGCTTACTTGTATAGAAAGTTATATAATAGCTAAGGTAATTGAATAATGTAATCACAATCTTTATAAAATTAAGAGAGCTACGCAAACATACATGCGAAATATATATTTAAAATATTTCAAATAAACAGAAAAGTAAAAACGGCCTTGCACATATACATTTAATTAAAATATTTCCGACTTTCCTATATTCATATAGATAAAGACATTTGAATCCATTAATATGATTTATAGCAAAGGCGGCCTCAGCAGTTTCTCTTACAAGAAGTTTTTTCTCACTCATACTTATATTTTACTCTTGTAGCAATAAATATTGGAGAGCAGACATTTAAAAGCTTCGTTTAATTTAACAAACATTTATTTCATACAATATTAACACATAAATATAAGAATATGCGAGAAGGCCTTCAGCAGCTGCTTTCCATACAATTTTTAAACGTTTTTCTCATCTCTATGGTGCAAGAAACGTTTTAATCTATAAATAACAGTCAAAAGACCTTCAACAACTGCTCTCAACGGTTTATCTCAACCTTATCCAGCTGAAGACATGTAAATGCAGCTTCTGTAGGTTTATCTTGATATGAATTCTCCAACTCCCACACAAATCACAACATTATTTAGTTTGGAGCATAACAAACTGACATAACAGAGTTCAACTGCGAACGTTTTGCAAACGAGCCAAACGAAACCAACAAAAGATAATAAATTTGATTCCTCATTTAACAAGTTGCAGGTTGCAGGTCGACAGCGACAGTGATGGCGGAAAGGATTACGTAAGGTGTCTGTGACCTGAACTCTTTGCATTTGCTTAACATTTGAAATCAACTGCAATTTACCCAAGTGTGTGAGATGTCTGTGTATGTGTGTTTGTGTGTGTAAGGGCGAGCGAACATTTTCCATTGTTTCCCTGCCGAAACAATAGATCATTGGGAACTTGCACCTTGAATGTGTGTTGAAGACCTGCTGACAGATAGCGTGGCTGAAAAAACAGCTGTGCAAATGTTTTTCAAATGGATGACTACCAAAATCCCACTCAAATACCAAAATGATGTCTCTGATTGAGATGTTGAATGCGTTAAGCCCAGAATAACTTCAACATTTGCGTTCCAAACGAGTTCTGCGCATAATCAATCTATGTAAATCTATGTAATATTTTGAGTTTTTTAAGCCATCTTACAAAATTATAGACGCTTGAGAACCATCAATTATTTCACATTTAAAATTCATAAAAGTTGCGTGAGTAACTCCGGCGACATGATGCGTATACGTAATTCACAGCCAGCTAAAATGCTTAAATTAAATAAATATTTGCTTGTTAAATATACACGTTTCGGAACTGCCATTAAAATAGGCAAATATTGAATAAATACACGCAAATTTGCAAGAGAAAAAAATTTTGAAAAATGGCAGACAATAACAAAAAGCAAATAAACAAAACTACGTATACGTAATGTGTTCAGTTAATTAAATAAAAGAGGGATAATTAAAATTAAGCCAAAAAGAAATGCCAAAAAACACCGTCTTAACGACAATCGCAAAATATACACACATAATTTATTTATTTATTTATCTGGCCATAGAATAAACACCAACAAAAATCCAAAAATTTAATAATAAAGCAAAGCAACAACAAACTGCAAATACTTCAAAATAATTTCGGAATTAAAATTATTCGCTGCAGCTGCAATTGTTGTTGCTCTTGTTATAATTTTCCAGCTGTTGTTACAACATGCAACAGGCAATACAACAACAACTACATAACTTGTAGATTGCGTGCAGCTTTGCGGTCGGCGTCGACGTCGCCGTCGCTGTCGCTGTCGTCGTTGCTGTTGCCTGTCGGAAAAACTGTAGACCGCAAAATGAAAGTGAAATTGAAATTGAAATTGAAGAAGACGTCAAAAGCGCAGCGCGAATAGCTTAGCAACAACAACAACATCCACATCAGCAACGTGTTCAACTATTATGCAGTTTTTGTTTATGATTTTCGTAATGGCCAAAACTATTACATTTATGACATTTCCATTTTCCATTTGTTTATTGTTATTATTCTGGCATTACGCTTATTGTTCGACTAATTTATATTGTTTTATTTAAATATTGCATATTTATAACCCGCAACAGGAAGTAAATTTATTTATTTTGGAGAAAACAAAATCCAATATCAATAATAAATAAATAACTATTAAGAGCTATTAAAATTACTTTTATTTTAAACAATTTACAAATTTTAATTACTTGACTATAAAAAGGGAATGTGCAATTTCTGATTTTAAAATTAGCATGAAGTATTGTGAAAATATATTTTGTAAAATCTCAAACGTTTTACTCGAAAGCTATTAAACTTAAATTGATACGCACATTATCAGCAGTAGCAATAACAACAACTGGAAAACTATTTATTAAATGTTGAAAAAATGCAATTAAATAAAAAAGACACACACACAAAGTGAGTTGAACAGACACAGATTGGGAGACAGAGAGACAGAGAGACAATCAAACAGGTTACTCGAGTTTCTTCTTCGGTGTCAATGAAAAGGCAGAAAACAAAATACTAAAATAAAATAAATAACAAAAATAAAAGATGAATTAAACTAAAAGTGGACACTGTTGTCGAGCTGATGAACGATGCCGATCACAGGGAATTCATCGAACACAGCTGACAAGGTTTTGTGTTGAAAACCAACGATAAAATGAAATAAAATAAAAAAAATAAATACGAATTCGAGTACAAAGCAAAGCCAGAGATCATTTGCCTTATAAACAAACACTGTTCATAGAATGCGAAGGCATAGAAAGTTGCAAATCTACTGTTACAGTCTGATTGGAGCTCAGATCATTATGCATACAAGTTAAAAGCTTCCCGCTATCTCTCTCTGTCACTCTCCCTGTCTCTGTCTGTCTTTGTCTGTCTTTCACTGGGCTTTGTTGCAATCCAAGCTGCAATAATTGCAACAATAACAGCGAGGAGAGCAGAGTAAAGCGTATCAGGCAATAATAACTGTAGCAATATTACAAAATCGCTACGATCGAAGCCTGAAAGCGGCCCAAAACACCAACAAAAAGTAACAACAACAATGAGATAATAATAACGTGTTCAGCCAAAAACCCCAACAAAAACAAAAACACTTCAAACGTTTTATATGCATTTATAGCTAATTACTCATAAGTGAAATGAAAAAAAAACAATTTAAATTAAATGGATTAAATTCAAATACTTAAAACACAACTCACAATATTTAAAAACAAACAAACTTTGTGAGTGTCGAAAAGTTATGCGATTTTCTAGTCTGAATTAATATATTTTCAAATATCAACTTTAAGAATCAATATAAGAAATCTTATATGAAACGTGTGAAGGTTTTAATTAAATAAACTTGTCTGCAAATTAGTAAAGTCAATGAAATTTATTCGCTAGCCATCATCTATCGATTATTTAATTATTAAATAATTTATATGGCCGACAGGCAGACAAACTGTCTAAAGAACCGCCAGGCACCAGTGAGAAAGCGGAAATTAACAATAAAATCTGGGATCATGTGATATAAAATTGAAAGGCGCCCAAATAATGATATACAGATTATCACCTAAAAATATCTATTCTTATTTCGAAGTATTTTTAACGTGTATAATATTAACCGATTGTTTTTCACTTACCTAAGTCCGAAATATTTCTAAACTTTATGCGGCCCCAAAAAAGGGCGACAAACTGAAGGCGTAAATCCTTTTTGGGAATTGCTCGAGTTATTACGGTACGGGTACAATACGAATATAGGTACAGGTACAGGCACACTCGCTTGTGTTGGACTTGTTGACTGCTTATTTATATATTTGTATTTATAATGCTCTATGTATTTTATAAATCTCGCTTTTCTCTTTTGTGGAAAATCAACGTAAATTTGGTGTAGATCGCGCCTGCGTCCTGGGCTCTTTTAGCTGGCTTCGTTCTGGCTCTGATCAATTGATGCGACGATAGCAATACCGATAACGATGGCGATAGCGATAGGCAAACGCGCGGCGATTAACTGTGATAACTGTGGCACGGCAAAGAACAGAGGGCAGAACAGAAACACAGAACACAGAACCCCACAACACGAACGGAAAGAAAGACGAGCAGCGATTAAACTGCAGGCGGGCAGTGCGCTAAGATTAAATACGGCGTGAAATTTGCTTGCCAGTTGACGTTGTTGTGGTTGTTGGTGTTGTTGTTGTCAACGAAATTTATATTCTCACTCATTCCATTTCATTTCATTTCATTGTGATTGTAATTGTATTGCTTTTATTATTTCTTAACCTTCTGTGGGCTCAGAACACGAAAAAACATAAACAATAAAAAAGCGCGGCGACAACGACGACAACGACGCAGCAGCAGCAGCAAAAGCAACGGAAAAAAATGGCAGACTGTCAGACTGTTGGGTGCGAGCGAGATGGGAATTAAAATGGAGATTACTGAAAGGCAGATTCACTTTTTACTTTATTTTTTTGTTGTACTTTATTTTATTGCTTTTGCTTTTGCTTTTGTTATGCCCAACACGATTACGAAAACGAAGAATTGAGAGATTGCGAATTGAGCTAAATTCAATCGAGCTGAAGCTGCTGCCTTTTTTTCTCTCTTTCTCTTTTATGATTGGGGTTGTTGTTGTTGTTGTGGTTGCACTTTTTTGAGCGTCGCGTCGCTTAGACGTCGCTTTGCCACTGCACTGGATAGAACTTAAAGGCAGCCTTACATAAGCAACAGCTCTTTGGGAACTCCCTCTATAGGTTTTGTTTCTCTTTTGCTTTTGACTTCAATTTGATTAACTTTTTGGTTTTTGAATTCTTTTTTATTTTTTTTTTTTTGATATTTTGTTGGCAGTTGGTTAGTTCGCGTCTGCGTGCCGTTTTTGTGGCCGTCTACGGAAACTGGTCGGCGCACACTAAAGTTAACGTTCGCTGGGGCAGCGCTGCGCAGTCCAAAAAATATAGCGCACAATGATCGGGCCAACAGCAGCAACAATAACAGCAACAACAGCGATAAAAGCTGACAGTGCAAGCGAGATAGACAAGCCACAGACGAGCTTTGGGCCCAAACCGTTGTTATTGTTGTTGCTTAGGCCAAAAGCTAGTCGACAACTTAAAGCCAAAGCCAATGCTTAAAAGTTTCGCCTTGAAAGCTTCCAATGAAAGCGAAAACGAAAACAGACAGCAACAGCAACAGCAACAACAGCAGCAAAAGCGAAACACTTGCATTTTTCAAAGTAGTTTGAGCTTCGTATTTTGAGTGAAACTTTGAGTGAGTCTCTCTCTCTCTCTCTCTCTCTCTCTCTTTAAGTTGTTCTCTCTCTGAGTGCTATTGGCTTTTTGAGTGCAGTTTGTTGCTGTTGAAAAGCATATGATTAATGTTGTAAAGATTTGTTTTAATTAATCTTCGATTTGCAATCTTCATATGCATTACTCACTCACTCAATGCTAATAATCAGCATCAAAACAGACTTTGTTTAATTGGTGAGTTTATGAAAAATAAAATGAATTAAAAATGTGTCATTAAAGGCATTGACAGCATTGTACATTCTTTACAGGAAGCTGTTAGATTCTGAACATGTGTTTTTACTCTCTCTTCGCCGCTTACTTTGTACATCGTTTAACTTATCGCAAAATCATTTAAATGCTGGCAACAAAAATTAAAAATCGGATGAATAACAATTCATAATAATTCAATTGAAAAAAGTGCAGGCAAGTTCATTGGCAGCCTGCGAAGCGTATTGTGAATTTCTCAAAAGTTAGATGATTCTGCGATTGTCCATTATCATATTGTTTTCAACTCCCCCATCTCAATAATATGCACATAAATTTATGAGAACAATCAAAGCGTTTCAATTAAAAGGTAATTGTCACACATTATGAATTTGGAAACTGAATCGGCAGGCGGTCAAGTACAGTGAACTCTGAACGTAAGACCAGCAGTCGTTTGACGTTCGGTCAACTGGTCGTGTGGTCGACTGGGTGAAATGGCAATGAACCAATGAACCAAAGGATGTAAATATTGATACGACACACTGTCTCCGACTCTGACTCAGATTTGGGTTCAGTCGCAGCGCTGACGTCGCAAGTCGACTCATTATCAGGTAACCTCAATTGCCATTTTCAGTCTTATATAAGCAACAAAACAAAAAAAAGGAAAAAGATACTCGTCGATTGAAATCTTCATCAGATCATGGTGTCATTACACGTGTTGGTTCGCTGCCGCTGCATTTCAAGCGACATTTAGCCCCAGCTGCGATTGGAATCTATTAATGAGCTGTGATATTTTCTTTGAATCCCCTCCAACTGCATTGGATTGGAAGTAGTCGGAGCAGAGCAACTGGTTTCATTTCATGGGTCGTCGGATTCCAACTACGGAGCTGCTGTTGCTCCATTTGGGAATCTCAATTGAACTCATTACTTTTATGTGGATTTCGTGCTAATTGCCATGCATTTGTTTACATTGTCTTAAATTTGTTGTCTTTACGATTGCTTTCTCACAGTCTCCACTGTCTCTTCTAAGCCAAATTGACAGCGCAATCGCAATACGTAAAGTTATTTTGTGTTTATTCATTTAATTTCAGTTGTCATTGTCTGATTTTGTTCTGTGTCAACTGTCTTCGATTTAAGCAAAAATTATTGAACTTTTAGCCAGTTTAGTGACACAATTTGACAAGTGAAACAACCACAGCACAACCTGTTAAGAGTCTGGTCAACAGACAGCAAGTTATACAAGGCGAGGCCAAGACGATTTCGACCAATTCTTCATGGTTTGATGGAAACAGAAAGCTTAACAAATGTCATTTACGATCAGCTGGTTCGGATGAAATATTAATATAACCCTTCTACTTATTATATATCTGATTAACTATATATTATTTTATTTATTTTTATTGCGATTCCCTTAACTATAATCTACACCCACTAATATTGTATTGTGCAATTTAATCTGTCAGTCTGCTGTCTCCATTTCTTTTATATTTGCGTAAAAGCTCTTCTTCGACGAGTCTTCTTACTTCATTAATCCGTGCCTCTGGAAAGGTCAATGTCAGTGGCCCGCATTACCAATTGCCCAACAACTCAGATCAGTATCAGTATCTATCAGTATATATCATGCATATTTCATACAGAAACAGCATGTCGTTAATAGTAAGTTGTCGTTTTATGAGGCGTCAAAATGCAGTTAAGCATAAAAAAGCAATGTAAAACTTTAGTCAGACAGACAGAAATGTGTATATGACTACATATATATTCAATATTTATGGCTATTTCATATTTCTATGTATATAATAAAGAAAGAAAAACAAAAAGAAAATCAATAAAAATTTGCATTATTTTCAACATTTAACGCTGCCTGATTCGGTTTGAAATGGGATTGGGATTGGGAATTGGAATTGGAAATGATCAAAGAAGAAAAAGAGAAACCAATAAAAAACCGCCAACGAAATTTACGAAACTGTCAACGGTCACAATCTTGGGTCATTTCAAATGATGTAATAAATATAAACAGCGACTAATCAGGTTTAAAACTTTAAGCGAAATTGTAACATACAATAAATACACGACCGTAAATATGGATTTTAAATAAACCAAAAACTGGAGTCAAGCTGAAGAAATGTGAATAAATTTAAATACAAGCTCAAAATCCACAGACCCAAAACCAAATTTAAATTCAAATTAAAGAAGTAAAAAAACTAAACGGTAACAAGTTGAAAATTGCAGCACTTTAAAAAATATTGGAGCAAAATCGATTATATTATAGGCATTATTGCCATTATTATGTCAGACCAAATGGCTACCAGTTCCAAATTCCCAATGGTCCAAGACCCACAGAGACCACAGAAACCGTTGTGGTTGCTGCAAGCAACAACAACAACATTGCACGGAATCTGACCCATAACTAGGTCTCTCTCTCTCCCTCTCTGTCCTATGTCTCTCTGTCTGTCTGTCTCTCTCTGCGCCATTGCTTCTCGGCTATTACGGTTATTGTGTCTTATTGACTTTGTGCATTTGCTTTTGTTGTTACGTTTCATTCAAACAAAAATCTATAAATATTCATAAGTTATCACACATGAGACTTGACTGGCTCCTGTTTGCGCAAGGAAAAAAAAAAAAATTAGTTGGTTTTTTTGTTAGTAAGGTTAAAAAAAAATAAGGGAAAAAAAAAAACTGGCGTTTTATGTCCTTGTTTGGATCGTTCAAGGAAAATTTTTTAAGAATATTTGCACAATCTAGTTAATATATATATTCTTAGTTATATACTGTACTAAATTAATTTAATTGAATGGAGAGACTTTGGCAATTAACCTGTTATGGGAAAAATTAGATTCATTAACAAATATTTTTATATTTATCTTATTCAATCGAATTAGATCTCGATCAGCCCGGAAATTATCCTGAATATAGCCACTTTTAAAGTGTTAACTTAAGTTTCACACATTGCAATTAGTGTTGATCACTAAAGTTCATTGCCTTTGTAAGGAGTCAGGTAAATTAATTGATGAACCGACAATAAAACAATATGATTATTAAAATTGGCGCTGATGTACGGTAGCAACTTCCTGCAGTTTGACAAAACAGAATTCCCCTGCAGCCAACGGCCTATAAATTAATTAGACAGGCAATTACGAAGTGTGAATAACTTAGAAGCGGGAGTGGGGGGTGGGGCATATTCATTTGAACAAAAATCAATTTGTTTATCAAAACAGAACACAAAATGCGAGTTAAGCTAAGCAAATGATTTGTCATGTTGAAAGGCTGATTAATTGTTCAAAGGAAACAAAAGACTAAAGCAACGAACTTGCAACGAACACAAGTTGCGATTGCAATTTAAATGAATAAGTTCAACAGAATGCTGTTCAAAATTAACAACTGAAAAATAAAACATATTTTAACATTTTTGTGTAATTACCGCACAATTAATCTTGATCAAAATCGTATTCCAGAAATCTACAAATTAACAATATTTATTGACAGATGTAATGGTTCATATCGGAATCCCTAATTAAAGAGAGACGAAAACATTGAACCAATATTAAAACTAAGTTTCAGTTATACTTTCAACATTTCAGTTGGAAATAATGAGTGTTATTTCAAAAAATAAAGAATTTAACAATTTGTATTTGGAATATTAATATAATTTTTTAATAATATTATTTTAATACTATAAAATATTAATTGAAGATATCAAAGATACCTATATGAAGTCAATAACTTGAAATGGCAGTTCCTTAGCCTTTGACTGAGTTTTTGTATGTTTCTGAAAATATTTTGACGTTCTGTTCTGGTTACTTTCAAATTGGGTTAATCAGCGATAAAGCGCTCATCGACGCCTTCAAAAACATTGTGCGAAAATTACTTATTAACAATAAATTTATTTAAATGTAGAATTTGAATATGTTTAATTTTTTATATGTCGTGTGACTTGACTGAGTGAAAATGCAAAGCAAACTTATTATAAATGGGCTTTTTGTCTTTAGCTGCTAATTGCAACTCATTAATTTGCATGTTAAATTAATTGTTAACGTTTATGCATTGTTATTGGCATTTTTTGTTGTGATTGTTGCTCTCTGAAATTATTACTTCCTAGGCAATTGGTTTTGACAAGGTATGAAAAACAGCGCCTGTCAGTCGTCGTCGTCGTGGTCGTCGCTGCCATCTCAATAACATAAAATAACATAACATTTTGTGGGATCCCGCGCAAATCCACATCCACTCGTTTTGGAGTTCAAGTTTTTGCAATTGACCCACAAATTCATTATGCATGCAAAGTTGGTAATTGAATTTGTATATCGCCTTTTACATTTGACGTATACGTAATTTTGTATTGTCTGACTGCCCAACTGTCCAACAGTCCGACTGCTGACTTTTTATTTCCGTCAACATTTCAGTTATTAGATACAATTACAATTAATTTTCGTTTCAATTTCAATGGCTAAGCACCGCGATCGGCCCAGCCAATGGATAATATGTTGAAAGGTCTTCGATTTCAATGGGATATTGTGCGAGAGTGTCTTGGAGTTGATGGGTTTTTAATGCCCACGCAAATGTCATGAGCGAACATTTGCAGGGTCGCTATCAGGCTATGGGCCAGATCATGTGAAAGATTAGATTAATAATTATACTTATATAACCTTAATGCCATGCTCACAAATATATTTCAAACTGAGACACAAGTGCATATTTATTAAAAAGAATAAATTCATTTCATTTACAACAGTTCTCTTAAAATAATACAAAGATCTGACCCATAACTGGAAATCTTAAACACGCGATACAAAAAAATAATAAATGGTGAGTCAAGTTTGTAAATCAGTTTATTGCACCGCCGTTGGCCCAATTACAAAGGTTCGATTAATTGAAAGGCATTTACACATTTTAACATACAGATGAGTTATTAATTAGTATTAATATTAAATGCTGAACAGCTAACGAAACTCGGTGATTATGAAGAATACCTTAAGTAGGACTTGTTCCAGAAGATCGTAGCTGAATGTGGCATATATCGCATATTCCCCAGTAGGCAGTGGCAGCATTTCAAGCGACTTTACGGGAAATTTGAAGTGCTCCACGCACAATTCCGACTGAAAATTTATGAATTTTGGCAGTAGTAATTAGCTGAATGATTGACTGATTGATCGACTTTTGAATGGATGAATTTATTTAATAGTTGATTGATTTATTCATTAATTCATGAATTAGTTAATTAAGTAATTGATTTAATGCGCAATTGACTGAAAGACTAGTCAGTAATTGATTGATAGGTAAATAAAGTAGTGAAGTGATTAATTGACTAATTTACTTACCGGCAAAGGACATTTTTGGACATTGGTGTGATTGGCGAAACTGTTGAAAATAATATTGACAAAAGGATTATTGCGTCTGTCGAGATATTCGCAAAGATCGGAATGTCTGACATCATAAAGGAAGGGCTTATAGCCACTGGCTCTTTTCAGCAGCTGTATTCGCATCTGAAAGAAAACAGAAAACAGCAGTTAACAACTTTATTTATTATAATTATATTTCAATTGAAACTTGGGAAATTTTAAATTTTTAATGAATTCAAGATTTTTGAACGCAGAACAAATTAAAATGCCATGATCTGAATGGCAATCCGCTTCAAATATGGTGAAACTATGGAAAAGTTATTGTAGCTCAATCTACTGATCAACTGCTCTTAGTTAAGTTTGAATAAATAAATGTAAAGTAGTAGGCCATAAGTAAATGTGATTATATTACTATTTATAGCCTTGAAATATAGAGCGTAGCTCCCAATTTACAATTTATATAAAAATTTTATAATCGTATAAGCAAAAGAAAATTGCAATTGTTAATCATGTGTTTCTTTAGCATTGTTACACGATTTTTGATCATCGTCTTTGGGATATTGCGACCAGCCCGTTGCACGCAGAGGGTGCTGGACGACATGGAGTTGACCTCCTGGGCCAAATACTGGATAGTCTATGCATCGCTGGTGTGCATAGAGCTAATGGGGGACACATTCTTCGCCTGGATGCCGCTGTATGCAGAGACCAAGCTACTGATTGTGCTGTGGCTGATTGTATCAGCGCCCCAGGCTAGTGTCTGGGTCTTTGATACGATTCTCAATCCGCTGCTGAATCAGCACATGCCGAGGGTCGATCACTTTCTGATGCACGGCAAACACCATTTACTAGGGGATGTTCTGAAATTCACATCCGAATTCTGCAAGCACAGCCTGGATGCAGTGCTGCCCGTGGTGTCCCAGATTTGGAAGAAGTCTCCAATCGTGCACACAGACGACTCCAGTGCAGAACTAAAAACCAACAAGCAAACGAATGACGAAATAAATCCGAATCACAATGAGATCCAGCCTGCTGTTGGGACCTTGCCCAATTCGTATTCTGGACATTACTACGATTCAAATGCAGAAGAAGAATACTATGAAGTGACTTTTCCATCTTCCAATTCTCAGGCACAATCTCAAACCCACGTATCGCAGCAAAGAAGGAATCTCTCAAAACAATCGCTGCCAGAGCTGGCCAAAAAGATAACGACTCAACCATCTTCACCCCCAACAATTCGCCCCAAGCGTAAGCAATACGTATACGACATGCAGTTCGATGAAGAAACTCGCAAAACCAATTCCCTTTTGGATGTCGAGGAAGCGCTGCAAAATCAACAAATTTCCGTTGACCGCTCGCATCGTCCATTCTCTTCTCGAAAGGAACATCGTTATTAATAATCTCCTCACTCGACCCTTATATCAATAAATTTACCGTAATGCGACACTGCACTTTGCTCAAGAGAAAAAAAAATGACTATAAAAAAATCGAAATTAAATATATAATACGTTTATAAATTTTAAACTCGAACTGTGAGCTATCATTTTGAATTGGAAATGGGGAGTGATATATGTACAATATGTATATATGTATGTACAATACTTAAGTACTATCATTTATGATTTTTACACGCATCGAAGTGAAATCGATCTACCATATAGTTTTAGTTGAAATGGGTTAATAACTTTAAATATTATACATATTTCCGTGTGTGTAGGTACTATTAAGAGCATGATAAATTGGTGCACTTGTTTATAATTGACCCAACAAAATGCTTAATTAGTTTGCGATAATCGTAAACGCTTTACTGCATGAAATTGATGTGTATTTTGAGCGAAATCAAAGTGCGTAACAGATATATATATATCGTATATTATTATATACCAATTTATTTACATAAAATTACATATGAATATATTTTTATATCCCACTGGAATATGAAAACTCACCGCTACAGGTCTCTCGAGAGCCTGTAATATCTTTATCCGTAAACTCATTTCGGCAACATCGCGTTTCACCGCATACAGACGACAGGTGGTAAATGTGGTAAAGTTGGGATTCTGGCTGACGCACTGCAAATTTGTAAACTTGGCCAAGCTGCTAGTCTGAAGAAAATGGTTGCTTTATTGATCCCATATCCCAACCGAGAGGTAGACGACACTTGCCTGCACAATTTCCCCAAGCATGGCCCACTGCACAATGAACCAGATCAACGCCATTAATAAGTGGTATTTGAATAAAACTTTTCCGTGGCATGTACAAAGCAATACTCGATCCGGCTGATAACTGACTTTGACAATTTTGTATTTTGTAAAATATTCTGGCATATACACGAAATAAATTGAACAACAATTTTCTGTATTATCATAATTACTCAGCAATTATATATATATTTGAAAAACATTAAGTCGGCGATGATGTTTAATGAAAATACAAATTGTAGACCAAATTGATCTATTTCGTTGGCCTCTTTGTAACACTTAACATTAGAACTAGTTGCATGTTTTTAAATCTATAGGTGTGAGTGGGTGTGTGTGTGTGTGTGTTTATTTGTAACTATGGAAATGTTGATATCTAATCGCTGGCCTCATCCTCATCATCACTTCATCCTCATTACTTTCGTTTGTCTCCTCATCGGAAGCTTCAGCTTCGCTTTCACTTTCCTTGGCCTTCTTTTTGCCAGATTCTTCAGCGGATTTGCTCTTCTTCTTCGCTGGTTCACTGGTGGACTTTTTGGCTTCTTCTGAGCTCGTGGAGTCATCATCGGATATGTATTCCTTGCTCTTAAAACTACCGCCAGATACATTTGCCTTTTTGGCTGGTGACGGATCCGATTTGCGTTTCTTTACCGCTTTGCTGTTGTTGCTCTGCTCATCATCGGTGCCGTCGCCGGCGTCGGCACCTGGTTTATAATTACGCATCTCATCCTGATAACGTTGTTTATCCTTGGCAGCGGCTTCTTCCCACTTTGATTTGTCCTTCAGCTCCCTCCACATCTCGCCGCCCTTCTTGGCTATTTCGGTGACCTTTATGCCCGGATTATCGCGCTTAATCTGCTCCCGGGTATCATTAAGCCACAACATAAAGGCTGTGGTAGCACGCTTTGGCTTGTTGGAGTCTTTCTTCTTTGTGGGTTTTTTTCTAATGAACAAACAGAGCGATTAGTTAGTTAGTCTATGTAAATCTTGGAGTTTACTTACTGTGCGCTCCTTTTCCTTGTGTTTCTTTTCCTTTTTCTCCTTCTTTTCGCGCTTTTTCTCCTTGTGCTTCTTCTTGGAACCAGAATCGTCCCCTCCACCGCCGGAGCCACCACCACCACCACCACTGGCATCGCTGTCATCGTCCGAGTCACTCTGCACGTTGCTGTCGTACTCCTCGGCCACATCCGATTCGTTTTCGTTGGGCTTAAAGTCCTCATCGGTGGATTCCTCATCTGAATCATCGCCGTCGTCATCTTCCTCCTCTTTCTCGCGTGCCTCAGCCTTAAGTCGCGCCAGATAAGCATCCGGCTCGTTCTCATTATCAGAGTCGCCAAAATCGACATCCTTGTAGCCGCTTTTGTCCTTGCCCATATTGCTCACGTGAAGCTTCTTCTGTGTGATATAGTCAAACAACTTGGCGTACTCTTCCTTTTCGATTGAGGAGAATATGTGAACGGTGCCATTTTTGAGAGTCACCTCAAAGTCAAATGAACGCGTTGAGCCTCCACTGCGCGCAAAGTTTACGGAGCTAATCTCCTCGAATCGTATGTGCAGCGGTGGCTTGTGAATGTAGATGAAACCACGCTCCAATGGATACAGATAGCCAGCGGCAGCTTTGAACGAGCAGCCAACAGCAGCTGTACCGGAATGTCCGATGAAGTTGCCCGGTCCAGTTATCTTGCGTCCAATCAACACTTTCATAACTTTGCCCATTACCTCGTAGACAGGCCCAGACAGCTCCTTCTCCAGCTTACCCTCGTATTTGTCGCGCAACTCCGCCTCGCTGAATGGCAACTCAATGGTGGTCTCTTCATCGGGGGCAAATAACAACACAAGGTAATGATAGCGCGTCTGGCCCTGCTTAATAGGAGGATCCAGCGAGAGAACGAAGAACATTTGGCGGCTGTCCTTGTGAGGTAACATGAATAGTCGCAGTACCGAATCCATTGGAATCTTGTAGTCGAAAGTCTTGCCATGTAACTGGAAGAAGGTCGAGAAGATTTTGATGTCGTAACGACCGCGCGGCGTCAGAATGTGAATCTCGCGGAATATAGCAATAGATTCGCCGGAGGCCGATATAACGGATGCCTTGTTCATGACATTCTGATGAAACTTGTCGACTGGATCCTCTTCAGCCGATTCAACGGCCGGTATATGAAAGCGCATCTCCAGCAAACCCACGGGTGCATCATCGTTCTGATGAAACTCCAGAGTTACCTCGTTCTTTCCAGTGACGCATTGTGATACATGCGATAGCGGCACCTCGAAGATGGTCTTTGTATCCTTGTCGAAGCTCAGCACTGATCCCATAAAGCGTGCAGTACCCCAATTCCAACCCTTCACACACATCTCCTTTTCCACCATATCCTGCGAGTACGCATCCTTGATGTACTTGCCCAGCTTCTCATGTTCGCTGTCGCGAAATCCACTGAATCGATGCAGCGCTCCGCTTTTTGTGAAGATACGTAGTCCCCATGTTCCGACAAACTTTTGGGCATTTATCAAATCAATATCATCAGCGGCAATCTGTTCCACCTTGCCCGTCTTGGTGTTCTTGAATATGATGTTCTGCTCGGTTAGCTTTAGGCGACCTGATGACTACATATTTATACGGTTGGCATTTTAAGTAGGCAGGAGCAGAGAAAGGGATAATTGATGTCAGACAAGAGCAGCTGGTAAATTTGCAATTGCAAATAGCGACTCGAAGACTCACCAAAACACCGCGGACTTCGGCGTTTATGTCATTGTACTCCAAGGAATCAACCATGTTTATTGTGCACTGCACTAATCACTAATTTAATCAACTTATAGTTACACCGCTTTGTGAAATTCTTTACAATTTGCAATGTTTTTTGCACGAGAAAAATGCCGACAGTCCAACACTGCGCGCCCAATTTTAGGTTAGACGCTAGAGATGAAATTAATTTATGTTCATCTTGCTTTTGACAAGTATCTTAAAGTTCCAATTCACAGCTGTTTAAATTGTTCACCGAAAACAATTAGATTGGCAACTTCTTACAATTTGATCTGAAAACGGGAATGTAGTCTTTTTCGGAAACCAACGCTGCCATACCATTTCTGGGAAAAAGGCTGCCACTCCACTTTTCGGAATAAAGGTCAGCTGGCAACACTGCTCACCGTCCTAATTTTAGTTGAACGCGCATCTGGATAACAAACGTAAACAGAATATACGTAGTTTGCATTTAAACCGCAAAAGATAAGAAAATACCGTGCAATGCAGCGCGGAAAGATTTTCTTCGGCAAAATCAAGCTGAACGTTAGTAAGACGCCTGCTGAAACTAATACAAGTGACCAAGATGCCGGCGGTTTCAAGAAAATGGACAAACAACAAATGATACGACAAATTGAAGATGTAGCCGAAGATCTGGAAAGTCAACATCTGAAGGAAGTAATGGGTATAAGTGGATTTGGACGAAAGGCTGCCAAAGTGTTTGACATCAATGAACAGATTGCCAAGGCACGCACAGCTGCTCCACCTGTACAGGAGCAACAGGCAGAGGATGATGATGAAGATGTAATTGGACCACTACCGCCAGCAGTGGCATCGGAGGAGGAACAGAAGCAATCCGATGCAGCAACTGAAAAGCAAGCGAAAAGCCAGGATCCTCCAGATGGTGAGGAGGACAATGAGGACGACAGTGACGCTGATTCGGATGATGAGGAGAGTTTGCCGCGTCGCATTCCCTACACACATGAGGTGAAAATGCAGCATGGATCGCGTGCTGTGTTGGCTCTGGCTGGAGATCCATCTGGTGCCCGTATTGTGTCCGGCTCCATAGACTACGATATGTGCTTTTGGGACTTTGCGGGCATGGACTCTTCAATGCGCAGCTTTCGCCAGCTGCAACCGTGTGAAAATCATCCGATTCGCTCTCTCCAGTACTCGGTTACCGGCGACATGATCCTGGTTATTTCGGGAAATGCGCAGGCCAAAGTTCTGGATCGCGACGGCTTCGAAAAGCTCGAGTGTTGCAAGGGAGATCAGTATATAAGCGACATGACGCGCACCAAGGGGCATGTGGCACAGCTTACCTCTGGCTGCTGGCATCCGTTCAACAGGGAACAATTCCTGACCGCTGCTCTAGATGGCACACTCCGGCTATGGCAGGGCCTGCGCGCCAAGGAGCAGCTACAGGTGATCAAAACTCGTGCCATTGGCGGACTGAGAACCAATGCATCCGCCTGTAATTACAATCGGGATGCAACGTTGATAGCCGCCGGCTGCGTGGACGGTTCCATTCAGACCTGGGATACCCGCAAGATGTTTGTAAATACGACACATTGTGTGCGTTCTGCACATCAGAAGGGCTCTGAGATTACCTCCATTGTGTTCTCGTACATGGGACAACAGCTGGCCACACGTTGCAATGACGAGACAATGAAGCTGTGGGATCTACGCAACTTTAAGCAGCCAATGCACACGTGGTCGAATCTCTTCTCCCGTTACGATACCACCGATTGCTGCTTTAGTCCGGATGATCGCATGTTAGTAACTGGCGAGTCGCTACCAAAGGATCAGACAGAAGCACATCTGTATTTCTACAGCACCAAGACCTTCGAGCAGGTGCAACGCATTCCCGTTGCCGATTCGCATGTGATCAAAACACTATGGCATCCGAAACTGAATCAGCTCTTTGTCAGCTGTGGCAATGGCATCATTAAGTGCTATTATGATGAACAGCGCAGCATTCGAGGTGCCAAACTGTGTGTGGTGAAGACCCATCGCAAGCGACAGCAAATGGAAATGGTGGGCGTCTCACAGATCATAACGCCCCATGCGCTGCCACTGTTCCGCCAAGAGAAAACTCGTTCGTCCCGCAAGAAGATGGAAAAAGCTCGCATGGATCCGGTTAAATCCAAGAGGCCAGATTTGCCCATTACCAGCGGCCAAGGCGGACGTGTTGCTAGCTCTGGCGGCACTCTATCCTCCTATGTCATTCGCAATCTAGGCCTGAGCAAGCGTGTCGATGATGATCAAGATCCGCGCGAGGCAATTCTGAAGTTTGCCAAAGACGCTGCCGAGAATCCATACTGGATTGCACCCGCCTACAAACAAACTCAGCCCAAGGCCATATTCTCCGAGAAGCTACCCTCGGATGAATCGGCTCCTTCAGCCAAAAAATCCAAAACTGAATCGGACGACACATAGTTTAAATCATAGTTTAATCCTAATTGTTGACATTTTTACGTAGTTTACAAATGAATACGGTTCCCATGATATATTTAATCACTGATTGTTTAATTTATGTTGTATACTCTGCCTTTAATGGAAAGTATGTCTCTTAATGATAAAGGAAACATAATAAATTAAATAAAAAAGTAACAGAAATAATTGATTTATTTATAGATATATACTCGTACTTACTTTCAGGCATACCATTTCAATCTCATAGCCAATCTTTAATCCATTGTTGATACTATATATTTTTCCTTAACTTCGCTCGGTTTGAACTTTATTAAACATACAGATTACATGGTTTTTTTTGGATTGATTGGTTGAGTTAGTTGTTTAGTTATGGGTTTTATTTTTTTAGATGGCATGTGCTTCGTGTATAATACTTGTACAATTATGTATGTATGTATATGTATATTTATAGGTATATAGGACTATTGGCTAGATTGTAGTCCATTAACATAACTTTAGTGCCTTGTACTAACATAATTATTGCTAATTATGCTCACTTTTAAATTATCCATAGATTCATAAAGTGCTGTACATAAGAACTATATAAATAGTATATATCATCATAATTATAATAATATTAATCCGAAATTTCTTGAAACATACTCAACAATACCTAATAAAGTTTAGTTTTTATTAACAATATTAAATATTATTTGTTGTTTTGTTTCTTTGAATATACGAGTAAGTATATGTATACGTACATATGTATAGAGTAAGAGTTTTGCTAGAATAGTATACATAATAATATCAAGTTGAACGAACCAAAGTACAAGTATCTTTTAGGTACAATGCTGCATATTTAACTAGACACCATTTCAACTAAATTATCTCATTTCTCTATGAGCTTTTTTTTTGGTGCGTCAAATTCATTTGTATTTCATTCGACAGTTTTTCAAAATAGCCATTTAAAATAGAATACATATAAATCTGTATAGTATGCTATTATTATATATCTATGTAAGAGTTTCTTTAAAAAATTAATATATTCAACAGTTGATTGCAATGAGGCGGACTTTCATAATATCATTCGTTACAGCATTTGTTTCCTCTTTAGATTTTTCTGAATTATCTCCAATCTTCAATTTGTATTTCATGAAGCTACTTTATGATTAATTCATATATTTTATATGTATATTCTTTTAAAAAAATTAAGAAATATACTATGTTTTTAAACTTAACTTTTATCAGTGTCTACTGAAATTATTACTTAACAAACTGAAAAATATTAGTTAAGATACATTTTATACTTTGAACTGTGAACTATTTATCAACTTCAAAACATAGATTTGGTTGTCAACTCTAAATTTAAAATTTAAAACAAATTTGCGTATCTAATTAATAATATTTAAAAATAATATTTAAATTTATAAAATGTTATTACTTTTATGTACTCTATCGTAATTTCATCTCCTACACGCATTTTCCTTTATTATATTAATTTGTATAGGTACTTTATGTTTTGTGTGTGCTTGTTGTTGGTTCCTCTAGGTCTATGGTGTGCTTTCAAAAGATCTTCTCTCATATGATATGATTGCGATGCAAATTATATAAAAATTGCTTGTAAATATCATCAGATCAGCCCTTGGCATGGCATATATGCTAAGCAACTATGTGAAAATTCGTTTGAATTGCTTACTTTCAATAAGATTAACCAAATTTATTTAATATGGATGCACAAACTGCATTTTACCTATATTTTGTAGTCCTGTAAGCGCTATGATTGCAAATGTATTGCTTTATCAATGTATGTATGTATATGAACCTCCAATATAAAATATATTCATGTGAGTATGCTTGAGTATGAGTATGCGTATGCGTATGTATGTATCTATGTAATCTATGTGTGTATAATCACCAAAAAACCATAATAAAGCAATGTATATGGCAATTAATATTGCAGGCCAATGTCCAAGATATGTTTTCGGTAATATTATGAGTACTCCCAATATTGTTCCATCTTTGCCGCTGTCCAAGACTATGTAATGTAGCTATGTATCTTTTGTTTGTTATCTATGCAATGTATCTGTATTCGGTATGCGAGGATTTTATTTCTTTTTATTTTGCAATCTCCGGGAAGCCATCGATTTACTGTGCAAACGGATTATGCGCAGCTCCTCCGGGAATATCCAGATTTCCACCGGTTGTCTGATAGGTGCCATAGGGTCCGCCATTGGGATTCATCTCATTCAAGCGCGAATTGGACAGAGCACGTGGTATGGGATTGCTGGGCACGCCATGTGGAGCCAAATGTGAAGTTTCCTCGGCCACCTGGGAAATTAGAAAAATAAATGAATTGAATACATAAATTATAATATAAGATTTTTATATCTAGCATTCGTAATATTCAAATTAAATTAATAAATACAAAGTTAGTAATAAGCAAAGAAACAATATATTTTTCCGATTTCTAAGTCTCCATTTATAACATTTAAAATATTTGCAGACTAATGTCTAAGTCTTTATGTATTTGATTTAATTTTAGGTTTACTGAAATTTGTTATATTTATCATTAAAATTGACAAACTGCTTGGGTTATAAATACGAGTAAATAAATGAGTCGGTAATGTGCATATTTTGTATCTACCTGTGCATCTCGAGCTCTGCTAGCCATTATCTGTTTCAAGCGACTTTTGGAATATTAGTTAGCTTACCTGATGGGGATCTTCGGTGACGGGAATGTCGGAGATGAAGCCCTGCTCCTTGCGATAGAAGTTGATGAAGATGAAGAGGCCGAGCACGAAGAGACACGCGATACCATACCAACGGAAGGTAGCAGTAGTACCGTAGTAGGTGACAAACATGCCACCAATGATGGCGCCACAGCCACGACCCAAACCATGATGGATGCCCTGGAGCACACCCTGGCCCGAGGAGCGCAAATGCTTGGGCGTATTGTGGGCAATGTAGGAGCACGATGCGGCCCAGACGGCGGCGTGTGTGATGCCCTGCATCAGTTCAAAGGGCAACACCATCCATGGATTGGTCAGATACGAGATGTACAGAAAGCGTAGCACATTGCCAATCAATCCCAGGCAGAGGACCTTCACATGTCCGATCTGGGTGATCAAGCGAAAGCTAAAGAAATAGGCAAAGATTTCGGACACATGATTGATCACGGAGGCGACACCGAACAAAGTGGGCGTGCCGCCATAGTCCTGCAAATGCCAGAACAGAAAGGTAAAGATCAGGCCAATGCCAAAGCCCATAAACCAGGCGACAAACAGAAACGATGCCGTCTTCAGATCCTTGAAGTGCGTCAACACCGTCATCCACTCAGGCAGCTCCTTGGCCGTCTGGGCGAACACCTTGGACTCGGCGCCAATATGTGGCTGCGGCTGCGTCTGATGGCCAGCAGCACCCGAAGATGCACTGCCACTACCCACAGCCAGTGATGGTAAGTTGAGCTGGGCGGCCAATTGGTTCATCGACTCATCCTCGGCCTTCTTGTTGGGATCAACAAACTGGGCGGATGCCTGCTGCTGACTCTCATCGATGGGATCGTACTTGAAGGTGATCTTAGCGGCGGATATGATGGCACAGGTCATTAGCACCGAGAAGATGGAGAAGCAAATGTTATAGTTCTTCTCCTTGTTGCCCGCTCCACACGGATGATTCGAGAACGACGTGGAATGATCCAGCGCAATGCCCACCAGAAACATGGAGATGCCCCAGCCAAGTGAGCCAAACATACGCTGGTGTCCATACTTATCCGCATCCTCGCCGAGCAGCGTGATAACCGCCGAGTCCGCCAATGTGATGGCCGGAGCACTGAAGAACTCGCCAATCAGGATGACCAACAGCAGCAGAAAGAATGCCTTCTGAATGTCCTGCAAAGATGAAAGTGGAATTGGAATTAATAACGTTATCGTAACCGTAACCGTAACCTCTAACCGATTCGAAGTGAGCACTTTAACTGAAACCGAATTCAAACATATTTAACTATACCGAATCCGAAATAACCGCATTAACGTTTAATGCATAAATACAAAATTAGTTTTGTTTTTAATAAGAGTCTAATGCATTTATCAGGTATATAATGATCTGAAATGAGCATCAATATATAAATATCTCGATAGGTTTTGAACAAGTCCTTATTTCTGCTTCTTTTGTTTGCTATGACATCTGTAAAAAATATTTGGTATACATCTAGAATGTTGTTAAATTATAATCGTTTTTTAACTTATTTTGATTTTCAATTCGAATATGGATCCTATTCAATATGAATTTTATGAAATGCATGTATAATAAAGCCGAAATCATTACGGAAACGATATTATTTGAAAAGGAAACGATCACTTACTGGTGTGCGATAAACCATGGAGCTGAAAATGGGTGTCACATAGTCCTTGTTGTGCTTCTCATCATAGTTGCTCACAAAGTTGATGTGAACCGGAGAAATGCCCGCATCGATGCGGGGCAGAAGCAGGGATCTCTTGCGCCTAATGTGTCCACCGTCGACCTGGAAATCCTCGACAGGCTCATCGGCGAGCATGTCATCGCTGAGATCGTCATAGAGCTGACCCTGATTCTGATCCTGGTACATGGCGGAGGTGTCCCGCTTGGTGCGTGTGTAGGTGAGCACAAATTCGGTTTCATTGCGCCGCTCAATGCAGCTAACGGCCTCCGGCCGGATGAAGCTCAGCGGGATGGTGAAGAGCACCCAGCAGGCGAGGGAGGCCAACAGCAGCTTCTTGCCCTGGCGAAAGCGATCCGCATAGGAGCCCCAAAATGGAGCCGACAGGAACTCGACAAAGGGACGCATCCCGACGAGAATGCCGCACTGTCCGGGATTCATGCCCATCTGCTTGAAGTAGACACCCATCAACGGGAAGAGCGAGCCGAAGGCGGCATAGAAGAAGAAATAGAAGCACTTCACCGGGATTAACTCCTGCTCCGTTGCCCCAAAGAACATCTGCAAGATCTCCGAGTGACCGCGAACTTTGTGCGTTGAATCCTTCGCCTCTGGATATCTATTGAATGAAATGCATAAGCATGGCATCCACTTTACTGTTGGCTACTTACAAATTAGGATCCACTTCGCCAGTGGCCTCCACATCGACACGTGGCCGGACTCCGGGTGGACCATAGCCAGGAGCCTGTTGCTGGCCATAGCCTGCTCCTCCTCCCTGATCATAGCCAGCGGTTGGCTGCTCCTCATAGCCATAGCCCATGCTCGGCTGCTGTGGCTGTCCATAGCCCACATTTGCCGAGGGTGCTCCAAAGGGATTGGCTGCTCCACCACCGCCACCAGTTGCAGTATTATAGGGATTCATCTAAGTGTCCTCTGTCTGTGTCGTTGTCTCAACTAGACTTGCGTTTCACTTCCTCTTCCTCGGGCTCTTTTGTTTCCACTATGCTTTTATCCTGTGCTCCTGCTCCTTTCTCTCTTTGTGCTGTCTACAGCGTCAGCATCATGCTTCTTATTATCCTTTAGCAGCTGTTTAGGTAGACAATAGACCAATTAGTCCTTAACTCTTTGTGTCTGCCCACTCACTGTGCAGGTGTGTGTGTGTGTGTGTGTGTGTGTGTGTGTGTGCGAGTGTGTGCGAGTGTGTATCGGTTTGTGTATGTTACTTTTCACTGGCAGACAACATTTAAGACAAACGCCACAATAAAAGTCCGACAGCTCACAATTGTCGGCAATTATCAAAGTCTTTTGTCGTGTGCGTCGGAAGTAATTAAATCCTTGAACTGAATTCTAATTATAACTGTTTAGTCGTTCAATTTGCTAACAATTTTGTATATTCCTGAAATTAAGTCACCAATGCTGTACAAATCTTTATATTACTTTATTATATTTATTTTTTAATTACAGATAATTTTAAATGCAGTTTTCAACAATATTTCTCAATCTATTTCTGAATCATCAATATTGTGTATTATATTTAACAAATTTAATATGTGAGTTATTTATTCTGTCCAAATAATTTCTATACTAACTATATATATGTAAATATATATTATACAGATATGATGTATTCACCTGTTGAGTATAATTGAACTTTATCCTTAAAGAAGTTTTCTTTGAACTATTTCCATATGTGAAACCTACATGAATTTCTGCTCAACAATTTTTCTCTTGAGTAAACTCTCTTTCAATGCCAATTGGTTCGCAATAGAGAAACTTCACTGTGAGTTTTCTTGAAGGGAATAGTTAATTTATAAATAATCAAGCTGCACAGCTTGAAATTTTAGAGATTTCCATCAGATATATATACTATATTTAACAGTTGCATTTCATAATAAGCGACGCAATCGAAAAGTGCTCGAAAAGTGTTGATTTAGGAGGGGAGGGGGGTTGGGGGCTGTGCTGGGCTTGAGTGAGAATTGCATTAGCTTTGAGCTTGTGAGCGTGCGAGTGACTTTCATTTAGCTTTTTTATTATCACACATACGCACTGTTGGCACGTTCTAAATGTAGGTAAGTGGGTTTGTCTATAACTGTGTGCCTGTCGCTGTATGTGTGTATGTGTGTATACATACATCGACTTGTTGTTGTTTCTGTAACAATGAAAAAGGCTGCAAGACTTTTTTGCATTATGAAAAACCAAAATGACAACTTGGAAACTATTCATAATGTTAGAAAATGTATTTCATATTCAAATTATATAACATCTGCTAATCACAGTTACTATAAATATTATAAATAACCTAGATGGCACTTATATCTCTATATATTCTATATACATGGGAAAACTTGTGCAAAATTTGAAGGCCAACATCAACACACACACCTACACACACACGCACACACACACACATATATAAGATGACAATATATTTTATAATATGAAAGTTTTCAAATTTTCATCAGCGTTTTATGGATTTTTTAGAATATTCACATTTTACACACCAAAATATTGTTAGCACATTTATTGGGAATTTTTCACGGTAGTACGAGAAGCTCACTGAATACTGTGTTACGTGCGTAATCGATAAGCAAAGTTTTTGTACAGACAACTCGCGTCTTGCCTCTATACGCGCATTTCCCACACAGTTTTCAAAGAGCCAACAGCACACACCAAATGGCTCAAGTACGAGGAAAAGCGAAGGAAAACGGAAAACGGAAAAGCTCGCTCAAGCGCGTTTCGTATTTTAAACTTAATGAGATTTGACGCCGCCGCTGACAAGCGACAGAATAACAGCACCGGCTAAGAGAGTTTTAGTTACCGAAAGAGACAACAGAGAGGGAAAGAGAGAGAGTGAAAGAGATGGCTGTTGAGAAATTTAAAAACTAACACAATTCCCGCCCAATATCTGTTGCATTTACTTAAGTGTTTGAAATAACAATTGATCCCGAAAAAAAAGGGAATATAGAATGTTTAATTTAAAATTTTAGAATGATTTTTCTATGCATTGACTTAGCTTAAATCCCTTTTTGCAGAAAACCAAAAGACTTTTCTTAACCTAGCTAATAGATACTAGCGGAAGTTAAAAGATCAGAGCTCAACATAAAATCAGATTCTCTAAAATTAGTTCAGAGATAGCATCATTTAAGTCTAAAAGCCAGTTGATGGTCGCTCAATGACAAAAAAAACGAACAAAAAGGGAATTTTATAAATTCTTAGAACATTCTTTGCCCACAAAACAATCATCTGTGTGAATCCCAAAACTTATCTCAATTGAAATTAAAACCTGGATGCTGTGCACGCGCGAGAAAGAGAGAGAACAGCAGTTGATAAGCGCTTAAATATACCATGAAGCAATAAAAATACATCTACAAAGTTACAGCAATCGTTTGGTTTTATGTTTCCTAATCTTGAAAAACCGGTAAAATCCCCTACTTATCTGATGACATCACAAACATAGATTTGTGAATGTTCGTATGTATATTCATTGAGTGTATAGTATGGTCATTAGTGCAAATGTACATATATTTTTAATAATTATTCCCTTTAAAACAAAACGAAATTAGCGGTTATTAATTTTGTCATTGTAATTTACATGCGTTTTACTTTCAACACATTTGAATAGCGAATAAGCTTTTAGTTGAGAGTTGAAGCTTTAACGCTCTCTCTCTCTCTCTCTCTCTCTCTCACTCGCTCTTTCTGTCCCTGCTTTTCCTTTGACTGCTCCTGCGCATAAAATTCAATTAAGTCTTTACAAAGTGCAACTCAAATTGAGCGAGAATTCTCTCTTTGTTCTCTCAGGCCTTCAGATTGAGCTTTTTACTCGCATTGTGAGTAACTTTAATTGAAGAACTTGAATTTCAACTCACTTTCCCATTGAAGTAATCCAATGAATTTAGAAGAACAATTTTATTAAGACTGAAAATAATTTTCCTAGATATTTCTGATAGCTCGCCCGACTCCAATGGCGTAAAAGTTTAGAAAATTTTCCCAATCTGCTTAATTTCATGATACTCGTACATATTCTACGAACTACATCTTACTTTAAAGAATTTTTCAAATTTTATTCCGTAATAATAGCAATAAATAATTATAAGATTCGTAATTAACAACTGTCAAGCATTAGTTGGCATTTTTAACCGAAGTAGTGAGTGAGTCCCAATCCACCGCCAAAGTTGGACTGACCGCTGAACTGGCCACTGGTCCACTTGGAAGCGTTGCCGGTCAAATCGAGGCGAGTATTACGATCCGGGGAGGACCAGAGATTGGCACGTGCATCCAGACCCAATTGCTTGCCAATGCCGGGAATGTTGGTGTGCGTCAGACCGGCACTGTGACCATTAATGTGAGAGTATTCTACTCCAGCACCATTGCGCTGGAATTCAAAGCCATTGGCTAGTTTGTTCTGCGATGCAAAGACCTTGGCGTCCACGTTGTGTACGCCGTTGTTGAAAAGATTGGCATGGGCCGACTGCTGGAAGCTGTCCTGGACGCCGGGTGTGTGAGTCTTGGTCAGATCGAAACCATGTCCATGACTAAAAAATAATCCACGAGTTAGCTCATCTGTTAGCAATGCAACTTTGCGATTCACTTACTTGTTATACGCCACGGTTCCGCCAGTGGTAACTGGTCCCTTCTGTGTGTTGCCAGCGGCGAAAAGAGATCCAATGACATTGTGCTCGGGAGTTCCAATACCTTGGCTGAGGGACAACTTAGCGTCTGAACCACCTGCAGGATTGGATGCCAGAGATCCGCCCAACGCCTGACGCCTCACACGTATCGGACGTGGTGGTTGCGTTGGTCGTGGGTAATAAGGTAATGTCTGGAAATGCTGTGGCATCGCCTCCACACAGACACTGATGCCGACAATGGCCAGGATGAGAATGCTGCTGCTTTGCATAATTGCTGATGTTGTCTGGAAGACTGTTTGTTCTGAACTGATGATTGATTGTTGCCACAGCTGAAGCTTATATACTTCCAGAACACAGGGGAAGCACCTAGCATCGCAGCCTTTTGATTTCGGATCTGATTGTAAATCACCAGAGCCGAACTGTATGCTTAGTGTCTGTCTTATCAGCACCTTCTCAAGGGGATTTTTACCTAGGCTTTTACCACTACCTGTTGCGCACTCTGCATTAATCTGTTGAATGAGATGGAAACGAGTCAAAAATAATTTACTATTCGGCGCAACTTTTTATTTTTTAATTATTATTATTTGTCGTTTAATTTAAATCTGCATTACATTTGAAAATTAAGCTTTCTGCTACTCACTGTCCAAGTTTTCCTAACTTTTCCCTTGTCACATTTACTATGCATTTTTGTCTTACTTCGATGCTTTGTCAAAAACTGTCGTAAGTTTGATACGTTTTTACAGATTTCCTCACGGAATGTAAATTTTATCTGTAATTGTCAAAGCGTCCTATACATATATTTCTTATCTGCATCAACCTTCGAAATAGTCATTTTACTTAATATTTTTGTAGTATCACAAAATATGTGCATATCATCATAATTTTCAAGCGTTTAAATATAAAATTAATTGAGAACCAGAGATGCTTAGAATAATCTGTAATTTTAAAACTTACAACTTCGGCGCTTTCTCTGTCTTGCACTCTCTTTTCACTTTCTTTTTGTGACTGCTCCTGCGCGAAAATTCAATTATCCTTGCGACTTAAATTGAGGCGTCTTTTTTACGGTATTCTTTTTGAGTTTGTTCTGTGCTCTTTCCGTTCAAATTGAGCGATTTACTTGATTTCACTCATCTTTCGAGTTACTCTTTTAACTCCAAAGTATTTGAAATTAGTTCGAAGAAGAAAAGCGTATTAAAGTATTATTTTTAAATTAAAATTTTACAATAAATTATTATCTTTTATCTCTCAGATTAAATAATTATTTTTAAATTGTACTTCAATTGAATTTTAGATTTGACAAACAACCAGTTATTTATTGATAAAATTTTGAAAGCAAAAGTTCCATCGATCTGCATCATTATTCGGTAATCTTCTCGTTCTTATTCCAAAGATTCTTGGGAGCAACAAGTGGAAGCAATTAAAGAAATAAATTGTCGTACAAAGAATAGACGAAAATCCCCTTGAGAAGGTGCTGATAAGACAGACACTAAGCATACAGTTCGGCTCTGGTGATTCACAATCAGATCCGAAATCAAAAGGCTGCGATGCTAGGTGCTTCCCCTGTGTTCTGGAAGTATATAAGCATCAGCTGTGGCAACAATCAATCATCAGTTCAGAACAAACAGTCTTCCAGACAACATCAGCAATTATGCAAAGCAGCAGCATTCTCATCCTGGCCATTGTCGGCATCAGTGTCTGTGTGGAGGCGATGCCACAGCATTTCCAGACATTACCTTATTACCCACGACCAACGCAACCACCACGTCCGATACGTGTGAGGCGTCAGGCGTTGGGCGGATCTCTGGCATCCAATCCTGCAGGTGGTTCAGACGCTAAGTTGTCCCTCAGCCAAGGTATTGGAACTCCCGAGCACAATGTCATTGGATCCGTCTTCGCAGCTGGCAACACACAGAAGGGACCAGTTACCACTGGCGGAACCGTGGCGTATAACAAGTAAGTGAATCGCAGAGCCGCATTGCTAACAGATGAGCTAACTCGTGGATTATTTTTTAGTCATGGACATGGTTTCGATCTGACCAAGACTCACACACCCGGCGTCCAGGACAGCTTCCAGCAGTCGGCCCATGCCAATCTTTTCAACAACGGCGTACACAACGTGGACGCCAAGGTCTTTGCATCGCAGAACAAACTGGCCAATGGCTTTGAATTCCAGCGCAACGGTGCTGGAGTAGAATACTCTCACATTAATGGTCACAGTGCCGGTCTGACGCACACCAACATTCCCGGCATTGGCAAGCAATTGGGTCTGGATGCACGTGCCAATCTCTGGTCCTCCCCGGATCGTAATACTCGCCTCGATTTGACCGGCAACGCTTCCAAGTGGACCAGTGGCCAGTTCAGCGGTCAGTCCAACTTTGGCGGTGGATTGGGACTCACTCACTACTTCGGTTAAAAATGCCAACTAATGCTTGACAGTTGTTAATTACGAATCTTATAATTATTTATTGCTATTATTACGGAATAAAATTTGAAAAATTCTTGAAATCAATAGTTCATAGAATATGTACGAGTATCAGAAAAATAAGCAGAGCGGGAAATAAACGAAAGTCATTTCCACTCGGATTGTCCTAGACTCTTGTGTATCCTGCGTGACACATAACATTTACGACTTGCCGTTTTACCTTTATTTTAATTATTTCATTTATTAATTGAATAATTTTGTTTATCATATCGCGCTCGCAGTTATTTTTGAATAATTATGCTTAGAAATATTTTATTATGGTTAACACATTATTGAAGTTGCCATTACCACCAATGAATGTTTATTTTTTACTGCTGCTGTTAATTATACGGCCTATTTGAAGAAACATACAAAGATGGAGTTATAACCAAGTTTATGATCTGGTGTTTGATGTGGGAATCTTTCTAATTAAAGGAGGAAAACTAATATGAATAATTGTCTTCTAATATTTGCAGATATTCATTAAAATGGTGGCGTGGGCGTGTGTTTATATGGAGGTAAGTAAGTATTCCATGTCAGGACTTATGATAGCTTCTTAGCCTTCTGATATAGCGTATCCACCACCTTGCCCATGCTCTGAATGGTTTCCAGCACTCGCTCATAGGTCTTGTCGACGGGCGTCTCCTCAAACACAATAAGCACACCTTCGCCCTGATCCAAAATGCCGCTAAACTTTTTATCCAATATCATTTGTGACAGCTTCTTCTCAACCTGTGGCATGGGCAGATGAATACTCTCCGCCACATGTGAAACCTGCAACACAAATATGATTTAGAACATTCTAGATTTATTTGACTGCAATACTAACCTGCACACGCGAATATGGCTCAATAATACGGCATAAATTCTGCTCCAGCATTGTATCATACAGTGTACCAAGATGTGCCTGCACAATGACGTCCTCGGCGAGCTCCTTTTTGTAATCCTTTAACGCCTGCTGAAAGTCGGCTAGCGAACGTTTGTGTGATGCCTCTGCCACAGCCTTCATGGCGTCAACATCACGCCCGGAGTAAGTTATGGCCTGATAAAAGGAAAAGTTGTAGTAGATTTGTGAAATCGCACAAACTATTTAAATATCTTTGCTTACCAGTTTGCCACTAACTATCTGATTGACATCATCCGACTGACCCAACATAATCTTGCACAGCAACATGTATTTAAGAGCGGTGAGCGCCTTGACACTGTCTACGCTATCGAAACCCTCAAATGCCTCATAGAAGTAGGAAAAGGCGGTCTTAAAATCACGTTCATCGGCTGCATGCAGAATGCCCGACTGCAGATCAAGGGCGCCCTGCACTTTGGGGGGGACAGTATATAGCATTAGCCGTGGTGCGGGCTGAGGTCAATGCAGCGCGAGCCTTGGGCAAATTGCTAAGTGCATGGTATGTTTTGCTCTCCAGCAGTTGCACCTCCACAAGCAAATTTTTATCATCCAGCTTCTTGAGTTCTCGCAACAGTTGGGAGCCCAATGCAAGAGCCTCAGTATAAAGCGCAGTGTCAAAGTAGAGCGCAATCAAACGGGCTTCCAGCGATTGACGCAAAAATGTACGTTTCTCCTGCTTGGCCCACTCAATACAGTCTTTGCAAAGTTGCACCTAGAATAAGGAAGCAGATAACAGAAATTAGCTACACGGTCCGTAAATAGCCAGGGGTTTCTTACTTCGATTCCCGTGCCAGCATCCATATCGAGGAACATGTCGACCAGCGAGCGTACAAGTTTTGCAGCCTTTGCCTTGCTGATCAAGCTCAAAAACGGTCGCGTTACCTTGATCAAGTCAGCCAACTCTTTGGCCTTGCCCTCCTGTTTGTAGAGCTCACCAAGCTGCATTATGCCCTGCTCTTTGATGCGAATAAGCTCCTCATCGTTCTCAGCCACCTCCTGTTCTCGCACTATTTTATTTAGCAGGGAAATGCCCTCCTCGCGATTTACGCTGGACAATGCCTGGGCACGTTCAAAGAGTGTAGCTCCGGCCATTTTGCTACTGCTGCGGCGTTAATTGAAAATGAAAATTGATAACAAACTTGCAAATCGTATATATAAATATGTATTAACTAGAGCACTATTCAGATTCAACTTGATGAGTAAGCTTGCAATTGCACTATAAAATGTGTATTGCGTCTCTTCGCGTTTTTCTCAATTTTATATTATGAAGAATTCAGTCGTCGTTGTGTTATTAAGCGCCAGTCACGATTAGAGATGATTGCCAACCAATATACATTCATGGGACGATGCCTATCGAAAGTCAGACAATGCAGCTCCGTGCGCTGTAATCGATACATTCAGAGCAATCGCACTTTTCAGTGCGACAGATTGGCAACTCACGCCACTAATGTTTTGCCTCAATCAAATACTTTACTTTTCAAAACAAAAGTTGGGATTGTTGGTTGATGTGAATCTCTCACAACTCGCACAACAACATTAAATGGGTGAGGAAACTAACAACTCGACGCAGAACAAGACGCGGGCTAAAACAACGCGACCTAAAGCAGTCTACCAATGGACAGTAAACGACGTGCTGAAATGGTACCGTCGTCACTGTGGCGAGTACACCAAATATGAGCATCTGTTTGCCAAGGTAAGCAGTACCGGATCCAACTCACCATTTGGGCTGTTCATCGTCGCTATATTCCTGTAGCATGCTTGACTTTTCCTTTCTTCACCTGTTGTTCTAAGCTTCTAGTCTAGCAACGAATAACTAGAATTTAAAAAGCAATTTATTTTTATTAATTTAAACCCTTTATCACTGGGCCTACTGATGAAATTTATTCAGAAACTGTTGTTGAAATATAATTTCATAGATATCGTCTATTTTCCACTACTCTCTCCTAGCACGACATAACAGGGCGAGCACTGCTCCGCATCACAGATTCCTCTCTCCAGCGAATGGGCGTAACGGATAATCGAGATCGAGAGGCCATTTGGCGTGAGATTGTCAAGCAACGGTTGAAAACTGATATAATGGAAATACGTGATATGGAACGACTCAATATTCACTGAGATTACTTTAAGCATCCATAGAAATGAGGGGAACCTTAAACACTAATCCTAAGTACCTTTAGCTTACAATATAAATATAATAAACGGATCATTTGTTAGGAATAAACATTTAAATGAGTAGTTTGTTTATTCGAGTATTATCTGTTGAAGAGATCACTGAAAAATACTAGATCTAAGCCCAAAATGTAACACTCTTTAGCACTCCTTTTCCAGTTTGGGCGTGATAAGCTGAACATCAGTGTTTTGGGTACTATTCTCCATGGGCTTTGTTGCTACGCCGCCAGTCCCGCAGGCATTGGCCGACGACGAGGATGCGGGTGATGCAATGACCTTGGGCAACGATGTTGCCACCGCACTGCTGGGAGTTAGTATATGGGGCATCGATACCGTGCCATTTGTCATGGGCAGAGCTGTGGTAAACAGCAGCTTGGGCGGTTGCAAGCGTTGGGCCGCCGTTCCAGCCGCCGTGCCCGACACAATAAACTGCGGTGACTGATGTGGTGTCGTCGACTGGACAGGAGCAGCAGGTGTCGCTGACGTTGGTTGCAGCAATGTGGGCAACAACGTGAGCAAACGATCTCCCATCGACTTTTCCCAATCCAGACGTTCCCGTTCCAGCGACAAACGATTGTGTTGAATCTCATTGGCTTCGTTTTGGGCATTGAGCAGCTGTCGCAGCATAATACGCATGGCTAGATGGTGTAGAAGTAAAGGATAAGAAGAATATTCCACTTGAAAAATAGGACAATTGACTCACTTGTCATGTGACGCTTGGACAGTTGCTCCTCACGCGCCTTTTCTTGTGCCCGGCGCTTCTCCTCCTTTTTCTCCAGATGTTGATGTTGTTGATGGTGTTGTTGCTGTTGAGATTGCTGTTGCTGCTGCAGCTGCTGTTGCTGTAACTGATGTTGTTGCAGTTGCTGTTGTTGTTGTTGCTGTTGATTGTATTCAGTTTGCTGCAACAGCTTCTGTTGTTGTAGTTGCTGCTGCTGCTGTGGCAACGTTGCATTGCCCACTGTATTGACATTGGATTTTCCAACAACTGCAGCTGCTTTGGCTGCTGCCGCCTGTTCCGCATTGACGAGCACAAACTTAACTCCTCCTGGACCGGTGACCAGACCTGTATTTGCTGTCGACTGAACCGGAGTTGAAGCACCTCCGCTTATCATCAAGCGTGCTCCCTGATTAATAGCGCTTTGGAGCAGTTGCAGCTGTGTTCCAGCTGCTGTGCCCACAGCAACTGCTTTGCCGGCGGCCGCATTGTTGGCTTGCTTCGGTTGCATAAGGAAATTGGTGGGTACCAGAGAGATCTTGCCCGGCGTTAGCTTATTGCCCGCTGTGCTGCTCGTCGACACTGTGCTGCTGACCTGGGCGATGCTGGTGCTGATACTATTGGCGGGTATAATGACATTGGCCCCACTGTACGGCAGTAGATTGGTCGCTTTGGGCAGCTGCAACATGTCGGCCAATGTGGGCATCACAGAGCGCACAGACGGCGCTAGGGCTCCGTTGCCATTGCTGGCACTGTTCGGTGAAAGAACGTCCGCCTCATCAACAGCGTCCACATCAATGGGCTCTTCCTTTGGTAATGGCATTAGCATGCAATCGTCATCCTCTTCCACATCTGCAGCAACTGAGGTAGCAGCAATTGCTGCTGCTGCAACTGATGTAGATTCTGTTGCTGCTGTTGGAATTGAGATCGGTATTAACTCGACCTGCTTGACTGGCTCCTGCTCCCGCTGGTTTTCTGGCTCAGTCTTGATGTGCGGCACTGGGGCAGCTGTTTCATCTACATCCAGTTCGGGCTCGGCGGACAGCTTACGTCGCTTGGCCGCCGTCCGCTTATCTGCAAAGTTCTCCTCGCTGGCTTCCATATCCCCTTGGACATCACCGTTGCCATCAGCAGTCCCATCGGTTTTCGACTTGCCATTGGCGGCATTTGGGACTAGTGAGGAGAGCAGCATATCATCCTCCTCGTTATCGCTTTCGGACATCTCTTCGCCGTTCTCTTGACGCCGCTTGCGACGCTCCGCATGCTCCTCCAGTGCCTGCTCCAGTTGATATTTAAGCGAGGGAGCCGGCACCTCATTGGGACGCACACTGAATATGGGACGCGTCATGATGGCATCCATTTCAGCGAAATGCTTCCAACTGGGCTCCGTTTCCCCGGCCAGTCCGCACTCCTTGTCCTTCTTGAGGCGATTATAGAAGCACTTAAGGTTCTTGATGCGCGTCGTAATCTCCTCAGGTGAGCGATGATAGCCATACTCTTGCATCTTGGCCGCCAGCTGACAGATGACCGCATGCTTCTTATGAGTTGTTATCAGAGTGCGCTGCAGCTTCGGATCTCCCCACAACTGAATGAGCAGCTTCGTCTCATCCGTATCAAAGTTGGGATTGCGACCCACAAAATTGTGCTTTTTGCTAAGGTTCTGATTGCCATTAGGATTGGGATTGCTGCTGCTTCCGCTGCTGTTGCCAACACCACTGGTATTGTTGTTGTTGTTGTTGTTGCTGCTGCTACTATTGCCCGGCAATCCAAGTCTCTGATTGCTGACGGCGGCAAAGCATCCGGACGATGTTGTTGCTGTTGCGGCGGCTGCCTCCGCCGAGCGTCGTTTCTTAATCCGTGCGCTGGACTTTACGCTCATTCTGCAGACTGGAAAATAAAAGTTAAAATCTATTTTAAATTCATCGTCGAGGAGGAAATAAAAAAAAAAACACATCCATTTTTTGGCTCTGCTCACATCACTTACAAAAACAACCACTGCTGATGTTTTGTTGTTGTTGAAGAGCTTAATTGCCGAATTTGAATGGCTTAACAAAATGCTAGTTGTGCTTGTAAAAAAGCTTAAATGTTGCTTACCAAACTGAAATGTTGTATGCAACGTCGAGTCAAAAATCAATAAACGAGCACGTTGCGTTTGCAATTAAACCATTTGAGGCACAAAATCCTGTGCGGCAACAACAAAACAAACAGTTGAGAACTTTACGCTACGTCTGACAGTGGGCAAGTGAAATGAAATGAAACGAAACGAGACAAAAGCAACGCGCAACTCCGCGGCAACAACAACCCTTAAAGAAGGTAAGCGTGCCGCGGTGACAGCCCACCAACCCAACAACAACAACAGCAGCGAACGAACAGGCGAACGAACAAACGACCGAGCGTACAATGTAACCACCCGAACCCGAAACGAACACAGCTAAGCCAAGTGCACTACAAACAAAACGAGCAAAATCGACTAGAAAACCGCCCAACTACGCAGAACATGCGCGCTCGTTTATTTCCTTGCTCTCTCTCTCACACTCACTTTGTCTAGCTCTATCTCTGTCTGCCTTTGTCTCTCTCACTCTCTCGCGCATAACAAGTGCGAGATGACGAGGACGAAGTTTGTCTTGCGCAGTAACTGACTTTATAGCATTGATTTGTTACAAGAAACTATTAGGTATATCCATATAGAAAAACCAGCTTAATTACGAAAAGCGTGTCAAATCTAGTTTAAAATGCCTCTTGTAGTTCATTTTATTTTATAATTTGCCGGGCTGTTCCCAAATTCAAAAACAAATTTTGATCTTAGAATTCAGAGACGTTTACTTACCAAAGTTTTGTGTCTTTATCTATTATGGAATTCGTTGCTTTTTTTTAATATAGTTTCTATTATTGCACTCTACTAACAATAGTTTTTAAAGCAATTTTAATTTAATTTAAAATATTCAATATGTAGCTGCTATACTCGTATAAAGTTGCTTGAAACTAACTCTGGGACAGGACATTGACACGAGATCTGCGCATAACGCTTTGCAGGACATGCGCAGTGAGCGCTATAATCCCCGGGGGAATGAGTATGAGTGTCAGAGAGAGAGAGAGAAACCACGCTTGAGAGTCGTGGGTTCTGAGCGTGCGTATAACGTTGTTGTGAGGGTGGAGCAAACGAAGCAGCAGACTTTGCAGTAAATATGATTATCTGTACTAAATGATGTATATTGAAAATTACTTAAGCTAACTATGGCCTTTCTTGCACTTCTTTCTTAATATTTTAATCACCTGAATTGCAATACTCAATCCTTAAATTGACCGATAACGCCCAGTATCGCTGAAAGCTGCACTGCAGACAGCTTGAGTTTTGAATGCCGAATGAACAGCATTGCCAGCTGAGTTTTCTAAAGCGCTTTGGCTAGAGCTGACACTCGAACGACTGGTTGAAGAAATCGATTGTGAGCCCATCAATGACCAAATCTATCGACAAGTTGAATTGAATTTAAATAAAATAATTCAAAATATTTGATCATCATAAAATATAATTAATTTTTTCAAAATAATTACACCCTCATGTATTGAATATCAAAAATATCGATATATTACACAACTACAAAATATCAATACTATCGATTTACGCTGTAGATGTTTTAGTAGCCCTACTTCACGCTGTTTGTCATCAGCTGTTTGCGTTTGCTTTTGTTGCTCGAACGTAATTTAGTTTTCGCAACACAATAAAATGGTTTTAACAAAGGAAGAGGAGGCATTCATTACTCGCAAACATGAGCACACACTCAAACTGCGCAACGAATACCTGAAACAGAGCTCAAATCCCTTTCGTCATGCCACCGGCGAAGGCGGGACTGTGGTATGTATAAAATGCATGTTATGTCATCACTGTACATTTAATACATATGATTTGTGTATTGTTTTGTGCAGTTCGATGCCGGCCTAGCGCGCTTCCAGGCGATGCGTGTGTCCAACTACGAACATTTCCGACCAACTGGACACTCCTTCCGCATGGGTCTCTTTGCCGTCGTACTGCCCATCGTTGTTTATGCTTGGGCGCTAAAGACGGAACGCGATGGCCGTGAGGAGAAATACCGTACAGGTCAGGTTGCCTACAAGGATCGCCAGTTCAAGTTTATTTAAATCATTCTTTTGCAATATATTGCATAGTGAAATTAAACACAAAAATGTTAACGTAAATTTTGTAAATGTATTTTGATTAAGTATATTGCTATTTTTCCTCCATCTGCTTGTCGCGTGCTATGACAAAGTCCTCGAACTTGACCATGTAAGTGGTGCCTTTGTGCCAGTGCGCGGTTACCTTGCATGGAAATCCGCAATGGGTTAACACCGCTTCAACGATTCCGGCCGTAAAGTTGGCACAATTCAAAGAACTCTTGTCCTTGGGCACGCTTATAAAAGTATTAACCAGTGGCTCCTTTTCAATAATGTAGTACGTTCGCTCATCATCGTTGGCATGCTCCAACTTCTCCGCCTCCTTGCCAAAGAGATTCTTCCACACAGTTGTCTTCACAAAGAGCAGCATTTGCGTCAGCTTTGTCTCCCGCTTGGAAATTCGCTCGCGAACAAAGTATAAATCAATGATGCGAGTGCCCACATCCTGGCCCAAGTCGTGTAACCTAATAGTAGTCCACGTTATTTAAATTCTTCAGCCGTAAGACACAACAGAAATTACCTAGTTTGCAATTCAGGAACTGTGAAAACGCGACTTTGGGAATACTGCACAATCTCGCTGAAGAGCCAGGCCACAATGCTTTGGGATACCTCGGATTTACCCTTGGACAGTGGACGATCAAGTATATTGCTGCGCGGACGCATTGACGAAATTTTAAGCGCTTCAAGTTTTTCCATTTTATTATCACAACAAAATACTGAGACAATAACAAATTAACACTGTTGGCCCACAAGGCTGCCACCTTGGCAAAACTTCCGATCTGGTAGCTCGTACAATGTTAAAAATTAAAATTTCACTTCAGATCTATATATCCCCATCGAATTTTTAATTTTCTTTTAATTATTAATTTATTCCAAAAATTTTTTTTACATTTTGATATGTGCACAACTAAATACTTGCATTTTAAAAGTATTTTTATGTTTTCCGGCTAAAAACAGCTATTTTAGCTCTTAAAAATTGGAAACAGTACAAATTCCCCACCAAAAACAGCTGTAAGGGATGCCAGATGTTAAAAATTTTATTCGCAACAATGTAAATGGCAAAATCAAAACTCTTAACGGATATTTAAATTCCCATTAAATTTAATTATCATTATTATGTAGTACCAGACAACATTTCTGTGGTGTTTTTAAATCGAGTAGTTCCACCTTGGCCCAGCCATCATGCGGTTTCTGCTGCAAGATTGTTAAATAAATCTCAAACTGACTGTAATTTATATTACGAGTATATGGACAACTAATCAGATGAAAATAGGGGCATGCCTCATCCTGTATCCATCGACGCTGCTGTGCATTAATGGTGGTGGATTCGGTGGCATGATCCATGCTGCCTCCTCCAGTTTTCTTCTCGTACATGCTAGAAGTGATCCGAGCAATCGCCTGATTGAATATATCATCTACTTTGGGCAGGATAACCAGCTCTCTGATCAACTTATGAGTTTCTAGACGCCGCACGCAAAGCAAATACCACAGAGGCATCAAATGAAAACGTATGCAACCCATTAAGATAGACACATTTTGCTGCCGACTTTTCCAATCGTGTCCCAGCCATCGTACGATAATGAAGAGTATCTATATGAGAGATTCAGTTAAGTATTAGATATTTAAAATGTCCATCTCTCAGACCTCAACTTCCGTGTTAACACAAATGTCATCGGAGCTAAGGAGAAAGACAAGATGCTTCACCGGAACATCAAGAAAGTCTCGAGTTGCCACAAACGTTAGCAGAAACTTTTGAATACGCGTCAGCATCAAATTACGTACAATATCCAATGCTGGATTGCTCTTCGCCTCAATGTACATTATACAAGCGGTTACCTCATTGAAACAATTGATATCTTCAAAATATTTCCAGCACTGTTGCAATAAGGAATCAATTCTCAAATAACTGGCCGCAATAAACACAGCCACAATATTTTTTCGCTCGAGATTTGGATCATCGCTGAGCATCCATTTGTAGATGAGCATAAATGCTTTTTGGGATACTTTATCCTCGGGCAAAGTGACAACGAGCGGAATTTCTTCAAGATCCATAAAGAATTTTGAGTACGATTGGAGCACAATCACATGACAATTAAAGTACATTTTATTGATTTCGATCTGTACGGTTGTCTTCATATGATTTTCCATCATGTAGCGCAAGACGGTTTCCAGGGGAATCTTGGAGGGCTGCTCAATAGTAAGCCAGTTTCGGACTTCTTCAAAATTATGTCCGAACTCAAACAATGAGCGATTTGTGGCTAAGTCCGTTGATTCCCGCCTAAATACACGATCGAACTCCAAATCCTCCGCTTTAGAAACCAGTCGTGTCACAGACGCCAGTTCATCTTCTGATGAAGTACTCGGGCTGTAACGATATTAATTAAATTGCGACACTTAAATTAATCTTTTCTCCTTTTATTTGCAATATACTTGACAAAATGAACGCTACAGGTGACATCACGTTTCTTAGGCTTGCAATCCTTTTGATCCAAGGTCCCATTTATTCTCATCAGCTCGTCCATTTAATGCATTTGTATTCTCTTGCCTATTCAAAATATAAACTTGTTTTCATATCTTTCCAGTTTGAGTATTAAAGGAACGATACGATAATGTAGACTTTAAAAAGTATTAATAAACAAAAATAATATCTAATTCGAAAATATTTCTTCTGCATCGGCCGGGAATCGAACCCGGGCCGCCCGCGTGGCAGGCGAGCATTCTACCACTGAACCACCGATGCTTGTGTAAAAATATATGAACATCTTTCACTTTGAACGTAAAGCTCTGTTTTCATTTTGCAATATGACGAACTCATGTAGTAATAGAGTTGCCAGACTACTAAATAATTCAATTGCAACCGATTTTTGTTTATTAAATTGTGTTTTATTTCTTTGTATTTCTCTTGTTCACATTTTCAAATACATTTATATGAATAAATATATCATTTATTTTATTTACTTTTTAATGCCATCTTTTATATGCGGCTACTTATGCATATATTAATGTGAATTTAATTTTATGTATTATGTTCATAACAAAAAGTTGATTGAAAACGTAATGTTTCTTTTTAGTATTTAACAGATTGCTGTCAATAGCTAATAATCTCTATAATTTTGTTGATACATTATGAATCGAATAAGATTTACTATTGTTACTGTTTTCTAGTTGGATTTATTTTTTTTTACTTTCGTTCTTTTCCCTTTTAAATGTGTAATATTTCAGTTAAAATTTGAAATACATACAATTAATATACATATTCTATTTGTATGTATGTTTGTTGTTTGTATGTATGTTGGCATGCTTGTGGATCGTTTTATATGTTAAAATTATTGTAGCTTTAACTAAACAATAAAAAGTAATTTTAAATTATATATGTATATTTAACATTTTGTACTTTTGTTGAGTGTTTGTTCTTTGTTCAAAGTTTTTTTGTTAGTTTTGTTTTGTTTCATTTTATTGATAGGTTTCTTGATCTAAACAACTTTCGTTCAATTATTTTTTATTTTTAGATACCGCATTCTTAAAGGTTTCGTTTTTAATATAATTTTTTGTTGCTTTTTTTATGTGTTTTTGCACAACCTTTGCTTATTTTTGAATAAATATGCATTTATAGTAAGAAATAAATTAATGCTTTTTATTATTATTATTAATTTCATTTTGAATACACAAATATTACTTAGGTTCTTTGCACATAAGTATTTTGTATTTTATTTTGTTTTGCATTCTTTAATACGATTTATACACATACATATATATCTATATATATAGCTGCATATATGAGTTTGTTGTTTTTCAAAACACTTAAGTATTTAATTAAATCCCAATAAAATGAACAAAAGTCCTGTTGGATTTTTAAATTACCAACAAAATTGTTCATTTGTGTTTGCCCAAATTACAAATTGTTTTTTTATGTTTTAAACTTTTATTTTTATATCTTTTCTGTTTTTTTTTTAAGCGACGCAAACGCGCAATTTCAACGATTAGGTTTTGCAATGCTAAATTTTTTTTATTTATGTATTTTATGGTTTTAACACATTTGAAATGAAAATTTTGTTTATCATTGGCAAAAGAAATATTTTGAATCTTCATGAGCCCTAAGAAGAGTCAAAAACATTCTTTTTTAATAGAAATAAATATTAATAAACTTTCAAAATAATTTGTGATGATAAATGAATATTAGTTAGCATTGAAAACGCAGTTATTGCAAATTGACGTTGCTCGCTTATTATATTATTTATATATATAGAGATTATATTTTCAAAAACAATTTGTAATTCTTTTGTGGGAATTTCTCGTTTGTTTTTTGTTTTTATTGTATTTTATCAACAATATTCTGGTTGCATTGCGCTTTGAGTTGTCTTTGTAAGTTTTTTGCAAAATTTGCGCGTGTTGATTTCTTAAAGAGGGAAACGTTCTGCTCTGTTCAAAATAAAACAAATTAGAATTAAGCACAGAAATATAGTAATATTTGCATATAAGTAGTATAACTTTCGTGCCTTGCCTTGGCTTTAATACTGTTCTCCAATTTCAAATTGTAAACAAAATGTAAGTAGCAAAAACTTAATAAACTAAAAAAAGAATATCTTCATTAAGCATATACATATACAAAAGTATTTTTAATATATCTATATATTAAAAAATAAACAAATAGCCCGGTTTTTACAAAATTATACTTAAGTGAATATCTAATAATAAATGACAATTATAAATGATACATATGATATTTATGCTTGTATGTATTTATGTACTTGGAAGTGCGTTATCTGCTCTACTGATGTATATACAATAAATTATGGCAAATCAAATCGAGTTACAAAACGATGAAAACATAAGCAAAAACTGGCAACTAAAACTGAAGACAACAGGGCCAACAGTAACGGCAACATCAACATATTTTTGTTTGTTGTGGTTGACGTGATTCGCTTTTAAAACATCAGCCGGTCCATAGTCATTTTGGGCTGCCTTGTTGCTGCGTGGCTGCATCAGGTACAGCGGTTCCGGCGGTTGTTGTTGGGGAGCGCCGTGGCTGTGTGACAGTTCCCAGTTGTAGAAATGCCTCTGCGGCTGCGGTTGGCACTGCGACTGTCGCTGTTTGAGTCGCAGCAGCTGACGTTTGTAATTTTGCTCATCGGGTTGCGGGTGGTGCTCGTTTCTGGGCCTGGTGCTGGGGTCGTCATCGTACTGTCCTTGCAATCTCGCCTCCAAATGTCAGACATGCGGTTTATGGCGTCCACCGCAAATGCCACAGTGTATGCCCACCAAATGGCATGCACGCATTGGGGGATAGCACCATAGGCAGGGCACGAACAGAGACAGCAGCGCCAGGCCCAACCAGCGCTTGGTGCAGCCCGCCTCGCTAACGCTACAATCGCACGGATGCTGTGCCGTTTCACCTTCTGCATCGCTCATGCAATGATAAATCATACAGCGTGCACATCCCATGCCTGATATACACTCGTATCCGCTGCGAAACGGATCTGGAGCATATTCACAAGCGCCGCGTCTATTAAAGTCCTCGCTGTACAGCTCATGACAATAGCGGCAACGCAAGCGCGTCTCCTTCTTGAGTATATCGGACACATTTGGTTTATGCAACGGTTTACTTGCAGCCGTTGCCGCCGTCGTCTGTGCGGCCGCCATCGCTTGTGCCGCCTCCAGGGCATTACGTTTCTTCAGAGCAGTGATGGACTCGCGCCTCGCATTCAGTACCTGTACACCCACCGGTTGCTCCACCACCGGATAGTTATAGTCATGATGCACAGCGGTCAGCGTTACGTATGAATAGTTCTCGCTGGGCGCAATTTGGACTGCAGGCGGCGGCGGGACATCCGTTGAGCCGCCAGCATTATTGCTGACGCTGCCCGGAGTCGATGATGTTTTGTCCGTCGATATGTAGTGTATGGTAGCCGCTGGTAGTTTCTCCGAATCGGAATTGTTGCTGTAACTATCCTTGTGGCGGTCGCTAACGCTTTCTATAAGGAAAATGATAATTAGTATCAAACACAACATGTGAATCGTATATAATTTACTGTGACTTTTTTCGCTGCCTTCGGGGCTTGAATGTATCTTTTGTAAACTTTCGCTTTCCACAGGTAAGTCCAGGGTCTGTATATATAGATATTCATGTGCTCCATTAGAATTGTTTCACTTAAACCCACTTCACTTAACTTACCATGAATACATCATCTTCACCAACCGAATCATATTTGGTCAATGGTGGGCATATTATAGTGGGATTTGATTTGGCCAGTCCTGAATGTTAAAATATTTTTAAATTAGTTTTTATTAAATGCTGCAATTAATATTTTCATTGATTAAGTCGATAACACGGCAAAACAACAATAAGCTTAACAAACAGCATTGAAAATCAGTTAAAAGCGAACAGCGTAAAGTTTAAAGTTGAAAGTGTGTATTTTATTTAAAGATTTTGTATATTCTTTATTGATCTAAGTGAAAAAAACTATACTATATTTATATATGAGTTATGTGTGCTGCATAAAGATAAAAGTATCTGGTGTATAATTCTTTTAACTATGTTTTCATTCTTGATTAATTCATACAAATTGTAAAAATCAGCACAAACAACTCAGAGAAACAATAGATAACTAATTAAAAAAGAAACCTCATATAACACTTACCAATTTTGTTAGAAATTATATGATTTGAATTATTATATTATGTTGATAATATATTTTAAATTTTGAAACAAATTTCACAATTCCAATAAAATGGTTTATGATTTGTTAATTTTGTTTGTAGCAAGTTTAAAAAAAAGTAGAGCATAAAACATTAGTTATTCATTAGTTAATGAAGGCAAAAAATGCTAAACACAAAATCTAGAGGAGTCGTGGTAGTAAAACAAGTTGTAAAAAGGAAATTTTAACCATTTTTGAAAATAAATATATAGTATATGCAGAAGATAGGTACAAAGCGAGGATTGTAGACAGATCAAGTGTAGATATGATTAAAGCGGCATGCATCTAAGTTAATGGGATGAGAAAGGCGGGAGCCATATTCCTATAGCATATTGTGCATACCATCAATTAGTTCATTATAGGCGCGCAACACGCCTTTATCAAAGGCGCGTGCATCGGCTGCTGTTTGAAATGTTAGACCATTGCGCTGTTTTCCTGCACGCCAGTGATGAAATGTTGGCATTACTTTGTAATACTTCAGATCACGATTGATGACACAACTTAAGATAACCTGAAAATAATAAAAGAGCTTTAGAATATGCAATTTCATATAGAAAATCATTTTCTTAGTTGTTTTTTTAACTGATTTAATTATGCTGCTGAGAACAAGGTTTAAACTTAACATACACGTACATTGATATTCATTGAGTTTACTCTTATTAGAATTGAAAATTAATAATATGAACATTTAATTTTGTTAAAACATTTACTGTATTGAGATTGATTGTATTCTACATTGTCACTTACACTTTGATCAGAGATTCTTTGCCCATAGATGATGTAGTCATGACCCGATGCCAATGGGGATAATCTAGCACGTTTCCGTATGGAAACATTTGCCAGACCACCCCCGGCCAGCGGAAGCCAGCCCTCGGTGCTCTCGTCTCTGGTCATTACCTGTGCGCGTACTGTAACTAAGAAGTCGCTGTAATGAAAAATATCAAATATCGAGTTACTTGGGTAAAATGCAAATTGAATTTTGCCAATCAAGCGATTTAAAGTCACCTGCTAAATTTGCGTTTCAAGCGTAATTTGTGATAAGAAACGGTGGCCATTGCTGCTACTTAGTAACTGTGGCCGCTTTCGCTATTAACTCCTGTCTATATCCCTGGCGAGATAACTTAAAAGTGTCGCTAATTTGGCTAATTCAATTTTTGGCCAGCGAAGCCATACCCGAGTGATGGACTCATCGACGACTCCATATGCAGCACCTGTCGCACTTATTCATGTGACAGGTGACAAAGCCAACATTAACTAAAAATAAACTACAAGTCCTTCGTTTTAAAAATACCCACTCTCACACACAAGTGTGTACTCATTGATGTATTGTTATCACAAGCACACACAATCGCCTATGTGTGTGTACACATATTAAGGGTAGCAAAAATAATCGAGCTAGGAAACTGTGAGCCAAGCATTTTTGGATTTCATTCTTGAAAATGTCAGCTAGTGCAGAATGAAAGGGAGTACGTTGTTATCGTACTGAGGCCTTAAAACAAGACCAGGCAAACAACCAAGAAGCGAACAAAGCAACTCACGACCTGCGCAGAAGTTTGAATTGGAGTTTTAAGCGTGAAGTTACTCAATGAAAAAAGCTTTCGGGGAGGAGTTTTCAAGTCTATTTTACGCTGCCTGTGCCATACTAATATGGGTATGAGTATTGGTATGACTTATGTATACATACAATTGTCCTAGATTTGGACATTTTTACAGAATGAATATGCACAACAGCATCTCCCAAAGTAGACGAAAACGACGTCATAGTTGTGTCAAGGACTGCAACTGTGGCAGAGGCAGCGGCAGCGACAGCAGGTTGCACTGTGGCAAGGCGCATTCCTTCGAAATGGTAGCCTGTCATATGTATGTATGTACATATATGTTTATGATGGTAGTTCATACTCAAGGTAAGGCGCACACGTCAGCAAGTCTGGCCAAGGATAACTATGCGGCCGCCTGCTTTGCCATGAATGAGTTGAGTTTTGTGTGCAAATGCCACCATGGCAGCCCTTGGATATTTTCAGACGGTTTGAAGTTATGAAAGGCAAAAATAATAAGCTTTTGGCAACGTCAGACCAAGTGGCAACTTTAATATAAAAAAAATACTATATTGGAGTTGCCACACTGTTAGACACAGGCAACTACAGGTGTTGCTAGCAACAACTCCGCCAAAGATAAACGTACTCCAGTCTAGAGCCTGCCTCAAGCAAAAATTAAAAGTCCCAAATCAGAAACAAAGCCCTAAATTGGCAAACTCTTAAAAGAGCGCATGCGTCAGAAAGAGAAATATAGGAATTGAGAGAGAGAAAGGGGGGGAGAGAGAGAGACATAGACTATGTGTGAGAGAGATAGAAAGAAAGGATGAGAGTTGGACTCCAGTTTATGTTTGTGTATGTGTGCAAGCACAAAGCAACGGTAACGGGAGCTGCTCGCTGCTGTCAAGAGTGTCAAAGCATTTATTTGTCTATGATCTGCAAGGAATACATATACATACATAAATAAACATACATGTATTTAAGAACTGAACTTGTATTATTCGTAACCATTGTATTTAAAAGCTTAGGCCACATTATTGTTGCTACAACAATTGCTATTTCGACATGTAAGAGAGTGTCGTCAGACTGTCGAACACCCACACATTTACGTTTGTGCCTGTAAAGTGCACACTTAATGCAGAATTTTACAGAACAGACAATCAGACAATCAGAAAATATGAATGAAAAGGTCCAACTGAAGTGTGGGCATTTATCTATGTATGAATGTATGTATTTGTAGTAATTGTAATTGTTATAATGAAAAATTGAGCTGGATATTGTCAACAGAACAGTAACGCTACTTTTTCCTATACTTATAATGGTAATTTAATGAATGGAAATTTCAAGCTAATCTAATTCTAGATTTCTGATTATATTTAACTGCATGTACCACAAACAGTGTCAAAGTTCTGGCAACACTGCAACCAAAAGCAAGACATGAATGAAACTAAAAGAGCCTTGAACGCGTTCTTTTTGTGTGTGTGTGTGAGTGTGTGTATTAGTGTATGTGTGTACATTAGTGTGCGGTTGTTCTGTTGTTGTTGTCGATGCGCAGACGGGTCGCAAATGGCATTGCTAAAGTGATATAGCTATAGAACTACTTTATCTACATTTTTATAGCTTTAGCATTAGCTTTAGCCCAGTGGCTTTGGACTGTATGTCTGTGTTATTGCCTGTTGTAAATGCTTCAATGTGTGGCAAGCGAGCAGGCCGAGTGACATCATTTTCAATGGGGCGCTACGCTTTAAACAGCAAGAAAAACAATTAGGAAAACAAGCTCGTTGCTGGCATTCCATTTCATTCATTAAAAGTGGAGACAGACAGACTTTGTGGAGACGACACGACGCTGATGATATATATATACAATCACACATACATCGTACATAAATAAATACATGGATATGTAAGCATGTATGTAGTATATATGTACCGTTGATTGGCCAGACAAATGACTCACATTTCATTCATGCTCAACTTGCTTCTCCATCTCGATTAACACAGTCTTGCATTCATTCAGTAAATCTTTGTTAGTAATCGTTTTTTAGTTCAATATAAATTCGCTAGCTAAATTGGCAATAATTGTGGAAATTTAACTGAGTGAAAGGGAGCAATTAAGTCAAGCTTAAACTTATCTGGCAAACCGAAAAGCTCTCACAAATATGATGCAAATTGAAGTTCTTTACATTGTGATAGGTACACTTACCTTTCATGTCCTTCTGTCATGATTTGTTATCAGAAAGATTCTAATATAGCAGCGTATAGTGTCGGTGTTGTTCTTGATGGTGGCAAAATACACCATGATTAAAGCATAAAGACATTCAGAGCCTGCTGCTGCACAAACTTTCGAAAACGAATGACAACAACCACAACAATAGCAGCCGAATGTAGAACGGTGGCTTGAGGTTTACACGATGAAGATGATGTTGATAGTTGCAGATCTTTTGAAGTGCTCGTATTGTTATTATTGTTGTCCGTTTCAGTTGACTGGATGTTATTGTTGTTGCTGGTGGTGCGTTTTGAAGCTTTGTTGTTTTTATTTTCTTTCGTTTTTCTTTCTTTTGGCACAATATGAAAAACGACGCCACGATTTTGTTACTGTTTACGAAACACGTTCGGTGCTGCACACACTTTTAACTGCGGGTATAGGGCAAAACCGTTACAAGTGTATTAGTAATTTGAATATATTTATAAGTTATATTTGAGTTTTATAACAACAGAAATAAACCAACAGACTGCGACGAAAGGGCGACTTTTACTTTTTCAATACACTCGCATACACACACACATACACTTGCACACACTATGTGGGCGTGTAGACAAACACTGAGGAAAAACTTCATGGGGCAAATATATGTCCGAATTTTTCCAAGCAACAAAGATGTAACAGGCATCTCCAAGAGAGAGAGAGAGAGAGAGCGCGCAAGGCTGAGCCTGTGTTAAAAACTGAGAGCGTGTGTTAGGCTCTGTAATAACAACAACAATAATGTTATATAGAAACTCGTATTACTTTTAGATTATGCTTCTTTGAATTAAAATAAATTAGCAACTGACAGCTGCACAGCTTCCATTTCGTTTTTTGTATTTTGTTTCGAATTGAGACATAAAATTCGGAAAACCACTTTGCACTATGAACAAAAATTCATTCATACATTTCATCAAGGCTACATGCGCTATAATTTCTTTCTATCTCTCCGTTTTTATGGAGCACTCGTTGAATTTGACTCTCACTTGCGCGCTCTCTCAACGCTCTTAAAACCAACGCACTTCGCTTGCGCATATTAAAAAAAAGGTAACATGTACACACACAAACACACAGCCACAGAAAGTGAGGTAGAACGCTTTTTGGGCGATTTCTCCATGTACAGATACGCATATATACTTATATATAATTGTATATACATTCATGTATGTATATACATATACATTTAAGATTTTGACTGCACTTCTTTTTACATTTTTTACATACACAAATATGTAATAATTACATATTTTAATTGTTGTTATCTACGCCGTTCTTAATTGTTTACAACGGCATGCGCGTTATATATTTTTTAATTTTTTGCACTAGGTTTTTGGGTTAGTATATGTTGGATTTTGACTTGTCGCAGACGACCGTGAAGGAGGTGTCAGGTGCGGGCGGGTGCGTGCGTACGGAACAAAGAGAGGGAGACGTGGTGTATCGGAATTTTTCTCTATTGGATAACAGCTTTTCGCATTTTATGCCGTTTATCATGTTTTTTCAGTAGCACACACAACATAGTACTTATATATGACAATTTATTCAATTGTTTGCACTTTTTACAACATGCCTCTTTGGAGACATTAGCAACTCTGATCTCAAGTGCAAATTCGATTGACTGAAAGATTTTTAGACTTGCGTTACGGTTTTGGGACTGTTAAGCTTTATATTTATAATTATTTAAATTTTTCACTTAATATAGAATTTGATTTACATTTTTTTTCATTTTATATTATTTTTGTGCAGATTTTACGCTTTTTTTCTTCTTCTTGGCGAAAAAAAGAATGAAATTCCAAATAGAACTGTTATTTAACATAGCAGAAGCAATAACAGTAGCATAATTCCAACTGTTGTTAACAGTGAGTCACATTAAAATACTATGTTAGATGGGAATATTTATAAAAATATCAATGATTCATTGACGGCAGAGAAAATAGAAAACTATTCCAAAAATATTGTACTAATTCAGCGATGTTTTAAGTGAAAAATGTGTCAGATTCGAAATGTATATTCGGCTAAGCTATTGATAATAACATTTATACTTTAAGTATCGATAACAAATAACATTGCTATTTTTCTCAAATCGTTTCAAATATTATTTAGAAAATAATATAAACAAATTATAAGAAATTTTATTGCGAAGTCTAACTAAGTGGCTAAGAAACTGTTAATACATCTATTATCTTCTAATTGGCCTCGGTGATAAAATCGATTACCGATATTCAGTACGTCGTGAATACTCGGTACAAGTAGCAGTTAAATAAATAAATATCGGACATTAACATTTCCTTTTTTATGTGCGTGTGTGTTTGATGACTGCGGGAAATTGGTTGCCGTGTGTAATTTGCAAATAAATCGCTGAATATGGCTAAAAAGAAAAGTGAAGAGCATTCGGGAGCCGATGCAAACGATAGTGATTACACCGAGGAACCGAATTTCGACGATCCTCCAAATTTCGTAGACAATATCAGCGATGAAGGCAAGTTAGGCTAATGCCAGCGCAGCACACGCGTTGCAAGCCACCGCCGACTACTGCAAAAACAAACATAACCTCAATGTTTGGGTTTCTCTTATTGTCGCCAAAATAATGTTTTTAATATTGCAGATTTGCTTGGAGATATGCTTGCCCAACGGCCATCGGAAGCCGATGGCGTTGAAAGCGTTGTTGTAGTCGACAACATGCCCATAGTGGAGCCAAGTCGTATCGAAAAATTGAAGTCTGTCATCAGCAAACTTTTCTCGAATTGCGGTGAAATTGTCAACGTTGTTTATCCCGTCGATGATGAGGGCAAGACCAAGGGTTACGCCTTCATGGAGTACAAGCACGCCAGTCAGGCAGAGGAGGCAGTGCAGAAGCTCAACAATTATCGTCTGGACAAGAACTACACATTTTCGGTGAACTTGTTTACAGATTTTCAAAAGTATGTTATTAAACAATATATAGAATAGAATTGAATAGAAAAAATACTCTTATTGTATTGCAGATATGAAAACATACCGGAAAAATGGGAACCACCAACTGTGCAGCCCTTTAAAGTACAAAACGATCTGTACAATTTCATTAATGATCCCGATACTTACGATCAGTACTGTGTGGCGGCAGAGACAGCTCCCAATTGTGTGCAAGTTTCTTTCTGGCAGAATGTCCTGCCAGAGCCTAATGAGCTGGAGACACGTGAACGTTTCACTGACACGTTTGTGAAATGGTCTCCGTTGGGAATCTACGTGGTTACTTTCCATAAGCCAGGTGTGGCTATTTGGGGCGGTAGCAGCTTCCAAAAAATTCAAAAGTTTCCCCATCCCGGCACCCAATTTGTAGAATTTTCACCCTGCGAAAATTATTTGGTTACTTATGGACCGACACCAACTGGCCAGAAGATCATCATATGGGACATCCGTACTGGTGCGGAGAAGCGTTCTTTTGTTGCCGATGGAATGTCTGTTCTGTCAATGTTCCGTTGGTCGCACGATGATAAATTTGTGGCACGCATGGGTGACAACTCGATACACATCTATGAAACGCCATCATTCTATTTGCTAGATCTGAAGTCCATCAAAATAACGGGCATACGCGGCTTTTCTTGGTCACCCACTGACAACGTTATTGCGTACTGGGTGGAAGAGCAGAATCAGATACCCGCTCGCGTTACGCTTATGGAGATTCCCAAAAAACGTGAGACACGCAACAAGAACCTCTTCAATGTGGCCGATTGTAAGTTGCATTGGCAAAAGTCGGGCGATTATCTGTGTGTCAAGGTTGATCGCTACTCTAAGCTGAAGAAGGATAAGAAGGAATTGGACGTCAAGTTCCTGGGTATGTTCTACAATTTTGAGATCTTCCACATGCGTGAAAAAGAAATACCCGTCGATTCGGTGGAGATACGTGAACTTATCCTTGCTTTCGCCTGGGAGCCAATCGGCAACAAGTTTTCCATTATTCACGGAGAGCCCAACTCGGCAAATGTCAGCTTCTACGAGGTCAACAAGGGTGTAAAGCCAAGCCTTGTCAAGCGCTTGGAAAAGAAATCGTGTACCCATTTGTTCTGGTCACCGCGCGGTCAATTTATAGTGATGGCCAACTTAACCATGGGTACTTTTGAGTTTGTCGATACGACCAATGATTACATTATTAGCGCATCACCGGATCACTTCCGCGCTTCTGAAGTCGAATGGGATCCCACTGGTCGCTATGTGGTTACTGGTGTCTCTTCCTGGAAGGTCAAGGAGGATACAGGCTTCAACATGTATACCTTCCAGGGCCGCATCATCAAGCGAACCATTCTGAAGAACTTTGTGCAGTTCTTGTGGCGTCCACGGCCTCCAACGCTGCTCAGCGAAGAAAAGCAGAAGGAGATTAAAAAGAACTTGAAGAAGTACTACCCTGCCTTTGAGCAAAAGGACCGTCTACGCTTGACACGTGCCTCCAAGGAGCTGCTGGAGAAACGCTCTCAGCTACGTGAGACCTTCATGGAGTACCGCAACAAGCGAATTGCCGAATGGAAGGATCAGAAGAGCCGTCGCGTCATGCTCAGAGGACGTAGGTTACATGTCATTTAAATTGTTAAAATAAATTTTAATTCTTTCTGTGTTTGCTTTGCAGATGTCGATACGGATAACTTGGAAACTGATGAAGTTGATGAAGAAGTGGTTGAATTTTTAGTCAAGGAAGAAATAACCCTGCTGGAGTAGACGACTCCCCACACTTCGCGCCCACGTCCCTCCTTGCTTGCACAACCTGTGAAGCTGGTGTCTCAAACTTGCGTTGAAACGCGACTACGTCCCGGCAGTCGTCACTCGTCGGGCTTTCTTTCCAAAAACGTAGCGCGTCTTTAAAACTACAATTAAGAGTAACTAAATCTACTAGCTTGCGTTATATACATATGCACACCTAAATATCTACATAAATTTGAACCCTAAGCACAACAGTAACGTCACGTAATCTTGTATTCATATATATTAAAGTCAAGCTCGCGAACAATTTTAATCATTGATAGAATTGAACACTTATAAAATCATGTCCGAAGTCACGTTGTCAACTATTAAAAGTAAATTTGCATTATATTTGTATGTCAACAGCAAAAAGAAAAGGAAAACCGAAATTACATATTTTTACTGGCGGATGTGTATGGGCAGAATCCCGATCTGTTAAGCATAAATAATTCCATTTTAGTTTTCATTTAAATTTGATGTCTTCGATTAATTCCCTACCATATTTACCGCGATTAAGATATGATAAACAATTTTCATTACGTAGCAAGCAGCAAGGAGAGAGATTAGAGTTTGCTCTCTCGCAGCAGTCGATATTTAGCTGTATGTGTGACTCACTGTGAGCACACGCACACATGTGAATGCTGTTATGTACTTAAGCATTCAGTTCGCGTACTAATTTTTCAGTTCACCAACGCGATATGGATAAGAACGTTGTGCTTATGTTTTTAGTTGTGCTCAATTTGATCCTGGCTGGCACAAAAGGTGCAAGGATCCTTGATCGCTGCACCTTGGCACAGGAAATGGATGCACTTGGTGTACCGCGATCTGATCTGGCACGCTGGGAGTTTATTGTGGATTCTGTAAGCGCCTATCGAACTCAGGTGATAAGTCCACGAAATCCGGATGGAAGCAAAAACTTCGGTCTATTCCAAATCTGTAATAGATACTGGTGTCAGTCGTCACCAGGAATACCATCCAAAAACATCTGCAATGTTAACTGTGATGATTTACTGTCAGACAACATTAAAGCTAGTGTCGATTGCGCACTAAAGATAAAGGAACTAGAAGGCTGGAATCCTTGGTACCACATATTCAATGACATTGAATCCTTTGGCTTGAAAAGCATTGACGACTGCTTTGAAGTGGAAACTAATGAAATGACCGATAATAGCACTAGCTCTGGAAGAGCATCTAGGAATGTGAATAATATAATCATTCCAAGCGATATTGGACTTTCAGTGACAAAGCATGTTGAGTTTTGATAATGCTTTGAAATTGTTTATACAAAATAAATTAAAGCAAATGTTGTGAATCACAGTTGAGATCGTTATAAAAATCTAAATGCAAGTCGTTCATTGGCCTAAGAGCTTTGCCCGGCGACCACCTCTTCAAGCAATATCATTATCAAAATTTATGGCGGATTATTGTAGACTAGTGGGCCCGCTTTTGCGTCCTTGCTTTGCTCGGACGCAGATCGCCACTTAAAGTATCAGAAATATTATTATTTAAATTATTTCGTCATTTGCAGACCACTAAGGAGGTGGCGCCATCTATTGTTAGTGGCGCCATCTAACAATAAGCCCGTAATGCTTTACGGATTGAAAAATAGTTCATAGATTTTGCGAACATGCATTATTAATTCGATTTAATAAATATTTTTTATTTTCAAAAATAAAATGCAGGTAAAAATTTAAAAGAGCTGATTTTATGTTATATTAGTGAGCAAATAACCCACAGACAGTTAATTTCATACAACCAAAAGTGTCTAAGAAAATGCCTACTACTATGAAATACCCTTTACGCTTTAAACGTTATTGCCTTCAATATTTCTGAAGGTAAAACACCGTAAATTTAACAAATTCATAAAGAAAGGCTATATAATAAGTGTAATGGGCTGTTTTATAAATAAAAACAACTTTTTTAATGTATAAATTTCTTAATAAAACATTTTAATGGTACAGGGTATCACAGACTACATACAAAACTTAAGGGGCAGCAACGAATGAGTAAAGCATTGTCGTCAATTCTCACAGCAGCCAATTCATATGTACACACTTATGTTTATGTATGACAAAGAACGCAGTATAAGTCACTTCTTCGTTCACAGAAACAAAACAACAACAACATTGGCGATTTTGCTCGCACTACGCACATGCAAAAGCGAACACAAAAACAAAAACTACGCACATGCAAAAGCGAACACAAAAACAAATGCCATGGCTCTCTTTGAAGTCGAGTCTAACTGTTGTTCTCTGGCTCTCTTTCAGTTGCTCACGCTAAAATTGTGTATGTATGCGTACACACGCATTGAACGTTTTCAATGCTTGCTTAGCGAGCTTGCATTTAATGCAATTTAAATTTATGTTTTTTATTTTTTTAAATAAGTTGCAGGTGGAATTAGAAAATTAAAATACCCATACGAATCTGGAAATTTTTTTTCTGATTTTTAAAAAAAAACTTCAAGTCTCTCGGACTTGTGGTTTGGCCATGGCTGTGATATATCAGTCAGTCAGTCAGTCAGTCAGTCAGTGAGGACAAAGCATTTTATATATATAGATAAGAATATTTTTTGTTGTTTTGAATGTTGGAGTAGAAACAAAACATAGCTGAAAATATATACGGCTAATAGCTATTTGTAAATATTTCTAGCAACTTTTAAACTTAACGAACCAGCTATTGCTCCTCACTTAGCAGTAGAAGTAGTAGCTATTTTTCATCGCATTTACAGCTATTTTTCGAATCCTTTCTGGCATGAAACAGCAAGTTTACACTCAGTTTAATAGCACCATATGAGCATAACAGAAAAGTAGCAGTCATGGCAACTCGAACAATCAACACAAACGGTTTTTTGACTGCCAATAGTAAAAACTGATTTTATATTAATATATAGATAATAAAAATGAAGCGTCAACGATCTACTTTGAGAAAAAAGAAAAGTAACAGGAAACGCAAAACTCAAACGAGCCGCATTTACCGTAGAACAGAGAGAGAGGTGCAATTGTTACTTTCGCACTGCAGAAATCACAATGAACTTCAGGCTGCTCAAGATTTGGAAACTCGAAGTATGCAATTTTTTCATGGCCCCGGATTATTCGAATGGGGTTCAAGTGAGGTTGAGAATGGTAAGAATGGGGAGGAGGATTCATTAGCTGGAGCTGGTTTCATAGAAATAGATCTATCCGATCCTCCCTTGGTTAGTTCCCAGTGGTGTAGTCAACGTCATTACCATGACAACAGTCAACATTATGTGCCCAGCAGCAAATTAAACTTGCCACTTCAGTTCACTTCAGACGACTGCGAGATTCAGCTGAAGCGTTCACAGTTGCGCATGTTGAACCGTTACCAGGAGGAGGCCAAATCGAGGAGGGACAACGGTAAACTACTAACGGGATTGATAGCGCAACTCACACAAAATGCATTGGAATCGAGTCGCTTTGTCATTGATGCGACGCTTTATCGAAGTAATTGTGGTAAACGATTTAAAAGCGTGTTTCTTGCACCAACATCTATGTCGGAGTTCCATGGTCTGCCCACACGTCGCTGGCTAAGATTGTCTCTCAGACAACTGCGTTTTAATGCACATCCCCAGCTGCTGGATGAGCATCGTCTGTCACAGCAGCTGGAGGATATCTATGATGTATACATACAGCATGTCAACAATCAGATTTGCAACAAATTGCGGCAGGAGTTGCAACTGGCACGCCACGTAGCTGTCAGATTGTTGAATGCAACCGAGCAACGGCATGAAACATCACAGCTCGCTGAGCAAATCGAACGTCAACTGAGATTGGCACAACAGTTGCGGAGACGCTACTACGCTGAGTCTACGGCACAGCGAAGACTTCTCCAGCAACTGCTCACTCAATGGGCCAAGTTAAAGGAGCTGCGTAAGCAGCAGCAATTTCAATGCACCCGCTTTCAACTCAGCATTCGGTTGGTTCAGCCAGCAGATTTAGACGCCTCGTGCTCCACTTGGAAGGAGCGTTTCGAGACGGATTTAGCCGAAGTTTATCGCGAGCATTTGGAAGAGTATTATCGCCGACGACGTCTCTGGAGCAGCGAGCCTTCATCCCCGCTGACGAAGCCGCCTCGGAAGCCTCGATTTAATGAAATCATGGAAAGTCTGAAGGTGCAATACGAACGAGCCTTCCAGGACCCCGAGGAACCCGAAGTGCATGTGCTACATATGCCCGCCGATGAAGCAACACTTAATCTGCGGTCCAGCAACGAGGAGTTGCATAAGGGACGCAACTACTTTCTGAAAATCTACCTGGACAACCAGTTTGTTGCCCAGACACGAAGCTATCGCCTGGAACCGGATCTTCATGTGCACATGAATGAAAACATTGGCGTTCTGCTCGACCGATCGCTGCCGGAACTGGTTAACATTTGGGTAAACAAATATCATATCAATTCATAATTTATTATTTTAGAAACTTTAAATTTTGAAAGACAACGATGATTTAATTGAAATCTTGTAAAGTGTAATCAGTGATTAGATTCAATTGATTTCTAAATTTTTAGAATAGATTTCGATTTTTTTTCAGTTAGCTTTCATTTATATTTTCGAAACAAAACTTGTATATATATTAATTTAAAAATTGAGCTTAACAAATAATTTGCGTATTAAAACTCAAGGTGCTTATTTAATGCAAGTCCAATATCGCTTTGAACTATTATATTAGGCCTATTCCCAGATGCGCCTCCAGATGAAGTGCAATTTCCAGTCACTTTATCAGTTTCCTCTTCAAAACAGTCGTCAATGAAGTTCTGGCCATTGTTTTCGAAGGAAATGAGAGCATGTTGCCAAGGATTCCAGCCTTCTAGTTCCTTTATCTTTAGTGCACAATCGACACTAGCTTTAATGTTGTCTGACACTAAATTATCACAGTCAACATTGCAGATATTTTTAGATGGTATTCCTGGTGACGACTGACACCAGTATCTATTACTGATTTGGAATAGGCCGAAGTTTTTGCTCCCATCTGAATTTGTTGGACTTATCACCTCAGTTCGATAGCTGCTTACAGAATCAACAATAAACTCCCAGCGTGCTAGATCAGAACGCGGTACACCAAGTGCATCCATTTCCTGTGCCAAGGTGCAGCGATCTAGGATCCTTGCACCTTCTATGTTACCCACGAGCAAGTTGAGCACAGCCAGAAGCGTAAGCACGACCTTTTTCTCCATATTGCGTTGAATAACTGAAAAACTATTCAGTCCGTTTACAAATTGCTTTAATAGCGACAAAATATATATGGGAATTACGACTGTTCAATATCAGTATAAAGAAGTGGCTTGATAAGTTTATTTATAGAAAGTTTCGTAATCTGGAAACCAATTGCAATTGCAAACCAAAACCAATAATGTTTATTTAGACTATTAATCTTGTAAAACCAAATCGCGTACAACACAAATAGAATTAAATCTGATGGTTTTACTTCAAAATATTTCGTTAAGAAATGCGTATTTAGATACATAATAAAATTGAGGATCGAATATATAATAGTGTGATTCTTTTGTTTCCTACAATTTCAGCTATATGAGAAGTCGACGGTAACGTCACACAGTCGCCGACTGGCGTTGATAAACGCTCCATTAACGGGAAATAAGTTTGTTGCAACGCAGCAGAAACTCGGTTTCCAGGTGGCCTCATCATCGGGAGCAGTGCGTCCCAAGTTGGCGGGAGATCTATATTTGCAACTCGACTATCGTGACACAGATGGCGCCAGCGGTCGTGAAGTGGATGATGTACAAAGTCTACCGGATGCACTGTGTCAAGCGTTGCTGCCCAAAAAGCTGCCGGCGTGGAGAACGAACGTGGAAGCGAAGAAGGTCATGGCGAGGCCACCGCGTGGTGTCCGGCACAGATGCAAGTCATCAGCTGGGCATGCGAAGCCACTGGTCTTTGCCGAGCATGAGCTGCAACTGTGCAGCGTGGAGGAATTGCTGGAGAATCGACGCTTCCAGCTGCTTCACTCGCGACATGAGCAGCGTAATCTGCACACGAAGCAGCTACGCTTTGTGCCCGCCCTGGAGCACGAAGTTGCCGAGCTGGAGGAGCCCATCGATAGTGCCGGTCAATTGCTGGACCCTGGCACAACATGGGATCCAATCGATCTGCACAAGCATCGTGGACGTAAGTATCTACAGCTGCTCTACGAGACGATAACCAGTCAGTGCGTGCAACGTGCCAAATCCCTTGCAATCAACGCTGCCAATGCTGCAGTTGCTCGGTTCGGATGGTGTGGAACATGCAACTGGTTGGACTGGACTCTGGCGTGCTCTGTGCTCATTTTTCTTTCGCCAACGAACCAACGCACCACTGCGTGATCCCACATGGCAGCCACAGCCCCAGCCGTCGGATGGTGTACAGCAGTTCAACATTTCGTTGCATGTGGTGCGCGCCACGGGAGTTCCGGTCCGTAGTCGCCACATCCTCAACGTGGAGCGTCAGGGAAGGCGACGCAGCAGCGCTGGCACCGGAACGGGCAGCGAGCTCAATGCCAGCTTATTTGTTACACAAAGTACGTAAATATGGCAATAGATGGTATTCTTTTTATATTAACTTACATAATTATTGCAGCTCTGATGTACTCCAATGTCCGTCCCTTTGTCACATTGAGCTATGGCCAGAGACTGTGCCGTAGTAGCACAGCCGAGGGATCGAATCCCACCTGGAATGAGCAGCTGCAACTGCAGCTCACGGGACAACCGTCTGAGCTGCGTGACGACATCAAAATCAGTCTCTTTGACGAACTTATCGAGCAGCAATACACGGACGAGGCAGCTGATGTTTACCAACGGGTGCAGTGCAACTGGCTGGGAGAGTATCGTATACCCATTAGTCGACTCCTGACCAATCGCAAGGTGAGTGCCAGAGTTCAGATGCAGACGGATGACTGAGACGGGGAACTGCCTTTTAATGCGTTTGTTATCTCATTAGTATGATCATTAATCATAATAATTTAAAGTATAGCAAATCGTTTAATGATTGCAATGAAAACTTTTATAAAATCACTGCTTGGAAATTTAACATATTTAATGCTTAAAATGTGACACAAATTTTTAAATTAGTTTTTACTTTATTTCTTTATAATTTAGTTATCTTTTTTATTTGTCTTAACAATTTAAGTTCTTATTTATATTTGTTACATATATGTTTATTTAAAAAGATATTTAATACTTATTTTCAAAATCTATTTAGTCATGCTCCTTAAACTGTGTTTTCTTGAGAATTATCTACTTACTTTTAAATTTCTATGATAATCGAAAATAATTTATAAAATGTATTTTAAGTCGCACCAACTTTTGTTAATGATATGTTAATGATTGAAATCAGTAATAGTGGTTAGTAAATCTCAATTTTTCATTTGCAGTTCGAGGGATGCATTGAACTGTGTATGCCCAAGGTGCTGGTGGGTTACAAGCGACCGCTGATTGATTCGGTGACCAACATATCCGTCGATCAGTATCCCGAGTTCAAGGAGAGCGTACATCTTTGGTTCTATTTGAGCATCGAGCCCGGCTGCGAGCTGACGCCCATTCAAGTTGGCGGCCTTTCATGCGCCGAGCTTCCAGAGCTGCAGCAATTCATTGGCGAGCGACGCTTGGAGTTGCAACAGTTGCTGCCACAGCCTCAGCGCTATGTGGATCCGTTGATCTGCACGTCGCATGGCAAGCGTGTCTGTCTGACACGTCTGCTGGAGCCGGTGCCGTTGCCTCATCCGCTGCCGCAATCGATGTCAAGTGATTATCAAGTGGAGAGCGTTTGTCGTTTTGTCTCGCTCCTGTGTCCCTTGCGCACTTACATGGATGCGTCTCAGAGCTTTCAGGGCGTTTGGCTGGACAATCAAACGATGCTCGACTGCACCTGGTGCTCTGCTAAGGATTTGGGTGTGCTTCTCTGTAACTATATGCTTTCACTGGGCCTGGAATGTTGGCTGCTTCTTGGCATGGCCTGTCCCTACGGCGAATGCACTTTCATCATCTATCGACAGCCGGAAACCGCCGAGTTGTTGCTTGTAGCACCTGCCACAGGGAAGCGTTATCAACTGCAGGACACGTTTTGCCCCCTAACGCGGGTCTATTGCATTGTGGGCACAGATAACGTAGGTGGTATACTATATGTATTTATTTAATGGTTTATTTATTTTTTATTTTGGAAATTTTTGATGAAGGTTCGCAAATATGACCTATATGTGATTTTTAAAATATAATCGCATTAGGATGATTTTTTTTTATGAGAAAAACTAACATAATTTGAAGAAACTTTCAATTTTTACATATTTATTCTGAAATATATGGAAAATCAGATTTATGGAATTATTTTCATATGAAATTAATTCACTAAATTTTTACACATTCATCTTTATATATAAATTTATTAATTAATTATTTATTAACTACGATTTAGTTTAAAAAAAATCAAAAGAATGTTTTTTATTTGACTGATTTAATTTTGTAAATCAAAATCGACACGTTGACTAATACTCATTATTCATTCATTTGTTAATCCATTATAATTATTAATATTAAAAATATGACACCTTGCAATCGAAAAGAAATTTTTGTCACTAACTTAATTTATGTATCTTTGATTATTTTTATTTTGTTATTAGTTTAATCTTTATTTCAACTTTATGGGGTCAATTTACCCATATAAAAATGCTTGCTTCCAACCAGATATATTTCAACATTCAGACGGAGTCACGAGTCAGCATGACAAATTTCAATATACTCGATGGTGTTTGCTGGTTACCTTTTTTCAACAAGCGTCAGGCGGCGCCTCAAGGAGGAATCCACAAACTGGATTATGTGTACAAGCTGAGCTATGATCTCAGTCAGCTGCAGAAGCACATCGAACGCAAGATTATGAAGAAGATAAGCGCCTGGCGTACTACACGCAAAACTATTTGGAATCGGTGAGTCAGCGTTTAAAATCGATTCAGCTGATAAATGATAACCCATTTTAATTACCCACCTAATAGGGCCTTTCAGTCGCGTTTGCTGAGAATTTTAAGCGATATGGAAAAGTTAACTACATTTTCAGGAAGCCGTTACGACGAGCCCACCTACAGTGAGGAATTGGAACGGGAGTATCCCAACTATAGGGTAAGAGGTGGTGCTGTCAAAGCATTTTTATCATCTAAAATTTAGAATTTTGTATTATATCATTTGTTTACTATTTCTTATCACACAGCTCTACGGTTTCACAATCAACTTCTCCTACACAAACCTGGCAGCCATTTCAGAGCGCATTCGCACCACCTGCATTCACTACAACAACAATTCCCTGGTCGAGTTCTGTGTGGCGGTGCATATCAATGCCTATGCCAACGATGTGCTCTCTGTTTGGGTGTTCCTTCTGTCCATAGTGCCACTGGTCGCCTGATTGCCTGATCGCAACTCTGAATCAATATACCATAAAAAAAATAATAATAATTGTAATAATAATGTCGAAAGATACCTGACTGACTGACGTTTGCGTTAACTGATAAGGAACCGGTGTCTTCATAGATAATGCTAATCAATAAAAGTACAAAATAGAAATATAACTGCTTTATCGGTAAACGAAAAACGGGAAAGCATTTAACTCGATTTACAAAAATTTGTTGATGATAACGCTTCTGGTGTGGCTTCGTGTTGATTGTGGCTTGTTTCTTTTGACTGTTTGGTCAGGTTGAACACCGATGACTTGCTTTGAGTTTAGTTCATTACGCACCCTCAGACCGTATAGACTGTGCACCAAACTTGTACCTTAATCCGGTGCATTATGTATGGGAAACTTGCTGTTAAATATGCGAAATTCAAACGCTATGTGAAATGGCTCTATAATCTCTATGAGCTCAACACACAGATCGCCATTTGCGAGCCCTGGGAGAAAGTTTTCTGCCGTAAGTAGCCAAGTGCGGTGATATATTTTATGTGGCCAGCCATTAACTGGCGATTACCAATCGCAATCGGCAAACGCCATTTATTTGCCCAGTTTTTCTGCACTCATCGTGGGTATCTTATCTATTTCGGTCAAACGAAGCAATGACTAAGTTTCATATAAAACCTAATACTTACATATGTATTTTTCTAACATGAAATTGTTTTCTAATTATTTACAGATGTACTCCTCGGCAGTTGTATTTCCCTAATACTATATGCCTTATACGCCTATTTGCCAAGTTATTGTCTACTTCTTATCAGCATTCTAATGCCGATTTCAAGCAATACGAATATTACTAATAATATGATATGTGTGGAAACAGAAGCGGGAATATGCAGTAGCAGTCAATCTATTCTTACGTAACATTAGTAGGTAGCTATAAATTATAATAAAGCATAAATTATTTAAACAGTAAACGTAATCTGCCTTATTATCGCTTCTTTTGGGCAATACCGGCCTGCTGGCACAATTCTGTATAACTTTCGCTAGCTTCTTAAATTACAATTAATTGTAAGAGACGTAAATAATTATTATTTAAACTAAACAGATGAACAGAAATAAATATTAATTAACAACTGCATAAAATTGAAATTGAATTTTTTACCGCGCTTATAATATTAAGATACTGCCACCTAGTCATAAATTTGTTTCGAATTTAAATTTTTACGGCAGTTACATCGCCTGCCGTTGCCATACAGTGTGAAACATGCTCTTAGATTTGAGTTGGCAGTCTTACACCCGCTATTGCTGTCAACTCGCGTCGAAGTAATGTCAACTCGGCTTTCAGCTGACGGATTTTTGTTTATAAAGTAATTGTAAGCATAAACGTTTAGTTAATTATGTCAAATGATAAGCGCACCGTATATGTTGGTGGATTAACCGACGAGGTGACGGAAAGATTGTTGAACAATGCGTTCATACCATTTGGTGATATAGCGGATATTCAAATGCCGGTGGATTACGAGTCGCAGAGACATCGTGGATTCGCCTTTATAGAGTACGAGAATTACGAAGATGCCGCCTCCGCCATTGATAACATGGTAAGTCCACGAAATAACAATAATAAACAGATTAGCTCAGGCCATCTCTTATTGATAGAACGACTCTGAGCTATGTGGACGCACGATCCGTGTGAATTTAGCCAAACCAGTGCGCGTTAAGGAAGACAGCTTCAAACCCGTGTGGGCAGATGACGACTGGCTACAGAAGCATGCTGGTGCCACATTACCAGCGGACGCTGAGGCAGAACCGGAAAAGGATAAAGTAGAGACACCATCAACGGGTCCAGCAGTCATTGAAAAGTCCGAAAAGAGAAATCCACAGGTGTTCTTCGATATACGAATTGGCGGCAATGATGCCGGTCGCATTGTTATGCTCTTGCGTGCAGACGTGGTGCCCAAAACCGCAGAGAACTTTCGTCAACTTTGCACACATGAGCAGGGTTATGGCTATAAGGGCTGCACCTTCCATCGCATCATTCCAGAATTTGTGAGTACACTTCAAAATATAATTGAAATAAATAAAATCTAAACATTCCCCGTCCAGATGTGCCAGGGCGGAGACTTTACAAATAACAATGGCACCGGTGGTAAATCCATCTATGGAAAGAAGTTTGACGACGAGAACTTTAGTCTAAAACACAATAGTTTCGGAACCCTGTCCATGGCAAATTCAGGTTCCAACACAAATGGCTCCCAGTTTTTTATATGCACAACAAAGTAAGTCAACTTAAGAATATTCAATTTATGAGATTCTGCACATATTCATCCCCTACACAGAACCGATTGGCTGGATAACAAGCACGTGGTCTTTGGACATGTTATTAGCGGTGCGGATGTTGTGCGAAAGATGGAACGTTGCGGCAATAAATCGGGCACCCCTTCACAAAAAATCATTGTTTATGCTTGCGGCGAGCTGAAATAAAGTTGATCTTAACCCAAAGAAAATACTGATTTTAAGATGTAGTATTTATTTATTTTTGCTGAATATTTTTAACAAATTCCACATAATTTGAAGGACGTCATTCACCACATTGCGACGCTAAAAGAAAGATGAAATACAAATTAGTTTTTGTTACAAAAATGACCAAGAGTTGCATAAAAAGCAAAAGATTCAGTTGGGGAAAGAAGAATACAAGACAGCATGGCTTGAGTCTCAGATTAATGAAGCCCTTAAAGGGTGATTTCATCATTTTAGAGTAATGGAATTGTTGAATAATTTACCTTAACCTTTAATTTTCTGCGCCCTATAAATTAAGAAAAATAATTATTATTTATGAAATGGCACTGGTACTAATGGGAAGCTAAATTATTTAAATAATCAGACAGGGAAAGATTGACCGCATGGTTTTTTATGGGTTCTACTCAGTAGAGGGATCCTGATAAAGGATAGTTCATCAGCTAAACGTTTTTTTAATTATTAATTAGAATTCAACCCACCTTTCAGCCTGTCATTAAGATCGCATGAAAAGATTTCGACATCTACCAATATTATTCTGAAAGTAAAAACTACATATTAATTTTTCAATTCATTATATATGATAAGTATAGAAAAATATGATATTCAGACAGGGAAAGATTGACCGCATGGTTTTTTATGGGTTCTACTCAGTAGAGGGATCCTGATTAAGGATAGTTCATCAGGTCAGAGTACTGATAAGTAATTTAACTAAAAGCAACGTACCTTTGGGTTTTTTTTTTCTGGATTTCGTAATCAATCACCAATTATCTGTAAGAAAGATTGCAAAGTTAGTATACATAATATCCGTATAATATGAATTCTTGTATAATATATATCAGCTTCAAAAAGTTGTAACATGTGTGGTTCTAATGAACTATACTGAAGAAACATCATGATATCTTTTAAGCTTTTTTTATATATATGGCATGGAGTTTAAAGATTTTACCTTGGTAAAAATTTAGCAGCCAGTCCATTCAGCAGAAACGACATTAATAAAATACGCTGCAAGAAAATAAGAACCTTATTAGTAAATCTGGTGGAAACAGAAATCTATCTTTCTATGATGAATTTATCAGTATCCTTTTGGTTAATTTTGTTTGGTTGGTCAGCATAGCTTTCAGATTAAGGTTATCATCAAGAAAAATTCTATTAATTTTAATAGTATTGTGTTCCACTTACATTTACATATTAACAGCTTTAGGATTTTGTAATAGGCATGTGTCTCAAGTTCCATGACTGCAAATAAAATGATGAATCAAGTTAGTTACTTGCTAATTTGATAAGTCGTTTCTACGAAGTACTACAGATTTGTCAATGTTTCAGTTATATTTCTCCGCATTTTCTACTCAGTAGAACGAAAGTTATAATAGATAAAAGGTATTCATCATCTAATCAAATCTGTAGCATTGATAGAAATTTTTTATTTATAATTTAAAAGGCGAGTCTTACCTGAAGTGCAAAGCAAACATTCAACAATTATAGCTGGTTTTGCAAGAGCTGTAAATAAAATAAAACTGATAAGTACAACATTTTTCAAATTAGCGTAACTATTAATATAAATTCAAATTCAGTTGCAATAATTGCAGCCATGGGGTTTTTAATCACAGAAATCGTACGGTAATTACTTTTCATCACTTTCAACTAAATTTGAACCATTTTAACTATTACTTACCAGTTTGAGGAATCAGATCGCCATAATCTTAACTGGCCCCATGATAACAAGCTGAAAACAAAAAGAAAAGCTTCATGAAAAAATTGTTTATTACAAAGGCATTTTGAAGCTATTTAATATGCATCAGTTGCAAAAATTGCAGCCATGGGGTTTTTAATCACGGACATCGTACGGTAATTACTTTTCATCTTGTAGTGTACTTAAGCTAATAATATAAATAGAAAACTCACCATAGCTCAGCTCAGCACAGTTCATCTCACCACGGCTTCCTGGTTCTGCAACAATTAAAGAAAGATGAGGTTAGTTTTCTCACGTGATTTCTTTTAACACAAGTTAGAGTTTAATTTGATTTGTCAGAATCCTTTTGGTTTAAATTTTAAGTTGTGAATCAACAGCACTTTGTTCAGATTGAACTTATCATCATGAAGAATAAAAATAACTATTCTAAATTAAAACCTACCTAAGACGCTTGTCATATTAATGCCGGTGATTCAGCCACGTGCTTGCAACATTTAGCGGTAGCTAAAAAATAAAAAGAAAAACTACTTTAGTATAAACACTCGATTTATTTAAAATGTAATTTGAACGTAGTTCATCAGTTGGCCGTTCTTATTCTTTCTACAAGAAAAGAATGATAGCACACCTTTTGCAAGGGCACCATCATCCGACTCTTCAGAAAAAGAACATTCATCAAATTATTTGCTTGGTCATAACTAATGTCCATAAAATACTTACCACTTTTTTCAAAGTTAAAGAAATTAAATGCCGGCATTACAGTTCAAGTCATATTTGATCATTTAAAGCCGCAAGAAGGTGCAAATTGATTATGATGCTCACAGCACAAAGCGATTAATAATTGTTGTTCCATCTTAGCAATTTGTAAGAACAAACCGCACGCGATAAAATAAGAAAGGAAATGAACGAGCCTATGGAACGGTGTGACCGAGCTTGGCTATCATATAATTAAATACCCTAAAAAAACCAAAAATATTCAATCCAAAATGGTCTGCTTTAAGGGAGTTCATAGTATCGATATAACGACAGTGAAAAACTACAGGTCGGCTATCGATATATCGACAATACCATCGATAGTTTGCCAGCCTTATTTTAGAGGCGTTCTTCGCAAGATTTAAGTGTTCTGTTCTCCCAAAAATATAACAATTTTAAGTAGAATTAACATTATGCATATATTCAGTCAATAAACAAAACTGTAACGATTTGCTTTCCACTTAAAGTTTTATACACTTCCATATGTCAGCATTCCCAGCTGGCCTTGCGTTAGAAGTTCGTCTATTCCTCGTTTTGCGAAAATTTGTTGATCCTTCGATAATTTTCTGTAGATTATAGCCCATCCTTCGGCGAAAACATCTGCTTCGTCTCTAGTCTTTTTATTATTAGTCTCTATGTATAACAATGGTTCTTCCAAGGACTCATTGCTATCATCATTTTTGCGCTTACTTGATATTGGCTGAAAGTGAAATACATACATATATAAATTGAATTGATTAACTTGATGCAAATATATATACTAAGCTCACAGATTCTGTTTTTGTACTGTCGTCGAAAGAAATTATCTCTTCAACTTGGGATTCCTGGTTTCGAAGGAATTCCATATCATCAAAATACCAAATTGTTGGTTTATAATCGGATTCACCTCCTGACGTTTCGCTCAGTGCTATCTTTCGAAGTTCACGTCTGTAAGAAGCACGAAGTGAATTTATCTTTTTTTCACGTCTTCCACTGTTGAATCTTCTTCTACTTCTTGGTACTTTGTAAGCAGAACTTCCCAAGCTTTATTTCGCATTGATTTGTTTTTAAATGCTTCGCTTTTAGATTGCCACAATGCAGGCTCATTTCGATAGCAGTTAATAAGTTCTCGAATAAATCGCTTTGACATATTGGTAGCGTGTTCCTCTGCGTTTATTTTGCTTCTGAATAATGTTCGTGCACATTGTCGAACATGTTCCATCAAACACAGCACTGACAAAATGTCTTCCATTAACGTCGAACAATTCGTCGCAACGTCTCGATGCTTGTCGTTCAGTCTGTTAGATTCATTCTGCCATTTTAATGTGTTTAGACATATAAATAAATTTGCTGACGTATTAAAATTCTTTTTAATTTCCAAATATAAAACAAGACTTTTAAATTGTATTAAAAAATTACGACTTTATTAAAGTAGCATAGCTTATTGAATGCCATTACAACAATATATCAAGTACAATACATTCATACAAATATATATTAAAAATGTACATTTTTCTGTTTTTTTTTTATTCCTCCAATAGGAAGACCCATTCGTAGATATTATGCATGCAATCCAAATCGCCTTTCATGTATATAGTCAAAAAGGCATATAAGTTTTATCATTAAAATTTCAATATAATCTATCACAATATGAGAATTTCAGGATTCGTATTGCTCGCTTCTGATCAAGATGATGGTTTTTATTTTGTGAGTCATTTGGGCAGAAGCATTTCCTGATCCTTAAAATTTTGATACATGTATTTTAATTTTTTTTGTGTAATTTCTAATTTTTTTTATGACAAATTCTTCTTTTGCCTTTTTTTAAGTTATACTTATTAAACTTTAAGATATTAGATACATATAAAAATATATATTATGATTATTAAAAATTGCATGCTACGGACGGACAACAGCTTAAAAATGTAAACATAAACATATTAAAATGCTGATTCTGTTTTAAAATACATGCAAGTATTTATTATAATCTTTAATCTAAGTGTTTAACTTTAAGGCCTAAATACAGGCATATAGCATATTTATATGGATTTAAGGCGCGTGCAATTGTATTTTGTGCGTGATTGTGATTGTTATTGGTATTTGGGGCTGCCTTTGTCAAGGGATCTCAGTTCTTATGAATCAGCCTCATATATATGTTTTGACCGCAGAATTCAACTTGAAATAGCAAGTGAACTATCTTAGCCTAAGTGGTACTATATAAAATTACAAAAATACATTCTCTTATTCAATTCCTTATTGAGCTTAATGTTAGATACAATTTGTATTGCCTTTGTTAGCCACAAAACAGACATAATTTATAATTAAATATTTGTAGATAGCATTCTTTTGCTGCATGTACAAAGAAAACTAGAAAGAAATTAGAGAAACATTCAGTCTAACAAAATACTTGTACAGAATAATAATCGTGTGAATTTCGAGAAATATATTCGATTTGTGGGTGGGTTCAACATCTCCGGGCACAATCAAAAACTTTTGTTCAATATAAACATAGCCAATCCTTGTGTGACCTGATGATGTGCCTTCTATGTGTGATATGTAAATGTTTTAATCTCTAATTTTGCACTTACCAAATATTCTATCAAATAAACGTATAGACACGTCGCCCGATCAACTTCGTAGCTAGATAGGAAATGATAACATTTCCCCTATAGCTAACGAAGTGACCGAGGCTGCGCATTAGCAATAAATTTAACTAAATCTTGACAAAAAACTAAAGTTAAGCACAACAGTTTCGGATGGGCCGAGGCACGTTTCAAACGCGTCTGTAAAACTGTTGATGTGTCCAATTGTTTGGGGTGGGAATTACTACAACTAACTGCAACATAAACAACGAAAATTCGACTAATCTTGTGGTAAACTGGCCACCAAAAGAACTGTATGATGTGTTTCTCTCATATATAGGTGCGTTTCACTTTTGTCAGAGTGGACGTTTTGCACGGCAATTCCTTTTCCAAATGTTCTGTAGAGTTTTTACACTCGTGACTGCGATCTTTTTCGAGATCCAGATTCGCTGTTTTCTGTGTTGTAGTGTACGGATTCGAATTGATTAATAAATTAATGTCCTTGCCGCTGTTTTGATGCTTGAATTGACTGCAAGAAATGAATTGCAACATTAGATTTAGTACAACTTTTTTAATTAACTATCTTCTTACGTCGGCTTGCCAAAGTGGTTGTGGTGACTGGCATCTTGTCCATTCTGGTTGCATGTTCGCTTCATTCTCATGCCCGCTAGACCACCCACAACGAATGTGCCCACGAACCCAAGTATGAAAATCACCATAGTTTGGTTGGTAAATGTCGAGGCCTTTTGCAGCTCATTCACCACAGCTATTGACTTTTGGGGATCTGTGTGGAAATAAAGGGAAATTGTTGTAGTTCACTTGGTTTACATTTTGAGCATTAAAAAGCAACACTTACCATGAAGATTTGTCATAAACTGCTCGGGATCAACAGATGCCTGTGGTATTTTGTTCTCATCTATATAATCGTTAAGTGTAAAGTCAATACCACCTCCCGATGGCTGTTGATCCAAGCTCGGTTTCTCCGCCGAAACGCCGCTAACACTTGCATAGTGGAGTTTTTGCGTATCCTCCACCTGTGATGGAGCCATGGTAACAATGACGGGATCTGCATTTGTTTTTGGGCATAGAGAAGCCGCTGTACCCTTAGTCGTATTAAGACTCTGCAGATAGGTCTTGGTGCCGAACTTGCTCTCGCTGGCAGCAAGATTCTTGCATTCATGTGTCTGCAGATCCCACGCGCAGTTCGGATCCTGTAAACTAAGACAGCTCCTGCAGTCAACAATGAGAGAGCAATGATGGAGAGGCACCGTCACCAGCCGACCATCGCTAACCACAACAAGAGTGTTTTTCTTGGAAGAGATGACCAACTCCCGCACTGGTGTGCCTAACGGCAACGCCTGCATCTCTGAGATCACCACTGTGAGCAGGTGATCAGTGTTGTTCGGATGCGTGCTCATTGCGTTAATGAACTTTGTCACTTTTCCATCGTCAGTGCCACTATAGATGACATCGTAGCGTTTGCCATTTAATGCCCGAACCTGGGGATCAACCGCAATCGCGGTGAGTCGATTATGCAGATGCACTTTGGTCAGGAGCGGACGACTGTGCACTGCGGGCACAGCGCTCTCCATCAGCGGATGATTCTTAATAAAATTCACAGCAATGCTAGTTAGCGTGCGTGAATCTTCTACACACTGGCCGGGACGCGGTTTGGGCACCTGTGTTTGCTCTACGGGTAACCAATGAGATTGCGAGTCCTTTTGCGACTTGAAATCTCCATCGAAGGCGGCCAATATGTCATCCACTCGAAAGGCACACACTGCAGAGCCGGGAATTGCATTCATTGAGGTGGTAAACACGGCATAAACCAATGCGTGGGGACCACTCTGCACAATTGGACTTATAGCCTCTGCATAGGAAGAAGATGCATTAATAAAAAGGGGGATCATCAGTGGGATGATGGGACTTACGTATTTCGTCAAAGTAGAAGGGAAACTCGCCGGGCACCGAGCAGTTGAGTCTCGCCTTTAGATACGAGGTCCAACTCTTGCCATGATTGTAGGGTCCACCGCGATCGTTCTTGCAGATGCGGGCAACACGAGAGTAAACCGCTTTGCCAAAGTTCATGAACTCCATCGAGAGTTCACGGAAGAAGAAGAACACAAAGCCATTGTGCTCAATGGTGCCCACAAAGTCCGGCTGATTGAGCTGCTTGAGATCATATTGCTCAGTGCGAAGATTCTCGCGATAAATTAAGGGATCGCCACCGGAGAAATCAGCCACAGTGGCGCTATACAACTGACCATCGGCAAAGGCATAGGTGCTGTTGTGGGCGGGACTATAAGGGCACAGACCCTGTGCCTCGACATCTCGCGTTATCTCATATCGCATGCTGTTGCCGGCACTTGAATCCACCACATCCGGAGTCGCTTCGACGGGAGCGTAGTGACGACAACGTGGCTTATAAGAGTTGGTGCCACAGAGCAGAATCTGGCCATCACTGAGTCGTGCATAGACACGCAAATAATTATGGCAATCCGATTCGGGTTTGCCCTTCAGCATGCACAGTTCCCGATCTGCGCCAGTGCTGGTCCACACTAACCGACTATTCTCCTTCAGACCCTTCATGCTGATGTTGTAGATGACGTCTCTGAGAGAGAGAAGAGAGAGAGAGAGAGAGGAAGAGAGACAGACAATCGAATTATTCGTATAATTGCCAAAGCTGTTGACGTGTGCTGACTGCTAATGAAGCAAATTGCCAGTAAAGCCAAAATAAATTATAGAGAAACAAATTGAGAGAATGCGAGAACAACAGAGAGAACTAGTCAACAGTTTGTCAAGGTTATATTTGTTGTTGTTTTTTTATTCTCGCTAATAATTAGAACTCATATAAGTAATTACATATGCAATTGTGCTTTTTATTCATAATTAACGTTTATGTTCACGTTGTTCCCAGTTTATGGAGATACTTAGACTAAACAAGCTAATAACATAAGAAGCCTTCCTGTATACAAGATCTATTGTTAGAACATCTATTTACTCATAACTATCAAAAGTTTTATTTCCTACGTACGCAGTGTGGACTTTAGTCAAGTTTTTTACCTTGACTTTAATTTACAATCTATTATACTCGCATCTTAAAAAAAAATAATAGAGTATAATTAAGGCGTTCATAAATTTTGATTAATTTAATTATATAGGGAATACTTTTAATTTGATGAATCGCACGCTATAAATTAAGCAATATATCTATCTATTATTTACATATAGGTGTCATGTTTGATTTTATAATTTTGTCTAGTGTTATTTTCAAGTTACGATCAATCTCCTATAAACATTATTTATACAAACAAGAAAATCTGACTAAGGTTAGCCTTATCTTAAGTTTACATTATAAATGCGACTTGTGAGTTTTTAATATTTATTGTACTGTAACATGTATTATTAATACTGCTGATTATTTTGCTATGCACATGGAAAATTGCATTTTTCGCCTGGCTAAATTCTTGCGAATGCCAAACAAAATTATATGAAAATAAACAAGTTGCGGGTTAGAGTTCTGGAAATAATAATACTTCCAGGAAAGCAAATGAGAAATGCGAGATTTGCACTTGCCTTTGCAGGTTTTTCGATTTATATATTATTTACTGAAAAAATTAACAACAACAGAAGCTCGTAATTTCAATGGCGCGTTAATTGTTCTGCGAATTGAATAATTTGTTTTTCTGATTTCATTACTTTTATAAATATTTAAGTTCGATCGTGCCAATAATATTGTAGAAAACAATGATTGTGCATGCAACTCAGGTAGACAGAGAGGAATTCATTTTTTGTATATGGCAATCGATTCATTTGATATTTCAAATAAGGAACTCGGTACTTACTTGGCACCCACGAGAACACTCTCACCATCGTGATCCAAAATCTTATAATAGTCCGTTGTGTTGCCAAAGAAACTCGAAATCACTTTGTCTTGTTCTGCAATGAGAATGAGAATTTTTTAGTAGATCATTAAAAACTGCTTTACTAATAAACAAAATGCAATAATTATAAAAGACTATGGATGTTTTCATATCAATTTTCAAATTTATTTAGCAGAATCAAATAAGAGATCAAAAGAAGATAAAATTGAGCAAATCCGTAAGGAAGTCGGTCAAGATTTGACAAAGTTATAACGTTTGGAAATTTTCCAAACAACAGCTTAAATAGTTATGATTATATAAGCATATATATAATAGTGGACAGTGGAACTTAAAAGTTTCCACACATTACAACGACTATTCAGAGCAATTAGTGGAGGGCTCATTATTTGGCCCATTTTGTGAGTTGCTTCAGAGGAAACGCTAATTTGTTGCATGCATTGCGAAAAATTGGGCGCGATAAGCAGTTGTTGTTTTGTTTGCCACAACGCGTTGTGGACCAATATGTTCATTGATGATAAAACAGCAGCAAAAGTGCCAAAGCGGACAAAAGAAAGAACAGCAAACAAACAACAAGTGGCATAAAAATATATCAACAAAATAATAACAACTATAAGAAGAACGATTATTGTGGGTATCTTGGAACTTACTCGTTTTCAGATCGGGCTGAACATCGGGTATCCAAGCATTGACAGACACAATGATGTAAAAACAGAGGGAGATTATATACAACATTGCAGTTGTTATTGTTGTTCTCTCCCCGCTGGTATTATGTTGATATCTTCTTCTCCGGTCAGTAATTAGCATTGTTGCAATGTTTTTTGTTGTTGTTATTTAATGTTGACAATGATCACTGAAGGTCTCTCTTGACGTGTTCTTGTAGCAACAGCAACTCGGTAGAATCAAGTGTATGTTTTCAATTAACGTAGCGCACTTGAAAACTGTTGAGCCAGGCTATTTTACTAAAGTTCTGATTCTGATGATTCAGCGGCGTTTGAGAATCGAGTGGTGGTGCTGCTGATGTTGGTGGTGCAGCTGCTACTATCACACTCACAGACTCAGAGACTGAGTGGCTGCTGTTTGAGTTGGTGCCAATGGGGCTAGTCTGGCCTGACTGGTTTTAATCACTGCCGTTTGTCATACTGATTGCTGCCATTCTCGTGCCAGTTGCCAGTTGCTGCTGCTGTTGCAGTCACTAGCATTATTATTTTTATCTTCAATTGTTGTTGCACATAACAATTTTCACTGCGTTTTCTCTCCTTCTGTTTGCTTTTCTCAATGCTATTAGTTGATGTGCTCAAATCAAAACGCAAAACCTGCAATGAGATGAAATGGATTGTTAGTTGTTACGAATAATTAACTATTATTTTAGTCGAGTGGAATGCCAGCTATTTTTATGGACTTTTAAGTAAGTCATCAAACCATTTCTATATATAGAACACTTTAATTTCCATTTTCATTAGTTTAATCGCTTTCATTGAGTGCACTCGACAACTAAATGCTAATAAAACTGATTTAAGTACATTTACATACATTATATTACTTGATTTTCAATATTGTTCGAAAGTTTGAGAAAAGGGAAACAGTTGTATGTGATTTAATGTAAAAAAAGGTGTTAAAACTTAAAATATAAATAAATACATTCTTTATTTGTGATTCTCCTCTATTCAATTTTAATTAAAGATATTTATTCAAGTCTAGTTAGTGTTGTATATTTTCATAATTAGATTCAAACGGAAGTAAATGTTAGCATTATAAAGATCAATGAAATATGACGACATTAAATCAGATATAATTATTCGAAACTGTCAGATAACCTTTATCGAAAAATATAATTTAAAATTACTATGTAACAATTTCGGATAAGTACTATCAATAGGCCAGAAACATCGGTTTTCTTTTAACCTAATGACCCGGTCTGTTGTTTAGTATAATTTCTGTGTTCGCTTCTTGTTTAATTTATATGCAAGTTTTCACTTTCTTGTTACATATTATTACCGAATTAAATGACCAATTTCACTTGTGTAACAATGGAACTTGTTTTGGGCTTTTCGGTTTTTTGGTATTATTATTTTTATAACGATTGTTTTGCGAATTCTTCACACACTTTTCACACTTTCTTTGGAAACGCTATAAGCATTCGACAAACCGAACCGCACGTTTGGCAAACTCGTCGTGTACTGAAGTCAACGAACACAACAAAAGTGCCAAAAGAGCCGACGGCAATCGAGCAAATAACGACGAGCATAAAACAGAAACGACAACAGCAACAATAAAGTTAACTACACCCACACACACACTAAAAATGATTTGAGAGCCGCTTATGTTAAGCACAGTTTGAGTTACATTGTATTTACGCTCTTTCTCTTTCACACTCTCTCCCTCCTTCTGTTTCCTTTTGTCACCTTATTTGTTGCCGGCAGTGTTGCCTGAATTTCAAGGGCTAAAATAGCTAATTTGATCATAACAGGTAGCTTGAATTAGCTCAATAGTTATTTAAAGTGTTATCAATTTAATATTGTCTCCGAGCTCCGATGTTTAAATAATGCTCTACAAGAAATTGCAATTTACAATTTATCTGTTCACTGTGCGAAAAGATTTGTTTTCTAAGAAGTCTGTTTAAAATTCAAATGTAGCTAGAATTTGCTCAATAGTTATTTAAAGTGCTATCAATTTAATATTGTCTCATAGCTCTGATGTTTAAATCATGCTCAACAAGAAACTGAGAATATCAAATATACAATTTGCCTGTTCACTGTGAGAAAATATATGTTTTCTAAGAACTTTGTATAAAATTCAAATGCACTCCCAAATATAGCATTTTCCTAATTTACATACCCAATTTATTAACACATTCTTATCTCTTCAACATATTCTTTCTAAAAATATTCAAATAATTTATTTAGCTACGTAATAGCCAAATTGGCAACCCTGATAGTGGTGGTCCGTTCCAGAGGTTCTCATGCACCACCCTGCATATGTCACGCACCGTTTCACAAGTCCTGTGGCTCACTGGTTTTTTGTATGATTCATAATTGTGAATTTTCCTGTTTTTGTTGGAAATCACGTGCGGTTTTTTCCGCTAATTTTCCCCGTGCTCTTGTCTATATACTTTCTAATCAGCTATGCCGTTAGAGAATATCAGGACGTGCTATCCTGCAAAAGGTGTTCATCACACGTTCACACACACGCGTTATTTCCATGTGTGGGTTTCAGGTTTTTTCTTTTACGTTACTCGCAGGAAATTTGATGTTACAGTTTCTCACGCCTCGTCGTAGGTCACGCTTGGACAACTTTTACCTACGCGAAGCGACGACGGATGATCTTCAATAAATTGCTTTATTGGCCAGGCGAAGGTCACAACTTGTTGTTTTGGTCAATGAGTTTGTGTCTGGCATGGTATCGTTTTTCCAGCTCATATATTTACAACGACAATGCGACGTTAGCGGTGGCAGGTCAAGTGACCCGTCTGACTCTTTCCGTTCACTCCATGACACGGTTTTGTAGTGTTCAGCACAGCAAGTGTTGAAATTATAGGGGCTCGCAATTGGCCTTAAGAATTTTTTGAAATACGAGGGCCGCTTAAGAGCTACTACTAAAAAAACAAACACTAAACTATCTGCTTGCAACTCCGACTACGGAATTTGCTAACCGCAGAGATCGTAAGCATATTTTTTTGGTCATTCAAGTACATTTAGTATTTATTTATTTTAAAAAATGTGAACACATTTATATTTTTATTTTCTCACTTGTTCTAAGACTCAAAGTATAATTTTTTCCATGTATGCGGAACAGGTCTGTATACCTTATATTATTAAGTTTCCCAAAATTGAAACCTCTTCTCTGCATAATTTATTATGCATCTTTATTAAGTATCTTTCAGACGCAAACTTAAGTTTGTTTCAGTTTTTTTCTATTTCTCGGCCTAAAATTGCCATCACTGGCTTCTTGTTGAGCTGCCCTCGTTATGCAGCATGTCAGATGTGGATGAATAAATATATATTATCAATTTCATATTTTCGTTTAGCTCTCAAGTTTCATAAGCCCCATTTGGTTCAATGCCAGGAAGTGCGTTCCGCTTTCGACTGTTGCCGGACCAGTTAAATATGCTGGCAATGTGATCGTCTGGCATTAATTAATTGATGAGCTCAAATTCAAGTTTGGGTTCACCTTTTAAAACCATCGATCTGTCTATGTGGTCGGTACAGCAGTCACAGTTTTGACGGCTTCTTTTAACACTTTTCCAATCTGACAAACAGTCTAAGATGTGCGTCTGTCTGTCATTTTGTGAGATAAGCAACTTTATCAAGATAACAGTGTAATGTATGTCACGTCTGTCGGTGGTTAATGCTCATTCTGCATTTGGACAGTCTGCAGCGGGAAATGCAAGCGTGCTAATAGATAGATAGCTTGCTTGCCACTTGGCGGGAGTACGTGCTCCATAAGAAATTGATTTCTGCGTTTGGCTATTAGATATACCATATAGGTGTACATACTTACATATGTATAAACACATGAGTGTAAACAGCTATCTGCGCTGGAAACCTGATCTGTAAGCTAACTAGACAACCTGTTTGGCCAGTGGGCGTTCAGTTGGCCAATACATAGTGGCAACAGGTGGTGGCACCTGTGTATTTCGCCTTATAGAGTGCTTCGTTATCCGTAGACTTATTGGCTGGGCTAACTCTATTTCTGGTTCTATATATTTGCATATATGTGTACTGCTTGGCAATCATTTTGAGCTACTTTTTTAAATTGCAATTCATACTAATATTCTAATGAATTATATTATATTCTCAATCGTAAACATTGTTTACATTTTCTTATCTTTAAGTACAATATTAGTAAATAGGAAATGCGAGTACTATTTGTAGCACTGGATGACATATAAATATTTATGGCTTAATAATGCTGACTTTTGTTAACTTTGGATAGTTAACATGTGGACTTTTACTGATTTACGGCACGGCTTGACTTTGTTGTTTCTCTTGTCTTGTTGTTTATGGCTGAAGTGTTCTTTAGTATAGCTTCTTTGTTTTTCTTTCTTATCATTAGTTTGGTTCAATGCACTTTCAAGTCTTCACTTGCTTTTTCACTTCTTATCCACGAAACCATCGCGTGAACTGCGGCAACTATCGCTTTACTTCCGATTTGTTCCCAACGCCTACATGATTCACACAGATATACATACATATGTACACACGTATCTGTGTGCATGTATTTGTTAAACCAGTTTAATCGACAGGCGATGCTCATTTTATTTTCAACGGAAGCGTAGATGATTCAGAAGCTTCTGCCATTCAATGTGTAACAACAAATTGAATATTATATACAATAACATCAATAACAAATAACATAGTCATTTAATAATCACAACATCTAAAATGGCGCAACAAGTTTTTCATTCACAAAAATCGAATGCTTAGCGCGTAAATTGAACGTGGGAGTTTTCATTTGAAGTTTTCGAACGCGTTTAAATCAAACAACAAACAAACATTTATAACAATACATTGAAGTGCATCTTACATGCATACATATATACGTGAGTAAATAAACATGTCTGTATGCGTTTCGGATGCGGGACAGTCGACTGCTGAAAGAGGGGGAGCGAGGTAGGGTTTGAGTTTAAGTGGGACACTGTGCGCGTTCCACTTTGAGCTGCTGCCGCTTTTTGACACTTTGACTCTGAGACGCCTTAGAAGCTTTCAATCAAGTTATTATTATTGTTGTTGCTGTTGTTGTTTTATGGGCGTTGTTGCTGCGACAGCTCTTTGCACTTATTTGAATTTCAGTTGCTTTACCGTTAGCTGGCTGCTTTGCGTTCAGTTGCCACTATGCGTTTAAGTCCACATCGAGTTTGTAGAACGACGCGAATTGATTATGTTGCTAATTTATTAGATTTTCTACTAACTCGTTTTGTGCTGCTGCCTTTTACAGTTCTTAGCCAGACACTAACACTTGGCTGAATGAGTAAGGAGGAGGGGAGAAACAAGTCCACAAATTCACCTGTAGCTGTGTAGCGCGTCGTTTAGTTTAGTTTTTTTTATTATCTCTTTCTCTTTCGTATGCTCGATTCGGTTGCTTAGCCTCCACTTTAGCTGCTGCTGTTGTTGCTTCGCCTTCGACTACTTGCTGCTGCTGTTTACAGCGCGTACATACACAAACACACATGCACACACACGCGAACGTAAAATTTATGTATTTTCTTGTATTACTCGTTTTCAAGCTTATGCTTCATGTTTGGTTTGCTTATATGTATGCCTCTATACACATGCGTGTGTGTAGCTGTTGTATGTGCATAAATTATAAGAGAAAAACACACGTCTGTACACAATAAAAACCTGTTTGTTGCTTGACTCTCTGGGGGTGGGGTAAAACGCGACGCGGTACGCGGGGGTTGTACGCTTCAGTTGGCTCTGTGGCCGTAGTTTTTTGAGTAGTAAATGCAACAGCACTGACTTTGGGGCATATATTTTTAACACTATTTACCCACGCAAAAATCACAATATGCTGATAATTTTATATTCCACATGTAGGGTGCATCTATATGCAGTCACATAACTCACCAAAATTCATAAAAAATGTACAAATAATTATCAAATTAAGCGAAAAACACGAACTTCAAAAAAGTGTACTCTTTACACTACGGCGGCCATTTTGCTTTGAGTTGTTTGGTATACGATAGTGGTGGGCTAAGATTCAATAGAATGGATATCGATATCGCATTTTGACCGAGTTGGCATCTCAATGCTTTCGAAAAATGACTGGTTACACCGAAAAGCGTTGATATATCGATAGCTGTAATCTAACCACCCCCGCAAAAAACACCGAATATGGAAAGTGTAAAGTTATTTACATAAAAATGAGACTATTTAATCAATAAAGTGCAATATACCGCAAGTGAAACACAGACACCTCACAAATAAAATGGCAACAAAGTAAGTACATTAAATTTGTTTTAAAAACTTATTTGAAAAACTGCATTGAATTTTTCCTTCGTTGGTGTGTGTATGCAGCAATTTCTATGTGAGTGGGTGTTAGTGTTGTCTTGGGTGCATGTAAGGGTATTTTCTTGTGTTTGTTTTGAGCTGCAGCCTCTCCGCAATCGCAAACAACAACAAAGAATGACAAAAGAAGCCTAACAACAATCTGAAGATAAGCATAATAAGCAATAACAAATACACATATTTCCCTACATATGGAATTACTTTTGTGCTGTAAAAGTATGAATATAACTGAATATATTGATGCATTCAGTTGCGAGCTGCTCTAGTTAAGAGTTGATATAAGGAAGAGATTGACTACAACAACGAGATTGACACCAAGATATAAGCCATAGGTCTCTTATGTCAACCGTTGGTTGATCGCATACAATCTTGTACAGTATTATGTCATTTTTGTATCAATACATTTGTTGTCTTTAAATATTAAGACTATGGAAACATATTTCAATTGTATTTTTTATAAACCAGTATCACAATTTAAGTCAAGATGTTATTTGAAAAAAACGGTAACAGGTTCAGCATGTTAATTGCAATTCAGTTTATTTATTAAACATTTATATATAATAGTTATATACTTGACAGCTCTATGGTATATATACTTCGAGTCCCAATATTACCGAATCTTAGTTGCTTCTCCGATCTTCACTGGAATAATGTGTAGCGCAGTAAGTTTGGTGCACTTCTTTGTTAGCCTGATTCTAATATTCCGTTTAGACGGCTCTAATTTTGTTTGCCAATTTGGCGCTTGTGACTTCGCGAGTTCTAGTGCCGTCTTTGTCTGTTAAAATTGACGATGAAAATGAATTTAAATTGGAATCGTCAGATGGACATTACACACTAAAGTAAGATTAGTTCTAATTATTGTGGAAATGCAATAATCTCGTATTTTGTGTATCGTATAGCACTGTTTACGATACCGGATATCTCAAGGAGAATGTGGAAGAGATAGCGCCCGGTGAACTTAAGGTTAATGGGGAGCTTAAGCAAATTTTTACAACCCCTAATACTGTTCATCTACGTGTCACATACACAACGGGCCGTGATGGATATGTGGCTAAGTATCGAATTTGGATGAGTTCTTTAGGCGAACAACGACTTCCAGAGCTTGTTCTTAAGTCCCAAGTTGGATAAACTAAATAAAATTGTATTCCAATCCGTTCTGATCCAAAGAATAAACAAATACATTTGATGTAATGATTTATAATATTTCAATTCATATAAAAAATACCAGTATTTTCAACCGACCCCTCCAATAATTTTTCTAATGCATGTTAATTGCGATTCTGTTTATTTGGTAACTATTCATAGATATCATAAATCGGTTATTATAAAGAACCTCAGTTATAAAAATGGCAGTAGTAATAGCTTTTTGATACGCTGAATTTATTAGTAATTATGTTCCCTTCATTTTTTAATATATCCGGCAAAAATCCCAGCGTCAAATATCTCGTGTCAGCGCTGAAATGCATAATGACTATAAGCACAATTTGTTCCGCAAACATCTCTTGAGATCGGGTTCAATTAGACAAGATGAGTAATTTACATATTTCTCTCCATTTTTTTGCAAACATATACTATTCGGTGGGAGGATTCGAAGCTGTCATTAGATTTAATTTAAGTTCTATGACTTTTGATTAACTCACTGTACTCATCGATTTAAAACTGGTTTTCTCAGCTTTTGGTTATTTAAATATGTGAAGATGGAATTGAGAAAGACAGTCGCGATTGGGATGTGTGTAAGTCGAAATGTCGAAAATGTTAAGATCGGTGAGTTAGTGAAATGTCTTTGTTGCTTTGTGAATAATAAATGAACATATGTATCTTTAGTGGATATTGGTTATTTTTGCCAGCCTTGTCTTTGTGGAGTCTGCATTAATCGTTCCACGCATCAATAATGAAAATGGTTTCCAGCTGGAACCGTCTGATAATCGATATGTGTTGAGGTACGCTAATGTCCGGAAGTCAATTTAAGAGATTAAGCTAATATGTTAAATCGCAATCACATAGTATTCGTCATCCGGATACCAAAAGTTGGCAAGAGGAAAATGTGCAAGAAATTGCCCCTGGAGAATTGGAGGTAAAGGGAACGCTCAATCAGGCATTTGAAGATCGAGGTGGCACTCTTGTGGTCATATACGAGGCTGGACGCAATGGATATGTGGCAAAGTACACTTACGATGGCACTGGCAAACCAACACCACCTTCAGTCGTTCCATTCTTTTTAAGTGCCAAATCTTTAATGTCGGCAGCTGGTTAGAATTGAATTTTGTATTTGTTTGATAAATAAACAAAATTCATTTGAATTCACTTTCCACCTCAGTGTGTATATTATTTAGAAAAGAAGCCCAGAAGTATGCTTTAATTATCAAATCTACAGATATATAGTATAGTTTTAGATACGGCCTTTATCCACGTCAATTTTTTTGTATACTTTAACATATGGCTTAACATGTAGTTAATACGCTAAAAAGAGAGTATAGTATATGACAATGTCCGCTTGTTTAGACATTTTTCATGATTTCTCTTACGTCGACTAATGCTCGATAGAACACTGATATGACAATTGACCTTGTTATCGATATCGATTAGCGCTGTTATGTACAGTGACATTCAAATTCCAACCGCTGATTTGAGTTGCAAAACTCATAATAATTGAATCGCAGCAGCGGTAATAAATTGTCGGCGTAATAAACGGCGATTTCACCTCGCCTCACCTTAGGTCCCCTGCACCTACACCTGAACCTGCGCCGCTCAAGCTTCGCCTCGACAAACGTGAGCGAAATTTGAAACAATGCTGTGAGACTGTTTAGTACCTCATATCATATTTATCAGTCAGCCAACTGGCAATTCAGTTGAGTTTCTGTGCCATTGGCGTGCTGACTGACTTGCGAGTATTATCAACGCTGCGAGTGATTTGATAAGCCGCCACGATGCAGCATTTAACTTGAATTATCCAATAATTTCGGACTCTCGCTCTCTATTTTCGCTCTGTTTTTATCTCCCCTTGTGTCAATCGCTGATGTACTCTGCTTGAAATGTTTAAAGAGTGGCGCAAGTCGAGCCACAAGCGATGGCAACAACAGCAGCAACAACAACAAAAGCTTCGACAGCTGCGACGCCGAATGCTTGACAGGTGCCACCAGCAGTTGCTCTCAAACTATAAGCGATATGTAGAATGTTCTTAAATAATTTCTTTTGCTTGCACTTTTCTCTCTACAGAGAGACGATGATTGTATTTGTCTATGACACCGAGTGTCTGAAGGACGAGTCAGATGATCCCATTGCCGCGGTGCTCTATTTCCATCCCAGTTGGGTTTCCGACACACAGAAGGTGGCATTATGTGGTCAGTTGATGGGTACATCTTACTTCCTCAAGGATTGCTTCTTCAAACCACGCATTCTGGCTCTGCAAAATGGCAAATTTGTGCTCAAGGAGTTTGGTCGATTCACTCTGGTAAGTAAAGATTAGTAGATATAGATACAGTGTCGCTATAATTGAGTAATCTGTTATCATCTTAGGCTGTAGGCACAGATCGCAACATTGCGGATCAGCTGCTGCAGCATCGGGCGAATCTATTGAGTTCCCTCCTGAAGTTCTTCCATCGCGATTTGCAGTCACTGCACGAACAGTACTCACAGCCCGCCCAGCAGCACAGTCGGAATCTCAGCGAGAAACTATACCACATATTTGAGACATATCTGCCGATGCTTCAACGCAACGGCAACACATTTCAGAATGTACCCAAGCTGCGGATGCCTAAGGTGAGTACATTACTTGAATTTAAACTAAATTTTTAATTGATATACAAATTGTAATCTTTAGACCGCCAGTCACATTTATCTGGAGGCCATACAGACGCTGCAGAGCTGTCAGCAAACTAAGGGCATCCTCGGAGGCGCCATTCTCTACCACAACAAGTGAGTAGATTCGAGATAAGCGATGATTTACCATCCTAATTATTGTTAACGTGTCTTTCAGAGTGGTTGCCTCCCAGTTGGGAGACGTGGTGACCAAGCAATTGGTGCTAACAGATCCTCGTCACGTTCGTACCACAGCTGAGCAGTTGAATATGCAACAGTTTCACATACCAAACGGTGTCCAAATGCTTGTGGTGTATGTGGAGCAGCAACAATATTGCAAGTTAGCCGCAGAAGCACAACGAGCTCAGAATCTTCAATTCTCTCAATCTTCGCAATTGGGACAGGGATCGTTGCCATTTCAGTATGCTAAGCGAAAGCTTAAGCGCGACAAGTCGTTGATCTTCACCCACATTCCAGAGGAGGGACAGGCGACGGATACGGATACAATGAAAGCAGTGGAACTGCCGACGGCGAGACCCAAGTCGATGCGGCCCACACATCTACCGTTGCGCTTGAAGAGCTTACACAGCAAGGATCTTCCCGAGTCGGGCATTGCTTCGATTAATTTCGATGAGACGGACTCGTATCCGGAGTTTATTGGTCGCACGAGTGTCTGCAACACGCCCATGACAGAGAACAAGGTGCTGCCGGTGGCCAACATTATGTCTATTTGCGCTGATCCCGATGAACAGGACGCCGACGCACACAATTCAAATGGCAAGACGGCAACAGCTTCATCCTCCCGTCGAAACTCTCTCAAGGTAGACGTGGAAAAGTTCTTTCAAAACTTTATTACCAATCCGCACAAGCAAATGACACGTCGCAAATCTTCAGCTGATTTACAAGACGCTTTGCGTGCCATTTCCAAGAAGCTAGGACACTTCACGCACAGCTTCAAGACGGATGTAAATCGCAATGGCAACGATGTCGCTGACGATAGTAACGACACCTCTCCCGACTACATTGAGAACGACGAGCGCAGCAGCTCACGGACCATCGGAGATCCCACCTATCCGGTTTTCAATATAAACGGTCAGCAGATATCGCGCAGCTTGTTCCATCAGTTTTTGGATCAGTATCGGAAGCTGTGGGGCGCCGCCAGTGAGCAGGCGGCACAGGATGCCGAACTGGCGGCGCTCGTTGCCGAGTATCAGGAGTTTAACACGGAAATTCAAAAGCTGGACGAACACATGCGACAACAGGTGGTATCCGCTGAAGAAGCAGATCGTAATTTAAACATAGCAACAAAGACGCCGATGGATAAACGTGCCATGTGTCTACCCCTTAAACCAGCTGGCGAGTCAAACAACGGGGATGCAGCTCTCACGCAGCGTCGTGTCGTAGGAGGTGCGGTGCCATTGACACCCCTGATGGCTAAGTTGTCGGTGCTAGCTTTAAACGAGACCACACCCATTGAGATACAGACACCACTGACCAGCACTAAAGTATTTCCGCGTCGTAACTCTCTTAAATGCGAGGACGCAGTCGATGCACTGGCTGCCTTCTCCAATGCACCACCATCACACTTATCATTCCAATCGGATGGACTGCAGCGAACGGAGCTGTATATATGCGGACAACAGAACATGACGCTGCTTCTGCTAATGGAAGAGGGCGCCTGCCGTCAACAGACAATTGTGCAGAAGATGGTAAGTTCAAATAATCCTTATTGTCAAAACTAATAGATTTCTGATTAATGTTTTCTTATGTTTAATTTAAAGTTTGACATTTGCGTGGCTAAATTTCCGCATATGGAATCTCTGCTGAATCAAACATTGAATGTCAATGTGGAGGGCGACAAGCGGGATTGCAGCAACTATAGCTTCATGTGCATCGATGCCAAATGGGATGCCCTGCAGCGCAATGGCCCATGGAATCCGCTTGAGCTGACCACGCTAGAGAGCATGCACCGGGATCTGCAACAGCCAAGCGGTCAACTGACGGATTTGATACTCCGGCAAGACAAATATAGACTTAAGTAATAAAGACAGTAACTTATTAAATATTTTATAATCTTCGTAGATCCCATGACTCTGTCTTTTATGGCTACAAGTGCGGACGCACAGAGTTCTTCTACAAGGAGCCGACACACCAGATTAATGGCATCCCGCCACCATCGGATCCAATTGGCAACATTCAAATGCGCGCCAAGTCACGTCTGGAACGTGATCATTCCTACTTGCTCTTGTAGATTACAGAATTTAAATATCAGATAAACATGTGCAGTATAAATTTCTTAAAAGCCACAATACTCAAGATAACAGCCCAAACTTAGCGGGAATAAAAAATAAAAAGTTTAGTTTTATAATATGCATTAAATGGGAAATATTGCACCAATATATATATGTGCTAAAGTTAAATGTGCAATTAAGAAAATTATACTGTTTATACATGCATACATCAAATACTCGCAAACTTAGCCAAAAACTTAATGTCCAGATGTTACATGGGGCTTGTCCGAGCGCAGCCCTCATGCCAATTTAATGCCATCCGTTGAAACTGTAACTTACTTTGCCATCTCAGTCTGCGATTATACATACTAACAATTGTACTGTGTAAACGTGGCATATTTTAACAAATATTTTCCATTCGTTTTCGTTTTTTTCCATTGATATGAAGTACAAAATCTTTATTTATACCCAGATATGTTGTTTAATTTTTAAGCGCTTAACATATTTGTACTATTTGATTTTTATTATTCATTTTATGCCCTTTTTAATGCCAAAAGAAATGAAAATGTCGTTCTTGCTGGGATATTAAATACAATTTATTAATTTTTATTTTAATGTTCTTATAAGTATTATATTACTCTTAATGCTGTCTTAATATAAATGATATTTACGTTACGAACTTTTTGAACTTACAAATCGGATAAGTATTAAGCGCATAGTGCCAATTTAAATGCAAATGCCGTCGATGTGTATAGAAAATGCTATATAAACCTATTTATGTATATGAATACACTCTATGTCTATAAATATGTGTATGTTTGTATGTAGCAGCACTGTAAAATGCACCTGCTACTTAAAGAAGTGTGCAATACATAAATAAATATTCAATATTTTGCGAGTTTTTTGTTGATTTTAGAAGAAAAATAATAACAAAATATAAACCAGTATAATTTACATTACTGATTTATATACAATACTCACACTAATAATACCATGCATGTCTTTAAATGTGTGTATTAGAGTTTTTAAAAATAAAAGTTACAAAAATATTTGGAAAGCGACATTGTTTTAATTATCCGATCAGAGTTCGTCAACGATTCGAAAATTGTCAAAGACTGAGTGAGAATTTGGTTTTATGCGCTCTTCCACTGAGATGAATGTCGCGACTTATCCGCTGTCATTAAGGTATTGATTTCAATTTATGTCCACAATAGGCAATAAACAACCGATGCAGATGTTACAGAAGAATTAACCAATGATGGCGATGAGAGGATTCGCATCAAATCCAGTGCCGACAAATGGGCTTCCACTAATAAGGAATCGGTTGCAGAGGAATAAGAAATCAATTATTCAAAACAAATGAACATATTAAATAAGATTACAATTAATTAATATATTTTGAAAAATGATTGATTTATTTAATTCGCATTCATTTTCGTTTTGTTATTTTTGTATTTCATTTTCTTATCGTTTACTCCTTTATCCACAATTTTTCTTCTTATCAAAATACTATTTTAGCCAAATATGAATGATAGTGTCCGACATGCATGTTGAGCTTAATTATAGTTTTTAAAATGTAACCTTATGATCATACCACAATCAAATAATTCTCAAGCGTTTCTTTGTCAATCTATGCGTAAGTATTCTAAGTTTGCTTATCTCATGAACAGAACTAATTATAAATTCAAGCATAAGTATAATATTTAATAAATCACACAACATTATCTGCTGCACTTTGCACTCTCACTGACTTCGTTGTAGGCGGCTAAAAACTATATACATATATATGTATGTCTATGCGGAATATAACTATGTAATATATGTATGTAAATAGAATATATAATATACTCGTATAGGTATGTGTAGTGTAGTATGATTAACATTCTTGCGTTTCTTCATTTAGCACATTTGACTACTAAGCTTAGTAATTAACCCGTTGCTGCCGTTGATTATTATCAATCTTTGACCAACTATGCCACAATATGACTATTCTTATTCAAATCAGTGAGTAACTCAGCAGCCAAATCTTCTGCATCCAGCAAATCGCCATTTAGCGAATGTGGAATGCTTGTGGACAGAACCATGCCCCCGTCCTCCTGCACCACCGCTCGTCTCAATGGATATATCATCTGGCGGTGAGTTGCGGCGCAGTTCCCGTTCTCGCACAATATGCGGTGCTTCGTTGAACTCGTCCAGCTCATCCATGCCTAAAAATCGAAAAGCGTTAATAAATGTGACACAAGATACGCTGTATTGATTGACCTACCTGCATATTTTGTGCCTGCTAGCAGTAGATATTGGCCAGCACGATTGGGCCACAGTAGTCCGGTCATTACACAATAGGCCATGCAGTCGGCTGAATTGGTGATGCCTTGCAGCAGCTTATAGCGCCACATGGGACTCACCTGCAACGCGACAATGGCCACAATTGGCAAATAGATGAACCATACCAAACTGGAGGCACCCAAATGCAATAGAAAATCTAGCTTCTTGCTGGAATGCTCATATTTCATTGTATTCCGCAGCTCATACAGAAACCACATCATAAACATAGTGCTGTTAAAAAGAAAAATCAAAGAATTAGATTAGCTCTTCAGGTATAATTCACTAAGTAACATACCGCAGGATTAGAACAATCCAGCCGGGCCAGGTTTGGTATTCATCAATATCTGATATAATATCCACCTCCGTCTGCAAAAAAATTAATGTTTCAGTTAAATAAATTGACAACAACAATTATTTGTAAATCCATATTTTTAGAATTATTACCCGATCCCAGATGTAGAGAAATATGTGGAACGCACAGTATGGCACCCAAATTGACATTAATATAATCCAGCCGGTGCGACTTATTTGCTGTCGGGTCACTGCCCATCCCTTGGCTAGCAGCAGGAGAATCAGCATGAATGTGGTGCGACTGAGAATGTCCAAAACATCGCCAGCTGCCTGCATCTTCGGTTCTCCGACCCCATTGTCTGCATAGCGAATGAGATGCACAGTAATGAGTGCTAAACTTACAAACTCACTGAGCAGACTGAGTGTAAACAATTTTGTCACTGGATGCTTCTGGCGGCGCACAGCATAGATTTGCATTGGAAGTAACACAATGTAGACAAGCATAAAGATTAGGTACATTTCCAGCAGATTCTGCTGATCGTACGAGTAATGAAATGTCAGCAAATGTGCAGCTTTATTATTGGGATGCACATTGACCAAATTAATATTGTACTGCAGTGTGCTAAGGATACTGCTGCTCCGATTGCTCAGTCTGGCCAGATTCTCGTGGGCATGCCACTGGCATGTTGTCCGATTGCGATAACAGGCCACCAATGCCACATACCAGAAGCTAGATAAGAAGCAAAAGTTGTTAAAATAATGAGACAATGTTTGCTTTTGCACAGATAATACGGATTCTCCCTGAGCATTGTATTGAACATAATATTCTAGTAATATTATCTATACCAAGGACTTATGCTGATTTAATAGTATATTATATAAAAATATCGTTGCAGTTGAATAAAAATTGTCATTAAAAAAATTATATTTGTTACGTGTCTAATTAATAAAAACATATCTTCGTCTATTGCTTATGCATATGATACTTATACAAATAAATAATGGTATCAAATATCGAAATGAAAACACGAAGTCAGCTGGCAGTCAATGCTTATCTTTGAAATCTAAGATATAAGGAAACACCTATGTTGATTGAGTGGCAGGCGGTTGCTTATCGAACAATTGATAGCATCTGCCAATAGATTGTGATACGGTGGGACTTACCGTGGTTCTGCTTCCAAATTGATAACGTAGGTAAACTGATGTTTGGCTATGAGATTCGAGGGTGCATCCTCGTCAACACATAGCTCGCCCCGGGGACAGGGCACCCGGCGTAGAAAATCACGCTTCCCTTGTGGATTGCAATCGGGATCATAGACGATCCTTTGGAGGCGGGAGAACATACGCGTGCAGGCTGTTTCCCGGTTGAGATAACTTCGATTGCTATAAAAGTCTACAAACGTAGACTTGTCTAGCACAACGAGCGTGACAGGTGCACTGTATTTATCCTGTGACGTCACATTGCCATATATATAGCCGTAGGATTCAACACTGCGCGGAGTGGGCGGATCGGCCTTCTGAAAGCCAAACTTGATGAGGAACTGAAAGAAGTCGGCCGTGTGGAATTCGCCACTGATGTGGGTGCAACTGGCCGGCGCTGCATGCAGTGAGAACATCAGCAATAGCAGCAACCATTGAATACTGTGGGAGGCGGGGGTTGATGGTGATAATGATGCTGCGCACATTGCAGACCTTATCACTGATTTCGTTGTTGCACTAACAGTGTCGCTGTTTTGTAAACTTTTTTCTGTTGCTGCTTCTGCTACTGCTACTGCTACTGGTGCTGTCGTGGCAGACGCAGTGCAAAAACAATGCCAAGGTGGCGCACTTTTGTGCATTCTGTGCGAATTTGATTGCTATTTTTGTTTGTGGAAACTTCCACTTTCTACAATTCGGTCGTCGAGTCGATTGTGTGACCAGTATTGCCAACTTGTTTCTTAGTCATATTGCATGAAAACACGGGTTGGCAGGCTTGGGTCACGAATTTTTCAGTTTGCGATCAATGTATAACGATGTTTTTAATTTTAAGACCAAAAAACTTGTTTCTAGTCGAAAAGCAAAAATCTTTGGAATAAATAAATTATTTGATGAAAATTTAAAAAATTCTGGCTTTAAAATTTAAATGATGTTAAAAATAGTTCTATTTTTCTGGTTTCAGCAAATTTTGCAGATGGACTAACATTTTCAAATTGTACGAGCTGCCAGATGGGAATTATTTTGTGTCAAGGTGGCAGCCTTTTGGGCAAAACATTATTTTTACACCAGTGCTGTCAACCTTAGAGGAAAAAATAGCTGATTTTGGCCGGAGCATGGTTTATCTAATAAGTAATAATTAATAGATCAATATATATATTTAAAATAAGAAGATTTACGACTAGTTGACTAAAAGCTAAGTTTATTTTATTATTGCTTAGTATTGAGTTTGAGTTTTGAAACAATAACCGTTTGGCGGGCTTTTCATGGAAACCATTTAAACAAGTTGCCAATAATTGCTTGCAATTGTCGTTGTCTTATTTTTTTATAGACATTTTTCAATGCAATTTCAGTTTGATGGTGTATTTTTAAAGCTCAAAACAAATTCGCATCTTTACACAAAATAAGAAATTGAAAAGAATGTAAATCAGGCATTGCTTTTGTCATCGAAAATATGAATTCGCATTGTCTTCGATAAGCTTGCTTTGGACAATAACCAAATTCTGCATTAATATGCGATTATCAAACAATAAAGGTCATCAATGGAGTGATGAAGAATTGCACACTCTCAAATGGGCGTATTAACCACAGGCACACCCTCTGGGTTCCCCTTTTTGCACGCAATTCAAACATAAATTTCAATAATTCCAAAATTTATGCGGAAAAGAATGATGCTACCCTTTTGGCGTCCTCACAAGGGCAACTTCAAAGTCTGCAGTGTTTGGAATTATGTCCACATCCACCGCCATTGGCCAATGAACATGCATCCCTCCCCCTTCAAACCATATAAATACATACGTGTGTGTACGTTTAATGCATGCGTCGGTGGTGAAAATCCTCTCGAGGATTGCGGTTACCATTGCTGCTCCGGAAGCTGAGGAAAGGTGCAAAAGAGCTTTACACGCTGACAATTCCTTTGAGTTTTGATTGTGTCAGGATCTTTGAGAGCTGAAGGAACAAGTGTGTCTCTGAATTTACTTGTTATAGACCACATACCTACAAATTACAATGGGTATATTAAGATTCATCTTTGAACACTTGACTAAATCGTATTCAAACTAAAAATCCGGTCTCTCACAGTCGGGTTTACTCGACTGCAGCTTCACTTGCCAGTTTTTGCATAAAAATATTAAAATCTCTTGTATTTGGCATGACATTCAAATGTAGATTTTCTATTGTACTCGAAGTTTGATTCCCTTTACTTGAAGGGTGGTTAAAGTCAGATTCGAGAAATTCGCGGAGGGTTGTGAAATCGTTAAGTAGTATTTGTTTTTGCTACTGCTCCAAATTTGACCTAAATCTCAAAGTTCTTTGCGCTTTTCCAAACTCATTATTGATGACAGGGCAGAAAATCATAGGAGAAGTAAAATATCATTTGGTTTGTTGTCAGTTGTAGTTCGGATTCAGTCATATGTGCAAAATATGTAACAACATCCGAAAGTCAAGACAATTGTATGGAATGTGAACGAGGATAGTTAATAAAGTTTCTCATCTTCGTTTGGTTAGTTTCAAAACAAAACGAACAACCCTATGTAGACTAAAATAAAATAAACAATTCAGAGAGCTAAACAACTTGCCACTACAAATAATAAATTCGAGTTGTTGTTGTCGGGCGGGTCCCAAATAAAAATCGACAAGGTTTGCAAAAATACATAGATGCGCCTAATTTGTCGAGGAATCTTCTATCTGAATGATTGGGCAGTCGCAGACGGCAGACATCAGAGCTGAGACCTGGGACCTCTGACCCGATGGCAGACGTGGAGACAAACAGTTCATTGAAATGCCAAACGACAAGCGTCAGAACATAGACAAAGCATCGGAGAATATAGAGGGGAATTCTAGTTTATTGTATTTAATATGTGGAGAATGATTTCTGCCAACTTTGCACAAATGTATTTGATTATTGATTGATGCGAGGCCAATAAACGTAGTTTTTATTTGCAATAAGAGATGTGAATTGTAATATTTTTGATAAAATTCAGTTGCCAGTTTAATTGCAAAACATGCGACGTACTAGACGTGCCGTAAAATAGTAGATAATTTCCGTAAAGCTGAGCGCACTGCAACCCAAGAAGAAACCAACCAAACCGCCAATATAAACTGCAAACATTAGCATTATTAAATTGTGTGTAGCCAAGGAAGAAAATCACTGTTAACTTACCCAAGACGTCGGCAAAGGAGAAGAGCACGTCTCGACGCAGCTGCATTTTGGGATAATCAATAATGCCCCATTGTAGATTAGCGCCCAGGAACCAGACCCGCGACCTCTGCAAAATGTACAAAAGTACACAAATATCAACAACAACAGCAACTATTACATTAACAACAGCAACACAAATAACAACAACATCAGTGTAACAAGTCAAGTAAGCTGAAATTATTATTAAATGTAAAAACTTTCGCCGCGAAAAAGAAGTTAAATAAAACTTTTAGCTCCAAACCAGTTTACAGTTGCCGAAGCAGTCCGAACAGAAATAATTGCATATTTCAAGGCGTCTGTCGACGTTGCCGAACAACTTTTGCGCTTATTATTTTTTACGGCGTCGGTCAACAATTTCAATGTTTGTACCAGCCAACATTTTGAGACGCCAACAAACTAGGAGACTCCCAGACGTTGCCCAAGCTTTTCTACCCACTTCAGTTAACGTTCTGCAGCTTTAACGAGCGATAGATGGCGCTTTTGTTGTAAACATTCTAAAACACTCATTTCGAAAACTCCAAAGAATATTGTGATCTCAAAATAAAAAATAGACTGAAGAGGGTATATTAACTTCAAACATTAGATCATTTCACTACAGATAAATAAATTTAAGAAAAAAATAAACATCCTTTTTTTAATATTATGAAAACTCAAGAAACATTTTAAATTTTCCATATTCGGTTTTGGATATTAATATTTGCAGAGTAAACTTTCAAATTGTTGAAATTTGTCAACTATATTTTAAAGTCTGCCAATGATTGTAGGGTATTATATTTTCAGTTTAGAGCATTGGATTTTTTTAAACTGGTTTTCTTCTTGTATTTTTATTGTTATTGTAATGAATGTTCTACTTACATAGGATTGCACAAAAAAGTTAGAATCGTCGCAGTTGCTCAAACAATTGCAATTGATTTCATATTTTTCCGACTTTAAAGAGATAATCTCCCCTGTGTTGTGAGAGCAATAAAAATAATGGAAATTACAAGATTTTTAAATTTGCCACTGCTTAATATAAAAATGCATATTTAGAAAGATGTCGATAAACATTCCATCAGAGAACCTTTACTGACCAACTTCAACTCGAAAATTGTGGTCACGTTCAGCGCACAGATGAAATGGTGAAATAATTTTATAATGAACATTTTTTAGCCAAATTCAAAACGAATTTCGAGGCAGCTCAAATATTTGCAGGTGCGAAAGATTATCAAAAAATGCTCACGTTTAATTCGGACCAGGCAACCGATTCCCTTCAGACCGCACACAGGCAGACGTCGACCACTGCGCACTGAAAGAGACAGAATGATAGCAGAGGAGTGTGTGAGAGAGAGAGAGAGAGAGACAGAGAGGTGAAGAGTCGTGAACAACTTTTAGTGGAACTATTTAAACATTTTATGAGCAAATTTGCGTCATAAAAGTTACATTTAATGGGAACAATTAAGAGCAACTATGTGAATGTTGATGATGAGAACGATGAGTCGAATAAATATGATTAAAATTGAATGATGATAAATAATTGGATGGTCTGTTAAAGAGAAACTTACAGCGATTACGATAAAAATGAGGAACACAGCCGCAGATGCGAAGGGCAAAGAACATGCGACACTCGGAGAGGCACAAACCGAAGCTGTAAATGGGAACAGTTTGCATTTCTTCGGCCTCGTACTGAAAGCGACACTTGCGCTGTTTGGTCGTGAATCTGTTATAAAGCCCACAATACACAGTATAACCAAAGGAGTATTCTGACATATAGAATACTTACGCTCTGGCTTCCTCATTCGTATAGATCTCCAAAGCAATAAGCTCCACAGTTGTGTAGTCACTTTCGGGAAAAGTGTAACGTTGCTTGGATATGCTGGGTACATCGCCAGCTCCATGAAAATAAACATCGTAGGCCGTAGATAGATTTATAATCTGTGCATAGATCTCGCCATCCAGGGGATGAACCGTCACTCGATTACCATGATCCATTAGACTCCAGTCTTCAGCACGCCAATAGCTATAAGTATTCCCAATTCAATTAATATTTGTTCCTTATAATAAGACAACATCTCTCGAGAACGAGAACTTACTAATAGGAATTGTATCTGGCCACCAGCGAGTTGACTGAGTGGCAAATGCCAAACTCCGTTTGTGTCTCGTAGATGAACATTTTGACGGCGGCGCCGCTGCTGATTTCCGGCGAAAATTGCCATTTCAATTCATGGATTAGATCCAAGTAATTGTTGCCATCGATGCCATACGATTTGTTCAGCGGCAGACTTTCCAAATTGTCATATGTGAGACTCGCAAGTTTTACAATAAAATCCCGGAAATTCTCTTTATCCTCCTCGTTACCAAATTGTTCGATGTGTTCACTAGAATAGTCAGAAACATTCGTATGAGATATGCAACGAATACCACTTTATTGCCCAACAATTGTACTAATAATTCTTGCAAGTTATATTTATATTTACTGAATCAAAATATACGCCAAATCATGATAAAATCGGTTAAGTTTTCTTCAAAGTTATGACAGTTTGCAGTTTTTGAATAAGTGTCGAGCGGAAAGTAGGAAAAAATACGAGTAGTAAGAGATGGCTGATTTTAAAGCTAATGTATTTAAATATTCTATAAAAAAACATTTAAAGTTTCTAATGGACTTCAACAATTATTTTTAAACTTAACTGCTATCATTATATGGGCAAAAATAAATGTACGTTTTTAAAACATAATTAACAGTATATATAGTATTTACTAACAATATTAACAATAAATATATATCCAAAATAAAATAAAATGTAACTTAAAAAATATCAGTGCACAACTAAAAATTTTTTTATATTATTTATAAATAACTTACAGTATATAATCGTCCACTTTGAGATCATCAATGCGCTTATGGGGACAGACAGTCAACGATGGGAAACTGGTGTTCCACACCAGTTTGTTGCGATCCATGGAGATGACCATGGGCGAGGTTTGAAACCGCTGCCAAGTGCGTTGGCTCAGCGAGATGATGCTGAAGAGAGCCACGCAGATGAATGCAAACCAGAGCATGCTTAAAAAAAATACAAATATACAAAAATGAAAGAAATTTAAATGAATAATGAAAAAAGAAGCGACGGAATTCAGAAATGATATATGCGTTTCAATCATTTTTTGTGTGCGCATTCTGGCAATGCACATAAAAATCTATTGCGTGTAAATTTTTGGTAAGCATGAGCATAAGGCAAAATATGCGCGACACAAAAATTATGGCCAAGTTGGGCAAGGAGTCAATGGACGCGATGTTTGCAAACCCCTTTCGAAAGGCGCCCCATTTTTCTATTTGGTGCAAGTGCGACGACAGCCAAAAGAGACGCACCACTAAGACAACGCTTGGCAACAAACACATACTGTCATGCAAACGTATAGTTGCCATAACAAGTCTGACAAAAGCCGGCAAAAATCCCGCTGAATTCCACTCCGAGTGCGCCTCACCGCACAATGATGACATTCTGACGCCAGGCAATGGCTCATAAAGTCTTCAGTTCTGTCAACACAGGCATTCACAACCTCACACACACTCTTACATACACACACAGGGACATGTGGACATTTCATTGCTGTAACAGCTACTTGGCTTTTAATTTTCCAACATTTTCCCTTCAAGAATGTTCAACACTTTCCGCTTGTTCCTCAAATTATTTCAAATTTCAAATTGTCACAGCTCTGTAAACTTCTCCATTTGTGCAGCTCCTTTTCGGTTTAATACCCTGTAAACAAGTCACTTCTTAAAGGGTATATTAAAATAGAGAATGTATATAAACGACAGATATGTATGGCAATACTATGTAAAGGAAACGTCTTTATAGAACTCAACATTAACTACAAACATAATATTTGTTTAATATTAGGGAGAGCTACGATTTATTTAAGTTTATTTTATAGAAAGTCAGCCAGCTAAAGGAAAATTAAAGCTATATATTCCAAAATTAGATTATGAAAGTAAATTAACAATCTTGAAATTAAATTTAATAGTAAATGAAAGTGAAATCGAATAAAGTTATAACTGGGAATATAAAAGTTATAATTGATTCAACATTAGATGCAAGGATTTAGTAGTTGTATATATGGTATCTCTTAGCTGAGCATACTTTTTTATAACATTTAAACTCATTCGGTTTGTTGTTATGACGGGTCTAGGAATGTCCGTTGCTTTTGCTCATCTCACAGACTGATTTGGAAAATGTCTGACAACGAACATTTTTTGGTCGCCATATAACATACATACATACATATCCGCAGACAGTTTGTCAGGCTCGACTTGCCTGTCAACTCGTCAGTCTATCAGTCCATCTGTCAGTCAGACATTTGCTTTGTTGCATCATCTCTCAGCAGTTACTATATATGAATCAAATTTGTGCGTGAATGGAGTTCAGTGATGCATGTGGATGTGAGTTTGGATGTGAATGTGGAAATGAATGTGAAAGCTGTAATAAGTGATTTGTATGCTCAAGAGTTTATTTCGTCGCATTTCGCGACATACCCTGTTGTTTCTTTTAAAATTTTGCTATTTATTTCCATAATAAAATATTATGAATTCTTGCTGTCAAAGTAATAATGTTGATTATTTTCAAATTGAAGTTGTTAAATACTTTTGGGTTTTGTTTATGAACTATTTCCCCATCTCTGGAACGCTTCTGAAAATACGAACTATGTATATATGTTGTATTTGATTACGTATATTATATTGTATAGTATCATTTACGTTGGTTTTGTCAGTATTTGGTTTATAAATAATTTCTCAACCTCTTATATAATAACGATAACTGACTTCCCCTTCAAATTCTCTGTTCGCATTCGCATTGCAATTGCGCTGGAAATCTGATACCGATTCGAATTTTCGCGCTGAGTTCTGCTTCTGGATTATGCAGTCATGCACCTGTAGTTCATCCTTCCCTTCGAAAAGAGCGCTTATCCGTAGTTACTCAGTTGCACAGCTCCACAGTTGCCATATCTACGCATTTGGGATTGAGGTTATCACATGTCAGCGACACAGACTCCAGCGATTTATGCGATTTCAACCCGGAATATTTTTGCTGGCAACTTAAGCTGTTTGAGAGCTGCTTAACTCAAAAATTCTGCATCAAATGCTGATTTGTATACCGCTCTAATATGCTACACAAGTGTGAGCTTTAAATAAATATGTATATGTAAATGGTTGTCTTTGATATTACGAAGTTTTAATAGTCCCATTTTTTGACAAAATTATATAAAATAGCGAATATGGGAAAAATAAAACCACTTCCGAAGTATTTTCTACTTTAAAACAGTTTAGAGAGAGTTTGCATTAATGTGAAATAATGATGTCCTTGATTTCTATTCCATGAAACTTTTCAAAGTCTTTCCATAGTTCAACTACTCAGTGTTCGCTTCTATATTTATCTTATGTTTAATTTTGGAATTCTGTAAAAATAAACATAAAAGTCATTTAAGAAATTGGAAGCTGCTCTACCGATAAATATATGTTATTCGAGCATTTCCCATTAATATTATTTTTTCACTTACAGAAATAAATTATAATGAAGTGCGGAAATAAATAAATAATATTGTGGCAACACAAATCACTGAGATGGGGCAGGAGTATTGTATTAATTAGAGCCTGGCTTTGCGTGCTGCACACCTTACATACACATCACCTTCACATTCCCCTACTCCATTGAACACCTGTCAGTTCCATCCGAAAACTAACAAAAATTGTAATGGAGCTGAATATGAAACAGTGGATCGGAGTTAAGTCTGACGTGCTTGGCTCTGTTATCCACTAATTAACCCTCAGCTGCGGGTTGGCTGTGGTCCATTTTTGTTATGCTGACGGCTCCCACATGTCCCTTGCCGTCCCTTTTAGCCTCCCCAGTTGGCGTGGAGTGTGTTACCAATTTAAGCCTTGCCAGACATTCCGTGTAATCCTGTTTGTCATGTCATGTCAGTTTTTAGGATTTATTGCTCGCACCAAATACAAATTCCAACAGCAAAAATAATACTTCTCCCCCACAACACCTCTTCACAACAGATGTAGAAAAATTTGTTGCTCATATGTTATTTTATGCATGCGAGGGGGAACAAGGACGCACGTCCTTTTGCTGCCCTGCCATATGCCACTGAAGTCGGGAGTCGGAGTCGGAGTCGGACTCAGAATAGGCATCGGAATCGGAATCTCAATGTCTTGCTCGTGGTCTTGGCACGTGCACGTGCGCGTGGTTTAGAACATTTTAAGTCCTCGACTTATAGTTTTGTGTCATTTAGTTTATATATACTTTTAGAAACCGTATCAAGCCGAAGCGGAAGTAAGCTAGGATGAAAGTTTTAGCTGTTTTGTGCCGTAATGAGGCCTTGGATTAAATGAACTAATTTCAAAATTAATTGCCTGAAAGTATGGGACAGCAGCTCTTTTCTGAAATCCACTTTTGAAAACATTTCATTAAGTAGTTGACATAAAATTATGATCTGCAATAATGCAAATTAATCGCAAAGCTTGTATAACATATTTCGGAGAATTTTTTTAATTCCATGTGAGTGTGTAAAACTTACCGTTCCAAGAAGTTGAGACCAACTTTGGCCAAATAAATAAAGCCGTGTATGGATGAGCCTTGTAGAAACTCGATGATGAATGCCTGTGCTTTTGACATGTACGCAGAATTCTTAATGTCGAGCTTCTCTGGCAGCTTCTCGGTCTTTTTCATTATCTCCGACTGTGGCTGCCAAAGCGGCGGTCGTCGAAAACTGCGAATGCTGCACGGTTTTCGCTGATTAGCAACCACTTCGTTCTCATTAGCATTTGAATTAGCATTTTCTGTTTCCATTTTCATTTCCGTTCCCGTTTTCATGTTCAGGTTCTTCGAAACCAGATTTTCGTGATGCCTTTGCGCCGTTCCGGGAAACAGCAATAGGCCGGGTCCGACTCTAGATTCCGAGTTGATTGGTGTCCTGTCCTTTAGTTGTTGTTGCAACGAAGCTGTCGCTGCTGTCCAGGATTCAAAACTTGCATCCCGAATTCTCTTTGTGGTTGCTGTTGCTATTTGCGGTTCTTTGTGTTGCATAATTTTAGTTATCTATGGAAACTATTTAATTGAGGCATCGAATATATTAATTGATTGTAAACGGAAAACAATAATTCTTTAATTGCATAATAAATTATTGTAAATGTGTGTAATAACATTTAATGTTTGGTTAGGGTAGTTTTTTAATATATGTTGATTTCAATTTTAATTGAAACCACCATTTGTTGAACATTTCAGTTAATGATGATGTGCTCTAAATTACCATACGCTAATTAGCCTCCAAGGTTATAAAATTATTTGCAACTCATCATTTTTTATGACTTATTCAATATGATATTAAGTATAAATTACATTATCCAGTCTTTCAGTTTGTCTGTATATCAGTTTTCTGTTCATTAAACATAAATACGCCATTTTCAATATGTTTTTGTGGCTTGTCTGTTGGCCCAGCAACAATAATAAATCATTATTGCCTTTTTTAATGCGATGTAAATTAAGCCATACATGAGATTGACTATATGCGTCTGTCTGTGATGTGTGTGTGTGTCTGTGTGTGTGTGTGAGTGCATTTTATAAGCCATCGAAGTAGCAATCAATGTATGTCAATATGTGCAGATAGCGAGATAAAAGAGCTGAGATTGAAGGACATATGGAATAAGTAAATCTCAACGGGAAGCTCCCAACACAAATGAGGCATTAAAGTTGCGCATAATTTGGTTAAGATTACACAGTGAGAAATACTGGAAATAAAGCTAAGTAACTGTCATTTTATTCAGAGTATTTGGATTTAACAATATGTATTATAATATGTATTTAAATGTATTTCTATTTGAGTATAAATTTAAAAAATGTTAAATTTCTCGTTGTGCATACTTTGATGCATCCAGAATGAAGCGGCGAATGAATTGGTTGGATTTTAAATACAGCATTCAATTGTCATAATTGGATACAACACAAAAAATGTGAAAAAGTAGGCTCGAATATTTTGTTAAAATGAAACATGGAAAACTGAATTGTTAAGTTGCATAAGCTGCTGAAATTTCATTCGAATAACTGTAATAAATACGGTAATTCGAGTGAAATTTTTTAGTTAAATTAACACCAACTAGTTGTCAGATCTGTCAGTCGCAGCTTATAGAAAATATGGATGATACCGACTACAAGCTGTATTTGTGCAGCAACTGTTGCCGGCGGTGCCTGTGGAATGAACTATCTCCGGAGGAGCATCGTTGCATCCGCTGCCGTCTACCATATCAGGGATGTGCCATTTGTGACCGGAAGTTCGAGCCAAGCAACAGAACGGAGCTATACTGTAAACGTTGCAAGTTTCATATGGTCAATCAGGTATCGACTACACCGCCATCGGCCTTGGATCTTGAACTAAATGTGAACATGGACGCGGAACCAGATCTATTTGAGCCACCACGTGAATTGTCCATGTCACAGCGGTGGAAGGATATCAAGACGGCAACTGGTATACAGGATGAATATTTAATGAACTGATTAAACCTTCAGTTTGTGAATTAATCCAAAAATATACGTATACCATATATTGCTGAATATCATTACGAGACCACATTTAAATATATAAGTCGCAGTCTTTCAGCTTCATTGGGCCACTTACATGTGACCAAACAGAAGCATTAAGTTTTACAACAAACCGATACATTAATATTAGGGTTGCATTTTCCAAGTGGGGTCAAACTGTGTATATGTGTGTGTGTGTGTGGGGAATGGTGGCAATTGTGGCAGCATCGATGATGCCAAAGGCAGAGCAACTGTCCGGCAACATCAAAAGGTTCTGCGTGCCGTGCAGAGTCCTTAAACTGGATTAAAATTTCATTTAAATTTGCATTTAAATGAGCGCAGTGCACTCAAAGTAAATGCCCAACATCCCATCGCTTCTCTGTTGCCGGACACAAAGAGCTGCCCACACCCAGGTGGAGACACGAGATGCTTTCCCCGGAGTTGTAGACATTTAACCGTATCCCGAATTCCCGAATCCATATCCAGAAACAGTTGCCACCCAGACGCGAACCTCGCGCACATGGGCAACATTAAAAAGTTTTTTTTTAATGTATTTTCCATCTTCCAATACCTTTCCTTTTTATTCTTTTGCAGTTGCAACTCAGTTGATTACCTTTGGCAGTTGATATGGCAGAGGGGGAGGATGGGGTGGGTCTTAAGCAAGCGATCTGCTACTGCATTTTAATGGGTATTATTTAAATATGTATATTCTACAATTAAATAAACGATTTTTATGCTCTTATTGCGCCCAGAGCTTCGATTCCATTTTCATCTCTTGACCGGCATTCGGATCTCTTTGAGGTGGCTTACGACAACATCTATTTGTTGTTGTTGTTGCTGCTGCTGTTGTTGTTGTTGTTGTTGCTGTTGTTGAGTACCTCAGTGTTTGCATGTGCATGTCGATTTTCTGCGCTGCGTGTTAATTAAATTGCAAAAACGCCTAAAGGACATTTTAATTGGCCTTCACTTTGTGGGCCAATCGGTCATTGCAGTTTTTTCCCTTAAACCATTTTTTTTTGCCAATTGCTGACAGTGTCTACATTTTATGGTCTACCAATTGGCATGCATTTGAATTCATTGATTTCACTTTAAGTGGCATTTAAGTAATTTAATTCATTCGATTTTTGGCATACAAATTCAATCATTCGATTCCCAACATCGAGCTGCACCTTTTGTCGCCAAACTAAAATGAAAGCTATTCCACTTGGTCTGTCGTTGTCGCTGTCGTTGTCTTTCTCGTTGTCGTTGTCGGTCTCTTGTCTCTCTTGTCCGCTTTTTGGCGAAATAACAAATTTTCCAATTTGTTTCTTGATTTATTTTCACGCCAATTTCTTGGCGTTCTCCTCCGACGCAGCTGACATTTGTTTATTTATTTGGTTTCATGTTTTGTCTGCCGTCTCGACGTTTTCTCTGTCGTACTCTGTTCTGTTCTGTTCAGTTCTGTTCTGCGTGAAATCACGAATGAATGAATGACTGCCCCAGCAACCGCCATGAATATTCATGGGCCATGCCACTAGGAACAACAGTCTCAGCAGCAGCAGCAGCAGCAGCAACAACATGCAGCCAACTTAGCTTGCATTTCCGCTCTATGCGCCAACAATTCGCAGCGCCATTTTGTTGTCCACAGCAGCAGCTGCAAAAGCAACAGCAGCAGCTCTTCGAATACCCTTTGACTGACTGTATAGAATGTGTCAATGGTTTGGTTACTCATTAAATGAACACTCAAAACCTTCAAACTGCCATAACTTTGTCAAATCTTAACCGATTTCCTTGCGGAATGTCTCCATTATCATTATTTGTGCTCTATTTTCATTCTGCCTTCAAATTGAAAAACTAAATTTTTCCCTATCACTATCCATATTTTCCGTTTTTCCATACCTTCCCCTTGACACTTTTCAATAGAATTCGAAATGTCATAACTTTGTCAAATCTTAACCGATTTCCTTGCGGAATGTCTCCATTATAATTATTTTCGCTCTATTTTCATTCTGCATTAAAATTGAAAAACCAAATTTTATTTCTATCACTGTCCATTTTTTCCGTTTTTTCCATACCTTCCCCTTGACACTTTTCCAAAAAATTCAAAATGTCATAACTTTGTCAAATCTTAACCGATTTCCTTGCGGAATGTCTCCATTATAATTATTTTCGCTCTATTTTCATTCTGCATTAAAATTGAAAAACCAAATTTTTTTCTATCACTGTCCATTTTTTCCGTTTTTTCCATACCTTCCCCTTGACACTTTTCAAAAGAATTCAAAATGTCATAACTTTGTCAAATCTTAACCGATTTCCTTGCGGAATGTCACTATTATCATTATTTGAGCTCTAATTTGATTGCGCATCAAAATCTGACAGTTCACCTTTTTCTCCTCACTGTCAATTTATTGAATAAAATGAGATTTGGGACAATCTATCGATATATGCAGACGTGCATATGTTATTAATGTTTGCCAATGAAAGGATATTTCTGTATCGGCTTCTTTTCTTTTGATTTCCTTTCAATTCTGTGTATGGAGGATGTGGTGTGAGCAGCTGTTTCTTGGCGAGATGCTGCAAATTGCTGTAGCTATTCGAGCTGCTGTTGTTGTTGTTTTCGTTGTTGTTGCAACCATTGTTTTAGTCAAGATTTTGTGGTTCAGAGCTGCTGCGGCTGTGTTTGTATGTGTTTTTTGGTGTCTGTTTGTGAATGCAACAGTTTCTTTAGCCACACACAAAGTAGGCAATGTTTTGCTCTTGTATCGAACAGGAAATTTAATTAAAAGCGCTTCGTTGCCGTTTTCAAATGCAGGAAATATAGTAGAGACCACAACTTACAATGTACAGCATGCAACTTGCAACTTGCCACTGTCACAGCTACTGGTTACGGTTAACGTGACTCTTAACTGCTCACTGTTTACTGTTACTGCCACTATGTACGATTATCCCCTTTCACTAGTGCTAACGAACTATGACTGTAATCATCGGACTGCTGCATTTGACTTTTTGTACTTTATTTGGTCAATGTGATTTTTGGCCGACATTTTTGGCTGCCTCATGAGAAACTTGTCAGCTGGTGCAGACTACTTAACTCGAACTCGAAGTCGGACTCAACCTCGCACTCGAACTAAACTCAACTCGGACTCGTGTTGATTGCTCCGGAACAATGGCAATGACATATGTCTGTCCCGCAACACGTAACCAACAGATTCTGATTGCGATGCCTGCACCAGAACCATTTGAGATTGTATTGATTTCTGGACGCTAATTACCAACTGAAGGGGGTTGGCTGGTGTCTGAGGGGTTTAGATTGGTTGTAGCTCTGTCAGTTGCCGATTGTTGTGTCATTATGTCTGTCAGATAAGATCGGAAACGCAGTCGACACACGACTTTGTGACCATGTTGTGTAATCTGCACTTCGCTTGGATTCGGCTTGAAAAACTGCACTATCTATATATAGAACAATATATGTATATAGAACAATAATTACGTTTCCCAAGCATTTTCATATCTTGTCACAATATTCTTTAGAAAACTCTTATATTTCAAAGCTCTGTTGCTTCATATTACGAGTAACTTACATTTATTTGCTACTAACCAAATTGTTTAAGGAATTCTTGCGAAATGTTCCTGATTCGTGGTATTCTGGAGACATTTAATCTGAGCAGTCTGTTTGTAGAATTAAAACCGAGTGAAGAGACTGAATCGGATAAACATGGAAAGCGACGACACGGTAATCGGGAAACTATGGGATCGGAACATGGTATCATACAAAAACTATGCATAGAATTGGCTTTCAAGGGATTGAGCTTTTTGTTGATCTTGAGCAGCTTAAGACTGCTTTTTGTTGATAATATCATATTCGAAGAGTACAGTTTATAGAGAAGATAGCGTAATTCCCAATTTAAAATTCAAACAGATAATGTGAGAGTTAATTAACTTAAGTTAAACTCACAAGCAACAATAAAAGCTCTGCGATTTAATAGATTAACAAAATATAAAAAAGGAACTGAAAATGGTTCAGTTTTGATTCTTTACTTTCGCTAATGCAAAGAAAACTCAATAAAAAATGAGAGGAAAAACTGTTTCTGCCTGTTGGCAAATTGAGCAAACTTTGTAGACCATTAGAGACGCCTGCCAGCATCAGTTCCAGCTTCAGCTTAAGCTTCATCTTCTGTTCCCATTCCATGGTCATAGCTCCGCCCATTGCTAAGCAATCTTTGATTTTGCATGCGCTGCTGGAGCACATTGAATGGGGCAGGTTCAAAGTTTCCCGCTGTGGCCAACATTGGGGCACTGCAGCTGTATAAATTTTACATTTGTTTCCTTTCAATTTAACAATGTGTACTTTTGGCATTGTATTGTATTAACACAGAGAGAGAGAGAGAGGGGCAACGGGCGGGTTGTGGCAGAGACTGGGACAGACATTATTCACGCGAACCTTGTGATAGCTACTGCTCATTTTATCGCCCTGATTTCGCAATATTTATGATTAGCAATTTATTATTCATCATTTTCGAGTGGGCAAACAAAGCAGCGTGGAATGAGGAGAAGTGTAGTAAAATCGAGTGATGTTCTGCAATAATTCCTGAGCTGGATGGGAGCTGTGGTTCGACTAGTGGGTGCTGTGCCATTAACTTGCACTTAATTTGATTAACAAAAGCCGATGTTTACATGCGCTGCATGCCATCCAGCCAAATCTATCAAAAATGTGCCGTCGATGGAAAGGAGCCAAGTGACACGGGATTCGAATTGGAATTGGGAGAGGGGAGCTGGGGAACGGAATTGGGATTGGAGTGGGACTGGGAATTGATGGTTGCAGTGGCTGCCTTAAATTGTAGCAGCCAGCTTAGTGGGTGATTTGTGTAAATTATTTATGGTATTTATCGAAAGCACAATCATTTTTTATATACTAACTGGTATTTGTCGGCATTACATGGTACAAACTGGAACAACAGGCAGATAAAGCATTCAGTTTATTAAAATACATTAAAATAATGTTCGCCTTCAATTTTGAAAAAAATTCTATCGCAAAAAAGACTTCAGAACTGCAAAACACGATTTAAATGAAACTAAGACACTTAGATGCTACATTTATATTCTATTTCTGATTGAAATATTTAATATGAACTCTTTCTTATATTTAACTTTTGACTATTAATCAATTTAAAATATTTATTTAATAATATATAATAATATATGTAATATATTTAAATTATTTAAATGCATTAAATATTACTCTCTATTCTAAAAGAATTTAAAAATCATTGATTTTCAATTCTACTACTAAAATTTTTATGATAACAATTATCAAATAATTCTTATATTTTAAATTCAATTTTAATTAGCTGATGCGCTTTAAGCATCTTTAACAATACAATGCAATACAATTAAATATAATACAACTGACTGTCATTTGTCAGCAGGAATTTAATTATCCAATAGAAACGTCATTTATCTCTGCACATGGTTTATCTTGTCTTTGAGCCATCAATTGAGCCAAATAATTAGCGCCTATTCGCACACACATTATGCTTTAACGGATAGCCCATTATTTCCGAGTGCTGTGCGGATATTCCAATACGGATTTCTCGCAATGGGTAATAAATTTCGTCATTCAATATTACAGACATTTACAAAAGGCATTGAATTTAAATATTTGCAATTATATTGAATTGCTGATGTGCAGAGTGTGAATTTGGGAAGCAGCGCCCTCAATGTGTCGGCTGTTTACACATGCCAATAAATTTTGGCACAACAGTCGACGGTATTTTGCATACGAATATTCTTTTAAGTACGATTATTCGTATTGGATTTTGGCCACTTGTGAGTGTACTCGTGAGTATGGTGGGCTGACTATTGAGTGGAATGGCATCCACTTGAAAATAGAGTAATATCCACTTGCATATGTCGCGCGGACAATTTAAGAATGAGTCGTCGCCATAAATATTATTGATAGGCGGGGCAACGCCCCCGTTCTTCATACTCACTTCTCCATTCTCCATACTCCATACTCCATTCACCATACTCTATAGTCGATTCGGTCGCCCATTCAACGACACAGACGATGATTGCGGCAAGCGGATGTAAAACCTTGGCAATGACAGTTTCAGGTCCCGTCTGTTATGCAAATGTTGGCGTATGCCACAGTCTGAACTCGTAGTGTGTCTGACTCTACTATATACATATATATGTACGTATATATTATATGTGTGTTTATCGACGCCTGTTTATATGCAAATCTTTTATTTCGGTCTCGCCTGGCTTGGCTTCGTCTTGTCTTTTTGTCTTTTATTTTTTTTATTTCCGCTGCAGCGCCGCCTGTTTTATTTCTTGCATTAAATTAACATCAATAAAATGTGTCGTTTGTACTTTCGAGTGTGTCCTGATGTCCTGCATCGGTGTCCTCCCATCGTCATCCCTCCAACTCCTACTGCACTTGTCTGCCCATAATTCGTAGCTAATGCCAACATGTGCTGTGATTTGTCCACGGACAACATTCACGCCGGGGGTGCACTTTCAATATCATCCACTCCACACTCTAAGACACAATCATCTATTATTCTTATTTTTCACTTTTAAGACATTTGCATGAGACACTTGCCTGAGGCCGGCAAAAGTTTGCAATTCAAGATTTGAATTGAAAAAAATGTAACAAAAGTAGAAGAATATTGTTTCGAAAAGATGTAAATAAAATTAGATTTGCTAATACAAAAATATTCTTTAATTAATTATAATTGGCAATACTATAGTAGTTTCTTATATACTACAGTTCACTTTATCGCTTTTTCAAAAACTTAATTTTTTCAAAATTGGAAAATTAAATTCTTTTCTCATCACTGTCCATATTTTTTCCATATCACTTTTTCAAAATAACCAAGAGTCTTGTTGAAATTTACTTCAAATAAAATATTTGATATAATGTATTGGTAGAGAGCTGGAAAGGTATCCACAAAACGGAACCTAAAGTGACGATTTTCTTGAGAAATCTGCCGACTTTTGTGGGAGTGGCTGAAGCTAAGCACACAAATAAACATGGTCATGCAATATTAATATTTATGCACAAATATTGAAAGAAAAGCAGCATACAAGGCGAGTGGAAAGGGATGAACTAGAAGTTGAGAGCGAGGTGGAAGTTCCTCAGGGCGATTCGCAAATATAGTACATACTCGTATATCTTCTAAGTGAAATGCTAAAAGATTGATGACTCGGCGTTTGTGTATTTGTTGGCCGGACGTTGGTTCTCTCTCTCTCTCACTCACTCAGCTGGAATACGTTTATAAGAATTTATGGCAATGACTGTTAAGGCAACGCTGCGTATACGCAATATTTATATTTATGTATTATGAATCAATGCGTGCAGTGTGCGAGACGTGCAGAGGACACTGGCTATCAATTCTACTGGGTGGGGGGTGTGGGGCATGTCAGGGCAGCATAAAAAGTAGATACATATACGATGTACACTAAAACAAAAGGATAACAATAACTTTTCGACGTGGGAAATGCCGGAATAAGGGGAGGGTTCGCAATCATCTTCCCGAAAGGTCTTTGGGGGCGGATTATACGTCAGCTTCCCTTGAACTGTGCTTATAAATATGTAAGCTGGCATAACGGTACCGAATAGAGTACACATAAAAATTGCATGAAAATGAAAGACACCCACTCGAAAGTGGACACAACAATCATAGGCAGTTGGTCCCAAGGACCAAAACTGGGCCAAATAGCCGGCAACGTTCCCTGCTTTACTTTTAGGCAAAAAATTATACTATTACAATCAAGTTTATGACTGCAATTCGGCCGCATTGCTTGAGTGCCAATGAATATGATGATGGTACGCGATGATCACAATTTGAGATGATAATGATGATGATTGCGTTGGCTTTTCTTGCCATATAAAAAACAAAAGCCGAATGGCCATTTAGAAGGAGTGAGAGAACTGATGTGATATGTACAATTGCTTAAATCACAATATAAGGCTTTAAGCGAGCCTTAGTTCAAAAGTTAATAATTATTTATTGAATAAGATAAATGGGAGACATACAGTAGAGTCGCAAGAAAATACAAATAGTTTCAAGAGTAGTCAAATTCACACACATGCGAATTTTCTTTTATACAGGTTATCTATTTAAATTTCTTTTTGGCAATAAAGTTCATAAAATGCTTGACATTTTAAGCGTAGTTTTGAACTAAATGAAATGGAATTTATTTTAAAAAAATTGTTTCTACTGCAAATAATAACTGACTGCAAATTATTACTATAAAATGCCAAGCCATTCTCATATTTAATTTTGAAATTTAAAATAAATATGGAAAAGGAAAAGAAACATTTTATAATATTACTTAACGTTGTCTTATTTCTTTCTATCAAACTGACATCTAAATAATTTTACTTTTGGTCAACAGGTGTTTAGATCAATGTTTTAAGATTTGGCAGCCCTTGATTTTGGTTTTATGCAGGAGCTTTTTTAAGATTTACCCTTAACTCTTTATTCGCCGTTTGACTTTCGTTCGCATTCGCTAGCTGCAATCAGAGTCTGAACCTCTAACCTCTAACACCATTACCACCAACAAAAACAGCAACACCAGGAGCAACAACAACAGGCACTCACAATTTTTATTTCGTTCTCTCGACACCCCTCGACAAGTGGTGCAACTTTCGAGCTTGCGGCAGTCAGGTATAAATGCCAATTGCTGAAAGGGTTGCAGCAACAACAGCAACAGCAACAACAACAGCAACAACAACATTCAAACGTAACTTTTAGCATCGACAAGCGGCGCTTTTGACAGCCGCTCAGCGTTTACCTTCCCCTCATCGCTTCACTTACTCGCGTCCCTCAACGAGCGCTTTTTTCGTGAGCTTTGAGCCACTTTTTTGCGCCACAAAACTTTCTACTTTGACATGCAGCCACGTGTATGACGATTTTATGTGTAAATGTATGCGAGTGAGAGTTGAATGCGTATTCGCTGACATTTGAGTTGCCAAAGGAAGGAGGGGAATTGTATTTAAGTGTGGGGGGGGGGAGCTAACTTTGTATACAATGTCCTAGCTACTAATGGGCAACTCTTTGAGGTGGCCAACGAACGTGGCTAATTGCTCTAATAGTTGTCAAATGCGGCGATTATAATTTTATTATGTGGTCACCTTATGAGTAGTTTAGACATTTCTAGACTCTCATAAACACTCTAATTAATTGTGTACATCACAAATATATTTATTTAATTTGAATAAAATATGCTTAAGAGTAAATTTTAATATTTTCTGTATTTTCTGTTGTAAATGGTTGTTGTTATTAAAATTTAGACATTAAGGCTGTCTTCTAATGGCCACACAAATATAGCCATTATAATCAGAGACTCTCTGCACAAGGTAAACACCCCTCCCCCTCCCCCACTACTTCGTATTCCCGTTATAATGCACACACACGTGCGAACACTTGAATATCTTTCAGCTCACATGAATATTTTAAAACTCGCTCCGAACGTATTCAAATTATGATAATGATGGGAGAGGTGAGTGTTTTGCAAATGTACTAAGAAGAGGGTAGGGTTGATTGTGTGTGTGTGCGCGTGTGTGCGCGTGTGTGTGTGTGTGTGTTTGTCTCTGTATGCGCTAACGAGTGCAGGCACTCGGCGACCCAGTCACAAGTCCCAGGTCTCAATTCACAGTTCACAATTCCCATCTAGTTCCCTTAATGCATTTCATTAATTTGTATACAATTTTTTGTCGCCATAAGTTACACAAGATTTGTGTGTTCGTGTGTTTAATGAGCACTTGTGTGTGTGTGTGAGTGGATTGCCGGGCATCATTAGAAGTCACTTCATGAAAAAATCTCTCCCCTGGAAAGGAGTTAAGACTGCACTTGACTTTGAGCTTCTTAATTTGAACATTCAATGGACTCCTGAGAATTGCAGATTGCGTATGTTAGGGAAATATTCAAAAGCAGATTAATTGCAAATATTAACAGTGAAATTATGAAAATATATTTGTAAATTATAAAATGTCCCTCGATACAGGCTATCGAGGTTCTCCGCAGATTAAATATTTAGAACTAGAATAAACAATAGAAATAACCAAATACTGCACATTTTTTAAGATTATAGTATGCTTTGTATTCACATTTATTTTTGTTTTAAACAAAATTATAAAAGTCTATTGAAAATTATGAGTGATGAATTTTTCCGCTACAATAGTACCGACTATGATAAAACCACTTGGTCACCGGACAAACAACCAACTATTTCGACCTCAATCTGGATAATTATAGTAATGGTCAGTCTTTTTGGTGCCTGTGCTGCATTCCATTTCTCATTTGGCTTTTCTGGAGCATGGGATTCTGCTCCGGCGACCAGAGCTATGTCTGAATAAATTTCATAAGTATGTGAAATATATTCCATTTGCCAAACTGTTTAATCATAATATTCTCTCCTATTAGGAAAAAAATGTACAGCTTTGCACTTAAACGAATTTGAGAATACTATCAAAATTTAAATGTTATAATGATCAATATCTTGACATGGCATCAAGGAATTACACACAGATTGTCGTACTCTGATTGTGAATTCTTTGATAGCATGGAAAGATCAATTTAATTGAATAAAACTGAAATTGGACGGTATGCAAGTTTATAAACTCTGATTTTTTACAATGCAGAATATAGCAAAGATCTTGATTTGGCAGCTTTTTTTTTTAATATAGCTTAGTAAGTCATGTAAAATTATTTGTTTACAGAAGTTTATTATTATACAGAAAATTTTTAAGTTTTTAAATTTTGCAATATAATGGGCATAGTATACAATAGAATATACAATATTAAGGAAAATAGAACCTGGTATCCTGAAGATGATAGAACCCATACCATTTCGTCTATAAATTTCATTATAATCTTAACGGTGAGCATTATTTGGTGCTTGTGTTGCGTTCCCCTTCTCATTTGGTGTATTTGGCGTGTTGGACTTTGCTCTGGGGATCAGTGACTACAATTGTTACAGAATGTGTCATATTACAGAGCTAAGAAATATAGTTAAAAATATACAATTTGATTTTTGTGAGTAGAATATATTAAAATGTTTATCACTAAGTTAAATTCTTGATATTAATATCTCCTTCCGTATAGAGAAAGATATTGTGATCGGAACTCAACATATTTAAGTATTATAGCAATATCGGAATGTAATATATGATATGTATTTTTATTTGTAAAATTTAATGTACTATAATCTTTTAACAGTATATTATTTATTCATGAATAAAATACATTTATTCTCAAGGATAACCATATTTAAAAAACAGGGAATGGCAATGAATTCAGAAGAATATTGTATATAGATAAATGTTTCTAGCCAATTTTCAATTTGAGTGAGTTTTCTATTTATGAGTTATTTAAAATCGTATTTTTATCTCTGCTAGAATCTTTAAATGTCTTCAATTTATCTACAACGTTTGAATTTGTGTAATTATAGTTAATACTATTTTTGGTATTTATATTTATTTGCTTTACATCTTTGCAGATACTTCAATACTTCTGCAGATATTCGTAGAAAAACCACGAACAGTACGACAGCAAAAGTCGTAAATGCACTCAGCACTTTGTCAGCTTTCAGACAGGAAATGCAGTTGCTATTTTTCTTTAGTCAGTTGCATTACCTCCTCGTACTTCTACTCATCCTCTTTCTCCTTCGCCTGCCGCCTTCCACACACTTGTGATGCTTGAAGTAACTACATGCAACATGACAGAGATCTTACATCTTTTTGGGCGGTCTGCATTTTTGGGTGCCATAAAAAGTATCACTTTACTTCGCAGGATGCCATGTTTTGTTGTGGCTCTTTTGTTGTTGCTGTTTCTGTTTTGTCTAAATTTCGATGCTTCCATATTCAGTTTTATAATTTTTTCCAAGTTTTTGTGGTCCATGAAAAAGTTCTCATTGCCGTTGTCAGCCAAAGGCAAAAGTTTCATTTTTATTTTGCAGTAGCTGGAGTTCTCTGAGTGCATGTGCACTTAGAGGGTGTGGATAGACAAGCTGAAGAGTTTGTAAGCTCAAAGTTACGAGTATATGAATATACTATATGTACAAGCATAACTTTGTTTTATGTGATTATTAAAGGATTTGTAGCATTTTGTGTAAAGAGTTCTTCGATTATTATACAGAGAATTTTGAATTAGATTTTATGAACCGGTATTGAAATGAATTAGTTATTTCCAAACAACAGTATGCTATGTATTCATAGTAATTAATAAATTTAAAATTTAGAAATCTACACACATGTAGCACGACTCATCTATTTAAAATGAGCGCCTTCAAGAGTTCAGCAACAACGTGGAGCGCTGAGCTGGATGTGGTAGCTGGAATTTCATCGGGAACTTCATTACTGGTCATGTTGTCAATCTTAGCCTGTGCTTGTGGCTTGTGTTGTACTCCATTTTTGATTGGTCTTTTTTGTGGCTTGGGAATGTGCCAATCAGATGATCCCTTCTATGTGTAATGCCATCAGGGACTTGAATTGTACTTAGGCTAAAGAGAAAATCAATTTTAAAAATGTTGTACAAGTAAACAAGTGAAACTTGCAGCAGTCTAAAGAATATACATATCTGACATTATTAACCATACATTGTGTTTTATTTTATTACACTCTAAAATAATATTGAAGATTATTTAAATGATATAAAACTGATAGAATTAAGAATGAGTAAGCACAGAGTATACCATCGTACAGATACTCAGATAGCGACACTGAGAGAATTATATTATTAAAATTGTAATTGAAATGAGAACGGTATATGCATTTCTCTGTTACTAGCGAGTCAGATTATTACGGCTAATAAAATACGACACTCACACATCGCGATCAGATCGCTCCCTCTTAAAAACGTGAAACAAGACTAAAGCAATTTGCTTATCTCAGAGCTATAATAAACAATAGATATGTTGCTTTTGTTAGTCAAATATCGTGACATATTTAAGACACGAAAAGTCACTAATTAAATTATTATATTATTTTAAATATATGGCTGGAATTAATGTACAATATCAGAGTCAATGCGAATGGACTTATACATATGTTTGTTTAAATAAATTATTACTGAATATAAATTATGAGCATAATATAGTTTTACGGTTGTTGACGTAGTTGAAACATCTCCATCGGCATTTTTATTGACCTTATCGCGCCAACCAGGCAACAAAATTCCGAAATTTTTCCAGTTTCCTTTGCCCATTGCGTGCTGTGATCACTTTCCAACGTTCCTCGAGCACCACACGCTCCTCCTCGTCCAGAGTCTCCAAGTACCGTTTGAATTTCGTGCCAAACGATTTGATTATCTGCGTCGTACGCAGCTGGATCGTGCGCTTCCAGCGATCGAAGCCATTGCGTTGCAGAAGAAAGGCGATCAACTGGGTTTCAATGCTCGACGTCTTTTCGGCAACATCTGCATCTAGGTAGATGTCCACAATATCATAGAAGGACTGCAGCACTTCCTTTGTCTGATTGCCGCTGATGGCAAGGTAATCCTCAAAGCTGCTCAGATAGTTGAGCAGTATCGTGTTCTGGGAGTCAAGGAAAAGCAGATCGTCCACAACACTGTCCACCAATTCGGTGGCCTTTATTACAGCATGAGTTGTGATCGCTTCCAGATTGTGTTCCGCCTGCGCTGTCAAGCGACTCCGACTAAGATCGCCATAACAGCTAACGGTTGTGAATTGCAGCTAAAGGAGCAACTGATTGGTAAAAAAAATGGTATGTCCGAATTGATTGGAAACTCACCAGCGATAGGAACAATATTAGCAGAGCGCCATGGATGAGGGAACTCGGTGTATTCATCGTGACAGCTTGACAGTCTCTTGTCTACTGAACGTCGACGCTGAGAGTCTTTAAATTGGCCAGACGAATAGAATACCAGATAGGTTAGATAGTGTTATCAGAGTCACTTTCGTTTGGGGGATTGCCGGCATATCGACATGGCGATGAAATATGGCTGCGATTATTATGCTGGTATGACACATGCTTCATTCTTGTGACAAGTGTGTTCGGGTGAAGAACCCACAGATTAAAGTCATGCTGCTGACAGAAAGTTCAGTTCAGTTACCCTAAAATTGACTCGCTATGGGACAAGGTGAAAATCCCCACGGATAAATGGCAGAAATTCCGTTTCCGTTTTAGTCACTGTTGCGAATTGTATGTGTAATAACTGTTAAAAGTGGGTCAGCAAATGATGAAGCTCGTTAGAGTCACACTTAACAGACAAAAGTGGCAATTACTTGGAGTTTGGAGTACGGGCAAATATCTACTTCAAGTTGCAATCAAAACTTGGATTAGCCAAGTTTATTAGTACGCAAAAAGAATTCAGCTGTTGTATCTTTAGTGATTGCTGTCATTTAATTCTATAATTTCTATAAAACCGTAATATATTTTGACTGTATTTTTTATTTTCTTATTTATATATTTTTCCTTTTAAATGGCACATCAAATAAACGAAACATAATCAAGCCTGTAGTAGAAAACAATTACGCCCGCCGAGACACATGCAGACATCTTTATAATCGCATGCAAAACTCTCAGTAAAATGCTCAAACATCAGATTTATACCAGAAATAAATTGCAAAACAAAAGCCAACTCAGGATCCCACCAATCCCACAAGTGGGGAAGTAAAAGCGCACAAGTGTTGTAAATTGGTTTGCCTTACAAGCCACCCCGAGAATCGAGAAACGAGAACCGAGAACCGGGAACCGAGAACGGGGAACCGAGAGCCCAACCTCCACTTGCATGCAAATTTCAATAACTTATATTCGTAACCCTTCCGCCAACTGACACTGAATATCAAATATGAGGCAAGTCGCAGACGATGTACAAAAATTATTTGCATACTTTTTAGGGATGCTTTGGGAAAAGGAGCACAACAAAGGCAACAAAAAGAAGAACAAGTTGGTGGGGGCCACATGTGGCGCACTTTGGCTTTAGTGAGGAGAAAAAAATGGTAAAAACAAGCCGTTACAGGGTTTTAAGAATGAGGTGGAAAGCGTGTCTACAGGGCAGACGCCTCCACAATTCTCCAATCTCCTTGCTACCAACCACAACACGCAAAGAAAACGAGTTTATTTATTGCATTTGCAAATTTTACACAACATTTTGTAGTCGATGCATCTACTTCCCTGAAAGGTGTAACCTGAGTTTATCGCTGAAAAATATTTTCCCCACCTCATTCAGAAATTGATTCGGTTTACGTATGTGGAACGTAAACTTTTCCTGGCATTTGCAACACGAAGCGGTAAGTTCAATGAAGCCAAAGGTGTTTGCTTGTTACACTCCCCCGACCATAGATATTTTTTTTTGTTTTTTGTATTTGGTGTCGGTGATTGGCAGTCGAATGAGGGCTTAAGGGGTTGGGGGAAAAATCGTTTGCCGTTTGCCAAACAGCCAAATTGATGTGCAAATATTTCCATAAATTTACTTTCTATACCGCCAAGTTTCGGGTGTCATGTTTGAAAACACACAAAAATTTGCACAACTTATTTGAACGCCCCAGTGTTTGGAAATTTAATTTTTGTGGTACTCGGAAATGTTATTTTGAGTTGTGGAAAATGTTATCATATATTTTATATATATTCTGAATTTTTTTGTTAATAATAAATTTGTAGAATAACAAAATTGTTAATATAAAATCTATATGAGTAATGTGCATGCATTTAAATAAGCAAATCAATCTATATAGAAACTCTTATTATAAATATTCCACTCTGCTGAAGTTGTGCTCTCTCTTCTCTCTACTTTGTAAGCTTTTTCTATCATCATCGTCATCGACATAAGCTCAACTTATTCAGCGATTAGCTTAATTTGTCGCTTGTCGTTTGTCGTCAAAACTCGGTTTCGATTTCAATTTAAGCTTTAGTGTTATTTCATTTAATCGGCGTTGCGGTCGTGTATCTGTAAAGTGTCTGTAGAGTGTTCTTCTTAAACTGATCAACATGAACCTGTTGGTTTTGTTTTCGTTTCTCGCGTGTCTTCATGTGACTGTCACAAGTGCTGCCTCTAACTTGGTCTGCTATTATGACTCAGCTAGCTATATACGTGAAGGTGAGGCATTATCTACCAAATTTCCAAGAATCTCCATTAACTCAATTAACTTAATTTTTACTGCTTGACTTTAAGCTGAAAATAAATTTCAAGCTTTCTTTAATTAATAGATTTTTGACAATAGCTTGAATAATTAATGCATTATATTTTTTACTTCGAATTAGTCAGTTATATTGAAATGTAAGTTATTTTGTGATTGTGAATGGTGTATAATATTAATTTTGTGTAAAAGTTGACAATCATGTATGCTACTTGTTTTGTTATTGAAGGTGGATTATACAATACAAATAAGCTTCTTGACATAAATTCAATTGAAATTGCTTATCGCGTATTCATTGAGTCTATGCAGCTTGAGGAGATACGAGTAGTAGACAGGTCTGGAGGTCAGTTGCTAATTAATCGAGAGAATCAGAGTCTAAGAGAGTCTGAGTCTCTCTTCAACAACAACAATATAAGCTTAGAGCAATACTCGAGAAATAGACGGCATTGCAATTAAGGTAAACAATCCGACAATAGTAAAAAGTATCTAATACAGATGAATATTGATATGTTAGATATACTTCGTATTATTAAAACACCAATAACAATCCACGCACTCTAGTTTACAACTCTCAGCGAATCCAGAGCAACTTAGACAACTTAGAAACCACAACGCACAGTAGAACAAAAATACAGAACTCAGAAGGCAGTGATTACAATATGTTGTGGGAACCGAAGTCTCAGTAACAGCGGAGGTCATTTGATTTAGTCATGTAACGTTCTCAGATAGCGCTCTCAAAGTTTGGGTAGTTTTTCACTTAATTCAACTGAAATTAACATAGTCTACATTTGCTCTATACTATAATTGTCTTAGGTCTAGGCAAGTTATTGAATCCAGACTTGGATATTGCTTTACAGTTCTGTACTCACTTGGTGTACGGTTATGCTGGCATTCGGAATGATAACTATCAGGCGCAGAGTTTGAATGAAAATCTGGACATATATAAGCATCAGTATTCCGAAGTGACGTCCCTAAAGCGCAAACATCAACACTTAAAGGTGCTACTGAGTGTGGGCGGTGATCATGACATCGATGTGGATCATCCAAATAAATATATCGAACTGCTCGAAGGTGGAAAAGTTCGTCAGGCTGCATTTATTCAGTCAGCATACTCTCTGGTTAAGAACTACAACTTCGATGGCCTTGATCTAGCATATCAGTTCCCCCGAAACAAACCTCGAAAGGTGCACAGTGGCTTGGGATCGACTTGGAAGAGTTTTAAGAAGCTTTTCACTGGTGATTTCGTTGTGGACACCAGTGCAGACCTGCACAAGGAACAATTTACGGCGTTTGTTCGTGATGTGAAGGATGCGCTACGTCCGGACGGATTAATGCTCACTTTGACAGTGTTGCCAAATGTCAACTCGACTTGTAAGTATATTACGATGAATAATAATAGGATAATTTCTTAAGATTACTTTAATTTTACTCAGGGTACTTTGACATTCCCGCATTAAATGGCCTCGTTGACTTTGTGAATCTTGCCGCCTTTGATTTTTTGACACCTGACCGCAATCCCGAGGAAGCTGACTATTCAGCGGCACTGTACGATTCTGCTACCAAGAATCGACTTCCTCATTACAATGTCGACTTCCAGGTGCAATATTGGTTGCAGCAAGGATTTCCCTCAAATAAGCTGAATTTGGGAATTGCCAGCTATGGAAATGCTTGGAAACTGACCGCTGATTCCGGCATAGAAGGCACACCGGTTGTGTCGAACACCATGGGAGCTGCTCCCGAAGGTTTGCAATCTCAAAAGCCTGGATTGCTGAGCTATCCTGAGATCTGTGCCAAGCTCTCTAATCCACAAAATGAGTTCTTAAAAGGAAATGACTCGCCTTTGCGACGTGTGAGCGATCCAACGAAACGTTACGGAACCTTCGCATTCCGAGCTGTAGCCGAGTCCGTAACTGAGGGCATCTGGATAAGCTACGAAGATCTTGAATCGGCCGCCAACAAGGCGGACTATGCACGCGTCAAGAATTTGGGTGGTGTGGCTCTATTCGATCTGGGATACGACGATTTCCGTGGCTTATGCACCAATGACAAGTTTCCTTTCTTGCGTGCCATAAAATATCGTTTGTAATTTCAGTTGATCGATATTAATAAATGTAAATCTCTCTTTCTGTTTAAATATACTATTTAATACAATTATCTTAATGTTAAGTTCCAGTTAAACTATTGGGTGCAGATTCAATGTCCACTAAATAAGCTACACTTGGGCATTGAAAGCTGTGGACGCGCCTGGAAACTAACCAAAGATTCCGGCTTAAGTGGATTGACGGTGGTGCCACAGACATGTGAAGCCAGTAAAGGTGGTCTCCAGATAGCCAGCACTGAACTTTTTTTACATTTATATTTACACACACACACATATGTGTGTATATCACCTGTACACCATGAGTAAATCATGAGTACATCGCTATATTATATTATAAATACTAAAACATAAAAGTTGCATTTACCTGGATTTTTCTTTTCTTTGATAGATATCATTTTATCGAAATAAAAAATGCTTAGTGTGTAATTTTAGGTTGACCGCGCTAAAATTCCAATTCGATAAATTCTTACAGTTGCTCGCGTCGCTGGTCTTATCGAGCTGTAGACGAATGACTGAAATAATTGCCGTTGTCGGTGTTGGTAGAGTGTGAGTCTCTTGCGCAGAATGTTCGGGTTCGTACCCGCTGTCTGATATTTCTTTTTTTTTAATTCTATATTTATATTCTCAGAATGGTGTTATTTTTAAATCGAATATGTAGATTTTTGTTAGTTGGTTTTAACTTAATTTAATTACAAATATATATATTTCGAAATACTTATAAACATAATCAAAAAAAAAATTAATAATGGACATGATTATTATATTATTATAACTTCATGCTGAAAAATACTATATATTCTTAAATTAAATTAGAATAACTAATTATTTAAAAAAAAAATGTTAAAAAAATGATACGAAACTTTTACCTCAGATGGGACTCGAACCCACAATCCTCGGCTTAGGAGGCCGATGCCTTATCCATTAGGCCACTGAGGCGGTGAACGCCAAGCGAGCAAAGTGCTTATATGAGTTCTATGAGCTCAACTGAGGGTTGGAATTTATTCTTTCAACATACATGTATTTAGATTAATCGAAATTCATTTTAGCCACAATAACAGCTATTTTAAGGCAAACAGATTATTTGTTTTCCTTTGATTCAATAATTGCTTGTCTCGAATGCGGGCCAACAGCTGCGCACACAACGTGACTGTTACTTGTGTAGATGCCAAAGGTCTTTTGAGCAATGTTTGCTTTTGCGGCAAAGCAAATGGCTCAAATAATATGGCCTATATATATATATGTGCACATCTCATATGATAAATCAACGTCACTTAGCACTCATTGGAAATTCACTTAGAGAACTTACCGAAACCAAAATGTCAACGCCAACAATTTGAGGGGCCGAATCAGTCAGCCAAGAGTAAAGCTGTACCGTAAACGAAGACATATCATTTATATCAATTTAAATAACGACCTTTCGATGTTTCGAAACGCAAAGCTCCAAAAAAACCCTTAATCAAATGCTTAAAAAGCTCAACAAAGCACCTTTTGTGCGATGGTGAGGGAAAGGGAATTGTCCTCAGACTGACCAGAATGGACCCTTACACTCACACACCTCTCCCCACACACACACTCACGCACACACAAAGTCAATGGTTAGATGGATAGTCGGACGAGGCATTGACAGTTGTAAGCCATAAACCACAGAAAATTGGGCATTATATTAGTTAAGATGCTGTCAAGCTGAAAGATATCGAAGTCATTGGACAAAGGGAACGGTGTGAATTTGTGAGAGGAGTTGGCATTAACTCGAAAGTAAACCCAATACACATCCGCAACCACAGCGTAGACATATCGCTCTCAAAATGTGAGTGTATTCGTTTCCGTATCTCTAACTGTGGACTAACACACCGTTAGACAGGCAACGAAAGCAGGAAACCGAAACAGAAATAGATACAGCTACTGAAACTGAACCCAAACCCAAACCCGAATCCAAAGGCAAGGCACAGCTGAATCCAAATCCGAAATAAACAGAAAATAGAGAGGCCAGCGGGCAAGTATAGAAGATAAGCAAAGGCATTCATCTTACTAAAAAAAGGGGAGCACAAAAATAAGTCCAAACAAAAGTTGTCTAGGCGTGGTCAAGAGCGATGTGTGCCTTAAGAGCTTTAAGATATTTCATCTAGCTTCAAAATATACGAGTATCTGCAACTTGACCAGATAGCAGCTGCTGTTGCACTTGCAGCAGATGTTAAAAGTATCTTCTGTATCTTCAGTATCTTCTGTTTGGCTTTGCACAAGTCATAGCAAAGCTTTCCTTTACACTCTATTTGTCGTTATTCGCATTGTATTGTGTATTGTCTTTGTTTCAAAAAAAGAAAATAAAATAAATAAAAATAATATAGCTGGTTTCTTTTTGTGTTTTGTGTGGTTTTTGTGTTGTGCCTTTTAGCCACTTTGCTTATCTTGGCCACACTTTTATTGGTCTCTTTATTTGGCATGCCACCGCAATAATTCACAACCAAAAAACCCCAAGATAAGCGGAAACTGTTTGCGGTTTTCCCCAGGAATGCATGTGAATTAGTTTCTCGCTATTTCTGACTGGGGCGAAACATTGTTGAGTTCCTGCAAACGGGTTAACCAGAAAGATATCCTGCGAACCACAAACTTGCTTAAATTCGCTTTATATTAATTTCATGCATTAAAGACAACTACAGAGACGATACACTTATGTTTAAAAAACTAAGTTATTTTTATGGAAAGAGTTTATTTCTACTTTTATTGATTAGATTTTTTCGTAATGTGGCCATTAGTCAGTTGGCAGCACTCGCTCACTTATTGGCCAATTTCATTTGGCCGTTTGCGCATCCTCAACAAATTTAGGCCATTAAATGCTTTATGCGCCAACATCACTTAAATTTATATGCATGCATTTCTGCTTAACACTCAGCATGGACAGTATCTGTATCTGTGTATTCACAATTGTATCTTTAAGCGATAGCGAGCAGCTCCTACAACAAATATGTTTGTGGGCCATAATTCCCTAAATGGCTGGCACTGGCAATTAAAATGGCTAGCAAAGTCGTAACTCAAACGCTACGGCCAAGTCGTATCTGACAGATACACATACGTATGTTTTACGCTTGTGAGATCCTTCCAGTCCGGTCCGGTTCGATCCGGTCCGGGCACGCATTTTGAGCTGCATTTAATAGGCTCTCTTCGTAGATTTCGTCAACAGTTCCTGCACTTTATGACTTATTGGGCGTTTATGTATGCAGCCGTAAAGGAAATTTGCGCAAACCATATCCTTAAAGCGTTTTCACTTAATTAAAGAAACAATCGTTGCCATGGGCAACGTTCTGTGGTTTTATGAAAATATTAATTATTTGCCATTATTAACAGGCCCCATTTACACAGTTTACCTCGACCACAGGTGATGTCTCCTTTGCAATACTTATGCGAGGGTAGAAAAAATGCGGGGCTGAAACTGACAAACAAATGCGCTTGAATCATTCAAAGCGTTTTCTTTTCTCATTTATATCATCAGCCCTCAGTGTCGAGTTGAATAGCTCAAAGAGTGGCAACGATTCACTTTAAAATGAAAGTGAATGAGGGGGATGAGGGGATGTGGAAGATGCGGGGAATGAGCGGCGTCCTGAAGGCATGTTAATTATTTAGAAAGCATGCAGATTTATTTACTAAATTGTTCAGATTCTCTGTTGTTCAGATCTTGTTGTTGTTCTTGTTGTTTGCGCTTTTGTTGAGGTGTGCTAGTTGTTTCAAGTATTTTTGATACCCTCGACAAGCGGCACATATTAATGTGCCATATCATCATCTGTTATCTTAGCTTTACTTACACTTTGCAGTAAATTTGCCAGGGTATCTTAGCTTCGTTGTCATTCGAATAGTTGTTTGTCCCTTTTTTGTGGGCCTGTGTCTCTGCACCACTTACTTTTATTTACTTTCAAGTCCGTGTCTGCCTTGGGCAATGCGTCATGTGAGCTGAAGGATCTGCATTTTTTAGAGTCCAACAGACGCGTAATATAATGCATAAAAATATATTCAGAAATAGGTTTAAATTTCCAACTAAGTCCTTGATAAATTGAATCATCTTTTCAATATTTTCCCAATAAATATGAACAACAAAATATTCAGAAATGAATTAAGATTGTAATTAAAATTGAAAGAATAAGTTACTGAACATTTTTCTAAAAGAACAGAAATAAATAAAGATTTGATATATAATCCTTGGAATCCCTCGTCTCGAACACATGTTGACCAAGTTGCCCCCTTGTTGCAATATATAACTTACCAATGTTTACTGTGCCACATTTCTGTTTTGTTTGTATGCCTCCTCCTGCATACTTGTGCTTATTTATTTTATTTGTATGTGTATGTGTTCGGTGGGCGTTTCGAGTTACTTTCTTTGTAGCACTTGTTTCTCTACCAGATTTATGTCATTTCTTCTGTAGTTTATTTCTGGCTGTGATTTTAGGGCTACGCCGAGAGAAACACGCACTTTATTTGTTTAACATGGCTTTATTTGTTATTCCATATTTCTTTTTGTTTGCCTAGATTTGTCGCGTATTAGACGACAAATGAACAATCTAGAGTCAATTGTCGGCAATCGCAATATGAGTTCTTCAGAACTCTGATTTATTGGTTATACATATGTATTATCCTATTTACCTTCAAACAAGTTTAACTGTGATTTCTCGGAAGTGTAATCTTACCATTTGTCTTATAGAATAAGTATCTAAAACAGTATCTGACACCTCCTCATTCCTTAGTTACAAAATCAAAACCAAATCTTTGAATCGGCATTCAAAGTTCGTGGGGCAACAGTGGAGGACAACAAAATATAACCAGCCAAAAAAAGATTGATAAAAAAGTACATTAAATGTTTATCATTTTATTTTATATTTTATTTTGCATCATCGTTTTCTTCAGTCTTCGTATAAGAAATAACATTTTATTTTTGTATCTGTGTATGTTTTAATTTAGTTGTTGTTGCCGCAATTTCCTGTTTCATTTTATTAAATATTTTTGCATAATTTTTTATTATTTAAACTTACGCCTGACTGCTATTTTATACACACATTTTTTGGGTTTTTATTCTGTTGTTTCAATTCTCAATTCTCCTCGCATTCGAAACTAAACAAATGCAGTTTGTTTAACATTTGTTTAGCTCTTTGCTTTTGATTTCGCTTATTTTGTATTTGATTTGTTTTCATATTCGTATTATTTTCAAGTTCATTTCCATATGTACTCGCTTTTGTAGATTTTACTTAGTTTTTTGCTTGTGCAAATTGAAGTTACAGTGGTGTTTCAATTTGCTTTGCTGTCGACCTATTAAATTGCGAGTAAATTATTCTGCCAACAAATTTAGCAAATCAAAGAACGGAAAATAAACAACAAATTGCAAATGCATCTCTTCAATTTGAATTGCTCAAAGAATTGCTTTTATATCATTTCGGATTTATTTTCATGTTTTTTTCTGTTTATTTAAATATAGATTTTTGTTTGCGTTTTGACTAAATTTAAATGTTATAATAAATTATGTACAATAGTTATGCAAAATATGCTAGAGGTTTGTGCTTTAGTAGAGTATTTGTGTGTGTGTGTGTGTGTGTGAGTGTATGTTTTGTATTAATATTATAATTATTAAGATTAGTATTTACAAATCAATTGTTGTTTTCGCCCGAAAAATACAATATTTGCAATTAAATGTCGCTTAATTTTACACTTTTTATATTGTCATCTTATATTTGTGTTTTTCCTTTACTTTCTTTTCTTATCATTTTTTTGTTTTGTTTACTCAAATTTTGTTGCATTTGTGTTAAGAATTATTTAGAAATAAACCAATATGGGGCATTAGCTGTAGGCACTGCTCTAAGATTGGAATTATTAATATGGACTGTTTTTGGTCCCCCCATGTCACTTGATCCACAAACTGTTGGCCATAGCTAATGCCTTGTCATTCTGGGAAATGATTTAAAGACTACTTAATAAATTATATAGTTTGTATATATTTGTTGTTATAGTTAACTAAGTTATTGTTGCACTCTTTACACTCCCTTTCTTACTTGTCGTATTTATGCATATTAAATTCAGTTTTTAATGCGCTTATCAATTAAATGCTATCATTAGAATTTTAAATGCGTTTAACTATGAGTGGGTTTTTTTAGTTTAGTTTAAACTTTAAACTTTTAAGAGATTGCTGCTTATGTTCTTTAATTTTCTTTTTCTATATTTGCAAAGAGAGTGAGAGAGAACGAGAGATAGAGAGACACTGTGAGAGTATTGAATCTCAACTATTGCTATTTTATAAGTATTTGATATTTCTTTGAATTTATTTCAGTGTGTATGTGTGTGTGTGTGTGTGTGTGTGTTGGCTTAGTACTTAACTGTTAGACTTAGTTATTCGATTTGTTTAATTAATTTATTATATATACTTATATATATGTATATATAAGTAGTATGCTGCTATACACGTAGACATATCCCTTGTTTCATTTGACGCTTGTTAAACTTTGTTGCGAGTTATCAAAAAAAAAAATGTATACTTCATGATTTCAACTCAAACTTCAACTTAAAACAAATATATATTGAGAATTCCAACGGAAATTAGGGAAATTTGAAACTTAACCTCAATTAAATCGAATACCTAACCTCACTTCTGAGTGGTGATGCTGTGGGAGCTTTCAAAAGTCCTTGGTCTGGCACTGAACATAGCTGCGATAATTGTTGTTGGTCAGACTCAGGCCCACCAGTTCCATGCCCATCTCCTGTTCCTTTTGTTGCTCCAGCAACTGCTGTTGCTGTTGCTGCTGCTGCTGCTGCTGATGTTGCTGTTGCTTTCCGCCACGTCCACGTCATACGTAGACGACATGTGGCTTGCCGCCAGCACCGGCAGCGGGAGTGGAGACAGCGCTGCCTTGAAGCGCCGCCGCCTGCTTGAGCTTGGTCATGGTGTGCGTGTCCGGATACTCGTAGTGATCGAACCGCTCGTACAGATGCTCCGGCTCATCGTCCGCCTCCTTGACGGGCAGCTCCCACGGCTTGAGGGCCCGATACTCGTTGGCAATTGTCTGTGCCGCCAGATAACGCTCCAGCTCCAGCTTGTCCAGCTGGGGCAGTGTCGTCTGCTGATACTCATGCCCAGCATGTGCCTGCAATGGCATCGCCTGATGATAGTGATGATGCGCCTGCAGCGTCTGTGCATGATGTGGATAATTGAGCGTCATTCCCATGCCCATGCCCATGCCCATGCCCGCACCAGCTCCAGAGCCGCCGAGAGTCATGCTCATGCCCGAGCCACCGCCCAGCGGCTGATGATGACCCTGCAGGATGCGGTCATGGACATTGATGATGCTCTTGCTGGCCCGCATGGGACCACGTTCGTGCAACAGCTTGCGGCGCCGCTTCACAAAGCGCAGATAGTACAACACACTGATGGCAATCATGAGCACCAGCAAACTGGTGATGACCGCACACACCACGGTCACAATGTGCGCCGGACACGTGATTTCGCCCTCGGTCATTGTCAACAGCTGACGCCGCGTACGCACCGCATCCCGCCAGATGTCGCAGCCAATCTGCTGTTTATCCATCCGCAGGTAACCAGCGCTGCTCGAACCGGAACTGGAACTGATGCTAGCAGCAGCCTCCAGGCGTTGATCATATGTGCTCGGTTCGGTGGTTTGCAGTGCATTGGCAATATGCTGCTCGGCAATGTATGCCGCCAAAGCGGACACACCATCGTCCGCCTTTGCCGTCGTGTCATCCTCCTCCCTCAGGGCTGACGCATCGTTGGCCAGGGCAGCCACTGCACCACCGGCAGCATGTTCCATCGCCGGCTCGCTGGATCCTTCAAAGTTGCCGGTGACCAGACGCCACAGCCAGAGGAGCGAGCAGTTGCATTGCAGTGGATTGTCACCCAAGTAAAGCTTCTGCAGCTGATCCACCGGAAACTGGGCCGAGTACAGTGTCTGCAAACTGTTGCTCTGCATGTAGACTTCGAGAATGTTGGGATTACCCTGGAACAGTCGCATCGGAATGTCGCTCAGCTGAGGATTGTAGTTCAGATGCAGCGTCTGCAGGTGTGTGTTGTCCACAAAGGCTCTGTAAAGTTAAGAGCAGGAATTTTAGATTAGCGATAAGTCAGATAAGTGAGATATGTCAGATAAGTTAGATAATTTAGATATAAAGAGTGAGTAGGAGCTGAGATTTGTTCTTAGAACTTCCATTGAGTTAACATTTTCGCTTAACATTTAATACTTACTTAACATATATTTAACATTTATTTACTAACACCATCTTAAGTAGCATATTCATTTAGATAATTAATTAATTTGTGAGAAATTTGCATGAATAATTCTCATATATAATTTACTTTAATATGCGTTATTAAAAGTTTTCTATTAGTTATCAAATTTGGTTATTTTCAACTAATTTAGCGACGTGTAAACTGTCAGTTGCAAAAACACACAAGCTGTCACCAGAACAACACACAGATACATGTGGAGAGAGATAGAGAGGGAGGGAGCTAGAGAGGGAGGGAGACAGATAGTGTACTCGTTGCTTGTTCATTTAATTATGCAGAATGCTATGCATCAACGTTAAACTTAAATGCCAGGCAATGAAATACATGAATAAACACACAAACACACACAGACACTCAAAGTGATAGAAAGAGTAGAGAGAGAGAGGTAATGTGTGTGTGAAGGAGAGAGAGAGAGACAGAGAGCGTGTGCGAATGAAACTTCTTTTTATCCACATGACGTCGACTAAAGCGACATGGATTTATTTATGCAGCATCTATTCCAACTTACTTAATAATGGCAAAAAAGCGGCAGCGAGAGAGACAGATAGAAAGAGTGAGAACGAGAGAGGGAGTAGCAGATATAGAAGAACATACTCCCATGCTGCATGTTGCACGTTGCACGTTGCATGCACCATGAAGCGTGGCCGTAAATCCCTGCCAAGTTAAGTCAACGTCGCAAAGTCGCTGACTGGAGCAGTTGCAGGCAGTGCATTACCTATAACATCTACACCCCCCACACCCCTTCTCTGACTCCAACTCTCAGTCGTCGGTCGTCGGTCGTCTGTCGTCTCAGCATGAAGTAAGTGCAACATGGCGTATGAGCAACTTACCGAGAACTGGCGACAACTCGGTGGCTGCTCCGCTGACACACAGTGAATTTGTCGCTTTTAAGTGATGCAGTTTTTTTTGTTCGTTCCCTCATTTATTTCTTGTTGGACTTCATTTCATTTGATTTGATTTGATTCGAGCTTTTAAGTTGCATCCCGTGTTAAATGAACGCATTTATTTGACTTGCAGCTGCTATTCCACTTGCAACCTTTCCCATTTCCCTTGTGCCATTTTCTTTCTCCCTTTTCACATTCATTGGGTTTGATAAGTGGCGCAGTTTTGTTGTCGCCTCTTAAACACATTTGTTTGCGGCAGTTAGTCGCCATTGATTGCCAACAGATGGAGACACCCAAGTGGGCTAAGTTGCATTTGCAACACGAATAATTCTAATTCGAAGTTAAGATCTAAGGGAAATTTAAGCTATATTGAATATGAACTAAACTAAATTGATTTACTCTGCATAATCTGTATTTCTGTATTTTCAGGTAATAATAATATGCCTGTTTATAAAAAAGTTCCCTTATATTATAATACTAGTTTTCTAAATTATACTTGGCATTCAATTTCTAGCCTAATTTATTACGCCTTAAATTAAAGACATGCTTTGAAATTTATTTTAGTTATTTCCCCACAGAACTTTCTAGACAAAACAAATGAAGGACTCTCATGTTGAACGTTCAATTTCATGGCAAGTTAAACATCCAAAAACTTCAATTGCAGGCGCTTAAAAATTTCCCCATTATCTGCACAGTGGGAACTCAAAGTAAACTTCCTCTCATGGCAGCAAAAAAAAGTGAATTTCTGTTGAACAATTTAGCCGTGGAAAAGAGAGAAACGCGGTGAAAAAACAAATTCAATTATTTGTGCAAATATTATGCAAATAGTGCTAAGATCCAAAACACTTGCCCACAAAAAAAAAAACGACAAGCAAAGAGAAAACAACAACGTGACATTGGCTGGGATTTCCGCCTTTCCACCGGCGGGGGCAAGAACTCGAAAGCCGATGCCACAGGTCGCTAGCTGCTGTTGAACGCTTTTTAATGGAACTTTTGGTGTCGCCAAAAGGGAATTCTATATATGTGTATGCCAGTGAAGACATACAAAAAGGTGACTGTCAGTTGGGCAAACAACGTTGGGCAACTTTGGATTGGCAAAGCGGGGGTGGATGTACTACGGAAAAGGGGATGAGGGGTTAAGGGGCAGAGGGGTAGACGGCTTTTCGACTGCCAACAACATTGCCAGCCTTTTTGCTGTCCCACGCTCAGAATCAAACTTCATTTTGTGTAACGTGTTTGCTTGCTTTTTTCATTGTCAATGCGGGTTACAATGATTTTGAATACCCTACAATAAATAGCGCTGGGAATTTTCGCTTTCCAGCTGCAGAGCAAATGTCGAAGCGTGTGGTAGAGAGAATGAAAGATAGAGAGAGTGAAGTTAATTGGTAAATATTTGGTAGGGTATCCCAGAGTCGATCTGGCTTCATTTTATTCATCTTCTTTGTTGTTTTGCCTGCTTTTGCCAGCGTCAAACGTGCGGAAACGGAAATGGTTGCCAGGTGTGTGTGTGTGTGTGTGTGTCTACGTCAAGCCCAAAATGTTTGTGTTGTTTTTTTTTTTTTTTGGCCAACTCATATGCAAATTGTTGGGTGTGTGTGTGTGTGGCGTCTGGAATTGGAATTGCTGAAAATCGGATTGAAATGTTCGCCGTCCATGTTCGTCGTCGTTCAGTCACGTTTCCCGATTCCGGTCTTCAGAGTCAGTCATTCAGTCGGTTGGCGTTCAGAGTTCAGTTAGGCGACCGACAATTGAAGCAACTGGATGGCCAGTCAATCCGTCAGTCAGTCTGTCAAACAGTTTGTCAGCCTTTCAACATCAGTCAATCATTTGATATGTTTTTCCGTTTTCATATAGTTTTTCAATCCTGTCTGCACCTCTCTATAATTCTGTCCCCGACTGTCTCTGTCTGTGTTGAAGTAAATCCGCTCTCTATTCAGTTGATTGACATTTTTACTACAATAAATGACGAGAGAGATAGTTTGGGTGCAAGAGGGAGAGAGGGATATATATGACAGTTGATAGCCTCGGGGGAAATTCAGCTTCAATTTTGCTTGCTTTTGATTTATTGAGCTTTGCTGCGATGACAGTTCAATAGATACCCATATTAAAGTGCTTTAAATTTAATACAGGCTTACTAAATACACTCCCGAGCAATCATTAACTAATTGCTATCACACACACACACACACACACATATATACACGCGCAAATTGTTGGTCTAAGCCCTCGACAAATTATCATATGATATGCCCATAGCATTTGTTAATGGCATTTTAAACGCTTTTGAATTGCGCATACGCCCCGTTGAACCTTTAATTATTGGGAGCGGAAAACGCGATGACAACGCAACAAACTGACAAAGATAAGAGTATACTTTATATAAGGAGACTTCCTGTCTAGAATATACTATCGAATACTGCAAATATGAATAAAACTGAGACTTTTACACTGCTAAAAGTTTTGTAAAATTGTAATGAAATGAGAAAATGGGTAGCTTAATTCAAGTATTGCATTTAAGAGAATTTACGGAATTGCCTGGGTTAACTTGGGTTATTAACTGGGTCTGCATAATTTAGAATTTGTCTGGAAATTCAAGTGCAGTGCAGGACGCTGGCAATTATCCTGCGAGTGTCTCAACCTCTTACAAAAGCATGCATATGCATAAATCGAGCTGCTTAGAGTTGGAGTCTCTCTCTCTAGCTCTTGTCTTTCATATATAGAAATATATATATATATGTATATATATGGTATAAGCATAGACATACGCATAATAGCTACTCACGAGGCTGCCTTGAAATATTTCCATGTTCATAATTTATGGAAAAATTTGCCAAGTTGTTTGGGTTGTTGATGGAGGAGGAGGGAGGGAGAAGGGAGAAGGGAGGAGACTCTTAGCCGGCTTGCCTGTTAGGCTGTTAGGCAGGCAACAGCATGTTTATGTTTTCCTGTTTCCGTAATTTCTTCCTGCTTTCATTTTGCAGCTGTTGATGTTGTTGTTGTTACTGTTGCCTTTTTTCTTAGCACTCGCAGAAAATACGTATATATGTATAAACATGAAATAATGCATTGCGTACTTTTGTGAGCTGCAACAGCAGCAGCAGAAGCAGAAGAAGCAGAAGCAGCAACAGCAGCAGCTGCCTCAACGCCCCCATTGTTATATGGGCCAAGGGCAGATGGAGGGGGAAGGCTTTGCGAGGGGGAGACTCTTTCGAGTTTCCTTTGTTTGTTTATTTGCTGTCATTTATTAGCATTTTGTCGCTATTGCACCCTTATTTCGCAGCCCTTTAGGACTGAACAACAGTTAAGAGCGAAATGCGTGAAGAATTCTTGTCGTGTCACGAATCTGCGCTATTTAATATCACTATACTTTGAGTATAATGCGTATATTCGCTATATAACTTATATATAATGTAAATTAAGTACTTCTTCAAATGTTAAAGTGATTCAACAACAAATCTTCTTCAAATATTTAAGTGATTGAGCACAAACCTATCTCAACATTAGTATAAATAAATACTTTCTATCGAAATGAGTTTAATGCACTCTCCCTATACAGTTAAGTTGACTGATACTTACTATCTTATATCTTATCATAATATAAGTGGTCCAATTATTGACACAGTCTAACAGTCGAAATCGTTATTATCGCGAAGTTTGTTGATCAAACCTAATAAATCGCCAGTTAATTGGAAATGTTAGCTCAAGAACTTTACGTTGGGTTAGGGAACTGATAAATTGAAATGTTTGGTTTTTGAATCATAATAAATTGCAGCGGAATTGAGTTTGATTGCGACAGTCTTCATTCAGTATTCAACGAAGTCGAACATGAGGTCAATAATTGTATTTCTGGGACTCATTGGTTACGTTCATTCAATTACGTATGGCGATGTGTTGGAATCGGAGTGGAATACCTTTAAAACGGAGTATGGCAAGAGATATGAGAATGAGAACGAGGAGCAGCTTCGCAGACTGATCTTCAGAGATAACAAGGAGATGATTGACAAGCACAATCAACTGTATATCGCCGGCGAGGTGACCTACGAGATGGGCGTCAATCAGTTTACAGATTTGTTATCCACGGAATTTGAAAGTCTGATGCTGCCAAGTCTCAATATTACGGAGTACGATTCTCTTGTAGACTTTATATATACTCCACCGGAAAATGTCGAGCTACCAAGTGAAATCGATTGGCGATCCCGTGGAGCTGTCACAGAAGTAAAGAATCAGGGTAAATGCGGATCCTGCTGGGCATTCTCGGCCGTGGGCACATTGGAGGGTCAACACTTTCTAAAGACAAACCGACTGATCTCACTTTCCGCACAGAATTTGGTGGACTGCGCTAGTCAAGCGCCCTACAAAAATAAGGGCTGCGACGGTGGATGGCCACATCTTGCTTTGCAATACATTCAGCAGAATGGCGGCATCGATACAGAAGACTCGTATTCCCTATGAGGCCGTTAAAAAAGCGTGTCGTTTCAATAAAAACAACATTGGTGCCACTCTCAGAGGTATACTCAAGATTAAGGAGAGTGAGCAAATTCTGACTGCTGCCATTGCAATTGTTGGTCCAATTTCCGTGGGCGTCGATGCCACGCATATGCAGTCTTATCGCAGTGGTGTTTATGACGATCCATCGTGTAATCATCAAGTAAACCATGCTGTAACTGTTGTGGGTTATGGCCATGACAGCAAAGGTGGAGATTACTGGCTGGTCAAGAACTCCTGGGGTTCTGAGTTCGGAGAAAATGGCTACATTCGCATGTCCCGTAATAAAAATAACCAATGTCAAATTGCCAGCTATGCATTCTTCCCCTTGGTCTGAATGTGATCAGATTTATTATCAAGTGCTCTTATCATAATCACAATTTCAATTAAATGTCTTTTCTAATAATTGCATTTTAAACATGAAAGTCAACTATACTTTTAATAAAACATAACGATTTACAATGCTGCCTTTGGCAGCTGATTTTATTCCTGAATGACACTTATCGGCAGATAATTGAAATACTTGCTAAGTACTTGAATTAATACAGCCATAACAATGAGAGGTTTTTATTAATTTTCACATGTTTTCACAATTGATATCAACTAAATAATATAATGATTTGCGTTTCCCACAGACAACTATATATATGAATTCATTAGCAGAAAGAATACCATACTATAGGATGCAAGTAATGGTCACACTATAGTTTTTACAAGAATTTAGATGAGTGAGATTCTTATTTGCTTACTGAAAGTTATGATTTTAGCAGAGCCTTCCATAGTTAGCTGACCATATTATTTACTAAACACATAAATTCAATAACTTTTACAGAGCTCACTAATAATTTTCAATACCTAAACTCTCTAACATTGAGAATTAAGGCAGGAATTCTCATAATTAATTGAAATCGTATTGGTTGGCAGTTCATCTTACCCTCAAGTGGATTGCAATCCTTCTCATAGTCGTATCCATACCCCAATTTACACACAAAATCATTAGATTCCAGTCCATTACACTCGAAATATATCGTTACGGTAAATTCCTGTTGTCCTCGACATAATTCAACTCATTACCGAAGTAGCCAACCATAAGCTGCTACTGTAATTTTACAGATAAGCTTGCCACGGGAGGGGACTCTGGATGGAATCTCGAGCAAATTACAACCCCAAAGCTGCCACAAAACAAATGTCACACATGCCCCGCATTCAGTTCAAATCGTATTATGTAACGATGTCCAGAAATCGAGTGAAAGGGAATGAAGTCAGTTGGTGTTCAACTCACACAAAGTGCATAAATTTTAAAACAATTAGTTTGCATTTTGAAATCCGCAACGACAACACCTTTTGGATTATCCCTTATCCCTTTTAGAAGGGAAGGCGGAGAACGGAGAGACGGACTGTTAATGTAGCGAATGACTTTTTTGCTATTAAGTCATACTACAAAATCTGCCCGGGATGCTGTGCAGCTTTCATTCGGTGTAAAAATGTTCACTTAATATTCCCTTTGATATGCTCAAGTGTTGGGGGAAGAGGCGAGGCAGCACGGGGGGAAGGGGGGGGCAGGTGTGGGAGAAGTGCTTCTGGGAGGGTTGTTTGCATTTTGGGGGACGTGCCACTGCCTAATGAATTTTGTGAGCCCGCGTTGATTGTTTAGGTGTAAGGTTTTTATAATGAGCCAACCTCAGAGCAACACATGTGAACTCGTATCTCTCAGTTGGCGAAATGTATCTGCCATAAACTTTGCTATCAACGTGTCGCCATCGCCGCACGTCGCACGTCGCCTGCCGGTTCCTGTTTGGGTTGAGGGGAGTTTCCATTAACGTATTTGCATAAATATTTACATACACATACATGTGTCTCTCTGGATCTCTGTCCCTGGTTTGTTGCGGCCCTTAATGCAACGCTTGCCATATCTTTAAAATGTTGCGCTATTTCCGTTCACATTTTATTTGAGGCAATGTTTACCAATTTGTCTGCACCCCTTTGGCAATATCCACTGACTTATTTAAGCTACTGTCGCCAACAGTCGAGCCTTCAGCTTTAGTCTGAAGTTTGCGAAATATAATTTCCTGTGTGTTGAAACCATTTTTTAATCTTTCGGAAGGAAATGGCCATAAGGTTTCAGTATGTTTCCGAAAGTCTGTTGTATATGAGATAAGTGAAACTTTTCAGACACCTTGAAAGCAATTTTTGGAACATTAAAGTGACCATCATTACATATGTATATGCCTAAAGGAACTTGAAAATAATTATTAAATATTTCTGTGCATGAATTAATTTCAACAAGTTAAACAGCCCCAAAAAGTGTGCAACAATTTGCTCTACGAACTTTTCACCCTCCAACAATCACCCCAAATCTATTCAAATTTATTTTTGAGCTGCCTAAGGAATAAAGCGAAAATGAAATTTTATTAGCATAAAGATTTTGTGACAGTGGGAAAAGATTTCCCAATGTTTCGGAGACAAATGCAGAATTTAGTTTGCAAATAACTCGAAATGAGCACATAGTTGTGAGTGAGTGAGTGTGCGTGTGAGTGAGTGAGTGTATTGTGTCTGGGTGTCTGGAAGTGTGTGTGAGTGAGTGGCATGTAAATTTCACTTGAGTAACAATTTGAAAGACAGTTAACAATGGCGAGACAAAAGTTTGCAACAAGACTAAAACAGAAATCAAACAAAACGAAACAAAAGCAAAAGCAATTACAAATGGTAAAGAGAGTGAAAGCACGCAATGGGAACAGGAAGAGGGAGCTAAGAGAGAAGAAAGGGGATGAAGGACAAGAATATCAAACGAAATTACAAAATTAAACTGATTTAGTGACAGCTTTCGTCATCTGTGAATCGATCCAATTGCATCATTCGGTATTCCAGCATGTAAGTCATGTTAATATTGTTGTAAAAGCTTTGGGGGAAATGGAGAATACGAATGGATGTTGGAAATGGGGAGATGAAGGGGATGAAGTGGATGAATTGGTGGTTGATTGACAACCAAGACGAGACTTTGGCACAGACAGAGGCTCGTTCACTGATGGGATGATATGAAAATTGCCTGGAATTATTGAATTAACATATGCTCGAATTGAGCGCAAGCATTTATGGGTCTGCAACTGAGTTTGTAGCAAAGAGAGGGGAAGGGGGCTTTAATTTGGCTTTTCGATTGTGTGTGTACAAATCAGAATGTGTCTGTGTGTGTGTGTGTGTGTGTGTGTGCGGTGGCATCTTATTACCAAAGCGTATTAGACATGATTGATTGCATTGAGTAATAATGATTTGTAGCCCGAGCATGTTTAAGTGTCTGCCTTTAAATGTGTGTGTGTATGTGTGTGTGGGTATGTGTGTGTGTGGAGGTCACGTGCAAGTGTGTGAAAGTGAATTGCATAAATAGCTTAGTACTATTCAGGCTGTAGCCGTCTTTCGATTACTGAGATTCGCATAAAGCGATTACAAATAAAAATTGCATGCTCTAAGCTTGTTCCATCACCCGAGGCAGATGATTAGCAATAGTGAAACATTGTATATCCTGGGGACTCTTTCAATATGAAACTAAAAAGTAATAGGGGATTAAACTCCTTTCTCTGGCTGGTTCTTCTACTTGCATAATAAATGTATGAAATGTTTTATAAGTTAATGAACATTTGTCCACCTTTACTGTTAAACATTTCATAGCAAATACTAACCAATCTCTACAGCTAACTTTGACCTATTAAAAAGTCCATTACTTGCTCAGATTTAAAGCAATCCTGAAATGTTGCTGCTTCCAATGTAAATACAAAACTATGCGACACAGTTTAGTTAATACTAAATACAAGTCTCATCTTAAGCAAACTATTTGCAGTTGTCCAGTTTGTTGATATTCCCACTCCAGTTGCTGTTCAACTATTTGTTAAGTCTGCACTGTGTGGCACTGACCCAGTTCTGTCTTAGAAATAGAAATACACACACACACCCTCAAGTTTGCCAAGAATCTAGTCTAAGTTAGGGAAGGACTTTCACTCGGTTCAGTTCTGTGTGAAGATAAAAGATGGGAACTTACCTCGAATCGATGCGCTGCAAAAAGTCCAACCGGCTCAAATGCAATTCGCGCAAATGAAACAAGTTTAAAAATGCCACTGCTGGCAAATGGGCGAACCGATTGCCGCCCAAGTTCAAATAAGTGAGATTCGAAAGTTTCGAGAGCTGCTGTGTGGGAACCATCTGTAAAGAGAAATTCAAAAAGAAAAATAGTGAGAGAGAGAGTAAGAGTAAGAATAGGAAAAAATGATTTTATGTGAAACGTTTAAGCAAAGTGATAGTCGGGCTTATAAAATGTTAATGCAAACCACTCAACTTTAAAAGCGTTTTGCGGTTGCACTTGATGCTTGCCACCACATCTACTGAGCTACTTCTTCTTCTATTGCCCCCTTCTGTTTATCCCTTTTTAGCCGACTCACAGTTTTTATTTGTTTCTAAATGCTCTGCAATTTTAAATGCTGCAAAAGTTTCGTGGGATGGTGAGAATCTTCTGTTCTGTTATTTAACAATAAAATGTAAAACACTTGGAAAGCACAGCATTTGGCGTCGGCGGCTGCAGCGGAAACGGAAACGTCATGTACGTCGTGTACATCCGTGCGCCATTTTCTAATGTCTGACCAAATCTGTGTGTGGATGTGTGTGCTGGCAATACAATCAATCTAGCTACAAATTTGTTAGGATCAAACAACAACAAGAAGTCTCAGGCGTGTGTGGCAAAAGGTTTTCCTGCCAAAAGCTTTTGCCTGTTTCCTTTTTTTTCAAGAGGGTTCATAAAAAACTACACCTTCAACCTGCTCCTCGGCCATTCCTAGGGGCTGTTCGCGTGTCGGAAGCGACGTGCCAAACGTCCGGACACGAAAGCGGCAGCGATAACGTAATGAACTGTTACAAGGAAGAGCGAAGGACAGAGAGAGAGAGAGAGAGGAGTGGGAAGGGGCTGGCAAACTCATAAGGCAAACAGAAAAAATTAAAAGTATTACGCATACGCTATGTAGGCCAAGCACTGCAATTGTTTAACCTAATGGCAATTTTCTGCTCACATTTTAAACCTTTCGCAATTCTTATGCTCACTGTTTGTGCTGCACTCCAAAGGGGCGGGAAACGCGGGCGGTGGACTAATTAAAAGGCTTGGGCCTGCAAATGATGGATACGGGCGGGCCAAGGGGTTGAGGTGAATTCTTTGGCCAGTTCGTTTGCCCGCGCAGTGCAGCGTGAAACACCGAGGGAGCAAAAAGCACGAGGCGAGAAAAGTACTATGAAATTGGAAAGGAAAAAGCGTTTGGCAGAGGGGAAAATGGGGAGGCGAGTGAATGGAAGGTACGAGAGGCACAGAAGAAAGCGAAATTATATTGACTTTGATTTTCCAAATTAATTTCCCTCTCTTACATTGCCCTTTGACTTAATGGTTGCCAAGAGTGCCAATTTTTTGCCCCAAATATTATTGGATATTTCGTTGGACCTTATAATGAACTTAACGAAAGTAGGTTTCATGAACAATAAAATGATAACATAACTTATATTTCATTATATATTTTTATTAGCATTTCTATTCGAAAAGACTATTGATTTATTTCTATGATATTGACGAGTAAGCAGAGCAGTTTTCACTGCAATTTTCCAGCAAATTTTTGTTTTAAATTTTACATTTTCAATTTCCCGTCTAATAACTTTTCAACAATAAAAGTTTATCTTTGCACTGACCAACTACAATAAACAAATTGCGCAATACAAAGGCAAAATCTGCTTGCAACTCATAATGAAATAGTTTTGAAGCAACAAATAAATTGATTATAAATTCTGAAATTCCCTTTTCATATGTTATGATATTTTTGCAATTATTTGGCGGCCATGTTGAGTGCAGTAATATTTATGCGTAAAATACAAAATCATTATTTTCAACTAAAAGCACAATAAAACGCAAACAACAATATACTCGTACCACATACACACACACACAAAGACAAACACACACACAGCTGAGAATATTTTTGTCAAATTATGGAATATGTAAAATTGCGCATAAGCAATTTGGATTGGAAATCAAATGTTTGCTTTCATTTATTTTCTAGCGCAGAATTTGGGCATATCTCTAAACAGTGCAATGCAATCAATAAAATACTATTATGTCCTTCATTTATATAAAGTAGTGATGCAAAAATACATCGAAATATCGACAACTCGATTGTCGCACAAGCGATTTTCATCTAATTTAACTCGATTAGCTTTCTAACAATAAATCGAGTTAAATAAATAAAGATTTTGAATTCTGATTCAAATTTAAGTAAAAAATTAATTTTTTGGTTCCTCACTGTCCACTTTTTCTATTTTCCTTTTAACGCTGCTTTAACAACTTCAAACTGCCATAACTTTGTCAAAACTTAACCGATTTTCTTGTCTTTATTACTTATTTTATCGTTTCATTCTACATCAAAATTGGAAAACCAACTATTTTTTCTATCACTGTACATATTTCCACACTATTCTGAACTAGTAATAGAAATTAAATGTTTGTGCAATAAAATTATATGTATTTTTATATATTCTTATATAGTAGCTGCAGTATCTACTTTATTTCTCATATTGAATAATGTTAAGCTTTCTACTGCTTCTCTTGGGAACAAAACCTGGCAATAAATCAATTTAAGTTGATCTTTCAACAACATAAATTTCAGACACTTCGCAGGAACTTATGAGTGTGTGTGTGTGTGTGTGTGTGTGTGTGTGTGCATATTCCTGTGTGATAATAAACACATCGGCATAATATTGGCTAGGTATAATTCTAAGCCAATATGAGAGCCAAAGGAGTTAGCTCCAAATAGAAGGTCTGAAATGACTATAAGTATGAGTATGAATGCGAGTACTACGAGTATAGTTGAATGCATTTTTATGTAATCACAGAGACGTGTAGTTGCTGATGCAGTTGCAGTTGCAGTTGTTGTTGTTGTTGTTGTTGTTATTGCTGTTGTTGCTTTATGCAAAAAGACGACACAGAGTTTGAAATAAAACAAGAGGCAACATCATAGCCACAGTCTGATGAATGCATTGAGCATCTGAACACTGTTCAGGTCCACGTCTAGCTGCCTGTCTGTACTACACAAATACACATATTTATGGTCGTTAAAAAGGGATAAAGGACTGCTGAGCACTAAGCACATGCCCAGCATGGTGGACGAGGTGAAGGAGGAGACGAAGGCACTAAGCAGGTGGAGCTGCGCGTAGTCAACGGCAACGGACAGAGGAATTTATGGCGCTTGGAATCAGTTCGAAACTACTTAAAATACCTTTTGGCATTTTGCAGTTGAAATATATGGTCTGGTCGTGTGCTCACTATGGACACTGCCTTTTGGCCAGGACCATGTGCAACAAACGGTATGCAACGGCATGCAACTTTGTGTCCTGCTCCTGTTTCTTCTCAGGGAATGGAAAAAATCCTGGCTGACTGCCTTTTGGAGCTGCATGGCGACTTTGTTTTAACCTTTGCAGCTAGTTTTGGTATTTTCAAAACTGCATTCCACCTCTTTCAGGTGCAGCGGCTACACAAGCTTCAACTTCTATTGAGATTGTTGTTTTATTTTGCGCAGACATGCCGGCAGTTGTTATAAAGCACCTATAAGCATAGTTGCTATCCTTTCGCCAAGTGTTCCTATTATGTAAGTAAATGTATGCCTCAAATTGTTGCATGGATTCCACTTGGGAGAGGACAATATCTAGAGATAATACACAATATATTAATTGAAATTTATGAATATATTTGACTAGAAAGGTGAATTCCGCTTATTTAATTTAAGCAGTTGTTTACAGAGTACATTTAATTCGTTGCAGATCAAGATTGAAAATTCCATTTCAACGTTATTATGTATGTTTCCTTTTATTATTTTCAGACATTCCACTTATTATAGTGATAACTATCACTGATTTTAATTTGAAAATGGATACTCATGGGTCTTCAGATTCATAAGTTATTCAAATTAAATGAGTACATTTAAGTAGAAGAAATTAAGCAGCGGAAGACCCGTTTTTTTGTGTATTTTGTTATTTAAAGTAACATGAAGCGTAGGATGTTACTTCCTATGTTAGTTTTTCAAGTATGCCCAAGTGTTTGGTCATCAATTTTAAGCAGCTTTAAAGCTGTTGAGTGGCAAGAACAGTGGACATTAAACTTTAAACAGGGCCATTGAAAAAAGGCAGACACAACGTAAGAGAAGTGCGTGCTGGGAGAGTTGGTGGAGAAAGTAGTAGAGAGGAGTAGAATGGAGAGTATAGGCAGCAGTTAACGAACGGAAAATGTCGACGAATGTAGTCGGGTGTGGAGCCTAAGTAAAGTGTACACGCAACAGAAATCAGCACGGTACGGACATGTTTGCATGCATAAATAGTAGAGGACATGGCCAAAGGATGTTACATACAACACTAGTGTAGTTTGGCTTGTGTGTGTGAAGTTCACACACACAGATACACTCGCACACCCGCACTGTGGCAACAACAACAAGTTATGGTTATTAATTTTGCGTATGCAAAAGGCAGCACAGGAAGGACGAACTTAAGCTGCTGCCCAGCACAGGAGACAGGAGACGGTAGACGGGAGTCAGGAGACAGGAGACAGAAGACAGAAGACAGAAGACAGGATACAGGACACAGTTCGCCTGCAATCCGCTTTGCAAGTGTTGGTCACAGGATTTACTACGAAAGCAACAGAGCAAAGTGTCTGATTTATGTACATATGTGCTCCCAAATACATACATATGTGTGCGTGTGTGTGTCTCTGTGTGCCTAAAAGGCTGCCACAATATTTTAGCAGTTGTGTATCCGCATCCGCCTGTTTCATGCTAAAGTATTTTATCTAGCAAGTATACGCCATGTTGTCCCTTGTTGTTTATGGCTCACACTCACCGTCAAATTGTTATCCGATAGATCCAAATGTTTTAGCGAGATGAGTCCCTCAAAAGCACCCACATCCAATTCGCTCATCACATTCCCCCGCACGCTCAGAGCCAGCAGCTCCTTGAGACCCTCGAAGCTGTCGTTGCGCACAAACTCGACGAGATTGTCGGACATGTCGAGGCTCTTGAGAGCATGCAGATGCCAGAGATTGCTGGCTGGGATGTCGAGCAAGCGATTGTTGCGGAACACAAGCACCTCCAGCGACAGCATTCCCTTGAAACAGTTGTCCTCCAGGCTAACAATATTATTGTTGGTCAAATCGAGTTCCACCAATGCCGCCAGATCGCCAAGTGCCGTCGGATGCACCGTCTCAATGCGATTATAGCTCAGATCCAACAACAGCAGATTCGTCAATCCCTTGAAGGCGTGCTTGTGCAAAGCACTCACAAGATTCCTGCTCAAATTCAGTGTACGCAGCTCCGTCTGATACTCAAAGTTCTTGGAGCCCAGCGTTTCAATGATGTTTTGCGACAGATCGAGCACCTCCAGTTTCATGTAGAAGGGCAGCGTAAATTCCAGATTACGTATACGATTCAGTGTCAGGTTTATGTACTTTGTCTCCGGATTCAGCTGGATGGGCACATCCTCGAGTGCCGCGTCCACACACAGCGCCCGACTGTTGGCATCGCCACCCAAACATTGGCACTTCGAGGGGCAGAAGGCGTCCGTGCAACTGGCCAAAAGCAGCAACAGCAGCAGCAGAATTTGCAACAGCAATGATGACAGCGTTGTGGGGCAGGGCGCAGGGGGTTTGCTGTCATGTTGCCACTTTGTGTGTAAGTTGCTTGTGTTGCTGCTACTGTTGCTGCCACTGTTGCTGTTGCTGTTGTTGTTGCTACTGTTGTGGGTTGCCATTTTACTGGAGGTTGTGTGCGCCTTTTGCGGCTTGATGTTGCCTTCAAGTTGTTGATGCTGCTGTGATTGAGTTATCTGTTTCCAATTTAAGTTGCTGGTGGTGTAATATCACCAATTATTGGACGTCATTGCTGACAGGGTGCTGCAAGTATCAGAAAGTAAAGAAAGTATGAATATTAAATATTACAAATAATATTTAAAAAGATCCACTTATAAAAAAATACAGTATTTTGAGTTATAATCAATATAATTTTTGATTTTGAAATTGAATTTAAAATTGTAGCTGTAATATTGTAATTTTTTGGTGGTGTCCTTTCAAATCTTCTAGTCCCAAATCAAATAAATAATTTGCTTAATTATCAGTTTCTTTAAAGCATATTAAATTAAGTAAGATTAAAATGATAATTGCTAAACTATACGCAAATTGTTTAAAAGTCTGGGAGCATTCCGAATTGTTAAATATGCATTTAAAATATCTTTTAATCTGCAAGCATTCATTTTTGGACTACAGCCTATGACAGATCACAAAAGTAACTGCGAGATATAACTATTACACTGCATTATGGAAAACTTTTTGAACATTAGGAGAAACTGCCGACACGCCTTGGAGTCCTTTTGCATTTAAGCCATAAAATGCAGCAGAGCCAACTCAATACCATTTTCATTTTCTACTCAAAACTCACCGCTCGTCGTCTGGAAAGTCAGCAACTTTCTATGCAAGTTGTCAGCACTTTTCATTGGGCAACGAGTTCTGACTTTTGCTATAGCTCTCAAAGTCTTGGTTTTGTCTGTGACTCGACTTTTATGAAATATTAGCGAGCAACTTATGCGCATAAATCTTTGTGGCCGTCTCTCGAAAAAGCGAGTGTGTTAAATAAACTGGCAGCAGCCGCAAAAGTTTTTTATGAATTACGCACCCAAAAACTCAAAACGGAGGACTCCAAGAGAAGGTGTTGCAACAGGACTCGCAAGCTTTTTTAGCATATTAACACACTTAAATAGGAAGCATCTTTAGTATTTAAATTCCCGCCAATTTGCACTTGCAAATATAAAACGCCTCTGCTGCAAAATTTTTCATTGCATACTTTTTAGATGAAAAGAAAATAAATCAACGGCTTGCACAATTTTATACTGCCTACTTTTAGGGTCACTCAAAAAACAAGACAAGGTAGAATAATGTTTCCTAATATTTTCTGTTATTTAAACAAAGTTTTAAGTTTATATTTCAACAATGGCAATTTAATTTTAGTCCCTGCTTAAAAATAACTGTAGTCTATTATTCATTGCTAAGCATACATATCTGCCCACAGTTAAATTCAAATAAACGCACATCTACACCGCTTTCTGTTAATATCTGCCCCATTTAAATTAAATATTTGCCCTTTTGCGAACACTCAATTAAGTAATTAATAAATTACAGGCAAATCTTATGTCGTTTTAGCCCCAGGAAATGTGTACGTTTGATTGTCTGTTATTCTCCGATTTACATATGGCAAGCACAAACAATGAAAAGACTTTCAACAATCATTTTATTCCCCGCAGCCTTCTCAACTCTCGAGCTATGTTCTCTGTTGTGCACACGCCAGCAATTTGAACAATGCCCTTAACTAGCTGTAAAGCAAATAATAAAAGCGTAGTGCAAACTTTTGAGGTTTTATACTGTCAACAAAAGTTGAAAGCTCACAGACACACACACACACACACACACACACACACACAGATATAAACTACACACACACACACACACACTCTCCCTTGCTCCCTGTCCTTTGGTCCCTCTATATTGCTCTCTCTTGTAGGCTGCCAGGCCTTGGATCATATTTTACGCTTCAATAAAATTGGTGAAAAACAAGCAGAGTCAACTAACCATCCAATCGTTCTCCCTCTCTCCCTCGCTCTCTCTCATTCTCTCTCTCTGTCTTCATCCCCTAACCACGAGCTTTCTCTATGGCAGCGGCAAAAAGCGAAAATTGGGAAAAATTCACTCCCGTGTGAATTATTAAGTTTCACATAGCCATTGTTGTTGTTGCTTTTCTTCCTGTTGCTTTTGTAACTCTGTCTATATGTGTGTGTGTGCGTATGTGTGTGCTTGTTTGTTTGCAAAAAAATACAGCAAAAGGCACACAAAGTTTTTAATAAACTTTCGCACGCCAGCCTCACTTGACTCTGCCTGCTTCCCTACTTCTCTCCATGTCTCCTTCCCTTGTACACCACCCTTCATTTCATTTTTCTCCATCAACTTTGCCTTCAAAATGTTTGCAGGTGCTCCTCTAAGTGGGGGCGTGGCCCACAAGCCACACAAATATGATTTCATTGTGGCAAATATTTTGATAGCACAACGTCGCTTGCGGTTTCTCTAAAAGAGCAGGCAGAACGCTAGGGGTTAAAAACAGGGGAAGGGGGTTGGGAATCGGGGACAGCACAGTTGGCCATCTGAATTGAAGCGCCCTACGATGTCAAAGGTCAACAAGTTGAGAGTTGCCATTGTTGTTGCACTTTTGGCACTCACTTTTCACTCTGAGGCAGTTTTAATGGGGCCACCGTCATCGAAGTTGCTCCATAATAGGCTTATGAAACGCTTAAAAATATGTGAGAAAGCAGAAGAGTAACTGGCAAATTGGAAGAGTGTTTAAATCGACCTACGATATAATTGAGAATGATAAACTGCTAATAGTATGTTTAAATATTAAAGAGTGCAATTGTTTTATTTATTTCTCAGCTAACTTTTGATTAAGTATCCTTACTATATCAGTTCGCACATTCATTAGCTTTATGTCCAAAAATCCAATCAACAATCTTCTAACGTCACGTCATTCCCGTTTTTATAAGCTCCATTTAATTATATTGACAGTGTTTGCCTATTTTTTTCTTTTCCCTTTGCCAATTTATTTTTATGCCAGCCTCGTCAAGTTAAGAGCGTGTCTTTGAAGGTACCTGGAACTGTCTGTCTCAGTTACGGGCTGTAGGTTCCCAATGGGGAACGAGAAGTTCAAGTTAAATGTCATAAAAATGGAAAATAATAGCAGAAGCAGCATTCAATGCTGATAATAGGAGTACGCCAGCAGTAGCAGCTTTCTTACTCACTCTTTCTCTGCCTGCCTGATTTCCTCCATGAAATGTCAGGACTTGCACAACGCACAAAACTTTGCACATAAATTTAAAAGCTGGCATCGAACAAAAATTGTGGGAATGAGTGCAGGAAATGAGATGAGAAGATCGCATTGACTTTCAGGCCACAAATGGTAAGCGGGTGAGGTCAGGGTTCAGTGTTAGGTTCAGGTTCAGGTTCAGGTTCAGGTGCGGGTGCGGGTTCGGGTTCGGTTTCGGTCTCAGTCTCGGGCAGTGAAAGAAGCGAGGAAGCGAAGCAATCAAAGGTGAAAAACTTTGCAAACTATGCGAAAGCAAACAGGCAAAAAGTCAATATTAATATTCACTTAGTATGGGTCGAGGGAGGACGGGGCGGTGGAGGAAGAGAGGTGTCTGATGGCTGGGGAGGGGAGTGGTGGGGAGGAAAGGGAAGAGAATATTGACAATGGCCAAGCAAATGCCAAGCAAATTGAAAATGCGACGAAAAACGTGAGACGCGCCAACTTTTCCACCTCAACGTGCCCGAGTGCGTTTATTTTTATCAAGATTAGCATTTCATTACCCCCCTACTCTCTCTCTCCTTCCCTCTCAGGGGTCTGGTCTGGTCTGTTTTCTCTCGGTTATTGGATAGGCAAACAGAAAAGGCAACGTTGTCGACTTGAAGCAGCAGACAATGCTGCAGATTCAGATTCAGATTCCATGCCCGATTCTGATTCTAATGTCCCGATTCCTTGAGACTCGCTTTGAAGTGCAGCACGCACAAATTTCGGTCTCTGTCTAGCTCTCAGAGAATTGCCAGACTCTCGAGATGAGGCAGCATACAGAAGACACCGTCAAAGATGAATTGTAGATGTCGTCGCTGTCACCTCATTTGCCTCCGTCTCCGTCACCGTCACCGATTCCAACTGCAAGTGCAACCCCCATTAGTTGGACCACATAATTGAGTGTCTGCAAAAGTTCCAAGTGCCTCTGCTGTGGCAATTTGGCAAAAGCCTTTGCCACAAAATGTTGCCGCACGCATAATTAATGCAATTGTTGGCAGACACTGCCTGAGTTTTGTTTTCTGTTGCTGTTTAGAACTGTTCAGTTGGTCAGCCCGGGGCATAAATTGTTGAAGGGGACTTAAGCTGACAGTCCTAAATGCAAAATTGTGTTCTTTTGACAGAGTTGGTTCAAATTCCAAGTTACTGTTGCATTCCACAGAGAACCGAATGCTTTTAATAACTTGTTATTCTAATTTAAATTGCAATAAAGTCAAACAATGTATGTGAAGAACCAAATCTAATCAGTCTACAGATGCTTTAGTTGGACTTTAGAGCATTTAAATAAAGTTATTCTCTTCACAGTACAACTCTCTCTTAGTGCCAACCTAAAAAGCCCTTCAATAAACCCGAAAAGTTTATTCGCCCATAACCTGGTGCAATAAAAACCAGTTGAGCATCTCGCCCAATTTAAAGGGGAGAAAAAGGCCAACAAAATGCAAAAGCAACAAAAAAGTCTAGGGGGGAAAAGTAAAACGAAACGACAAAAACTGCCAACTGCATATAAAGATAAAATTTTTCTCTCCAACCTCTCTCTGTTCTCCACTATTCACTCCACTCTACTCTCTGCTCTTTGGTCATCCATCCATTGTGCACTTAATGCAATTGTCGCATTATTTTGGGCCCGGCCACTTGGCTCCGGTTCCCCCTATTCCGTAGTCTTCTCTATACGGCGAATGGTGATATATATTTTTAAATACCTAGTCCGCGTAATTTCTTTATTTTTATATTTTTTTTGTTGGTATCTATTTTATTGCGTTTTGGGTTTTTATTTTGCCGCATGGCGTCTGCTCCACTCGTTGCATGCTGCATGCTGCATGCTGCCTGTCTGCAACTGCCACGTCTGCCACGGCGTCTGCAACTCCGAGACAGCTTTAGATATATCCCCATCATTGTTGTGGTTGTTGTTTTGGCTCGTGGCTGCTTATTAAGCCATTTGAAGAGGCGCTGCCGCATTTTGTGCTCTGCTTCCCTCGAATACCCTGCATAGCCGAGTGTGTGTAACAGGTCGCTACCACAGCTAGATATGCAGTGAATTTTCAGTTCCAACTAAAACGCTCAAATTATTCAGTTCACCTTTAGAAATATTTAAATTTTAAAACAGTTCTGTCTTCATTTACTTCAGACATTCTCACAGAGTATCCAGCAGTCTGTAATTTTAAAATAGTTCTGTCTTCATTTACTACAGACATTCTTGCAGGGTATCCACCAGTCTGTAGCCAACACTCATTTTTATTTTCTGTGGTGCAAATCAACCAAAGTGCAACCCAAAACAAAGCAACAGCAAGAAGTGCATATGAAAAATTAAATAAAATGTTCTAAGACTTTGGCACATGTGTGCACAGTTTTCCATTTTCCCAGGCAGCTTTTAAAGCTTTTTACGTATTTTTGCACGTTTTGTCTGTGCTTAAATATTTCAACTAACAACTTTGTACTTCTTGTGACAAGTAAATATAAAACGCCATTTTAAAATAATTTAATGGTTCTCTGGACAATAAATAAGAAAACAACGAAAAATCTATTGCAGCGATCTCAGTTTAATTTGTTGCTTCTCTACAAATTAATTTAGTTCTCTGACAATTTAAATGTTGTCCTTTATATTACACTACAATGTTAGTAGTTTAAGTCATAAAGAGTTGAAAACGTTAGTTCCATTTGTTTCCTACCTCGTCACATTGTTCATACGCCACGTTGTGCGCTAGTAAATCGTATCGATTTTTACTGTCAGCCCAAAAGGAAAAAAGAGTCGAGTACAACGCACTTTGCGTTGTGGCTGCTGCCAAGGAATAGGAGAAAAAAAGAAAATACTAAAAGAACAACATGGAAGTCAAATAAAAAGAGAAAAAGAACTTTAGGCCACTGGCACAATAATTTGGCACGCAAACCTTTTTTTTCGGACGCCACGGCAATATATGTGTATGGAGGCAAGGGTTAAGCGGGGAGGGAGGCAGGGGAACTGTGCTTTTTGGGCAGCCGTGGGGTGGGCACATAAAAAATGGAGTAAAATACATTTTGGAGTCAGTGGCGCACATTAAAAATTCGCCAAAGCCAACAATGTTCCAGCCAGGGACTGGGACACAATGGCGCCAGGCGAGGAGGGACTCGACTAGTTGGGTTGGGGGGTTGGGGATTGGGGTTGGTGTGGGGTTAGGGCAGGTCACGCAGCATAATCATAGTTCTATGTTTGCCATGTTTGCTGTACGGATAAACATAAAACAATTAGAGTGCTTTACATACGTTTTTTTAAGAAGTCTCTGGACTGCATCCCTGGTAATTTTGAGGTCTAAAGTTTCTTTTCTAACTCCACATGTGTGTGCCTGTTAAATATTTAGCTAGATTCTCGGTCTTAATTTATTTCGAAAGGGTTTTATCGCCCAGCACTGTGACTTGCTATGCAAATGAGCTCTGCGAAATGGGTCAAAGTTTAATGCGGGGGCGTGTCTCAGTGGGCGGGCTGGAAAGTTGTAGCACTTATTTATTGCCAGCCCGGTGAAATTCAGGGAATTGAAATTCTGGACTGGCATGCACATGAGAATTTGTCTGGCAAAGACATTTCAACCAATTTTTGGTCTAATTTTTGTAATCTTTAAATTATTCCGTCAAAATCTTTAAATTATTAAGCAATTCACCAGTTGCAACATAAACTTAAAAGCTGAAAATTATGAATATCAAAGGGTTAAGAAAAAAAACAAAATTGACATTTCCCTTAACTCTTTTCGTCTTTGGCAATTCCGGCAAAGATGTTGTAAGAGATTTTTCAGACAGCAACATAAATTCATTTAACAAATGAACAAACAGAATAAAGCGTCACCGAAATCCCAAGAATTTAACCTGGACACATAAATTCTCGACGGGAAATGTAACAAATGCTCATTAATATGCCAGACACACATATAGCATGGGGCAAGGAGTGAGTGAGAAGGGGGACTTGCCACCAAATGGAACGTGCTGAACAAAAGAATAAGAAAATGCGAGGAAAACAAACGACTGGCCAAATGAATATAAAATTTATTAATTGGCAGCTAAATAAGTCGCAAGAATTTACACGTTAATAATTTTATTAGCAAGCTGCCAGCATGACAGGTGCGCGCGGTGGGAGGCGTGGAATGACAGAGGGGCGTGGCAGCAACAGCTGCGTGCAACAATAAGAACAAAGCAAAGACATTTTCAAATTTCACTTTATCACAAAATGTGGAAATAATGAAAAATGTGAAATGTGTTGCCAAAAGGGCGACAGCAGCTTTGGCTAATGTTCCATACGGCGGAGGGGAGGGGTTGGAGGGTGTGAGTGTTGGAATATTTAAATAAAATGTATAAAATGCACATAAAACATAAAACATGCACAAACTATTTTTAGACAGTCGCCAGGCAGATGTTGCCACCGAAATCGATAAATTATAATCACTTGGAGTAGGAGACACCAGATATTCAAAAAGGGAAGGAGATGTTGACTCCGTCGGGGGGGGCAGGGGGTCAAAATGATGCCGAAAATTAAAGCAATGCGCGTTTAATTTTTTCCTTTTCCGCTTTCATTTGCCGTTTATTTCCAGCTGTTGAACACAATTTAAGTTAAGTGTTTTACTTTTAAGGCGAGCCTCAAGCCACGCCCCCTTTCGGGGCTACCCCCCACAAGCAGCGGAACGCCCACACATTGGCAGTCCAGCAGAGACAACATGAGGGAATAAAAGAGAGGGAGAAAGAGAGCAAAATTCATTGCCTTTTAATTGCAGTTGGCAGTTGATACGAACAATTTTCGACTGAATGTGGAATACTTATTCTGTGAGTATGTGTGTGAGAGTGTGTGTGAGTGTGTGTGAGTGTGTGTGAGTGTGTGTGTGTGGGGATCTGGTTGCCGAGTTTTCCCCATACATAAATTCAACTGTTAATTGAATGCAGGCACTTGAAAAATGGACAGACTATTGGGGCTGACTGGGCCAATGGCAACCTGTTGAGTCCACTGAGTGATTTATGGCGCTTTTGCCCAGTGACTTGACAATGGAGACTGTGTAGCTCGTAGATATTTGGAGTATTTTAGGGAGCAACGAACGAGCTAAGCATTTGCCATATACAAAACATATAATAAAGCAGCTACTAAATAAATTCTGGAGCGAATAATTGAGTTTATGTTAGGGATATTACGGTTCTTGCTTAAACAAAAATTGAAACAACTCATTTTCATTGCGAAATGGGTAGCGGAAATATAAATTTGAAATTCTCAATAATGTTGTCCGTGGTAACAGAGTTTGCCGAGCAATTCTTAAGCCATAAATACCCAAGGACAAGCGAATCAATAAATTATTTGCCCAACCACACAAAGGAGATGCCAAAACCCCATAATAATAAATAAATACCTTTGTAAAAATAACTCTCACAAAATCAATGAAAATCAATGAAGTGCCTAAAAAGTGTCACCTAAACTTGGATAGGACGCCTCCCTTTTTGACAGATTTTTATATATGTATATTAACTTAGGCTGCTTTCAAATGGCCAAAAGCAGTTGCCTGACAACGACCCGAAAAAGACATGCTACATCGTAGGGAATGATACCATAAATATACGACAGATGAAGAAGGGGGAATATTGTTCATATAGTACATTTTTGCTGCTGGTAATTGAATTATATTTACGCATAAAAATTTATTTATTCATGATTTGTACAGCTTTCGGGCCAAATGCGAAGCCAAAGCACGTAAATGTAATTTAAATTCATTTAGTCGCCAGTCTGGCAGAGTTGTCAGGCAACGCAAACACACAGTTAAATCTTTCTTTATTCATTTTTTTTTGCTAGTAAACAAATGTGTAAAGTCCTGTAAATAATAATAAAACATGTTAAGTGAGCAGACGAAACGAGTTTGTTAACCAGTTTGTCGGTTGTGTCGAATTGTCAGGATTAGTTAATGAATGAGGAAGGGAGGGAAAGAGGCAACACTCTCAGTATTTAAAGAGTACCTAATTCTGGGAACCTTATTTATTATTTGTCATGCTAATGGACTTTAATTAAAATTGATGTCTTGGTATACAGAAAAATAGAAAATAGTCACAAGTTAAAAAGAAAAGACTAGAAAACGGAAAAGTTTCATTGCATTTTCCTTATCCCTTTCGTTTGTCTCTACTTCTGTCTAAGATTTCTCTTTCAAATCTCATCTTAGCAACTTTGCGGAAATGAACGAACTTTTTGCAAATGGATTTCACCTGGTCATCGCATTGGTTCGTTGAGCGCATTTCCGTGTTGCATTAAATTTCTATCAGTTTTAGGACAGGAACAGGAAATTTAATGGCAAATGCTTTAAATATTCCAAGTCCTGAGTAGTTTAGTCCACAAATTGGTTTTATGTGTGATTTCCGTTCAAACAAGGTATAAAATGTAACTCACCTTGGCTTTGAATATGTATGAACTGAGGTCCTGCTAATCTCTGGTTGGCATTTATGGCATAATTCTGCAATGAAATGTAAGTAAAAGGGAAAACTGTGTTAGCAGTGATAAATGAATATATGGTACTTGATTGTGGCAAACAAGGTTATGTCACAGATGTGTGTTGCCTTAGCTCGAGTTAATGTTTATTGATGCGAAGTGTGGTATATTTGAAAGGAAATTATTAAATTATTAAGTATTAACTCGTTGGCAAAGGTCTCCAAGCTTCATCCGATACTCATTCGATTTGCGAGTGGATGTCGCGGAGAAGTTAAATGAACTAACCATAAGTCTGGCATGTTTGGCCAACTTACTTAGCTGGTACTTTCAGTGCGGCCTGTCAGCAAAGTTTTCATCGCTGTCAAGTGTGGTAACAACTCAACTAAGCAGCCAACAAGCGGCAGCTAACAAGTTGCATGTGCAACGTGCAACACGATGGCTGATAACCAACGCCAAGAGCTGCCAGACGTCGGCCAGAAACAGAAATCAGGGTTGCACACTATTGCCAATACAAGTAGCGTAAAAAATGCGAAAGAATCAATTGGGAAAAGTAATTGTATATAGTTTTTACTTTTTTTATAAATTACTGCAGAAATGACTCCAAATTTATTTGACTTGCCAGCTGTTCTCAAATGAACTCACTGTTTCTGTAGCCCTGGATGCGGCTTTCCATCAGTTCAATCTCTTGCTTCCTTCGCAAAACTTTTATATAAAAACTAAATTTGCAATTTCAATTCAAATGTGCTTCCACACACACACACACACACACTGTGACTTGCCACGCACTAATCGGCAAATCAAATGTCAAGTAGCTGTCGGTAGTTTCTTCTAAGCAGAACATGACGCACGTTAACCTCAATGCAAGTCGAAAAACGAAAACAAAAAAATAATTGAAGCCAGTTCCCGTTTTAACAGTGGTTAAAATGAAGTTCCCGCTCTTGAGCTCGTTGGCAGTTCGGTTTCCGTTTTAATTTGTTTGCGTGTGTCGAGGTCAGATCGCGTATACGCAATATACATTACTCATACGCCCGGCTTGAGATTAGAATCGCATGCCGTTTCATTTCAGAGCCCTGCACATGCATCATTAAGGCAACAGTATCAACGAGTATCGCACAAAATCAGAGCTCAACTGTGGCCACAGATTTGAGTGAGGCAACGTTGCGTATACTTGATCTTGTTACACACAGATAAATGTCAATTTATTTGCCACACTCCAAAACACTAAGCCGTCGACGGCCTTCAGCAAGAGCTCAAATCTCCTACGCCCTCTCCCTCCCACTCACACCCTCTTTTCCATTCACTGTGTGTGTCCGTCTGTCTGTCTGTCTGTCTGTTTGTCTGTGTAGGCGGCAGACGCATGACGAGATGTAATCGATAAGCAGTGAGGCATAATACAACTCCTCTGACTGTCTGACTGTCTGACTGACTGAGGTACTCACTGTCTCTTGGCAATTTCATTAAATTGGTATTTTCCTTCTCTCTCTCTCTCTCTCTCGCACACTCTGTCTGTGTCTCTCTCAGTCTCTATCTTTCTCTCTCTGCAGTGTCAGCAATCAAATTATGCTGTAATTTATATGCCTTGGCTATTTTTAATGAGCATTTTACTAATTAATAAAATACAACATTTTAAAAGCTTAACTTGTGTGAATTATTTAAAGCTAAGCTTGTTTTTTTACTAATGAAGTGAAGTGTGTTTAGATGTTTGGATAATCGCATGACTTATTTAAATTAGTTGTTAAGAATTTTCAATGCTACAATTTTTCTGCAACATATTCAATTTAACATGTTTAAGGGTATATTTTGGTAAATATTTAATGCGAGTATTTCACTTAACATGGGGCAATAAAAGCATATTAAAAAGCCGTCAACGATCATAAACATAACAAGAAATTGAACTTTTTTCTTAGGCAATCTTATCCATTATTTCCCATTCCCAAATGTCTGGGCATTGTCTGGTTTGTCTGAAACGCAGCTCAGGTGCATTTTACACGCTTTTACTTATTTAATGGTTACATGGAATCGTTTAGAACTCAGCTCTGAGTAAATCCAAGTGCTACATAATTTTCAGCTGGCCACAAATAAAAAAAAAGGGCAATGAAAATTGAAAACGAAAGTTAAAATGCAAACACAAAAGCGACAAAAAGAGGGAAAGGGACATGGAAAAACGAAAGCATTGGTGAATATTATTTTTATGTTTGGGTTGCTCTTTCTTCTTTATTGGAGTTGGAGGAGAAGCGCCTGCTGCTTCTGCTGCTTCGGCTGCTCCTGCTGTTGGTCACAGCTGGATCTTCGCCCCAACACGACATTCGCCCGCAGCCTTGAATGCCACACAGTCAGTCAATAACGTCAATAGACGGCAAATAAAAATCGCTTTTATGGTTGTGGACATTGAAGGTGGCATTTTTCGATTTACGCTTTGTTTGTTGCCCCAATGTCTGCGGTGAACAAAAGGGCTGAGCACTGGCACTGAAGCCAAAATGAAACTGAAATGAAATGAAATAAAGGCAAAAGACCAAAAGCATCCACGCAGCAAAAATGCTGAGCATCAAGGGAGCATAAAAGGTGGCAAATGAGGAATGGCAAAGGTCCAGCCAACTATTAATATTGAAACTGTGATTGCTCCTAAATCCTTCCACGCCACGCTTTGTTTTTCTTTCAATTGCAATGCCAGTCACAGCTCGACCGGAAACGGAAATCGCTGCCCTAACGAGCTACCCCCAGGCAAAGCAATGGCAATAGCAATGGCAATGGCAATAGCTACTGCCAAAGCCAAAGCCAAAGCCAATGCCAAAGCTAAAACCAAAGTCAAAGTCAGCAGACAGTTTTTGATTGTTTGACGTCTGGTTTGCAGTTTTCTGTTTCTATTTCTGTTTCGGTTTTTGGTTTCGACTTCTGTTTGCTTTATGGTTATTTTACTTTTCTATTTTTTCAATTTTGCGGCATGGCCAATTATTTTAGACAAGTAATTGTCAGAAAAACGCTACAGAATTTGTAGAACAGACAAATTGTTTGGGGAGCAATTCCCTGTATAACTTTCGTCTCTAGCATTTCCCATTGGCAATTTCCAACTAATTTGGATGCCCTAACTCGGGAACACTGAATAAATGCACCCAGACGATTTGTGTAATATGAGAACTGCTTTATGGACTCGAACTCAGACTTGAACTCGGACTATGTGGCGCCCAGTATTTGGTTACTCTCTCTATCTGGGTCCAAGTGTTTGACATACAGAAGCCGCTTAAGCGCCCTTTGAAACAACATTCAACTTGGTATTGGATTACATACCTATTTATAGCGACATGAGTACCCACACACACACACACCAACTAAAGCTCAACTTGGTCTCAGCTTATTGTCATATAAGACACTTGAGAAACTCACAACGCGGGGGCGAAACTTTAGAAGTACTCGGCAAATATCGAGAGGAGAGGGTGAGTGGGGAAGACGAGGCAAGGGGCAACAAAGTAGAGGCAGTTGCATGTACGGCTCATTTACAGTGATTTACTTAAATGAAGCGACTGCTAAGAGGCTTTCAAATTGCCCTTGTTGAAGGGTGTTGACAACGCTAAGAGTTAAATGTTAATGGCTGCGAAATTGCATAATTGTATACCACTAATGCCATGGGAATTATGACAAAAGCCGAGACATTTTAATTAAAAAGAAACGAGTGATTAAACGAGAATTTCATATATTCAATAAAATGTTAGACTCAAGTATTTATGCATTTTTATTTGAATTATGTATCTTTAAAATGTAGAATTTATTATTGAATATATTTTTAAATTCAGAGTAAGTATGCCTAACAGCACAGTTGCATAAGATTCTAATTAATACATTTGTTTTTCTTCAATTATGTTTTTTTCAGTTATAATGAGTGTTTATCTTGGCTTTATTTCTTAGTATTTTCCTGTTGCCATAACTACATTAACTTTGTATTATAATTGGCTTAGCAAGTCTGTCTCATTAGTAGTTAACACCGGGTATTCTCCTATTAAATGGCCCCCAATCAGGAGCCTACACATTTCACTTCAAATGAGAGGCGTTTATGAGTCTTGTTCGTCGGCCAATTGTAGATGAACTAATGAAACTATTTATAGCCGTGACAAAACAACAAAATACTTAACAAAACAGAAAGAAAGACGGGGAAAAAAGAAGCTAGAAACAAAACAAGTTAACAGTTCAGAGTCTTCCTCGATTTTTATTTTTTAGCTGCAGTTGTAATTTGGAGATGCGTTCACGACGGACGCTGAGTTTTAACAGCTCATTAACATTCGCTACACGGCAGCAGACATGACAGGTCGAAGTGGTAGCGGAGGAAGGCAGGGGAGTAGTGTAGAAGGAGGGGGGAGAGGGGGCACAGATAGACGACGACACTTTTGACGTGGCCCGGGCGTGCGCATCTTTCAGAAGCTGCTTAAAAGCCACTCCACGAGATGTGCCCAAATGTATATTTAAATATATACGGCAAGTTGGGGGTAAAAGCCCAAAGTGTCTGGCTGTCAGTCTGTCAGTCAGCGCGCCACTTGCGCTCAATCAGCGCGGCGACCACGTCAAAATGTTGTGGCATGCAACGAGCAGCAAGCAGCGAGCAGCGAGAGGAGGCTACGAGGTGGAGCCTTGTGGGCGGCTGGCTTATCACATAACTCAAATCGACAGAGCAACAACAGGAGGGGACCCCCATCTCCATCCAACGGCACCGAACCTAATGAAGTGTCTCAAAGTAGCTGTTAATAAGAATTCCAAAAGAAGGAGACTTCTTTTTTTATAGGCAACATTAAAGTTTTTATGCCCTTAAAGCAAAAAGTTGAAAAAGCCAAGTTAGAAGAGAGGCAACGACAAAATGCCAAAAGCTTGTTAGCAGGAAAAACGCTGCAGAAAAGCCATTTACATTTTGGTTGCCAACTGTCAGTTGAGTGCAATCGAGTTGTGGTGCAACTAGCTGTAGAGTGGGGCAGAGTGGTGCAGAGTGGTGCAGAGCACATCAATCAGCGCCACTCGGCAGCATTAAAATGGTAATTTAAAACCACGAGAGGGCGACAGAGACAGGCAGCTGCAAAGAGCAGAGCGAATAGAGCTTCAGCTCCAACTGCAGCTCCAACTCGAAATGCCAACTTGGCGGGGAACTCATCATGCGGACGTTTTAATGATTGGCCAGCGGCTTCGCAACGCGCGATGCAAATGCAAAAAGCCAGCTACCATTTCTCAGTACATAATCCCTGGCCCTGTGCAGCCCGGGGGCCAAGTTCAGGCAATGCCGTAAATCAAGGTTGCAACACCTAAAAGAGCTTGCAACAACAGCAAAGCTCGATGGAGCAGGAAAAGAAGCAGAAACAGAACGTAAAGTGTTTTGAGAAATGTCACCCGTGGGGCGATTTTGTCATTTCAAAAGTGTTCAATCAACTGTCAGCATTGTCTACTGACGTGGCATGAGGCATGAGTCAAGCTCTCTATCTCTCTCAATGTTGCCGGCCAAACAGATTGAATATCTGCCAAAGTGGCCATCAGCTCAAAGGCTAAAAGTAATTTGAAACTGTGTGTAGAAGCTGCAAATGCAAATGGCCGGACAATTGTGCAGGGCAAGTAATTAGTCAACTTGAAATTGTGGTGGTAAATCAATATCAATATCAATATCAACATCAAGAACCAGCAAATTACGAGCTTTGCAGCTGACGAGTCATTCAACAAACTGATGAACAGTTAAATTTGTTACTACTCTGGCAACTTTCACTTTTACATTGACTGCCAAATCTTCTGCCCACTGTCATGCGACAAGTCTGCACAATGTCACGACACATGTCGCCCTTGGGGAGCGTTTACAGCTTGACGCTTCACTCATGGCGGCAGTCGAGCAAAAAGTTGTCTCTTTTCCTGAACGCAGGCCTTTAAGTTGGTGGCGCCCCCAAAAGCAGACAGACCTCCAACCTGCACCAGTGCCAACACCCACTGAACGACATCAGACAGTCAGAATGCATTTCCTGTATGCTTTACACTCACTTCCGTTTCTATTTCATGGCGTCGTCTTCGTCTTCATCGTCGTCTTGTTTCGTAGGTGTGAAGTGAAATTTCTCGAGGCGCTTTGCGAAATGTTCCTGTTGCCTGCCCCTTTTGGCACATGCAGCTTGCACCCTAGAACATGCCCCATGCCCCATGCCCCATGCGCCATGCGCCATGCTCCATGCCCCATGCCCCATGCCACTTGCCACTTGACTTGTGGCGTCAGTCGCTTGACAAGCGACAACTACAACAACGTCTTTTCATATTTCTTTTGGGCGTTGACATGATTGCTTATAAATGCAATTTTGTATATCATATCAACATTAACATCATCATCGTCAACAACATCATTATCTTCATCATCTTGCAACCAGTTGAGGTTGCGACTCTGTTGCTTTTAGTGCTTTTATTGCTTTTGATTATTATTATTACAAACAGATTTGATTTCAAAGTGAATGCACTTTTGAATGTCATGCCGACTACGAATGTTCGTTTGTAAACTGAAACTTTGTTTTCCCATTGCCGTTGCCTTCAGTTAGAATGTGTTTCAGTATCGACAAATTAAAAATGAACGTTTACTCTACATTTGTCATGCTCAAAGTGAATTTAATAGCCAAAAATAAATTGAAGAAACAAAAAATCAACATCCAAGCCAAGTTTAATAATACATTTCTTAAAATTTAAGATCAAACTTAAACTTTAAACTTTTAACTTAAACTAATTTCCAAATCGTCTCTTGATTGAAAATGACAGTTTCTATAATGATGAAATTTCGTCATAAATATTCCATTTAAAAAGACAGCTTTAATAGAAAACGAACAATATATTAATGGGTATTCCATATAAAATGATTGGTGAATTTATCAGAATTTTTTTTGTTTAAAGTCTTAAAAAAAATTAACCAAAATACAGTGATTTTAATGGTATTCTAATCTCTTCTCAAATTATTTTTACTATCTCTCCGTTGCCATAACAATCCTTGATTGATCTAAATTTTTTTCCACTCATTCTTAGTTCGATATTTAATTTGAAGCAATCCTTAGCATATTTTCAGTATCACCGTTTCCGTTATGCCAAGTGGTTCCACCTCTTAAAGTCGCATTTTAAATTTGCATTTTCTCTCCGCTTGGGGGGCTTCAATCTCTACGAGTATATTATACTTTCGTTTGGGCTTTGCGGCGCACGCTTGAAATGCTAATGACCCACATAGTCATTAACTTTGCTGCGATAAGCGCTGGTAAAGAGACGAGAGAAAAAAAGATGAAGAGAGGAAAAAAGGTAAAGAAATTTTCCGTATGTGCGCGCACGGAAAAATTCCGGAGGAATAGCATGAGAAATTGCGAGAGAGGGAATCATAACTTTGACGGAAAGACGAAAAGACGAAATGAAGGGCAGGATAACATCAGCGGACAGACAGCGGAGCAGGGCAACCCGGGTTGCCAGCCCTGGACATGGACACGGACGTCTGACAGTCGCTCATCAAATTGCGAGCAGGCGTTGCAGGAAATTAAATAATTTCGTGTAATGAAAAAAAAAAAAAAAGAACAAAACAAGAGGAGCAACTCGGAAGAAGAATTTTGGAGTGAGTTGCGTTAATGTTAATGCATTTTGTTAACGTTGCGATGGTTCCCACTGCGAAACACACACGAAAAACAAAACGAAGTCATGCACACTCACTCACACACACACACACACACACACATTCACAGTCATACACTCGCAAAATGGGTGCGTTGAAAATCGAGGCAAACACTCAAAATGATTGTTATCATCCCATATACCAAATGGGTGTGTGTGGTTACATACTTACATGCAGATAGACACACATATATATATATTTATATATATATATATATATTTATATATAATTTTTTTCTTCTCAGGCCTTGCCAATTTTTTTGCCACGCCCCAGAAAACACATAAAACAAGAAAATTATAGCATAAATTGAAGTGTGTGTATGTGTGTGTGTGTCTCTTCTATACACATGCATACACAGCCAGACATATATTTGTGTATTTTCTTCTTTTTCTTAATGTCCCCACAGTGCAAATGTGCGCACATTTCAATTGAAATGGCAAACACGAATGCGGCACACAATTCTTTTTATTGTTGTTGCTGTTGTTGCAACAGACACTCGGCTGAAGGTGTAGGTGGCATGTAGGTGAACTTGCTGCGTCTGCCGCATATTTGATTTATATTGCCATTTACACTTGCTCGTTATTGTTATTGCCGGCTGGAATAAACCAAATAAAAACCACTTTGCGCTCGCGAATTTCAGTTCATTTGTACAACAACAAATTTGGCAAATAGCTTGTGCTTTTTAGCCAACACGATCCTCAAATTGAGGAAGTGAAAACGGAAGTGGTAGAAACCAAAAGTTCCGTTTCAATGCCTGTCAATTCAACGCCCATCAATTGATAGATTCTAAGAGAATCATTCGATGGACATTCGGAAATTCAAATTTAATCGAATTACAATCATGCTAATACCTGTAATTATAATTATTAATATTTAAATAAATATAAAATCGGGCTGAAACAAATGGTTAAATAGCAGCATAATTATTTATATAATACATCATCAGATTAATAATTTTATGGTATTCCCTAAGCTGTAGAAATATTCTCTTTAATAAACCTGATTTCTTCAATTTAAAGAGTTATCTTAATTATTATGTTTATTCTATATACAGCATATATAGAGTATAGTATAGATAGAAGAGGAACTCTACTTTTATGTAATCACATAATGTAATATGTTTTCCTGTCCATTAGAATTTCCGAGTCCAAACAAATGCTGACCATTTAAGGGCCTCGGTCCCCAATGATTTGAGAATGACAGTCGTAATTTGTTTGCCAACACAACGAGGACTAGGGCTATGACCAGGGATGGGGCTATGGACGTGGCTGAGGCCACATCTGGCAGGTTGGAGTAGTCTGGCTGTGGGTTACAGGCTCCACTTCCTTTTTCCCCAGAATACCAAACCACTGAAAAAGGCGCAACATATGCGCAAATTTTCCATACCCTTCGAGCCACGCGGTCGTTGGGGAACCGTTTGGAGCTGGTACTGCATTATGACGGTCCGTGCTCTGTGTTGAAGCCAAAGCCAAAGTTGGACGACAATTAGACAAAAGCTCGAGGATGCCAACGTGGCACGGGTCGCTTCAATTGCATGTCATTGTCAGCACCAAAGCAGTTTTGGGGTGGAGGTTGAGGTTGATGTTGGGGTTGGGGTTGGAATTGGAGTGTTGCAGGTTTGTCGGGTTTTATTATTTTGAAATTAAAATGCTTCGCCTCCTTCTCAGCCGCCAACTGCTTCTGTTTATGAGCTTTGTGCTCTGGATATACATGTGTGCCGTTAGCTAGCCTGTCTGTGCCGCCTTATGGGCGGTTTGTGGCATGCCCCCACTGACTTGGGGCGCGTAACGCATTTGTGTTGTTTCCATTTGGGGTCGCCTGCCAACAAATGTGCACGTACACATTTTAATTGATTAAATATGACAAAAAAAAATTAAAACAAAACGACAGCAACAAAGGGGAATTGCAGGCAGGGCAATAGGTGCCTAGAGAAAGGTCTCAGGTGTCAGCTGGGTTGGTTGAATGTTGGTTCTCTGAAGGTCAGTTGGGTATAACGGTGAATGAAGGCTGCACGGAGTGAGCTGCGATAAAAGCGAGAACTATTTTACAGGTGAAAGCAGCGAAATGCAATTGCAAATTTCAATATACATATATGTATATGTAAAACATTCAAAGAAAAGCATTCACAACTTAAATTTTACACTGATTTTATATCATTATTCAACACTCGTAAAATCTTAGACAGTTACACACAAATATCAGGTTAACTGATATCGATCGATTAATTATATTTTCATTCTCTAAGTATATATTTACGTTACAAAAATCTAAAAATTAAAAAAATATATATTTGAACTATTTCAACGCTAAATTTCGAAGCAAATACCAAATGAAAACTCTCAATGCCCAACAAATGGTCTACATCAAATGCCAATTTAAACCGAAACACAATTTGACAAATAACCAAGAGCAAAACCAGCTGAACAAAAATTTTGTGTTATCGCTTTGTAAATATTGAAGCAAAAATATGAGGCAATATTTACGAAATAGGCTAACGAGAAATTTAGACAACAAATTTACAGCGCACATATCAATGCCAAAAATTGTAATTCGAGCCACAAGTCCAAAAAAAAAATTGGAATTTAAAAAATCGTTGATCGACACAAAAAGAGCAGTGTATTTTTGAGAGAAATATACGAACGAAATAAGGAAATATTTTTTTTCAGTTGCAGTCGGTTGCAGTTTGTAGTTTGCAGTGATTGACTGACTGACTGAATTTGACTTCCTGCCTGATGGATTTTTTATTGGATGTGTTTCTTTTCATACATAGCATATATGGTGTATATGGTAGATATGTATGTATACTTCTTTTTTCATCTTTACAGTGACAAATTTGCACTTAGCTGCGGCACTTGTTGAGAATCGTGCGCTGCATTTTTCTGGTATTGAATTTCAACGGCAGGAAGAGAAAACTGAATTTATTGCCAGCCCTTAATGCAATAAATTGTCGATGCCTTTGCCAAAGGCAGCCGCCTATTTTGTAGCTTTATTTATTTTCCAATCCAAATACCCTTTGGAATTAAATATGTTGTGGGATCATATAAATATGAATAACAGTAGCATTTCAGTCATCATTTTATGCATATAGAACTGTTCAATTTCATGGACTTATTCTGCTTTATATAATCATAAAACTCGTAAGAACATATATTCAATGGCGTTCTAGGATATTTGCTAGTCGAGACATTATCTGCAATCGTCTTTTGGAGTAAAAAGTTTTGCGTTTCGCTAGTTTACACGAAAATGAATCGCATTAGTTCTGCCTGAGTGATTTGGTAACCGTGTGGGGTAGATTGGATGGAGGAGAGTGGAAGAGAATTGCAGACAGTCAATAGGTGAGCATGTCTGGCAAATGTTGAGGTTTCTCTTAGCCAGTTTAGCAGTTTAAAGTGTCGCTAATTTCTGTGCAAATTACACCTGAGTGTGGGTGTGTGTGCGAGTGTTTGTGCGAGTGTGGGCCAGAGTGTGTCTGTCTGCGGCTTTAGCTCTGCTTTGATCGAACTTAATTAAGTTGTGAGCCAAGTTTATTCTGGGCTCATGAGGGAGACAACTGAAAGTGTGCAAAAAATTGAAATTGACATTGAAATTGAATGAACAGCACTTCTCAGTTGAACTTAAATAATTTAAGTTTTTTGGTGATCTATTTAAACTAAATATTTGGTAAAGCATTTAAGCGACCGACCGCAGAGACCTCTAAAATGTGTTGTTGTTCTCCACAGAGGATGCAAACACAGCTGAACAAATTTAAAACCATTAACTGACCAACGTTATGCAAAATTTATGAGCAACATTGACGTGTCCATATACAAGACCTGTCCATTCCCCATGTATGTGTCCTTTACTCCTCACTGTTGTCATTGGGCTCGACTCGTACAATGTTGAAAATATTGAGGCATTTTAAGGATTTAACGGCAGACCGCAGCTCGGCCGAGCTTTGGGCTTGTTTGAATAAACAAAACAAAACAAAACACAACACAACAAAAGAAAACAACAAAATACACAACAGGATACAAACTAACCAATAAACCAGGAAACTGCCAATGGAATGGACAGTTGGGAGTTGGGAACTGGGAGTCGATTCTCTAAATATTTTCAATGGGGTCTACAGTCGATGCTCAGTGTAAACAGTTAGGGATTGAAGTGGCGACTAGACTGGCATTTCGGGTCCGTCTATTGGATTGTTGGGGGCCATTGGGCTGCTGACCCATTGGCGGACTTTGGGTCATAGCAATAAACTGTTTAATTTACACATGCACGAACATGTCTGCCGAACATTGTACACGTAAATTTTTATATACATGTATATATGTATATGTAAGTATGTAAGTTCTTTGGTCAGGTTTTCTGATTTCAGTTTTGACTGCTGTCGAGTGCCTTAAATATTTGATGATGGGAACTATAGCAGTCACTGCAAGGACATTTGGCCAATACAACGTTAACTCTGTTGAGCTAGCTGTTCAAGTGAATTGGCCCCTTAAAATAGAGTTGTTGTCCTGTACGACAGGCATCAATTTAGCTATTTTGACATCGAATTATGTACATTTTAGAATAGCAACTTTTCGCTGTTTGACAACTTGTCAGCCAGACTTTTTAGTCGTCTTGTGAAATTGGTAGTCTGAGAAATTGACGTGTTTGCTTGACTTTTGAATGCACATTGGAAAGGAACAGATTATTAAATGTTGTTAAGCGACATGAATGAAAATTAAGACATACACCACTGAAGATATGTGAAAAAAAGAAGAGTTTTATAATAAATATA